>OW203659.1:7505000-8755000 GCA_934044485.1 Apeira syringaria
ATTTTAATTTCGTAATACCTACTACAAAATTCTTTGAAGTATTACGAACGCTCTTATAAATCTTTAACAATTTTAACATCTTATACACAAATATTATTCACTACTACTATAAGAACTGTAATTTTTTTTCCAAGATAAATAAATTAATGAAACAAATACAAAACACGTAGCAAAAATATTCAGCATAATTTTTAGTTTCCCCTACGAGGAATATGGCCAGTGTCGAATACCACCATTGAAGAACACCACCAGCGTTGAACACCATCAGTGTTCAACAACATTGATTATTGACTGACTTAGCACACTCATTGTCATTAACACAATAATTGCATCAGTGGGAGCGTCGGCTATCAACCTGTCAGTCATTCGTTTAATCTCTACCTGGCTTAAGCTTCTCGTGAAAGCTTCATCATCATATTCACAGCTTGGTGGTAGCAAGGTCGCTACTGATCATCTAGTGAGATTGTGGTCAAACGTTACATCTATATAAAGTATTTAAAAATTTCGTACTATGATGACCTATCTAGGAATTCCTACAAGTATATCTGTTATTCCCAGGCGCGACGTTTAACGTTTTTACTGGCCGTTCTCAGTTCAACCCGATGTTTTTTTATTGTTTGTTGCCTCAGAAGTTTCGACTGGGTGAACTGATTTTGATAATTCTTTTCTTATTTGAAAACTGGTGCTTCCTGTGTAATCCCATTAAAATGTCATCAAAAGTGTGAAATTTTTTTTCTTACCAAATATGGTTTGACTACAACACTCAAAAGTGTGAAATAACTTGTCGAAGTTGATACCATGCGCACAATATTTTGATAATAGTTACTTTTGAACTGGCATGGTATCGATATCAACAAGTTATTTCACACTTTCGAGTGTTGGACTTGGTTCCATTTTTTGGGCAATTTTTTTTTCTTTGACATGATATTATACACAGGCTACTGGGCATGCCCCATTGTAGACATTATTTTACATGAAGGACTTAATAATCATACAAGCATACCAGATCCTGAATGGCAATATAGTGTGGATACCTTTTCAGCCGAAGCGCCATGGAAACCGCACGAGTTCACAATCAGCGTTTGCGGTTTTTCCTTGCAGCGCACAAAGGCGGCAGCGAACGTAGTGGCACATTCAATCGACATTGGATTTAAGCTGAAATCTGTGAGCAAAAAAGATTAAATGATTCACTTAGACACCGGAAGCTCAAGCCGTTAGTGAGGATCGAACCAGTATCCATCAGTTCGACAGCCGACGCTCCTACCGCTAAGCTATCAGCGCTTGTTTTGTGTTTAATGTAAAGAAGTCAGGATGGCATTGGAATACAACTTTTGTTATGTCGGTGAACTTCACCGACATCTTGATTATTGATTACATAATAGACAAACGCCTTATTACTTGTAGTAGTTAGCTTGAGATGTTGGCGTCCACTAAGTTACTGAGTCCTTTACATCAGTACCTTTATATCATTTGAGAGTAGAGGAAAAAAATATACCTCACTAAAGATCTGCCCAAAATGTACCTACCCCTTTTATACTTTATAGGTATACCGTTTGACCTTACTTGTTAGTCAGTGACGATGTAGTTGAAGGTGAAATGATAGACCTACTGTTAGTTTGCTGTCAACTCTTTGACAGCGGTATTTTAATTATAAATATTAGTTAGTTTATATTTCTTTCCGTTTTTAAGTCCAAGGCGGAATAATCACACTAATATTATAAATGCGAAAGCTTGTCTGTATGTGTGTTTGTTACCTCTTTACACCTTAAGAACTTGATAAATATGAATGAAATTAGGAATGCAGGGTATACCCTAGAACTTAAAATCTTCAGACTTAGGCTACCTTTAAAAGCGAAAAAAAATTATGGTTCCTCTGGGATACAACCAAAACCAAATAATATTATAAGCGCCGCACCAATTTTGATGAACTTTTGGTATACAGAAGAAAGACTCCTTTTTAGTCTACAGTAAAGTATGGTTCTCGTGGCTTAACCGAGATAGCGGGAAATTGTATTCCACGCGGTTGAAAACGCAGGTCGAAGCTACTAAACTACATAAACTAACCAAGCAACTCAATTGGCGCAGCCGGTTTCATTTGTAAAGCATAAGCTATGCCTTGCACTCCAACCTCTTTGAACCGATTGTTAGCGATCCGTATTCTCTTCACATTACTGTGCGTAAATATAAAGCCGCCAAGAGCTTTCATTCCATAATCCCCGATCTTGCAGTGATTGAAATCTAGCTCTTCAATGCTCTCCTTTTTCACCAACTTTTGCAAAATTACCTTGGCCTTAGAGCAATCTAAATTACTGCGATTTATGCGAATCACTTTTATATGACGCAAATGGTCTAGACCTCGGCAAAGTGATTCACAATCGGCAATAGAAAACTCAAAGTATCGCGTAAGGTAGCCATCTTCTAGATTATTCTTTCCAAATACAAGTGATATCTCTTGCAGGTTATAGAGCCTCATCAGAACAGGCTCTAAAGGAATGTGGTCGAAGAGCTTAGTTACACTGTAGACACATGTGTCTTCTACTGTATCTTCTCTGGGGATAGGAGGATGAGGTTGCCTAACCATCTGTAGTTCCCTTATTCCCAACTCGAGAATGTAAGGGCTGACCTGTCATCAAATATATCACTTTAAACTTTAAATTAATGCAAATAAAGTATATTTTACAAGTGTAGTATACAAAGTGAACACTAGATAAAACAGAGATATCTGACTTTGCAAATAAACTCTGCCCATCGAAAGCAGAGACTGAAAATCAAGTTGAATATCCTATTTCATCTTCACTTAATGCTACCAATGCTAACGCTTGCCTACAATTTTTAAAAAAAATCAATAGCCAATTTGTACCATATCGGTATTACTTCATTTTAAATTGTATATTTAAAACAATGTTGATATGACGGTCGCCGTGTCGCAGTGGTTAGTGTCTGTGTCTGCGGGACCCTGGGTTCGAATCCCGGCAGGGGCACACATTTGTGAGATTAGTATAGGTGTTTGTCCCGGGTCTTAGATGTTTGTGTGCTGTGATTGTGTGTGTCCAAGCCTCCCGCGATACAGGGAATCATAGTGCGTGTGATAAAAAAAAGTGTATGGCACCAAAATTTGAAAATAGGAAATAAAAATACTTTGTAATATTAAGTAAGAAATACTGATTAATCATCCGCTGCATCATTATTTCAGTCAGAAATTAAACGACTGGGCATTGGCACCCATTGATATCCACAACAAAATGTTGGGAGTAGCTTGCATCCAGCCTCTTCCTCGGATCTTCATCAGGTCAGCTGCCCAATAAATCCGTAGACGTCTAACGATAGGTTTGCCAGCTTATCAAAGCGGTGACGGACTGGTAAACACAGCATAGATCACCACTGAGTAATACATAAAAATATGGTTACAGTAACATAATTATAATATTTAATAGGTATGCCACGACAACAATTTCGCGGACGGTACACCGCGCCTGGCAATAAAAAAAATATAATACCAGTGCAGCTAGTTCCACAGCATCCTCTTCAATGAAAACCTCAGGGTTGACATTTTCCAAGTAATCCTGAAGGCACGCAGACAAGAATTTGCCCTTCCAGAATTTCACTCCGATTTCATTTCTAGATGGGAATTTAGTTGCATATGACCGCTTCCAATATTGTTCATCCTAAAAAAATAGGTACCGTATTTTTAGAATGGACGATCAATTATGAATAAGGGTTTTATGAATTTAATACTGGTTTAAACCGAATGAAAACCTTTTGCAATAAAAATATTGTTAAACACGGGATACGCACCATGATTTAGATTTCGACTGGACCAATCACTGGATCGAGTTCCATAAACCATGTGTTTTATCCACTGAGCGTCACTATATCCCGAGACTGGTTAAAGAGGCAATCGAGATCTCAAAATACGAGAACTTTAACCGAGGTGACGGTTTCCAGCTCTCAAACACAAGGAATACAGTATTAGGGTGCATAAAAAACAATACGGGCGCACGTTGTGACCGTACGAATGAATATCCGCAGTGATACAGTGAGTGTGTTTTGTACAAACTTGCAATCGAGTTCTAGTGCCAGTGGTACCCGTAGCAAAAGACTAAAAAAGAGGGTAGACAGATATGTCTGTCCTTAACATTTTAATATATTTTTACATCTACTGCTTTCTTCAGTCTCTCCGTGATCATGGTGTATGGAACCGCGCCGAAATATCGGGAACTTAATCAAAATCTAAATCATGGTGCGTATCCCGTGTTAAACAATATTTTTATTGTGAAAAGCCATGAAAGTTTAAAACAATACTTGAAAACCTTTTGGTTTTTAGTTTTCAAATAAATAAAAAGGTGAAGACATCTACTGCATACGAGGCGTAAGCATGTATTAGGCTAAGTATGTATAGGTACCATTTATATTTTTACTGAGTCATCCAATGTTGATGATTATTTCACGTATTAGGTCCTTGTTATTTCATATGAAATTGGCAAATTGTCAAACTGGCCACTTTGGTCTCAAATATCTGGCGTTTGGTTAGGAATTCCAAATTCAAATTTATTTCAATTTTAGGCTTGTGTATTTATGTTTCCAATTTAGTGATTAATTTGTTGTGGTCCTATTATTAGGTCTTATTAAAATTTAACTTGTAAATTCGGTATTTAATACGCGTTTGCTAGATACACGCACGCACAAACAAACACACATATATAAATACACATATACGGATATATTACTACCCCTGTTGGGTATGAATATCCGTTACTAATAATATTTACCTACAATTTAAATAATCTTTAGTTTAATTTCTTTTTTCTTGTTATTTTAATCAAGTGTATATGCTATCACAATATGTAATAACTGCTAAAAGCTGCTAAATATATGTACATATCTAAACCTGCAAAGATATATATTAATAATTGTGTTACAATTGTGATAAAGTTTAATTTTAGTAATAAATTCACATCATTGCTATTCGAATATGTGACGACTCTCACACTAAGCGCAGCCTAAAAATATTTCAGGTGCTGATTTGTGGTACAGTAGTGAGGCATATGCTACGCCTAACTTTTTGATTTTGATATAATGCGGCGAAGGGCTAGCTCGAATTGGCCTCCAATGCGTAAGAGACAACCTTTATTCCATATAAACAGAGGTTTGACTATCATCTTACTGTAACAATATATAAATAATGCATTAATACATACATATTTTCCGTGGGAGTAGGCAGAGAACACAACCTTCCAAATTCATATTGTCAATATAACTTATATGATGCAAACAGTATTTGACCCGAGATACAATATATTACTACCATTTTAATCAAGAAATATTAAAGGATTGTTTTTTAAGTATGCCTACAAGCAATTAATTTCGTAAAATTATCCATCAGTGAAAAATATTATTACTTGACTCTTCGAACTTTCGGTAGGTGTATCTATAAAATTAATTAAAAATTATTAGTACTTTTTTTGTTTGCAACAAGTACGTATAAGCTTATACTCTCTCGTCCCGTGTACCTGTTCATTATACATACTATAAAGTAGTATGCACCTGGCATTTTACTGCTACTTTAAATTTGACTTTCTATGGATATATCAAAAAAGCAAATTTAATTGCTTCCACACCCTAGCTGCTGTAGAAACTAAGTAGGTATATAATAAGATAAAATAAAAGGAAATAAACGGTTAAGAATCCCATTATTAGGTACAAAATATGTAAATGAGTAAAACTCAAATAAGTGTTTAAAAAAAAAAACTTACCTAATTGCAATCACAGCATCTTGAATTACCTTAATATTATGACGTCAGTTAGTATATAATTAAATTATAAAAAACTGTACACCCACCTTTATCAAAGGCACACTATATTTTAAAGGTATATCCGCAGGGTATAAATCCATCAGCATGTCTCTATCCTTCTGCAGGATCTTGTGAAGTGGGTTGATTCTGTGGAAGACCCTCGACAGAGCCAGAGCTGCGAAGTACGTTAGAGGTGCAGGGGTGTACCCATCGTCCCATTCAAAATCTTCAGCTATAATCTTCCGAAGAACTTCCCCAGGAGATTTCTTCATGGTGTCGGCCGTGGCATAGGCCTCTCGCGTATTTAGACTCACCACATACGGTAACTTCATGTTTACTTTTTTATGTAAATAAGGTACTTTTATAAGATAAAACAATAATAAAAAACAGTGTCGTAATATCAAGAGTAAGTAGTTTTATGGAGTTTCTAAGTGAATAAAAAAATAGGTAGTCGTTTTTTTATTTATTATTGCAATATTGATAATTACTAATATGAAGATTTTTGATAATATCCTAAAGATAATATAACCGTGATAAAACGTGTAAAAAAAGATTGTCAATTTTTCAGCAAAAACGGTCATAGTTGTCATGTTATATTTTTTATAGATCAAGGAGTCATAAATGTTCTGATAACTACAAAAGAGGTTATTGCTTCGTTATTTGAAATAAGTGTATTACTTAAACTTTTTTTAAATGTATGTTATAATAAAAAAATATGTATTGTCCCTTTGACTAAAACGCATGCATTCTTTACAATATCTAGCCATACATCCACAAACAAATTAAATAAATAATAAATAAACAAATCATAGTCCGGGTTCATGTCCTGGAGAGTACCTACCTATTATTTCAAAGTTTATTATTATTATTTTTTTATCTAAAATATATATAATGGCATCTGTGGATGTCATTAGATTTCCCATGATTTTTTTTATTATTATATCATGTTTTTTTTTTATTATTATACAAAAAAAGATTTTTGAATCGAATGATCCTTCTTCTTTAATCTTTTAATCTTTTTTTCCTTTACTTCCTACCTATATCCTAAAATTGCATAATATTTCTAATTACTACCATGTGAAATACCATCCCTCCTCTATGTATGGTTATTTATAGGTTAACCATGACTTTAATATGGAGTCAAAGTGATCGTCGTATTTAACTTTTATGAATATGACCAATTAAAAAGCAATTTAGTCCTTTATGTTTACTGTACAAAGTCCGATACCAACATAATAAAATGACATGGTAAAGAACACGTTCGGCTGTTTCCGCTGCCATTCGGCGGTCATTCGGCGATGCCATGCACGATCGGATCAAAACACTGCGACCAGACTCGCCGCACTTACTACCACAACACTACAAGTTATTGTGTCGTGCGTTTTATTATCAATATTGTTATATCGGCCAGCGTACGCGAGTGACTCTATAACTTTGTTAAATTTAAATATGGATTCTTCGAACAAGAGTTCAACAAAGAACAATCATACGACTCAAAACACAAGCTACAACCCGTGGAATTTAATATTTCACCCAAGGGCGCGCACTGAGAGTGAGAGTAGTGCTAATTCAAATCCACCAACCTGTCAATCAGGTAAGTTTTTTAATTAATCTTGTAAAGTTCCACACTTTTAATTATAGGTACATACTTAAATTAATACTTATTGTAGTGTTGCGCGATGCCAGGAATGAGTCCTTACTCAGCAATCCTGCTAAGGTTGGATAAAACCGTCGCGCTGATGTTCAGTAGGAACTCAGACTGGCATCACGAAAGTACAAGTAACTAATAATATTATACTTTACATATATATTAATGACACAACGCGAACTCGCGTATATTATATAAGTAATATGATTACTTACATACTAAACGTAAATCCTATAAGTTGTTTTCATTGACAGCAAAATAAGAGTTTATTTGCTATCGGGATATTTACCACGTTTCGAGCAAATAAAACAAAAATACATAGTAAATAGGTATCCCGTATATATGAATATAACAAATTTATAATACATATAAGTAAAATATGACAATATTAATTTCTTGTATTAGTGACTATATCAGTTTCAAAACTTAAATATACTGTTAGATATGACAATAATGCTAAGATACTAAATTATATGTAACATTTCTAGACTAAAAGCTTTAGCATTACAGCAGCAGGTACCAGACTACCTAAATAATGCAGAGTATTAAATATAGATAGATACCTACCTATTATAATATAAATATACTTGTATAATTATGTAAGCACTGTAAAGGGAATAACTTAATTAAGTACGAATTGAAAACGTCTGATTTTCCAAATCCAAAATGATTTTTTGTTTAAACTCAACTAAAACTTTCTATTTATCTGTATGAGGAGATAATAATTAGGCAAATTGGTAAGCAAGTAGTTGCAAAAACGCATCTGCGCTGCATTTTGTGAACCGTAAATAAATGAAGAGGTTATGTACCAGTCGATGAAAATTGTCTACTAATTTTGTTGTTACCTGTCTTATTTCCAAAGTATTATTACATGGGAAAAGCAACCTTGTTGCTTTATGGTTTACAAAGTATATAAATCCATGGTTTTACGATATCAGTTATAATCTTTAACCATATGCTGATAGGCGATATAATTTGGCGGATGGTATATTGCCACCAGATTTCCAGACGTGACATGGTGACACCACAGATTAATTATAAGTACAAGTCTCTATCTAAGTAAGGCGCAGTAAATAGTAGCTACTCTGTGCCAAGGGCCCATAACCAAACTCTACGTGTGAGCAAAGTCACGTAACCTTCTAAAGAGATTGTAAGCCGGTTTAAATATATTTCACAGTATAGTGGCGCCCACATTATGCTTGTTTTAAAATGCACACCATTGTTTTATAATATTTGTCGGAGCGTGTTAGATATTTGAAAAGTATCAGTAACGTTAAAGGTAACGTATGGATTTGACTACGTGTTGCTAGTGGATTTACATTTTAGATGGCGTTGTCAAAGCGTTTTAGATGTTCAAAGTAGATGGCGTTAAATCTAAAGTGTGGATTTGATAGTAGGGTTTGCTAGTACTTGATTGGTTAACTACATAAGTGGAGGTAAAAAACACGTGGTATCGTGATTTGGACCAACCGGCCCTGACGATTATTTTTGCCGTGGAAGCCGAACCGAACGGACCCTTTCGTCGTCCGGAAATAAAGAGAGCGTTGTCGCGACGTAGAAGGTACCTTTAATCCTGGTCTTGGGTTGCCACCTCCAGGGCTTCCCAGTTCGCTCCATTATGATAAGAACGTTATTAGAATAGGACATTTTTAATATGTGTTACCGTTTATGTTGGCTGTAGCTGCGATAATGCTTATAGCGATAGCGTTATATCATCCTGACATACCATCCTCTTGACCGCGTTTTTAGGCGTAATGGCACTCGCGCTCTATACGCGCTGACATATATTAAATGTTTATATATATTGTCGTAATGTCTACACACAGTTCAACTATGTATTCTCAAATTACGTCCTTACATACGAAATTGGCGTTTTGTAGTACTGGCCTCAAATTTCTATCGTTCGGTTAGGAATACCAAATTCAAATTTATTTTTTATGAAGGTTTATGTATTTTTGTTGCGAAAACAAATGAATAACTCAAGTGATTCATTTGTTTTCGCGCCATTTGATTTTCCTTTGATATTGTTCTGTTTACAATATGGAAAACTTAAAACATCGCGTTATTTACGCATAGGAATTCGACCTCGAAACGTGGAACCAATATGGAGGTAGAAGCTGTCTATGAGGACATTAGTAGGCCCCTACGTACTTCAAACACCCATTACACTATTGTAATGGGGAATTTTAACGCAAAGTTGGGTAAATGACGTGATGGAGAGTTGAGACAATGGCAATTTGGCTACGGACAACGGAACCACAAGGGACAGAGGCTGGCTAACATCCTGGAGATGGCTACATTGTCTGAAGTATGTTCATTTAAATATGAAGAATAGGTAATATTTTTCAGGTATATACATACATATACACTCCAAAGAAATACCCAAAAAATTAGTAAAAATGTTATGCTAACCTACATCATACCGTAAAAAAATATTTACCTACCTAAAAATGGAACCGTTATTTCACACTTTTGAGTGTTAAAGTCGGTTCCATTTTAAGATACTGTCTAAGCACCGGCTAGACATAGATTTTGAGTAATCGGGACAAGTACGTGCACTTACTTGATTATTTTGGCGATAGGCGAGTCGATCGCGCACGCGTTTATCGAACGGGTGCACAGCGCGCGGTCGTTAGTTTTTGACTGATTGTTTTTAATGGCGCGGGCGACGGCTTCGCACCCCTTTCCCCGCGCCATCCCCTGTCGTAGACTCTTGTAGGTAGACTCTTGTTGGGTGTGCATAGATTATGTACGCGCTGTGGTGCGCGTACATCCTCCGGGGCGCTGACGGCAGTCTTTACCGTCAACACCAATCTTCATTTGAAACTTATGCGGCGGTGATCCCCGAGCCCTCCGAGGCTGGGGTTGATCCCGCTGTTCCGGGCGGCAGCAGGCACAATTTGTTGACGGCTCGCGTAATTGTTCCCTTTGTGGTGAGAACTTCTGCCACCCGACAGACTCCATCCTTTCCAGTAATACGTTTTGTTATTCTGCCCATACGCCAATGAAGGGGCATTAGATTGTCCTCCCTTATGACCACCATGTCACCGACTTGAATATTAGGTGTTTCTTGTCTCCATTTAGTTCGGTTTTGCAGTTCAGCCATGAATTCTCGGCGCCATCTTTCCCAAAAGTTTTGTCGAATTTGCTCAATTTGTTGATATCGGGTAGGTCTAGTGGTGACGAGGGGTAGCGATGGCACCGACATCAGTGGGCGGCCGATTAGAAAGTGACCAGGGGTAAGAGGAGTTAAATCGGTGGGATTAGAAGAGAGGGGGCATAGTGGACGGGAATTGAGAATAGCTTCGATTTGAGCGAAAAGTGTAGTCAGTTCTTCAAAGGTTAAAGAGGCATTGCCAGCTACGCGTTTTAGCAAGTTTTTAGCGCTCTTCACGCCACTTTCCGAAAGTCCGTTAAAATGTGGTGAGTACGCGGGACTAAAAACAAATTTAATGCCTTCGTTGGCTGCGAAATCGGACACTGCTTGATGACTGGACCGTATCACCCTGCCTAGCTCATTGCTCGCTCCCACGAAAGTTTTCCCGTTGTCGCAATAGATCGTATTTGGCTTTCCACGGCGAGAAACGAATCTACGTAGACATAATATAAAGCTTTGACTAGAGAGATCGCTGAGAACATCTAAATGAATGGCCCTAACTGCTAAACAGACCACCACGCATAAGTAGGCCTTGGTAACACGGTTGCCGCGACCCTTCTTTGACGAAATCATAAATGGGCCGGCAAAGTCCATTCCACAATTTTCAAACGTAAAGTTGACACTGACTCTTTCACTAGGTAAGTTGCCCATTATGGGCTGCATAGTCTTACCTCGAAACCGGGTACAAATTACACATTGTCTCGTGATAGAACGAGCTAAATTTCTACCACCGAGTGGCCAGAACCGTTCACGAAACGTAGAAAGCATTAACTGAGGACCTGCATGAAATAAGCGATGATGCTCGTGCTTCATCAGCAGTTTTGTAAAATGATGCTTAGCATCTAGCAATATTGGATGTTTTTGGTCATATTGGAATTGAGATTGTTCAAGTCTGCCTCCTACTCTAATTAATTGATTTTTATCAATGAATGGATTAAGAGGTAGCAATCTATTTTTAAAATGTTTACTGTATTCAATGTTAGAACTTTCTTTAGGAAATGATTCACATTGACTACACCTTAATAAGAATGTTAGCGAGTTATTGAGCTCGCATGTTGTCAAAGGTCCGGTTAACTTATTCTTATCCTTTTTTACATTGTTTATGAAACGTAATACATAAGCATAGGCTCTGTTAAGTTTTAAATAACATGAGTGATTTTCGAATTGAACAAATGACTTACTGACTGGTTTGTCGATAGTACTTAAGGATTTAACTTCGGGTAAATTGTAGGATGACAAAACGTCAGGTTGAGGAGGCCATTCTGAGACATCTTTCTTCAGAAACGATGGACCTTCCCACCATAACAAATTTGAATTTAGATGTTGAGGTTCAATTCCTCTAGAGCAAATATCTGCTGGATTTAATTCGCTTGGAACGTGTCTTAATTGGAATTCTTTG
Source organism: Apeira syringaria (assembly GCA_934044485.1). Classification (NCBI taxonomy): domain Eukaryota; kingdom Metazoa; phylum Arthropoda; class Insecta; order Lepidoptera; family Geometridae; genus Apeira; species Apeira syringaria. Next base: position 7,516,997 of record OW203659.1, read on the forward strand.
GTAAGTTCATGTATTTTGTTTACTCTGTTCCTAATAAAGGCGGGAAGAGCCTTTTTTTGTGTGTTAAGCCACCCAAGCACCACGGTGGCGTCGGTCCACAGATACTTGTCAGTAATCTTACATGGTAGGGCCTCCAGAACCTTTGAACAGAGTTGAGCTCCGAGTAGCGTTGAGCATAGCTCAAGACGAGGTATAGTAAGGGCCTGTTTTGAGGTCCGAAGAGGTGCCACTTTAGTTTTTGCACATAGTAAACGGATTGTTATATTGGTTTTATGTACATAGGATCGCAAATACACACAAGCTCCCATAGCTTCTTGTGAGGCATCAACAAAGGTATGAGCTTCGGTGGTGGCGCCATCTATATTGATATCCGAAGCCATCACGAAGCGAGGTATTTGGATATGTGAAATATGATTTAAATTGTTAATGAATTTGAACCATTTGATAGCAAAATGTTGTGGTACTGGATCGTCCCAACCCAACTTGGCGGCCCATAAATGTTGGAGTAAGATTTTGGCCTTAACAATGCAACATGAGACAAGCCCTAGTGGGTCAAACAGTTTGCAGGTTGTTGAGATTATTATTCGTTTGGTCACTATTGGTGCCTGCGAACCATTTGGAGAATTAGTTGTTGGTTGGCCTTCGATTTGACCTGGGAAACGTATGTAATCAGCATCGGATGACCACCTCAACCCTAAAACGTTAGGACCTGTGTTGAAATTAAGTATATCAGTAGCCTTCGCCACATTTGACCGGTTCTCAACTTCTGAAAGGATTTCAGGACAGTTCGAGCGGAATTTTCTCAATGGGAAACCTGCAGATTTCAAGGTTTCAGTTACATTTGTCAAAATATGGGTTAACTCGGATTTTGAATAGCTACCAGTATTTAGGTCATCCATATAGAAATGGGATTTAATCACGTTACCAATAGCTTTGTCTTGACACTCAAGTGCTAATTGAATAAGACACCTTGTGGCTAAAAACGGAGCCGAAGCGGTGCCGTAAGTAACGGTATTAAGTTGGTAAATCTTGATAGGCTCCTCAGGATGATCCCTCCACAGTACGAGCTGTAGATGTCGTTGGGATTCGTCCAAGGGTATGCACCTATACATTTTTTGTATATCCGCAGTAAGTACATACTTATAGGCTCGAAAGCGGATTAGGATAGAAAACAGGTCGCTTTGTACTACTGGACCGACCGCTTGTATGTCATTAAGTGACTTGGATGAGCTTGTTTTCGCAGATGCGTCAAAGACGACTCTCAACTTTGTACTTTCGCTCTGTTCGCGAATCACACAGTGGTGAGGTAAATAGCAGCCAAAACGTGGCCGTTCGATTTCGTTAGAGTGACCTAAAATGTTATACTCTTTAATAAAATTACTATAATGTTCCTTTATAGAAGGATTTTTGTTCAATCGTTTTTCTAATGATAGGAAACGTTTCATTGCCATAGGAAACGAATGTCCGAGTACTTCTTCCGGCTCATCTTTTAGTGGCATTTTGACTGAAAATCTGCCATCTGGTAAGCGACATGTATTTTTTACATAATGAGACTCGCAAAATTGTTCTTCGGTTGAATAGGTATCAGTGTCTGAGGGCAAATTTTCGACCTCCCAGAATCTTTGGATTGAGTCGTGTATGTCTTGAAGTGACGCCGGTGATTCACTCTGCACAAAATTACATTGCACCTTATTATAGGAGCTACCACCAGTAGGACCAACTACTATCCATCCTAATACACTCTCTTGTAAGATAGGCCTATTGGGACCTAGGCTGATTTTGTTTGCCCCGATCATGTCAAAGAAATGGTCGGCACCTAACAGAATGTCTATTTCTGACGGTTTGAAAAATGTTGGGTCTGATAATACAATGCCGTCTGGTATACCTAAAGTATCGACCTCGACATAGACGCTGGGTAAATTACCCGTAATTTTATTAATTACAAAACAAACTATGTTCCTGTTAAATGAGCCGACCCGTGATTTTATACTGATCTGGCATCGCTCATTAATTGGGCAGGTTACACCGTTTATGCCTGTCACATTCATTGGATTAATATCATCTGTTTGTAGATTAAGTTTTTGTTTTAGATTCATAGAGATGAAAGAAGACTGGCTTCCGGTATCGAGTAGCGCACGAGCCAGGTGAGTGGTGTTGGTACGATTGTCTACCACTTGTACTGTAGCAGTACATAATAGAACCTGACCGGAGGATGCCGCCGACAAAGTAATAGGTGTTAATAATTCACCGGGTTTATTGACCATTGGTGTGTTTATTTTCTTTTTATCTTTGCATATCAATGAGTTATGTTTCTTTTTACAATTCCGACATAAACCCTTGAGGGTACACGCTAAATTTGGATGAGCACGTAAGCAGTTACTACACAACTGGTGTTTGGAAACTTCTCGAAGTTTGTCATCTACGTTCATCGCTTTGAATTGAGTGCACTGATAAACATAATGATCTTGGTTACATATTGGACAGCCTTTGCTTTGTGACGCCTGAGCAAAAGTTGCAAATGAGTTGGTAGCTTTATGTTCTTTGTAACTATTATAATGATTTTGAGTTGGTTTGATACGTGACTGTGACTCACTACTACTACGGCTACAATTGGCGGTTTCAAGAACATTTGCACGGTTTTCTAAAAAGGATTTGAATTCTTCTAAGGTAGGTAAATGATTAAGCTGACCTTTGTGTTCTTCCCACTTACTACTTGTGTGAGGATCCAACTTTGCCGAGACCAGAAATATAACCAATGGGTCCCACCCGGCAGTGGGTACCTGCAGTGTGTTGAGTGCGTTAAGGTTTTTTGAAACCTGGTCGCTTAGATACCTAATAGCCTTAAAAGACTCCTTCTGTATACTATTTAGTTGCACCAGAGCGCTCAAATGATTATGTATTAAAATATTCTTATTATTGTACCTATCACACAAAGTTTTCCACGCAAGCTCATAACTAGCTTCAGAAAACTCAATCGATCTTATTGCGACACTAGCCCCCGAAGTCAAAGAATTCCGCAAATAATGAAATTTACTTATTGGTGGAATCGAGTTATTGTCATTAATTAGACTTTTAAACGTGTCTCTAAATTCCAACCATTTTGTATAGCTTCCATCAAATACCGGTAGATTGATGACAGGCAGCTTGATGGGGTTAGCACCATTACGATGACAACAACTCGACTTCATGGAACCCTCGGAGCCGTTAGAGGGTTTATCTTTGGCTGAACATGATTCTATTAACTCCTGAGCGACAGCGATTTGTACAAAAAATTCGCTTTCAGTATTTTCACGTTCAAGTACTTGGTCGTCTACATTTTCTGATAGCTCTTCGATTTCTGTCTGAGCATTATCAAAGGCAGACATCATCTCTTGAATTTGAGTTAGCCTTAGGGATATTTCCCGAATTTCTAGACTAGATAACGCATTAACATTTTGGTATCTTTGTAAATAGCCTTTGAATACAGTTAATCGACCTTTGTATCCAGCACGTCTGCGTACTAACGCCCTTAGACGTTCCGTAATATTGGATGATTCGACAGTCAAATTTGGTATAGGACTTCGAGACCGGGGTTTCGTATCGCTTTCAGCCATGTTGACGCGAGCAATGAACCAGGTAAATAAATAGATTAAATGTTACTTGAATGGTCGAGTGTACAGTCCCGTAATCCACAGCAGCCGCCGCTTCCGAACGCGTCAACAACACTGACAGCGTCGCACCGACGACGCCAACGGACACAGCGCGCCACGAAAGCGACCCGAACGTCAACGACTGGAATTGATAGGTAGATAAACTTAAACACGATTGAATAATTGAGATATGAACAATAAGAGAAATAGGTAGGTACCTAGTTATAAATGATACAGGAATACCTAATCCTTTATATTATAAATTGTTATGTAGGTAGGTACACAACTTAAACCTTAAAAGATTTGTCGAGTAGAACTCGCAAAAAACATAAGGCATGCATGTAGGTACTTATTATTTCCAGAATAAGTACGCTCAAAGTGATTTTGTATTATATTTCCAGAATAGGTACGCACAAAGTGAATTTGTGTTATATTTCCAGAATAGGTACGCGGACCAACGGTTGTAGGTACTTTGTCTCGTAAATGTTGTAAAATTAATTATGGAACAACATGAATCGGTTGGATGAATTAAAATATGTTCAAATGGTTCATATATAATGTAGGTAGGTGTACAGTTACCATGCCCAAGATATCATAGTCAACGATTCTAATATGGCGAAAACGTTGTGATAATAATTATACTATAGGTAGACGGGCGCGGGTGGCAACTTCAATACAAAATGCAACGGCTTGAGTAGGTATTGTTTGATGCGTAATTAACCATAAGAAACTTAGATAACCGATTAAAATATTACTTACTTATTGAATGATTAGGTAAAACTGCAAGGCAAAATATATCGGACGCGACGTGAAGAATAGGATGCAACAAAAATTCGAATGGAAATAGGTTATTGGAATAGAACCCGCGCGTGCTTGCTATGTCTCCGAACGATTGTTTACTTCGACTTATTAGCACTTAACACAGCAAACTTGTACTTCCTTGTGGCAATGGCGTTGGTCGGCATGGGGCACTTTTGAAGGTTTCCGCGCAGCACACACCGTTGTCCTTTGTTTGGTTTCACTTCCGAATCACTAATGGCCGCGATGTCGTCGCGGTTTCACGTCACTGATTAGAAAGTTTCACGTCTTTAATAATGTCCTGTCACGGTCGCCACTTATGTCTAAGCACCGGCTAGACATAGATTTTGAGTAATCGGGACAAGTACGTGCACTTACTTGATTATTTTGGCGATAGGCGAGTCGATCGCGCACGCGTTTATCGAACGGGTGCACAGCGCGCGGTCGTTAGTTTTTGACTGATTGTTTTTAATGGCGCGGGCGACGGCTTCGCACCCCTTTCCCCGCGCCATCCCCTGTCGTAGACTCTTGTAGGTAGACTCTTGTTGGGTGTGCATAGATTATGTACGCGCTGTGGTGCGCGTACAGATACTTTTTTTTTCACCTTTGTTTTCAGTAACCATTGGTACCCACGGGATCAATTGTCATTGTGTATGTTCACCGATATCTCTGCCCTTAATAAAGAAGTCATCCAGATAGACGTGACACTATTCAGTTATTGGGTTGTAACTCAAAAACCGCTCAATCGATTTTAATGAAGTTTATATGGGAACACAGGAGAATCACCAGCTTTGAAATAAAAAAAATCATCAAAGAGGGTTCACCCAGGCTAAAGTTTTGAGGTAACAAACATTAGAAAAAATACAGTCGAATTGAGAACTTCCTCCTTTTATTGAAGTTGGTTAAAAAGGATTGGCAATGTATCGTAATGCCCCCAGTGTGACCGATGCTACTGAGGTACTTAAATAGTTGAGTTACTTTATTCAATATGAAATGTCTTAAATGCTACCAAGGCTCAATAATTATACAATTTATGATACAACACTGATAACAACAATGAATGTTATGGCTATCAACCGTATTTTATTATGCTAACGGCTCACAAGCATCATCATAATTTAATAGTTAGTCAATTTCATTTTCAGCCGAATATTTTGCCAATTTATAAAAAGGCTGATCATTGTACATGCCCTCAATATTAACTTACACTAACTGCGCCCCTCGTTTGTACCAACGTGGTGATGAAAAACGGTGATGATGCTGATCATGAAAATAAACCTATTTGCTAGTCCAGGGTATACCAAATTTCATCGAAATCGGTGTAGCGTGAAGAGGTAACAAACATACACACAACACACATACACACTTAAACAACAACAACAGGATAACAATATTGGTTTCGCGGCTTCAAGGACCTTACTTAGAATTGTGTACATTCATGTCCAATAGAAAAACAAAGTAGAAAGCTCAGGAATACTATAACCGTTTAATATTTAAAACGCTGCACCTCAATGCGGTATAGTTCTACAAACTGCCTGTACACGCAGACACGTCAAAATTATAACACCCCTCTTTTTACGTCGGGGTTGGAATACTAGTCAAAGTTATAATATACTTATCAGGCCATGTTTACTGTAGGTTTAGATTTCGTAGATTCTATCTTCTCTAAGGACCTCATTCTCTATGTTGATCGTAGAACGCAGAAGGTGGTGAAGTGCGTAACTAACCTAGGAAGTGCCCTTTGGGGTCGAGACATTGGGCCCGTGGAGACCGGGAGCTCATCGAATTTTCCAAAAATTATCAGAGCGTTTGATCGAAGCGACGCGTGACCGAAATGCTGGCACATATTTCGCTCAACAGATCAGCATTGCAATTCAACGTGGCAATCTTGCTAGCATTCTGAGCACGCTGCCAATTGGTTGCGGGTTAGAGCATTTGAGTTAGCTATAGGCTGACAATAGCTAGTGGATTGCTCAAATGTTTTTGTAGTAGCTGTAGTAGTGTATTTTTGACTGGCTGGTTGGCGCAGTTGGTAGCACTCTGCCTTCTGAGCCGCTGGTCCCGGGTTCGATTCCCGGACAGGTCAAACAGTTGTGTGTATGAACATGTCTATTTGACCTGTGTCTGGGTGTGTATATGTATATAAGTATGTATATCAGCCATCAGGTTACCATAGTAAAGGCTCTGCCTAGTTTGGGACCTGAAGACCTTGTGTAAATGTTGACAAATAAAATAAAATAAAAATAAAAAAATAAAATTGTAATAAGTTATTAGTATTCTATTTTAATAACGCATTGGCCCATTAAAAAAGAGGAAGTACAATATTGATAATAATAATATTTGGCATTACCACCACCAGTCTGGTAACTAGTCACTCTCGCTTACTGTTCATGTCATACTTGACATTTTGTATTTGATCAATATTGCTTAACTGAAAGCCACCAAGGCAAGGTTAGCACCTTGCCTTGGTTACAAAGACGTGAACTTGTAATCTTTGGTCTAGTGAAGGCTAAACAAATTTAATTGCCCATAACTTTATGCGCCTATTGTTTTCCATGTAAGGCGAATTATAGGCGAAAAAATTGATATGTTTTATTATAAAAAGTAAGCCCATTGTTTCAAACTTAGTCAGTAATTCTTGATTTATACTATAGGATAAGGTATATTAATATATAAAAAGGTAGATATGCTAACTTTGACTTCTTATAAAAATAGTGTATTAGTTCGTTGCCCGAATTACAGATACCTGTTATAAAAGAAAATTATGCTTTTCATCATTATTAAGTTTGAGAAATAAATAAGTTACCATTTTATTTGATTTCAATATAAGTATGTTTATTTAATAACACGAAACCTTAGCGAAACCATAGCAAAAGATTAGATAAATACTTCAATACATATTGAAAAAACTAATACCGAAAAGAGATAGCACTGGTCCGATGAGATGCCACCAGTGGGCAAAGTACTCGAAACAAAAAAAAATGCTCAAAGATTTAAAATTGCTATTCATCGTGGTAATTGTGTAACAGATATGTTATAGCAATATTGCTTTCTTAAACTTGTAGTAACTTGAGTGTATAAAGTGAAATTATTCATCAATTTATTGATGAATAATTTTACTTTATACACTCATTAAAGTGCGTAATTATGTATCTTTTGCCTTTGTCAATAACTCTTGTTATTGTTTTTGTTTACTTAACTAGTTTTTGTTATTCGTGTATTAAAGTCATAATAAGTAATTAACAATATACACAATTATTATATTTCGGATAAAAACTTCCTTATATCAGGCAATATACGACGCAATACTCACTTTTCCATAATCTATGAACACAAAGTCTATATCTTGACCCTCATACTATAAAGGGCAAGATGTAGACTTTGTTCCCACAGATTGGGGTCTGATTTCCATTTTATAGTTTTATATCAATAAAAAATCTGTGTGTTGACTGAGATTTCATAAATGAATAATTGCTTAATTTGGAATTAAGTTCTGCCTAGCATTTCGAGCAAAGGCTTAGCATGCCGAAAATGCAATGAATCTTAAAACTCATCGGTTCTTTGCAGTTCATTTTGAAAACAGTGGGTCTAGTATGTGGCCACCAAACGGCAAAAATTACGATAATTGATAATAATATAGAAAGGTAAAACATTGCCAATTAAATTAAATTAAAACATATATATAACTAGCTGCGCCCTGAAGTTGTACCCGCGTGGTGATGATTGATGATGATGAAAAGTAGCCTATGTGTTAATCCAGGATCTAAACTTGATACCGAATTTCATCGAAATTGGTGTGGCCGTTTGAGTGTCAAGAAGAAACAAACATACACACATGCACACATACACAAAAACTTTCGCCTTTATAATATTAGTAGGAAAATCAAGTGTGTGTACGAGGGTTTTCTATACCATCGCCAATTGGAATCTACTCCCTGTTGTAGTGGTAGATACCCCTTGGTCTCTTGCTATGACTGAGGGAGTTTGGATGGAAGGGCTTGTAGTGGGTGATTGTAAGTGGCAAAAGTTTTGAAATATATATGTCTATCCTTTTCGATCACAATTTAGATATTGCCAAAATGTTCTAGAACGATATTTTATAAATATTAGATCGTTCTCTCTAAAACGATCTAATATATATAAAAATTAAAATGATATGAGGGGATCTGTCATCATCTAGAATGTTCTTTAATATTCCAGAATAATCTAGGGATATTAAATTTAATTCATACACTTTAAAACGCTTTAGAAAAGTCGGTCATCATCCATAATGCTCCTTAACGTTGTAGATTGTTTTATAACATTCTGGAAAATGATTCAGAATGGTCGATCCTAGTCATCCGGAATGCTCCCAAACGTTTTGGAATGTTCTATACTTAGTTCCAAAATGATCTGGAATATTCAAATGTACGCATACAAATGGTTTGATTTTCGTGATATTTCTTGGATTTCCGAAATTGAATATATCTGAATCTAGAGTATTCTGGTAGGAACTGGAAATTACGTTTTGAGATGGTATATAAACAGAAACTCAGAGATATTTCTTCAGTTTTATTCTGATTTAAATCGAACGAAGATCAACGGGTATCAAGTAAAAGTGAACAAACAAGGTCAAGTGTACTCGGGCAACGCAGGGTTTTACTGCTAGTTATTAATATACAAAGCTTTTGTGAAGTATTGGTACCCACTGCCAATACTCGCTTATAATTAACCGAGTGAATTAAATCTGGTTTATGATCATGAACGGGAAATATTTTAATTAAGGTGTATGACAGATTAATTAACATGAATCTAGAAACACCGCGAGCAAAGTAATTAAATATTTATGTTCCACTGTGTATTGTTAAACTTGTTTTGCGTAAATTTATTATTATAAACATTTACCTACAAAACGTCTCGCTATATACGACAGTATGATAGTTGCCTGAACACACTATAATATGTTCAGAGACAATTTTTCAAACTTGACTGTGGTAGCTAGCCAGGCAGGTCACTGAAAATACCCTACCACCATGTTGGGAATATAAAACTACATAGGCGATAAGATAACGGCGTTGCCTTCACCGGAAGCACATGCCGTTAATGGGGTTCAAACCAACGTTCGTCAAAATTTTAAAAAAGAAAATTAGTAGAGATAATGTACCTTTTTAATTGTTTTAATTAAAACTCATTTGGTCAGTTAATAGAACGCGTAGGTACGTTAAAACACTTATGTAATGATTATGTTGAAATGGATGTAATTTAAAGTTACTTGATTATTAATCAAATATATGTTTTAGAGATAGCAACAACGTAAGTATTTACATTATCAATGACACACGGAGTTGCTGCATTTAGATACTGACGAGAATCATGTCAGTATCAGCTAGGTTATTTATATATTACAGATAAAAGAGACATGAGATAAAAGGTTTAATGCCATTTCATTCTACATAATTAAATAATTAAAATTAATTGAAGTTCTAACGACTGTTTTATATAATTTATCATTTTTCGATGACTTCAATGGTTACTTACGCTGATAGGTTTAAATAAAAAGACATGCCTCTTTAGTATAATATGTAAGTCATACTATAGACGAATAATTTTCGATAGTCATACCAAGCGACAGACGCCGTCCTGCATCAAAATGTGTCTGTGCCGTACACATACATGTATTGGTTTATGAAACTAGCATGAACGGACATTGGCAGAATTGTGACGAGTAGAGTAGCCACAGAAGATTAAGAGGAAAAAGAAGAATGATTTGGTAATCACAATTACAACTTATCTACCTCGAAAGCTAAGTACTTGAAAAGCAATGAATTTTTTTTGCTTTTTTGATATTCAAATTGCGTCTCGTCTACGTTTTCACAAAAGTTTCTATGCAATATCAATAGCGATAACATTTAGCATAAACGATGATACACCGTGGCGCGACCGGGCCGGGCATTCATGCTACACCACACCGGGCAGTTTGCGCGTATTTTTTGCAAATGCATGGCCGTAATGAAACTGTGTACGGAAAAATCTACCTTGTTGTTTTATGATGTCAAGTTATCGTATTCTTCTTTTTAAATGTTTGCTGCTTTGGCTGCTTGTCACAATTCAACCGATGCCAAATGATCTTCAACCGTAGGTTGGTGTTGGCATAGGCGATATAAACATCACGAACCTAATTTTGTTTTTCGAAGTATACAAATCCATGATAAATATATATTTGGGTAATTGTACATTTAAACTAGACATGGATTAATATTGTTCTAGAATCTAAACAACTTTGACGCATTTGATCGCGTGTGATTATGGTCTTGGGTAGATAGATCGGTCATAAAGTCGATATCAAATAAATAAAAAATCTCGTTTAAATTAATTTAAAGATGTTTAAGCGACAAAAGAATGGCGGAAGCTTTAGAAATCATCACCATATTTATTTACGCTTCAAAGTAGACACAATTTTCAATCAATTGACAATAACTTGATCACAGATACATCAAAAGCTTAGAAGATATTCGCTATTGAAAACTGGACATACATTTAATATTTCAATGTGCTTGCAGGTTCCCAGTTTGCAGGCCTCCAGAAACAAACTAGCAAAAACGAGGAATATCTGTGGATGATGTGAGTATAAAAGCGTGAGAATAAGAATGAATTAGTCTCCGATGACGTCCTAGGCACATATTGGATGATACGGACGACCCCATCGCAGTCGCCTTGTCGATAGCTTTAGCGTCATCTCACAGTTATCCTGGTAGAATACAGGGTCGAGAGCCGATGATGATGATGATGACTAACGTAAGTCACATAAAATTATTTTTTCAAATATTTTTGTGCTTTATCTCCCCAATGAGCCCAATATTTTGATACTAAACGGTCAAGAGAGAGTCAAGGATATTGTCGCTTTTTAATTTGCTCCGGCCAATTAGCCCTTTGGCGCCAACCATCTGGATCGCGTTCGGGAAGCTTCCGATAAATTACCCAATGTCATACAGCCCGAGTCTGTGTTTCCAGATACGTAAGTATAATTCTAGAGTCTTCAAGTACCGAGTGAAAAGGTACTTTCTAGGCTTGCGTGCTACATCCTAGATAAAGTCTTCACTAAGCATCAGCTGAGACAGTTTATAATAAGTACAAAAAAGTACAGCTATTACCTACCATCGTCACGCACGAGTTAAATTAACAGACTGGCCTGGCGTGCTTTGGACACGACGGCACATTATTTATACGTAGTTAAAAGACTTAGATCTTTAGAATCTTTTTATCTTTAAACAATAATGCGCATATTAATAAAACAGAACTTCGGTTTCGAATGAATCATCTAAATCCATTAATCGAATTAAACGCACAATCAAAATCCCTATCCATTAATGACAATGATAGCACAGTATATTACCCACAGCACATACAAACATAGACTACTAGGTATAACTAAGTAATTAGCTTTGCACTGATATGAATTACTATATTAAAATTAATTGTAAACACGCATTAGGTATAAAAAAGGCAGCGATAACTTCTTTGGAGGTTGACACGTTTCTACTTTATCTAATTATATTATAAAAACAATATTTATTTCTTTTTTGTCTGGTAATGAATAATCACATAAAAGTGATTCATGGCAATCACGTGAGATAGTGGTCAAACGCTAGACTTATAACATCTCATCTAGAAATTTAAAGTTTCTATATTAGTCATAGAAAGATTGAAGATATATCCTGAAATAATACATAAGCTCCTTTTGTTCCGCAAATATTGACGCTTCTCATGGGATGAAGGGGCGACACAAAAATCATCCAAAACACGTAATTTCACGCGGGTAAGACTGCGGGGCGCAGCTAGTATTCAATAAATTCCTTACTGTGTTAAACGCTCTTTGTATGAGCCAGTTTTTAAGATTACTTTTAAGAGTTGACTACGTCAATAGTAGGTAATACATATTTTAAGTCTTTTTATTGTGTATCGCATTAACTACATGCTAGGTAGAACTTATGTTCAAATATTTGAAGGAAAAAATTCGGCTGCTAGTGGGACTTGAACCCACGACTACAGAATACCGTCCTGTCGCTTACCCATAGCAGCCCATACCACTAGGGCCGAATTACTTCCTTTCCTTATTAACATCTGCGGGGATGTATATGTTAATAAGGAAAGGAAGTAATTCGGCCCTAGTGGTATGGGCTGCTATAGCTTAGTTGGACAAAGCGACAGGACGGTATTCTGTAGTCGTGGGTTCAAGTCCCACTAGCACCCAAAATTTTTTCCTTCAAATATTTGAACATAAATACATATTTTATTACTAGTAGCGCCCCACGATTTCACCCGCATACATACATGTCTAGCGTTTGACCACAGTCTCACTTGATTGTCATGAATCACGTTTATGTGTTTAATGACGTCAATAACTACTATACAACTCAAACACTACTAATTTAGCATATTAAAATTGATTATGCAATGAAATCAAATTCATTAATTCAAAATAACATTACATACAATTACTACAATTCCATACAACAATTATTGAATTACAAGCTTATTGCTATGAAATTGACTTCTAATGAATATTAATAATAAATTAAAAGAGTCGACTTTAGAAACCGAACATTTAGCGTTTATTATTGATATTGAATATCAACTATAAACGGTAGCTAAATATCCAGTTTATAAAGTCCACTTTTATACTAGAGATCGTGACAGTGTAGTCATACAATAAATGTATGTTTATGTCTAAATATACTAACGTAATGAAGTTGCAAGCATTATAAATGCGACACAATGCGTACACAGTCACATGTCACTTGATCAAACACAGTCGATATTTACAAGTCGTATGTATATGCTATATAATCTACTTGCCAATAATTTTACAAGATACAAACAGCAACAACAGAGAGACATTTATTATTTGATAAGTACTTACATAGACATTTTGCGTCAGATAAACGTATAGCAATAACGGAATTTGGCCGATATCCAAGAACTGTGTGTAACTAGATATGATAAGTAGCATGTTGGTTTCTATGTGCACTTATAATTAGTCCACCCCCCCCCCCCCCTCCCCCCCTTCGCATCGTTTTCCTCAAAGCTGAGAGTAGTGACATCTGCCATGGATCAGATTCCTATAAGCGATGCTATTTACTCTCAATATTTACCATAATTTAATATGACGTCATATTCGTTGGTGGTTCATTCAATAAATGAAAATTATGCAGAACCAACAACGAATGAAGTTCATTAAAAATAACTATCAAAGTATAGAAACATCAATGAGAATGGAGATGAAGTGACATTTCATTTTGGGTAAAGATGACGGTTCAGTTCTGTTATTTTTTTACCCTGTATAGATGTAGCGTTTGACCACTACATGACTATCTCACTTGATGGTAAGTGACGATGTGGTTGAACATGTTATCACGCTAGACCTAGGATGCTCACTGACTCTCAAGGAATGCTGCAAAATTAATAATAAGTACGTAGTTCAGAGCGTTGTGATGCGAGCAAAGAGCAACTGATCGGAATCAAACGACAGTTGAAACAAGAAGTTTGCACAGAAAGATAGACTTATACATACATAATATACATCAAGAAAATTATTAAAATTGTATATAATATCAATATTAACATACCCTTTATCAAGGTACCGCAGGGAACCTCACGGCTTCGTAAATCTTAATAAAATGTAGCCAAGTCTTTTGAACTTTATAAAAGAAACACAAACTCGCCCCTAAAAGAAAAGAATCAGTTGTATATAGAAGGTATTTTATATTCTTCGTTCAGAAAATGAAGGCGTTGTAATCAGATCCTACATCAATGGCCATCTGAGACTTGACAGTTTTGCGCATTTTTTGTAATTATCATAAATGTATTTGTAGGAAAAAGCGCTAAAGGCAGCTCTCAGAAAATAAATAAAATACATAAATTTCTAATTTCTGTATCACCATTGTGGAATGGAGATTTTAGATTTTTAACGACTAATCAGTGAGTAATAATATAAATATAAGAGATAGTCGTTTTGACAACAGATCGCATAGCCACGAACCTCGACTAACACCTCTAGAGGCTTTGGATCAAGATCTAGGTACAGACGGAAGGTAGTTTATAACACGATACATACTACATACATGTTAGGATTATTCTTACCGGAGTTAGGGACCTCCCCGCTGCTTACAGAGAAGGTATTATTAAAATAATAACATAATGTTTTTAGACTATAAACAAAAAAAAAACACTTAACAATAAGTATATTCAGATATATCTCCCAAATATTATAAACGCAAAAGTTTTTATGGAGGTATGTGGTTACTCAACCACACTAGACCGGCTGAACGGATCTAGATAAAATTTATATTCGACGGTCGCCGTGGCGCAGTGGTCAGTGACATTGACTTCTGTGTCATCGGGACCCTGGGTTCGAATCCGGGCAGGGGCAAACATTTGTGCGATGAGTTTAGATGTTTGTCCCGGGTCTTGGGTGTTTGTGTGCTGTGATTGTGTGTGTCCATGCCTCCCGCGATACAGGGAATCCTAGTGTGGGGGTCTGAGTGTGAAACAAAAAAAAATATCACAGGGGGGTTTAATATATGCAGACTGCACAGTTTCGATCCAAAACTATCACATTTATAAGTATATGTTGTTAAGGACTTTATCTCTTCATTTATAGTAAGATTACTTTTACGTAAATAGAATTATCATGGGTACCATTGCAATTCGCTGATTCACAAGATTCAACGACGAAGACTTAACAAAAAGGCAGTGAAAAGTAATTAACCTATTGCTTACACAGCTTATAGTAAGCTTAACAATAATGATGTTTGTGAAAAAAAATCGGCTAATCGTAGCATTTGAACCCACGACTATAGAAAATCGTCATGTCGCTTTGCTATCTAAGCTATAGTAGCACTCCACTAGCCGTCCCAATTTATTCCTTTCTTATTCACATCTGAGGGGATTTTTTGCTTAGCACCATCTACATTTAAGTGTTAGAACTATTTATAATATTAGGTGACAGGACGGTATTCTGTGCCGAACTATTTCTTTCAAAAATCTTAATGTAAGTTTCCCCTAGCATGATGTTTGCAATGTACCATAAAACTCGTCAACAGTATACCTACCTGTTTTATAAATAACATTGGTAGCACCCCGCGGTTTAGACTGCGTGCATTACTGCATACTTTTTCCGGATAAAAGTAGGCTATGTGTTAAAACAGGGTCTAACCTATCTCCATACCAAATTACATCAAAATCGGTACAGTCGTTTGTGCATGAAAGAATAAGAATAACTTTATTTATAACGGTCACAATTGTATTATTATAATAATCTTAATTATGAGTGCTAATTTATTTCATAAATTAATTCTTATTAATACTAATTATTAAGATTTGGCTCTGTTCTCCACACTAGGATTCCCTGTGTTGTGGAGAACAGTTTCATATTGGAATGTTATACAAAATTATGTAAGCATTACAAGCTATGTGTGTCATCATAATAATACGAATAGATGGAGACAGTCTGTATCGAGCGAAGAACACAGAATAATTTTTTTTTTTTTTTTTTTTAATAATGTGAACACGCAGAATAACATTATTTGCTTATCTGGAAACATCATTATTTACGCGATGAAAAGTAACCTGTCTTTTAATCTATAGGATATAAACTATCTCCATACAACATTCTATCGATCGTTACAAATCGATTCAGCCGTTTGAACGTGATGGAGTAACAAACATACACACTGACAAACATACACACATACAAACTTTAGCCTTTGTAATATTAATGCGATTATAGTAAGCACTACTTTAAAGTTATACAGTGGCTCTAGACCAGACCATTTTGGGGTCATAAGTTACATTAATTCTAAATTTGCTTATTTTAATTGTTGACATTAAGTAGAGATAAAACATCAAAAGGTAAATGTATTAGGTATGTAGAAAAACTGCATTGTAACCTCCTTGGTCCAGCTGAAGGTGTATGTTAATGGTTAAAAAGTTAACATTTCGATACTGTTATCATAGAAGAGCTGTATCGAGATGTTAACTTTTTAAATTTATTTCGATATATTGTCTATAAAGACTGTCATTCATGTTCTGTTTTTGATTTTTTAATCTTTATATTTCGGTATGAGATTAGATAAGGAAATATTTATATGCTCATTTTAACTAGACCCCTACATATTAAAGTTATCAAAGGTAAATGTTGCCAATTAAACTTTTGTGATAACCTCCATTCACCTTTATTTTACAGCCGAATGATACTCCCTTTTAAATGGGATTTGTTAATTTATGTCATTCGTTAACTTGTTTAAACGTATGTATAGATAACTTAATACCTAATCATTTATCTTTGTGAAGAGCGGTCACCAAAGCGATAGCAATATTGTGGAAAATAACTTTGAGTCTCATTAAACATTTTGTAATCTGAATATAGGTAGCAGTGATAGTGATAGAGGAACGGTTATGATGTTCGAGCGTATGTATGAATATGTATGCGTTGATGAATGTATGTATGTTTGCATTTATGTACGTAAGTTTCGGTAAACTCTGTAGCAGAAACGGTTTCATAGATTCGGGCTTGAGTCGTACCAGTCGTACCGTATTATCATGGCGTATAGAGCAAGCCGTACTCTCTATAACTGACTATATATCATACTCCAGCGGATTAAGATCGGGACTACACGACGGCCAGTCTTCAGCTCTGATGAAGTCCGAAACGTTCGTTTCCAATGAAGACTGCGTAGACCAAGCTTTATAACCCGGCGCCGAGTCTTGCTGGAAGGACTATTCTTGGTTATTGAACATGGTGTAGTTAAGGGTACTTCTCAAGAATGGTATATATCTATACACCATTCTTGAGAAAAACACATATACTATATTTATCCCAAAAAAAAGTTTACGTGGGATAATTATTGAGGTAGCGGGAAAACTGCAATCCACGCGGGTGAAACCGCGTGGAAAGTCGCTACTAGTACAATATAATATGCAAGTAAATAGTTACATAATATCGCATTTATCAGCAAAATATTGTTACCCAAGAGGAAGCGTAATTGACGTCACTCACAGTTGACGCACCCATCTGTTCCTAATAATGACCCTGAACTCCACAAAGCGCGAAGATTAGGCTTTCGTAACGCGCAAACACTCCAAAGCCGTCAAGATCGGATGATAATCTAAGCTTAATAAACAACTCGTCATAAAGTCTACAGAACGTGGCCTATCTTAAGTAGCACAAGGAGGGAATTTACACGCGATTGCAAAAGACGAGTTTATTAGCAATAATGGTAGATGCAGAAGGTCGCCCGCTTGCGCTCGGCGTCTGTGCTACTGCCTGCAAGTGCATGTCTCAGACGGCGAGCTACGAGCCCTAGTGAGTGAGCGAGACGACCTCAGCATGGGTCGACTCTCGGCTATGTCGAAACCTGAGGTTGCATGCGCTCGCGCTGGCCAGGCTACCGCAGCCGGCACACCGCAGTCACAACTCTGACCACACCACAACATACCAACTTTGTGAACGTTTGAACTGTACTACAAGGTGTAATGAAAGTGACAGTGTTTTATAATGGTGTTCGTATCGTGGGCTCTGCCACCAGGATGATGACTTGTTGCTAAAGGACAGACGGAGGAGCAGATTTGTGCTCACCAACTGCGGTTCGTTCACTTCATACAGCTCTGAATACTAATGTACATTATAGATGCTTCCTTCTAGTTATTCGCGCATCAGATACAAAGAGGCTCTTTGTATCTGATGCGCGAATAGAGTCATAGCGGACTGTTAAATTACTAAACAAAGAAGATGCGCAGGCGCGTGTTTAGATGAATAATGAACGTCAATGTCAACAGAACCGGTTAGCCTATTACCGCAGCTAGGTATATTATATATACTCAACTGTTGGGATAAAATAATATAGACAACTCACACCATTAGCCATGATTCATTTGAGTGCGAAACACGTTCCTTTGAGTAATATGTGAATTTGAATAAATGTTATTTGGAGTGATCGTCGTTCAAAAAGTTTTTAGAAAATATTTCTTATGTCAGAAAAATGCTATTAAAAGTTTTTCCCTCGTCTCAGTTATTAAGTGATAACAAGTGCGCAGTTCCAAGGATTCCTCCGATTAATTGAGTCCGTTTCACAATATTGCCTATGAATGATATATGACTACAAGTTGCTGACTGCTGAGCACACGACTTACATCACAAGGTGAATACAATTAAAATATTCATGGTCTTGACACTGTTAAGCTCATACGCCGTATAGCATGTTTGTATATTTCATTTTGTCATTAAGTTTGCTATACAAAATCTCTGTTTTGATTTGGAATTGACGGTTTATCCCACTAATACCTATGTATTACAAATAAATAAAATTACAAATATTATAAATGTAAGATTTGGATGGATACGGAAGCTGGACGGATATGGATGAATTTGGTATGTAGATACTTCAGGTCCCAGAATAACAAATAGGTTACTTTTCATAATCATCATCATCATCATCATCACCACGCGGGTAAAACCGGGAGGCGCTGCTAGTATCTAATATATTAACTTTATACTTCTATAAGATTGCGTACACATAAATGTGGATGTTGTATGTATGTAAACACAATTATTATCGATCCTTTGTGTTGGTCACCTCATGAGTCAGTGCGTAAAAAAACCTCCCAACGTCGAGTAAACATGTTCTTCGCAACGTTTTGTTTGAAGCAGGATGTTGTTGAAAATACTGCTTTAAGATAAATTTAATCATAATCACAATTATTTACTCGTTAGCTTTACACTGTTGTATTTACCTGTGCCTTATTTACGGATAAACGTAAGTAGTAGTAACGTAAAGACGTGTAATCTTCGCTATCATGATTAGTGTTAGACTGCTTGTGATTTATGTACCTGTACAGTTTCCGAGTCAGACTCGAACTTTAAATTGTTCAATGGAGGCCAAGACAAAATAATCGATATGAATGTTAAAAAATGTAATTACTTACGTATTACCAGGGTATATTATAAGGGTAATAATGTGTGCCGATGATATTATAGAGGCTCGCGGGTGTTTACAGGCAGAAGCGGGACAAATCTTGGTGGACGTTTATTTAAAATATTGCAAAAATTAACTTTACGTATCAAACACTGGGCTCAAAAACAATAATACTTATCACATTTTTATATTTTTTTATTCCCCTTTTCCCAGTGTCACAGTCCAAGCGCATTTGGTGTTACCGGTAGAATTTTTGATAAAGGAATAATTTGATAATTCGAAAATAATTATAATAATAATGTAAATAATAATTTTATTTGCTGATTCATTTGTGAAAGAATACTTTCACAAATGAATCAGCAAATGAAATCACATTTTGTTACCATTAGTCGTATATTTTAAAGTATGTTAGAGATGTAGGACTTTCAACAAAATAATCTGAAAAAAAGACTGATAATTGTATATTTTTATCAAATGGTAAAGATTATATTAATTTTTTTTTTACCAAAATGCGACACCGACTTCAACATTTAAAAGTCTGAAATAACTTGTTGATGTCGGTACCACGATAGTTCAAAATTTTTCACCCCTTTCTGCGACCTTTGTTGCTACTCACGGTATCAAATTGCCATTGTGTATGTTTATCGATTTCTTCACCCGCAATTAGGAAGTCATCCAAGTAGACGTAACACTTTTCAGTTATTGGAGTGTAACTGAAAAACCACTCGCTGATTTTGAAAATTGACCCCTATGACATGATTCCTGGAATATAACCAGTAAAGTAAGTTTTTAGTACACCTCCGCTGAGCTCTAGCATGCTCCCTTCTGGGTAGAAATAGTATCTAGCATGTATACATACATACATATTATACACACGTATTTATACATACGTATTATAAGCGGAACTTTTTTATTTCATTTTTTACTTATAAGCTAGCGTTTGATAACTATCTTACATGATGTTAAATGATGACGTTGTTTAGGATGTAACACGGCAGCAAGGATGTACCTTCTAGGTTTTAATAATTAAATAAAAATAATAATTCACTTGGTATTAAATTAATTAATCATAATCAATTACCTATTAGCTTGCTTTATATGTGTTGCCTACGTTGTCTGGATAATATCCATAAAAGGGATACCGATTGCTCAATGAATTTCGCAAAATGTCATGCTCCGAATAATGTCTAAAGGGCATCTCTGTCCAATTAAATTTCAATCGTAAATGTATCTGTGTGAATGAAGACTTTATAAGTACAATTTTTTGTAATTTCCATCAAGGAAGAGTTCCTCATAAATATTTAAACTAAATAAATGTATGTAACCTATCAATGACCGGTCGAAATTCACGTAGGATACAAACGGTCATGTCCTATTTTACAGTATATGATAAATTTCCAACGGGATAAAATGGACTTTTATTCAAAGCGTTACCACAAAGTCGCCGCGCACCATGAAAGCAAAATTACGGTATTCAGTGTTGCCAACTATGCTATTATTGATGTAGGGAGAAAAACACACAGAGTTTCCATATTTAGATTTATTTAACGCATTAAGGCCTCGGGATTTTCAGTGCCGGCCCAAGATTTAGCTTGCGGTGTAGATAACATTGACACGGTAGTGGGGAAAGTTTCAGCACCCGAACAGCTGGCTACTCACCTAACTGGTACTTTAAAACGAAGGTCCTGGCTAATGGGCCGACCTCCAAACAGCCATCTCACAAGATTATTTATATCTCCAAGAAAAAGCTCCCGCTCCATTTTTTTAAATCAAACTTAGACATTAGGATTCCCTGTGTCGCGGGAGGCATGGACACAAACAATCACAGCACACAAACAACCAAGACCCGGGACAAATATCTACACTCATCGCACAAATTTTTGCCCCTGCCGGGATTCGAACCCAGGGTCCTGGAGACACAGAAGTCATGTCACTGACTGCGCGCTGGCGACCGTCATATCACAACGCACATTTAATATTAGCTTTGTGCCATGTAACAAATTACCTAATAACCTCAAAAGCTTGAACGGTAATCTCTTTGGGGTTAAATTAAATAGAGGGCTGGCGGAAAAATGTTTTTAGTATGGAATAATATTTAAACCATTCATGATAATTTGATATACATAAATGTTGTGTAAGAATTTCGTGACCTCTTAGTTATGATAATTTATTTAGAACTTGACATTCATTTGACACAGTATTTTATGAAGATAATTATAATTTGAATGACCTTATCTTATTAATGGTATAACGTGACAACATCTTCGACCACATCGTCACTGACCATCTAGTGAGATAGTGGTTAAACGCTACATCTGTGTACATAAAAAAATACGCGAGTTTGTGTGGATGTTTGTAACTCAATCACGCTAAAACGGCTTGACGGTTTTTTTTTTATTTTGGTATGTAAATAGTTTAGATCCAGGAATGACACATAGGCTACTTTTCATCATCATCAATCATCACCACGCGGGTAAAACCGCGGAATGCAGCTCTCTCTATCTAAGATAGGCGAAAGTTTTAATTTAACCATGTACCATGTGTCGCCCCTCGCTCGTCGGGAGACAGACGGTAATTTTTCTTACCGTTTGTCCTCATCGCAGGCGGCAATATTTCGTTTGACCTGGGGTCAGCCATTGCATTTTTCGCTCACGGTTATCGTAAAGAATCCACTTCTCGTCACAACTAGATCCAATATTCCATCATTTTTGTACTTATTCAACAAGGCAACACAAACACCAAGACACATTTCTTTTTGCAGATCGGTCAAATCACGAGGCATCTATTTTTCATATTTTTTCATTCATTCATCTATTTTACATTGATTTGATGAAAATGAGTCAATATTGTAGGCAGGGTTAATTCATGCCGCTAATTCCTGGAATTTAATTCATTTTCCCTTTTAAAGTTTTATAATAATTTGCTGAAGGTTCTCATAGAAATCAAAATTAAGAAAATTATGCAGAAAATTGCTAAATTTCGGAAAATTTATTTGAATGTAATATTTATAGCTAAGACAGGACAACGTTAGTTCGATCAGCTAATGTTTTATACATGTGAAAGAATTTAAGATATTATAATAAGCTGTTTGCTGTTCCTAATAAATAAATTTACTGAAAATATGAGCAGTTTGTAAAAAATGTGTTAGTTCTTCTTTTACGACGCAACCGATCAAGAGATGAATTAACCTTTGCATTAGGATTGGAAAGTGAGATAGAATATACGACTTTTTAAATTGAGCGACAAGCACCACACATTTTGAAAAAAAGATTCTCTTAGATATTCTGTTTGTGTCAGCCTGAAAGTTAACATCTCTATCGAAATTTAAATAATTAATACTTTATTACTCATAAGGACTAGTAGCGCCCCGCGGTTTCATCCGCATGGATTACGTTTTTCCCGCTACCTCAATTACCCCACGCGACCCTTTCCGGGATAAAAGTAGCCTATGTGTTAATCCAGGGTTTAAACTATCTCCATAGCCAATTTCATCGAAATCGGTGTAGCCGTTTGAGCGTGCAGAAGTAACAAATATACACATATACACACAAACTTTCGCATTTATAATATTAAAAAAGATAAAGATAACATATATCTCTAAGGAAATATTTACCACGTATTTGTTATATCTCGATTAAAAATAACAGGAAATAATATCGACAAATAAACAAAAGTGAGTCGCAACTGTAATCTGTTTCAGACACGAGAAAATTGTTCCGCAGATGAGGGTATTATGGCTCTGCCTGCTCTATAAGCGTCACAAGTAAAGATATCAGGCACTTGCAACACTGGAAACTGAAACTGAACTGAAATATCAATAGCTCATATGAAATGAAATGTAGATTCGGTAAACATACCGTTCCTAATGCTAGTTTCCCTGACAGATAAAAAACACTTTAATTCATATTTAACAAAATTATTTATGCAAGCTACATGGGCGAATTTCGTGGAGCAAATTCGTGGTGGACAGCGCCTTATTTTTCTGTAATAAATAACAAGACGATTATATAGGTGTTCACCAGGCGGAAAAGATGACGCCTGCCTATCTTTTGGCCTTATCCGAGCCTTAGCCTTGGCCTTAACATTTTTGGCTTAGCAAATTAAAACACAATGTGTTTTAATTTTAACTGAAAACAATGTGTTTTAATTTGCTAAGCCAAAAAGGTTTACTACAGCAAAAAATAAAAACAGTTACCTAACAAAATGTTGTTTTCTCATATTCATCGATTTCAGGATTTAGGTTACCAGTGTACTGATTATCATAATAACAATGGATTTCATTTTGTTCTAGGTGGCGTTCGTAGAAACGCGACGCGACAGCTTGGCCAATGCGCATGCGTCTCAAACGAAACACGGACTTTTCCAATTTTACTTCACCGTCATTATGAAACAAATACAATTTCACGGATAGTTTCGAGATAATGTTCGAGCAGGTCGCGCTCCTGCCCACGTGGTTGGTGATGGCGTGGCTCGGTGCGTGCATACTGTTCAGCCCTTTCGCAATATTCTTCGTGGTATGCCTGCCGCAATTGCCCCTTTTAGTAGTTAGGAGGGCTTGCCATATACCGTTCGAGTACATCTGATGTCACGATGGGCATCTGACCTGAGTATGATTTATCTATGATCAGTAATAGTATTAGGGCCTCCGCAATCAAGAGGATATTATATAACTTTGTATAAAGTGTAAATATTTTGTAATGAATAAATGTATTTTTAGCATGTTTTGGGTTATTTTTATTTCCTCACCTGGGTAATTAGAAATATAATAATAATAATAATCTTTATTAGCACAAAATTTTGAATAACTGGACATGTTTTGTTTACAATTGTTATTTTGTTTTAATGGATGAGTTAAAATAAAATCAACGAATCAGCATCGCAATTCAACGTGGAAATACTGATAGCATTCTGGGCACGCTGCCAGCCGGTAGCGGGTTAGAGCATTTGAGTTATTTTCAATTACTGGACATGTTTTGTTTACAATTGTTATTTTGTTTTAATAGATGAGTTAAAATAAAATCAACGAATCAGCATCGCAATTCAACGTGGCAATACTGATAGCATTCTGGGCACGCTGCCAGCCGGTAGCGGGTTAGAGCATTTGAGTTATCTATAGGCTACCAATATATTCTTCAATTGATGAACACTTAAAACTTAATATTAATAATATTGGTTACACACTTAATATTCCTCCAATCACAAAGGATACAACGTTTAAACGTTTTATGAATCACCACGTCTGGCAAAATCATCACCATCGGAGTGCGTTATTCACCTAGTAGATCATTACCCGCAAATAATGCTCCAGTATAGGCGCGCGTAAGTCTTCAGAACAATTTTTAGGATGCTGTTGCGATGTCCTTATCAGTAACGCGACTTTTATGAGGACGAAAGCATTAACACCGTCTGTATGAGTATTCGCAAACACTTCGGAGCCACTGTAAAAAAGAGGAAGTCTCAACATGATCCTAAAATGTTATTATAGAGGATGCATTTAATGTCACCCAGGGCGAGATCAGTAATAATAGTTCACTGTGAGGCTTAAAGAGAGAGCGGGTAATTCATAATTCACGTGTGAGAAATCGTGTTCAAACGTTTGAACATTAACACTACTGTCAACGACCTCGGCCACGCTCTTGATGTGGTCAAGTGGGTAGCCAATTTATAAGCCTAGAATGGCGCCGGCTCTCAAAGACAGCTGACAAAATACACTGCAACAAAATTGGTAGGACACGCGGCAAAAGGAAGCGTCTATTCACAGCATGCAGAGACATGTATGATAAGTGATTTGTGTACCCTGACCGCACTTTTAAAAAATACTTAGTCCCAAGTATAATATAATATTTGAAAATGCCAACCCTCATTAGAACTACCCAAGTTATATGAGATTAATTATAAGACCTGCTTTTTCTTCTACTTGTGCTTCTTCATCATTAAATGACGACCTTTAATGATGAAAAAGTACCGGAAGTCATCAGTGAATAAATCTTTGTACAGGGCAAATCTAAACAGTTTATTCCGACAAAATGTTTGTCTTCCCTTGATTTTAAAAAAAAAATGTTTATGCGGTTGGTTGAAACGATTACGGACAAAAATAAATCCCAGATATCAAACTTTACTCCGTTTATAATTTTGAAATAACCACAACATCGTACAAATTGAAGAGTTAGTATAAAATATGTACATACATACTATACTCATGTGGCAATGTAGAATCTATAAGTAGATCATTTTCTACACAAAAACTGTGTTTCCTCATCAGAACACTAGTTGCTGTGACTGTGACATGCTGTTACGACACTGTTCACTGCATTATTTCCCAAACTGCAATTTACGAACAAAACAAGCCAATTTTATCTTTACTGTGTAACTTAAAATAGACATGTGTAATACAAATTAGATAAAGTTGTTGATCAGAGATTTGAGAGCAACGAATAGACACTTGGTCTATTGTTGATACCTACTCGACAATATTTAGGCACATAATATTTATTCAGAGCATGTTTTCTGATTCACTGTGTTTATTAGGTGTATTTAATGGCTCTAGCGCGATTTATAATAAACCTACATGTAAAAGTTTGTATGCTTGGATGTTTGTTGCTTATCATGCCATAAGTTCCTACATCTGTTACAAAGATACATTTTAGTCTGGAATACAGTACATACCTAGGCGACTTTTGTCTGAAAAATGTACCTACAGTATCTGGATTACCAAGGTACTGGCGGGTGAGACAGCTGGGCGCAGCTTGTTTACAAATAATTATATTCAGGGGCTGAGATAACCTGGCTACTACAAGATGGCGCTTTATAGCAACTTTAATAACTAAAAGAACATAATATTCTGTTTAAAATCAGGTTTATTCTAAAATAACACCAATATGTTACGAGTATAGAAAAAAATATAATTAAAAGTAGTTAGCTAACTTGACTACTTTATATAGAAAATGCAAAAAAGTGAAAACGGAAAATTAGTAGCATACCGATTAGGTACCTACTGACACAATCGGGAGGTTGCGTGCGACACCGAGCAAATAGGTTGGAGGTTACTTTATATGGTAAGTAGGTATACTGAAGTTACTTTTTATATACTTTTATAGAATATACTGTGGCTGATTTGTAAATTGAACGCTTATTTGTTTGTCGTATAAGGCAAACATATTAAGCGTTGTTTCAATTTACGTTTCAATGACGGATAATAATTCGTTTAAGTACTTGCCTACTATTTTGAACCCTATATAGTGGAAAGTGGAACAAATGTTTGGTAACTACTACATTATTTTAAATACTACGAGCAAAACATTTCGTTGTTGAACATTTTTTACGTCATATACGTTGACTGTGTGTGTACAGACCTAGTACCGCCATCTGTGGAAAGATAAAATAACTAACAACTCACCATCATCACTAATTTTATGTCAGTTCTCTTGGGCATCTGAAGCTGACCTGCTTCCATTAGTAATAAATAGATGGCGGTAGTCTCGAACTTTTTTGTTAATTTATGATCTTTTACATATTAGCATAATGTGCACATAAAACAACAATTAGTCAACATAAAATTAGCTTTGTTATTGAAATGCGGATAGCTTTAAATAAAATAAGTCGTTACATTATTTCATGCCGACACAAATTATTCGCAATCAACTAAAGCATTAACTAAACGAATTTAATATTAGCATACTTAAATATACATAATCAAGGTTAGTTTAATTTTAAAGAATGTAACAGAATTTTAGTTACTTTTAGATAAAGTTCATAGATAGAGAGTCGTAATCCCTAGTATTTACAGAAAATTAAAAATCTGAGCAGTTTTTTAAAACTAAGAACTTTATTGATTTGTTAACTAGTTTACCTTTATTATGATATAAACATTATAAACAAATGAATCACTATATCAAAACAAGAAAAACCTTGGCCTAGAATATTACCCAATAAGTTGATTCCGATGTCAAGAATGAGTTTTGACTCAGCATGAGTGTCGACTGAAAACCAGTGCTAGGGGTGACCCTAGTGTAGTCACCCCTAGCACTAAATCTGACACTCATTTCTGACATCATGAACGCACTGATGACTAGGTACTCCTCAGTTTGTAGCACAATGCAAGTAAAAGATGAGACAAAAAAAGTGGAATGTGTGAATATGGAAGGAAGCAAAACGCTTCGTGCGACAAGTTGGCACGTCGACAATGTATGGAAGACGCAGCCGCCCGTCTGGTCATTCTTAGATGGAACGAGGATGCAGGAATCAAATTGTGTAAGTCCCGAGCTCACTCCCCGAAATGTATCCGATAAAACACCGATAAACTAGCCACTTAACGTCGGTGCTACAGGCTTTGAAGTTTCTTCTCGACTAGAGAATCGTTTTTGATGACCCGTTTAGCTCGCCTCTCTATACCGTGATTTCATTGATTTTAGTGACAATTTAAACTAGGCGCCGTGCGCCTAATTCTAACAAAACATTTGTTGTTAGTCCCGCATTTTTTCACACTCATTTCCCCCGCACTAGGATTCCCTGTGTCGCGGGAGGCATGGAGACACACAATCACAACACACAAACATCCAAGACCCGGGATAAATTTCTACACTCATCGCATAAATGTTTACCCCTAGATTTGAACACAGGGCCCTGGAGACCCTGAAGTCATGACAACTGAGCACTGAGCCACGGCGACCGTCACATTTACATCCTTACTGTTGTATTTTTTTGTATAGTTTTGTATTTTTCCATAAAGTAACAAATTCCAACACACACATCTGTTACTTTGATATCAGCACGACCCGTAAGTGTCTACGACATAATATCATATTGGATAAATGTTTGCCACCTAAAAATAACAGATATATAAAAATGTTCTGGAGGTATGAAATTCTAAAAGCATCTAAAATTTATGATTAGCGAAATATTGTATATTATTTTTTACTTTAAACTAGTTCAATAAAACGTAGGATACGTTTGTTACTAAAAATGATTTAAATATTGTTTAACACGGGATATGCACCATGATTTTGATTGAGTTCGCGATATTTCGCGAACTCAATCAAAATCATCAGCGCGGTTCCACGCACTATACACGGGATATAAAATCAACCAATACAGTTTGTCAGTGTTTTTAAAATGCTTTATAAGCTTTACTATAAAATAATATAACCTACTTTTATGAACTTTTTCTTCATCGACAACCATGTCTAAAAAAATCCTTTTGTTCATTACATATGGTTCGTGTAGGCTTTATTGCGCGACTAAACAAAAAAGGCCTCTACTAGTACTACGAGACGTTGATTAGTCAAATGAGGCTGATTATTACTAGGTAAGTACTTGTAAGAACTTATCCGCTGAGGAGCTTATCAGTTTAGTAGGACAAAGCACATTGCCGTTGCATTCGCTAGCAAGGACGTTAACACAGATGTATAACTTACTAAAAATGAATATTAGCTTTTTTAATTAAGCACATTCTAGTTGTATTTTTGAAATCTATTGGGTGGTGGTGACGTGCTTTCTAGCGCCAGCCTTACGTATATTGAAAATCTACCACCAAACGAATCCTTCCGCTCCAAAATTGCCTACTTCATAAAATATGGCATCATTATAAAATATATGGCTTACGGTCGGGAAAGTAGTCATGGTCTGAGCGTGGGTCAGAAAATTACAGCACCTAAAATTGGCCGAAAGTCTAAGAAAATCCTTCACTTCCGGTCAAAATGTTTAGGTTACATTTACGGCATGTGAAATCAATAAGACATGCGTGGCATCATTTAGCCCTGTAATTGTATAAAGAAAGAATCATCCAAATCGATTCATCCTGTCGAAAGTTCTGAGGTAGCAATCGTAAAAACAACACGCGGGTCATATTGAGAACCTCTTCCTTTAAGAAGTCGGTTAAAAAACGAATGACGTCGATTTCATTTAGTTCAGAAAAATTCCATAAAACTCGATTCAAATCGTGCGCTAGTGTTGCGTTAAGAATACCAGTCTGCGCGAAGTCGATCAAAATCACGATTTACGATCGGAATCGAGTGTCAAGAGTTAACCTGCTGTTCCTATAAGTGATATTATTTTAAAGCTGATTAGATATCTAAGTGCCGTGGTGTTACCGGCCTAGAATAGTACTCCCCCATCTCTTCCCGCGGGTGCCGTAAGAGTCGGCTAAGGAATCACGTACCAGGAGGTGGGCAGCAGCGCCTTCTGAGGATTGGAAACCATTCTGCGCTCGCCAACCCGCCTGCCAAGCGTGGCGAGTATTGGCAAATCCCCCCTATATGGGGGAGGCATATGTCCAGCAGTGGACGCACATGGCTGAGAGAGATATAGGCTAGGCCCTTCAACAAAATAATCTCTGAAAAGACGCAAAGCTGTCTATTTAGCAAATGGTGAAGCCTTAAATAATGATTTTTATTCGTCCATTTCATAACAAACTAGATCTATAAATGTAACATAGTTTCAAGGTGGGTATGTCGGCTATTCGTGAGACCGCGTGATGCTCGCGTCGTAATAAGATGATTAATGTCGAGTAACTGTTATAGTTTTTATATGATTTTCTGATGGAGTATCGAGGACCAACATTAACGATATGTATATGCTACAGTTAAAAGCTATAAGACAAATAACAATCTTCGGACGAAAAATAGTTAAATATGGTTGAGAAATTAGGCATAATGCGAGTAAATTATAACTTTTTATACATAAAGATGTATACGCTTCCATCCGGTCCTTGTAGAAATCAATTGGTGAGGACTATGTCTATCGCTGAGATGATAATAATGATACGTACCTACATACCTAGTCACCATAAAGCTGTTCGAATTTATCAAATTGTCAAGTAAGTACTTTCCCATATATTTAGCACTTAAAACGACTTGCTTCTTGTCCATTGGGCGATTCACTGGCGAGTAGATTTAATTTATTTACAACGTCATCACTTAACATCAGGTGAGACAGTTGTCAAACGCAAACTTATAATATGTAATAAAAAAATAAATTAAAAATGTATTTATAAAACAAAAGACATGATTACGTGCAAAGAGTAACATATACTTACCCTTACAACATGATTAAATAATTTACCTTTAACAATATAAACAGTATAAACTAAGCTAGCAACAGTTTTATAACAATATGTTTTCGGCTGGCTAAATGTTTAGATTAAATCCAACTTAAGACGGCTATAATGTTTGTAAGAGAAATAAAAATATGCCACTTCTAGAATGCTTGACGTGCGTTGTCGACAGGCGAGCAGCGCAAGCGCAGCCACCACCACGGCCGCCACTCCACGACCACTCGCCGCTCCGCCAACATGGCCAACAAGCTTCAATCCTTGCGCGTGAGTTTAATACCTATTTACTTTTCTTATTTATCACTTGCCGAGCGAAGAGGTCGTAACATTTCTCATTGTTCTCTCATTCACGATTTGACGTGATCATGACGTGACCTTTACCCATTTGTTTATAATTATGTGCCCTTTTTACCTGTAGGTACATAATGTCTCAAATTAAAATGCTTCACCCGAGATATTACGGTTTACAATAAATACTTAATGATGTATTTACTTTTTATACCCCGATGGTGCATATCTTATTAGCATTAATTACTCATGGAATATTTTGTTACTTTCTTAATACCAATTATATTTTTTTGGAAAATTATCATGTTTATTCCAAATCCATGCTTTATTATTATCACACTTCACACTGTATCAAGTCAAAAGTTTGTCTGTCGTTTTTATGTTTTTTACTCGAAACGGCTGAATGGATTTGCATGAAATAGGGAACAAAGGCTCTCTTTTTCTTGTCTAGCTGGATTATCACATAGGCAACTTTTGATCCCGGAATATTTGAGTTCCCGTGGGATAATTGAGTTGGCGGGGAAACCGTAGTCTATACGCGGTTGAAACTGCGGGACGCAAAGAGTGTATAATAAAGTTTTCCAATATTAAAATTTGTCGTAGTTTGGGACTTATATAGGTTACATTTCTCACAAACCATCATCTGTAAACGCACTTCACCAATCATACTATAAATTTATTGTATAGTCACTAATTAAAGTGTACGTAATATTTATAAATTGTGTGATGAAATGTGATGCCACAAAATTAAATATGATAAAGCAATAAAGGTTTGCGCGGGAGATTAGCTTAATCACATTTTCTTTCTCCATCGTAGAACACGCATAACTAATTGTAATGTAACAAACCGACTAGGACTCGCGTGGTATACACTGGAAAATTACTCTCCGACCAGTTTCGAACTTATTTGCAGTTCTTCATCTGAGAGTTATGGTCATTGTTATTTTATTTGTTACATTACAATTATGGAAGAAACTCGCGATAGTTTTCAGACTCAAACGCATATCTAATTTCATAATGCATTGTCTTGTTATTTCGTTTGTATTCTCGTTCTTTTTTCAATACACCCACGCTTCCGCATTAGTATATCTTGTTTCGCGGAAGGTATAGACACTTCTTCTTAGGAATATTATTAACCGACTTCAAAAAAGGAGGTGGTTACTCAATTAAACCGTATATAATGTCACAAAAGGCATATTATATATGCATATTATTTATGTGTGTTCACGGATAACTTTGTTATTTATGAACCGATTTTGATGATTTTAATTGTATGATAGAATATACTTCCGAGGTGGTCCCATTTAAATTTCGTCAAAATCGGTCAAGCGGTTTTTGAGTTACACTCTAATAACTGAAAAGTGTTTTGTCTACCTGTATGACTTATTGATGTTGTAGAAATCGGTGAACATACATAATGACAATTGATGCTGTGAGTACCAAAGGGTGAAAAAAAAAATTCACAAAAAAACATTTTTTTAAATTCTTAATAACCTCTTAATCCTGAGAACAAACATCGATGCTTGTCACATAAATGTTTGCCCCAGCCGGGATTTGCACCCGGGGTCGCACTTTGAAAGTCATACTGAAGTCACTGATCAGTGTGACCACTCAGCCACGACGACCGTCAATTTTGTTACGATTATCGGTATCATTCAACATAGTTACGACCAATGATATTATATGTTTATATGAGGTAGATGTCGCACAAGCGCGCGGAAACTGAGGCGGCAAAATTAAGTCAATTGTAGTAATTTGCATTACGACGCGTATTTCAAGCTCAAGTCTAAACATATAGCTATCCTTTTCTATATTATTTGTACCCTATATGTCGCAGTAAGCATGTTTATGTCGTAAAGGAACAAAATCTGAGCACCGCGCAGTATGAATATACGTTATCTTTAGTAAAATATCATTGGTTACGACCATCAGTGCGTACGCTGGATCTCAAACAGAAATAACATCGATACTAACTTATCACTTTGTAGTAGCGCCCCGCGGCTTAACCCGCGGGGATTACGGTTTACCCACTACCTCAATTATCCCACGGAAACTATACTTATCCGGGATAAAAGTAATCTATGTGCTATTCCAGGGTCTAACCTATCTCCATACCAAGTTTCATCGAAATCGGTACAGCCGTTTGATCGTGATGGAGTAACAGATGTTTTTTAATTATTTGCTTATCCTACGGGCAGAGCAATTGTTTTCGGGATGAAAAGGCGGCTATGTCTAGGGTCTAAACTCTCTCCATACCAAATATCATCGAAATCAGTGCAACCGTTTGAGCGTGAAGGAGTATCAAACATACAAACAGCACACAAACTTTCGCCTTTATAATATTCGAGTGGTGTGATTTCCCTTGAAAACAGAAGTTATTTTCTCAAAACGACTATACTCCAAAGTAGTAAATATATAATTACTCAATATTACTACTTTGGAGAATAGATTCGTTTTGTGAAAATAAGTTCTGCTTAAGTAAATATATTATTTCCATGAGTAAAATTCTTGAGAATTTTTTTTTTATATGTGTCACACTCTCTGAGTCATTTGTCAGTGGAAAACGAAAGCGGATACGTTGACACTTAGTAACCTTCAGGTTCTTTAACATAACTTTGATCCCATAAACATATGCAGCAAAGGAAATATTCATAAGTGTCACCCTAATATTATAAACGCGAAACTTTGTATGTCCATTGTCGTTTGTCGTTTGTATGTTTTGTTACTCCTTCACGCTTAAATTGCTGAACATATTTGCATGAAATGTGGAATAAAGGTAGCTTATTACCCTGGAATAACACACAGGCTAATTTTATCCCGGAAAAAGTATAGTTCGCGTGGGATAAATGAGTTAGCGGGACAACTGTAGTCCAAGCGTAAGCGGGTGGAGCTGCGGAGTACAGCAAGTATTTTTATACTTGTTAAAATTGTGTGCATGTCAGTATCAAAGCTTTATATAACCACTGACATTGGTTATTATTCATCCATTATTGTTGTCTTTGGTCACGTGTTGAAAGTCGTTGAGATGTTGAAAGGCATCATTATCATGGGTAATGTCCTCAAAACTGCACACATGCAACCTAACCAAAGTCACCGTCGCGTCGTTAGTTTTGTGTGTGTATTTGCAGTTTATGTTTCGTAACCTTGTCCATTGATATGACTGAACCTTTAGCACGAAATTCGCAGATTTAGCTCGCCTGCATACTTAAACTATGTTGTTTGCACAATAAATCAAAAGCGCGTATTGAACGCACATTATCATTTGTACAGGCTCTACATTTGCGGTTGACGAAAGAAGAAATGAAAGGTTGAATTGAGTGAATTTATGTGCGTTACTTTAAACTATAATAACTGGGATATTTTGTGGGCTATCTGCCTTTGTTTTATTATACACATACTTGTCATAATGTTTTGGAGCGTCGGCTGTCAAAGTGACGGACATTGGTTCAGTTACCGACCAACGGCTTGAGCCACCGGTGAAGGTAACACCGTTAACCAAATTCCCAGTATGGTCGTAAGGTATTTTCGACTTCTTGTCTGGCTAGATATCACCCTCTATTTTGAGAAACTGTCACCAAACATATTATAGTGTGTTCAGGCAGCAGTCCTTGAGAGTCAGTAAGCAGTCTAGGTCTAGCGTAATAACATCTTCGGCCACATCGTCACTGACCCTCAAGTAAGATAGTGGTTAAACGCTCAATCTATACTGTAGATAAAAATAATGCTGATTCATATCATTCAAACACTATGCGTGACCCAACTAGCTCTTGGCTACTTGATCTCCGTTCACCTTATAGTTATTATTATTGCTGGTGAGGGTATTTATGACCACGCCTATAGGCCTGAATAGACGCTAGCAATTTGTATATAAATTACCGCAAAGTATCATAAAATTGAGGGTCAACCAGAAACTTTTATTGTACATGTATCTAATGAAAATATTTATCACAACTGTTTGTATTCAATCCTTTTGTGACATTCAAACTCCTTGATATATTTAACTTTAACGTTATTGCAGTCTCCCAAGTATAGAAGAGTTTATCAATGTCATAGACAAAGAAAGACATACCTCATAAATTTAACCATTTGCTAAATAGACGAAAGATTATTTTTCTTAAGTCCTACATGTGATAAGGTTTATAAAAATCGCACTTATGAGAACAATTATGAACGTTAATTCTGATAGAACAAAATTTGATATCATTTGCAAATTTATTAGTGAATAAATATTTTAGTGCCACCATATTTTTCCTTTGTCAAAATGTAATGACAAATGCTAAATACACCAGAAGAAAGGATATTAAAAGGTCTTAAAATACGAATACTCCTTTTTTTGAGCTTGTACGTCATTGGTAAATCAATTGCATTTTAAAACAATATCAATCAGGTTTGTCCTGCCCATTCTCCCTGTGAACACTTGCGAGCCTTTAATGTCATCAGTACCAGCAACCAATAAATCGTATATACTTACGATAATCTAAAAACGTTTTCACGATACGTTAGTTTTTATTTATATTTTATTTTCCTTTTTTTTTTTAACTTCATTGACTCTGCCTCCCAAATACTACCAAAGCAATATAGTTAAATATCTCATTATGGTTAGATAACCTGCAGATACTGTGAGAGGCCATAAACGGTCATCTAGAATATTTATATCTTCCATACCACATATACCCAAAGCTTGGTCTATAATTATTTAGAAGTAATTTAAATAACGATTAGAATTTCCGCAAACCTACAAAAGAAGGCCTAACCAATAATGCCGATGTGTCGCACAACATATACATAATATATACATATATGACGCAAATCACTTGAGCTCCTTACATCCCACGTTGCACATGCCAAGCCGCGGCTAAGGGATTAAAAGTCGATCTTTGTATCTCAAATCTTAAAATGATTCCATCTTCGTAATACCCCACTGACAGACAAATTTGGAATGAAGATAACTTATACCCTGAATACATATAGGCTACTTTTTATCCCGGAAACGTATTTATATACGCATGTTCGCGTAGGATAATTGAGTTAACAGGAAAACCGTAGTCCATGTGGGTGAAACCGCGGGGCGCAGCTAGAATAACGTTGATTATGCAGGCTGAGAAAAAATAACTCACTTTACAAATGATAAACAGAAACAGCATTTGAGAAAAGAGAACCTAGTATGAAAGCATTATTTATGTATTCTGGACACGCTGCTTGGACAACAAAGGTTATGTAAAGCTCTCAGAAGTGGTGATTTCGCGCTATGACTAGAGTCGCAATCAAATCTACTGAATAATTTAGGACAAAATCTTTATCTTTACAAACCAGCAATAATGAATAGTAAAGACGTAATTCTATTGAGAATATTGATAAATCCACCAAACTAGGAATGCCATTTACGTGTGCCAAAACAAAAAGAAGTTATTTTTGCGCCCCAAACTTATGAGTTCGATCCTAACAACTAAACCATCAGCTTAGTGAAGAGACTGCTAATTTTATTTTCTTGTCATATTTTTATATATTTATTTAAATAAAATACTAATAACAATACTACAGCTATACTAAATTTGTTGTCTTGTTGTATGTGTCATATAAAAAAATATAGAAACCTCTAAATCAGGCACGAATAGACAGACGACTAGTTGTCAAATTAAAATAGAAGAAAAATTCTTAAATACACGCCTCAGAGGCGACTTTATGACAATGAGAATAATACCAAACTTCTAAATATGATGTTATCCTGGTATCCCACTAATATTATAAAGGCAAAAGTTTGTGAGTATGGATGTATGGATGTGTGTTTCTTACTCTTTCGCGCAAAAGCTACTGAACTCTGGATTAACACATATGCTTATTTTCACCGTTTTTTATCACCACGCGGGTGTAACGGATTTGGATGAAATTCGGTATGTAGATACTTCAGGTCCCGGAATAACACATAAGCTACTTTTCATCATCATCTTCAATCATCGCCACGTGGATAAAATCGCGGGGATTAGCTGAGAGATTATTTTATCTACCCCCTGATTCAGAACACCTCGATAACTAACCGAATCGATTTGGTTATAGAAAAATGCCGTATTACGGACCTTCTTTAGAACTACATACCTATTTATTTTAAATATTAATTAAACAATTCCGTTAATTATGGAAGTATAGACAAGAACATTCCATTACATATTGTGCAAAATAAGTGCGGATTAAAAAAGTTGGAAACACAAAACGTATGAACCATATGCTTTATAGTTAGCTTCGCCTAAACTCGATGTAACCTAGACTTAAGTTTTTCTGTGCCTAAATAAATTATTATTATTATTATATGGAATTGAACCTATTCGGTTATTATAAGTACCTAGTCATCAATCGTTCTGAATCAAGGGACAAGAATATTTTAGTCGTTTTTTTTTTTAAATATATAATGTAACTATGTAAAAAACCTCGAGGAAAGAGGTCTTATGGCTACCATAGGATTCTTAGCAAGTAAGCGTCCATGCCCTATCGGATTCTCAGAGTCGGTTACTGACCCCGGCAGCCGTAGCCGCGAATGCACAATGATGCACAGACCTCGTTGCAAATGTCAACATTTCACTTCAATTCACATTACCCAGGTAAAAGTTAAGGTCAAAATGTTTCTTTGTAAAACAGCAGAGATATAAAAGAAAAGAGGTTTCTTACCACAAAGATAGAACAAAGATGTCGTGACAGCAATATTGACTAATTTCCTGATTTATTATGTTAATAAAGTTTGCCTAGCTCATGTTTATTTTGCCCGGAGCTGCATTCAAAACGTTGCATG
Source organism: Apeira syringaria (assembly GCA_934044485.1). Classification (NCBI taxonomy): domain Eukaryota; kingdom Metazoa; phylum Arthropoda; class Insecta; order Lepidoptera; family Geometridae; genus Apeira; species Apeira syringaria. The sequence continues at coordinate 7,554,491 of OW203659.1, forward strand.
TTAATTGACATTATGAAAAAGTGACATTTGAATGTTATAATGTAAGTAGTTGTAGACCTGTATAATTAATTATACATACAGACATATTTTATACCCTGTAATAATGAGCGGAAGTCAATGACAACCGATCATTTCAATTATTCAAATCACTATGCTTACTTACTTATGCAAGTATAATTCTTATGACACGATTTCAAAATCTTTTATTATTTAGACGTATGATAATGCTGTTAGAATACATTTTTGAATTGATTTTGCTACTTTGGTTAGTAACAAATGAGTGATAGTGCTGAATTATAAATTCAAGATCGAAACTTTTGCGTAATAGTTTTGCGACCTTTACTGTGCTATCAGTTATTTTCTCATGAAATTTAATTAAATATTTAATGTTATTGTCTAAATATTAATCACGTTTCTATACTAGGAAAAAACCAGGTATATAAAATCTATTTATCCTAATTTATGCTATTCCAATGAGGTTTCCATTGCAAGACAATTTATGGTATTCGTCATTCAAACCTTAATAATTGGAGTTTCTCTCCTGTGGAACTCTTGTGCTTGTGATTGTGCCTTTTTATATAAATTGTGAAATATATTTCTACAATAAATGTAAAATAGTTAAAGGATTTGTTCAAACTTGAGATTTGTTAAGGGTCTCTGGATGAAAATATGTCATGTGTCTTGGCAACTTTATAGAAAAATAATATCTCGAAAAGAACCATACTGCATACGAGATTTACACTCGTAGATTTATACTTCGTACTTAAATAATTAAAACTAAAACAGGGCTTAAAATCTGTCTACACCTTACGTCGTGCACAAGCTCACAGTAAGTACAGATTAGACCATAGTTACTTCATTAGGTTCCATTTCTTAGACCTTGATGTTATACTAACTTGGTAGATATGGTTGGGTGTTGAATAGGCGTGGCTGGACGGCGGCATTGAGCGCGCTTCCGGAACCAAGTCAACTGTGGACACGGCCGACCATTATACGATTTAAGAATGACCAAATCTACCCATGACTTGAGGCTAAGCGGGGTGATATCTAAGAAAATAATTATAATTAAATTGTTCATTGCCACACTCTACCTAAAAGGACTAAAGTAAGAAATTCTGCACATCAAGCATTCATAAATATGTTATTTTATTTTTTATTGTATTTTATTAACTGATTTCATATAAAGAAGGAGGTTACTCAATGTCACCGTATATTTTTTTTCCTTCGGGTGGCTTACAGCTATAGTTACAATATATCAATAAAATCCATATTAAAACTTCGTTATCTCTTCAGAATTAAGAGTAATTTGGCATGGCAAAATTTGTACTATAATATAATACGAATTTTATTTCGAATTCGGTTTGTTCGGTTATGTACGTCTTTTAAGAAATGAAACATGTTTACTTAAATTGTTCACTTTGTGTGCATGTTTATTTAAAATACTACAATAATGTGCTTTACAGATGACGGGCTGAACAAATATATATAAAATTTTTAATTTCCTATTTCCTGGTGTAAGACACCTCAACCGCGAGAACTTTTGATACCTATAGGAAAAAATATGCTTGCTCGATAATATTTCATCACTAATAAATTAGAAAATCAAATTATTTTTTACTCAATCAGAATTAATTATCATGAAGTGTTTTCAATATTGGTATTTTTTTAGGTTTATAAGACATGTAGGACTTTAAAAAAATAAGCTGAAAATACTCAACTTTGTACAATAATATATAATAAAATGAATTAATTGTGTATGTCTATATATAGAAAGGCTTTTACAATATAATACCCATATTTTTAAAGAGTCCCGGAGGTACATTTCAGCTAAGAAAGTGTTATACCAAATGAGCGAATTGAATGTCACCGAAATACAGCCAGAAGTGGCTTGCTACAGCTAGTAACTTTTTAAGTTAATATTTAGTATTATACAACATAGATAAATCTTAATGAATAAAAAACAGGATTAATAACAATCATGCCAAACACATTGTCTAGACCACGACCATATGAAACAACTTGTCACATACTCTAATAGTAACAAAGACGCCAACTTAATTATATAATTTAGTTTTTATGGAGCAGTCTATAAAAGTAATTATACGTGTAGGCCCTGTGTTGTGCTACACATATATAAACTACTTCGTAATCTGTGCAGCCATTTGGTGATTTCGCAAGTACGCCAACGGTGTCGTGTATAAAGCAAGTTTATAAATCTTAGTCATTGTATATCATAGTAGGTACATAGGTATTTCTCTGGTTTTTGTTTTGGAGTTAATGCCATATGGAGGTGTGGTGTCCCAGAAAGGCCTTGGATTTAGAGTAGGTACGTATAACCTAAATATACAGCTAGTAGATATGAAATGAAAGGGAAAATCTATTTGTTACCACTCACAGATAAGGAGAGTGAGCCGGTCTAGCCTAACATCAACACCCTTATCGCGTAGATTGTCCTTTATAAGTACGAGTCGCTATATCAGGTCTAGCTAATTTAACATCAACGTTGACAACATTGTCACAGATTACAAGTTACTACAATACGGTTATCATTAATAATAAAAAACCGGATAAGTGCGAGTCGGACTCGCCAACCGAGGGCTCCGTACAAATTTTTAGCTACAATTTACTTAACAAAAAATTATAGGTGCTTATTATCAAAACTAGTTTTTATTGACTAAAAAGGCTTTTCATTATTCGTCATAAACCAAAAATTAGACACCATAAAGTAATTAAAAATCTGTTTAAACTTGTGCCAATGAAGCCCTTTCATATGATACCTCACATGATACGGTTAACTCAATTCAAAAATTACACCGCCGTTCCTTGCAAAAAGACAATGTTTTATATGATTTAATTACATATTATGTATATTTTTCAGACTTTTCTCTTGTAGTTTTTGGTATGGGAAAAATTTCATAGTTCTAGGTCAACGGGAAATACCCTATAAATTTCCATTAAGAGTGTCATTTTATACGGCATAAACAGTCGTATCTTTTTTTACGTTAACTTAGAAGTTTGATTTTTTCACAGCTTCAAGCGACCGTTGGCTTGAGTATATCATTTTAATTTTAACTCGATACCTTTACGCGTTCCCGAGATAAGAAGGCTTGACAGACGGATGGACAACAAAGTGATCCTAAATAGGTTCCTTTTGAGATACGGAACCCTAAAAACGCTACCTAATCAAATATTTTGTAGTGCTATTTCACACGATAATTTGCCAAATCACTTCTGCTACCAGCAATTTGCAACAGTCGCTGATCTGACTCCAAGTGCATGACGAATCGAAATATCAAGGTTCAATCGGATCAACCACCTCAAGTGCCCCACCGATCAAACTTTGGTGAACAAGTCTGTTGCTTGTTTGAAATTAAATAAACCGTTATTTATGGGCGTAAATGGGTGCACGTTGGCATACCTGATATTCACAATATCTAGGAGATATTTGTTCAAGTATACGCTCCGACCTCGAAACTTGGCACCGATGAGGAGATAGAGGCTATGTATGGACAGGACATTAGTGGACCAATACATTCTTCCAAGATTCACCTTACTGGTGTAATAGGGGACATTAACGCGTAGTTGGGCAAAAGAAACGATAAAGGAAGAGTTGAGAGTGGGGCAATTTGGTTATGGACAACGGAACTCGAGGGGATAGAGGCTGGCCGACTTCCTGGAGAAAATGGATCTGAATAAGTTCCAACGGTTCCACGAGGAATGAGATAGATTTCTTTATGACTACCAGGAAATAAATACTGAACGATGTCTCTGGGATCAACAGAATGAAAACTAGAAGCCTTCACCGAATGGTAAGAAGCACGTCGAATGTTAATCTTATAATTGAGAGGTCTCGTTTAATGAAAACCACGCTCCGGCCTCAAAGTGTTAATATCCAAAACCCCGAGAGCTTTCAACTCGAGTTATCCAATAGATTGACTTGCCTTGAGAACTTCGAGTCAGTGGACGAGATTGACAACAGGTTAATAGAATCTGTCCATACGGCGTGTTCTAAGTTCTTTAGACTCTGCCGTACAAATAAACCTCAAAAACTCTCCCTTACATACCCTTAATCTCACGACACTCGTTACAACTACAGTCATCCGATGACGCCGCATCATATAGGCAGCTCAATAGATGAATTTGGTCCTTACGAAACGACATCCGTACCTTTAGTACTAACTGTATTAGAGATACGATAGAATGGAGAAAAGGCTCCAAGGTGTTTGCAAGAGACGGGTCTATTGGGCAAAGCCAGATGACTAAGCTGAAGAGAGATAATGGCAGTTTAGCGTCGAACAAAGCAGTGGTGCTAGGGGAGGTCGAGAAGTTCTATAGACAGCTATACTTTTGCTAAACCTGTGGTGGTTTGTTCTTTAAGAAAGTTGACAAGACTCTACTGAAGAACTACAGACCCATCTCGCTTCTGAGCCACGTTTACAAGTTGTTCTCAAGAGTCCTCACGAATCGTCTCGAACGCAGGTTTGATGACTTCCAGCCTCCCGAACAAGCCGGTTTCTGAAAAGGCTACAGCACCATAAACTATATCCATACGCTTCGGCAAGTTATGTAGAAGAAAGAGTAGAATTTGCCGTTATGTTTAGCGTTTGTGGACTATGAGAAAGCCTTTAATTGGATTGAGACGTGCAAGGTACTAGTCTCTCAAGCGGTACCATATTGACCATCGGTATATTGAAGTGTTGAAGTGTTTGTACAATAACGCCACCATGTCGGTATATTTCGGCGCTAACGCCAACCAGTATGTTTCGGCGCATTAAGCACAGGTGTATAATTATTTATGGATTGGAACTAAATTGTATAGATTGATAGTTATTGACTGGCAAAAACTTATCCATAGTGAACGTAACATGTTATAAAATACCTAACTACTTTGAAACCAGATAACAAGCCTCTATTATATGAATCACAAATGTATACTTCAAGGCAAATATCTAATCGCTATCTTTGCCACTGTAATAATACTAATTGTAATTCAATAAACTGGTTTCATGTGCATTAAAGAAAAATGATCAGAATTCAAGCGTTAGTATAAAATAAGTATATTAGCTATGGTAGGTACAAAAGATCAGATTAGACTTCATAACTTGACTGTATAGAAAAATTGAGGTCTTTTAATGCAAAAGCTTAAGTACCTTTTTCGGCAAAAGTTAAGGTACACTACGTAACATAGGGTTATTAACATTAACTCAATCAGGGTTGCCATGCTTCCACTTTCCACTGGGCAGCCAGAAGCGTACTGACACTGAATATAAATTTTTTTTAACAAAAATATGCACTCAAACGTTTGAAATAACTTGTTAAAGTCGGTACCATGATAGTTCACAAAAGTAACTCTCATCACAATATTGTGCTTATGGTACCGATTTGGACAAGTTATTTCGCACGTTTGAGTGTTGAAGTCGGTTCCATTTATTTGTGAAAAAAAATGTTTATACCCTTTTCAGTGACCTTTGCTACTCTCGGGATCAATTTTCACTGTGTATGTTCACCGAGGTCTTCACCCGCAACCATTGATTTAAAAAAAAAGATTTTTTATAACATATCAATGCCCGCGGTATGCGTATCACTTTTCAGTTATTGGAGTATAACTCAAAAACAGCTTGTCCAATTTTAATGAAATTTAAATGGGCCCACCACGTGAGTATACTCTAACAAACCAAAAACGAATCCTTGAAATCGGTTTACAAACGACGAAGTTATCCGCGAAAATACATTAAAAAAGTAAAAAATATATACTATATGGTCGAATTGAGTAACCCTTCTTTTTTTGAAATCGGTTAATAAAGACAAATTCGTAATCTCGCTGCTACCTATTTCTGATTTTATTAAATTCGTTTTTGACGTGCCTATTTTTGCCATTTCAGTTACTGAGTGCATTGCTGGTCGTTGTGGTTGCTGACCCAGCACCGGGGCGTGTACCGAAGGTTTACAATGCGCTTATCACCTCTAATCAAAACTTGGAGCCCAGCAAGGCATACCCCGTCTACCAACCGGTGCTTCACGATGCTGTGTACTCCATCCAGCCTTCTGTCCTCTACGGAGGACACTTCCCTTTCGGTAGTGTAGGTATCAACACTAGAACATATTTATTTCTTTATCTTTACAAAAACACAGCTATAATATAAAAGCTAAAAATATAGCCACATACTGTCTATGGCAAATTGTAATTGTTGTGTGTGTGCCTCGCATAATGGGCACAAAGTGCCTTACTTCAGAATTCTTTAGACATTTAGGCTGAAGTTGATAGAGCGCATTACTACGTAATGTGTATACATTGCATAAACTTATCTATGTACTAAATAAGCCAAAATGGTCGTCGCGGCTCAGTGATCAGAGACACTGCAACTTTAGAACTTCTACCCTAGGGTTCGAATCCTGGCTGGGGAAAACATTTATGTGATGAGCATAAGTGTTTGTTCTCGGGTCTTGGATGTTTGTGTATTGTGGTTGTGTGTGCCAATGCCTCGCATGACACAGGGTATCCTGGTGCGGGGGTGTGAGTGTGAATGCGTTGCGTTTGTTTGTTACCTAAATCATTGGCTAATGATGAACTTTTCGAAATAGTAATAGAACAACGTAAACTCACCTGAGGATGAACATCGGACATGCTCAAAACCTAGGTCGAAACTTCGACTATAAACGTGAGTAAAGCCGGATACCACATATATATCATAGTAATAGAACAAACTTTGATTCTGAACTATAATTAAACCTGCACGTCTATTGAAGTGCCTTAACAAATTAATGGGTTTCTTAGCAAATCTAAATTAGGCCATGTACAGACATGCTGATCGAGATAAACTTAGACAAAACATTTCCTAGATATCTTTTGTTGAAGATGGTTTATCTGTAGAAAAATCAGTCCACGTGTTTCATTCTTAAGAATGGCAGCAATATGTGTATATTTGTTTTAAAAAAGAAATGGAATAATTATAAGTTATTAACTTACGCACAACAAATAAAAATAAAATGTTGACCTTCCTACTACCACATATTAAAAAAACATGGGAACTATTATTTAATTGAACCCATGGGTGCTAAAACCAAAAAGAGATAATGTTGCATCGAAATCAGAGCATCACGTAGAGAAGATTAACGTTTTCAATTCCTTATAAGCTGAAAAAAAAAGGTGGCTCGGCGATGTGCTTGCTCATTTACTATCATATACAATCAATCAATACATTTGAAACGATGATAGCTCAGCGGAGGTAGCGTCAACTTTCAAATTGAGGGACGCTGGTTGGATCCCCAACAACGGGTTGAGTTTCCGGAGAAGGTAACACCGTTATCGAAATACTAGCTGGGTGGTAGGGTAGGTACTTTCATGTAGATACCTGCCTGGCTAGCTACCAGCCTCAAGTTTAAAACACTGTTACTAACAGATATTATCTACAGGCAGTAGTCCTTGAGAGCGATTAGTACCTATGTATTGTAGGCCTAGCGAGATAATATCTTTGACCATATCTTCACTGCCCTTTAAGTGAAATAGTGGCAAATGCTTGATTTAGACAGTATAAAAAAGTATGGTAAAATATATTCAGCGATTATGTACCAAACATTATATTTTTCCACGCTTCTTGCTCAAAAAGTCCGTTATAACGACAAAACGGTAATATAACTGTCAATAGATAAATTGATACCAAACTTTTAATTATAACTATATAAATTATAACTATGTAACTGAAATAATGAAGGCAAAACTAAAATTTTCACGGATATAAACTAAGATTAAAATTAAAATAAGGTGAATCTGATAGATATATTTTAAGTATTTGGTTCTAATTATGCTTATACATTTGTACTATTATTTTCAGGGAATATTTCCATTGCCAGCTCAGCTTCCAAACGATGCACAACCGTCGCAACCAGCCCCGGCTGTTGGACCAGCACCAGCGGTGGCACCGACTCCAGAGAGCCCATCGACTGAAGCACCTCTGACGGAATCTCCTGTCGCGTCTCCAGAGGAGTCCCCAGTCAAGGAGACACCTGAGTCCAACAGTAGTACCAAAACTGCCGCTGCTCCACCTGCTTCTCCAAACACAGAGTCTCCAATACCCCTGAACGAATTTGGACTACCAGCACAAGTCCTTCCACTAGGACGTATTGATCCCGCTTACAATGGCTTTAATCAACTAGGACCATTCTCATATTCCTACCCATCTTACTCTCCGTATCCTGGAGTACGACTATACGATCCATTTGACCCATTTAGCCTGGGCCCTTATGGGTTTCCGTTGTACAGACCCCTAACAAACATTCTGGGACCGAGCGTGCCCCTAGTGACTGCAAGGGCGCCAGCTCCTTTTCCGGCAGTCGGCGCTGTACCCGCTTCTGCAGGCCAACCTGGTCAAACCCCACCTCCTGAGCCCAGTGATCTCAATGTCCTAAACTATTCTTCAAAGGACCCCGCGATACCCAATGTACCCCCGCCTCCGTTGCCACAAGGCGGACTCAAGCCTGACAAAGCAGAGTGAATGTGATAAGTAATTTATGATTACCTAGTATTAAAAGTATATTGCTTCTTATCTTGCATTTTAAATTCCATTTAATGTCATATATTTTACTTTGCATAGTAGTTTATATAAATTAAATATTTTTTTGTATTTTCTTTTACGACCAACTATTACTAATGTACTTACCGTGCAATATGCTACGCTTTCTCTGTGACCTCTGTCATCCCAGGGGTATTGTGTATTTTTTATAATAGAAGAGAGATATTTATAGATTATAACCTGTAGCATATATGCTACAGGTTATAATCTGTAAATGTACCATATTTCGTCGAAATCTATTTACTTGTTTACGTCATTGAATAATAAACATCCTAACTTATGCCCTGATAACAATCCTTACTTTACTTTGGCTAAGCCAAAGTATTGCTTTCATCTCACTACCGCTTAACATCGCTATTTATCCGGACGTTGCAATTTAATTTTAGAACTTTTAGGAAGCTTCTACTCAGCAGCAATGTATACCTATTCTATATTCAAAGAAACTGAGTAAAATACAAATAGTCCTACATAGAGTAATGCAAGTAAAATTAAACTCTTAAGACACTTTTAGACACTAGAAATTCAAATAGGTAGGTAAACATAATTATATTTGTGTTGATACTACACGTCGTCACGATTTATAATGAACACGTATTATTTTGTCTCTCTACAGAGCGTATTAGCCTATCCATCGAGTAGGTTGGCTAAGACTGTCTGTATAGATTGATTATAAGCCAGTATGACATAATTGATAGCTTTTACGGGGCTGGTATGAGCACAAAACGACTCAAAAGACTAAAAAAATCAGGTTGCACTCCGGGAGTGCCCCGGCAGAAGTGAAAACTTCAACATGATTAATGATAATCATGAAAAGTAGCCTTTCTTTTATTACGGGATCTGAACTATCTACCTACCAAACATTAAAACCCGATCAGCCGTTCTGACGTGATTGAGTAACGTATCCATCCATCCATCCAAACTCTCAGATTTATAACACTAGTAGGACACATAAAATTAACATGAAAACGTTTTTTTTTAAACAATGAAATCTTTCCTCTTTACAATATCGGCGTTTTGATAACCGAACTTAATAATTGTAATGTAACAAACCGACTAGGACTCACGTGGTAAACACTGGAAACGAAAAAAAATCGTAATGTAACAAAACTTTGTTACATTACAATTATGGAAAAAACTCCCGATAGTTTTCGAACTCAATAATGGTTTTAACAAAACGACTTTATCCAATAAAACTACCAACAAACAAAAATGTTCCTTATTCGTAACACATTTAAGTATACATTACAACGGCAATTCTCCCTCCGTCTTACTAATTCGATAACATCACGTCCTGACGTTCTGACGTTCTGAGGAACTGACGCGAGTTTAACATTTTTCCCCATACAAAAGTCCACAACGCCGCTAAAGAAGTTTTCACTTCATAAATTTGACTTAAATAATAATACGTTGTCATGCATATTGAGCAAATATATCATAAGTTTGTGTTAAAAATGATGAGGTTCAATAGAACCTCATAATACTTTTTAAGTTCACATACATACGTTTCAGGATTGTCTATAGAACTTTGCATCCACTAAGATCTGATGTCTTTTGTCGTTAAAGTGAACATTCGCATTATATGTTATATCAAATAATGATCTTGATTTTCCTATTTATGTCTATGGTGGGGTTTCAGTTCACAGGTGAAATCGCGCGGAAACTGTGGTGATATATGGTCCCGGGTCTTGGGTGTTTGTGTGCTGTGATTGTGGGTGTCCATGCCTCCCGCGACACAGCGCATCCTAGTGCGTGGGTCTGAGTGTGACATTAAAAAAAGAAAAAAATATTAGGTAAAAGTTTCGATGTAGATATTATTACCACTGCCATCAACATAGATAAGTCATTGTATGTTCAAGATTGTAACATATACTGTGTAAAATCAATGAATATACCTCCCGACGTGATATGATATCAACGGTTACATGCGAAGGATAATGACACTGGTGCTAATATATTTGTTTAGCCCATACACAGGATGATTTACTTTAGTCTATGATTGAGAGTTAGAATAAGAGGTGCCAATGACCTTGCAGAGAGGGTGTTTAGAGGCAGATGGGGCAAGACAAATTGTAATGCTATAAAATGTGCTACAGATGACCTACGGGCACAAAAAATATTTCTAATCACATTTTTAGACTTTTTAATTTACTTTAATGAAAGAAGCAGTTCAAGCGCATTTATCGTTAGGTACCTTGGGAATTTAATATAAAGAAATAATGGAACCGCAACAACACTCAAAAGTGTGAAATAAATACTTGTCGAAGTCGGTACCATGATAGTTCACAAAAGTAACGATCATCATATATATATATTGTGCTCATGGTACCGACTTCGACAAGTTATTTCACACTTTTAAGTGTTAAAGGCGGTTCTATTTTTTGGTAACATTTTTTTTACCCTTTTCAGTGACCTTTGCTACTCACGGGATCAATTGTTATTGTGTATGTGCATCGATGTCTTTAACCGCAACTATATTATCGTCGAGGTACCTATGTGAACCACTTTTGAGTTATTGGAGTGTAACTCAAAAACCGCTTCTTCGATTATGATGAAATTTAAATGGGACTACCACGGAAGTAATAAATAAAAAAAGTAATGATTAAAATCGGTTCATAAACGACGAAGTTATCCGCGAACACACATAAAAATAAATAAATATATATATACGGTCGAATTGAGTAACCTCCTTTTTTTGAAGTCGGTTAATAAAAATATGGACGCTAAAAAAAGTGTATTTACTGATATGATAAATTACCTAATGAAATAAAATTTCGTTCAATTGGAATTGACGCAGGACAATAAACTTGACCCGCTATGGAAACAGCTCATGCAGATGAACTGTTCTCATAGGTTTAATTTTCACTAGAGGCCTTTAAAAAAAGTGAACAGAATCTAAATTGTCCATTTGATATTTGCCTTAAGTCACATACATACTAATTGCATAATAGAAATACAATAGTATAAGTCAACTAAATGAAAGAAAGCTGTGAATCAATTTACTGCCATTCAGCTAAAAGCGGTCCATAGAAGTAAATGTCCCAGTTCATACCACCAATATAATCTTCTGGAATGTACCACTCATAATAGTAATACTTGAATCTCTGCTGGGAATGGCAGTAAGTAATACGCGGAACACATATCTGGAAGTTGTACGCGGTGCTTCTGAATGAATCCTCTTCAAAAGAAGTTCCCCTGAGAATAATACACGTCGGGATCCGGTATAAATCGAGCCAGCCCTGCAAAAAAATACTATATTAGAGCCGTACGCGCAGCCTATCTTTGTGGTCCTTACGTTAGGCTCATAAATTTGCTTTCTTTCAAAAAGAAAATTGTAATAAATTATTAATATTACAAAAACATTCGTAAATTCGCTGTATTCTGGCAATTGTTAATTCTTAACCATGATAGCAAAATTGTATTCGTATTCAACAAAATAGCAAAGTCAAATTTCCCAAAATAGCAAAAATCTGTCAAAATTGGCAACACTGATAATGTTTCATTCTCGATATTCGTTTAATGTGTCAGCATTTTGCTGACTCGTCTTTCTTATACTTACTGTACTAAATATTTCATAATTGTATTATGTAATGTAATGAAAGATATACTTACTCTTATTATAAGTTTCCCCAATACTTCGATGTGATCTAGATGCACATGGGCATAAAAGTGTTTCGCTGGATCAAGGCAATGCCCGAAGTAATATTCGCTATTTATGACGTCTGCAAATACAATAAACAAATAATTACAATTCTGTAAGGGTGACATATTATTACATGTAATATGTGTGTAAATTAATTTATTAGAAAACGTGGCAATGCTGCTAGCATTCTGGGCACGCTGCCAGCCGGTAGCAGGTTAGAGCATTTGAGTTATCTATAGGCTACCAATAGCTAGTGGATTGCTAATATATATATATATATATATATATATATATATATATATATATATATTAGTTATTAGTGTTTTATTTTAATAAAAGCATCTGCCAGTGAAAAAATATATATTAGAAAACTGAATGTTAATGCATGCATATTATATTTTTGTGTCTATTCAATATAAATGCACAATGTTAGTTGCATTTCTATTCATTTAACTAGTTACATATAATGATTGCATTTTATACGATATTTAATTTTTTGAGAAATAAACGATCGAGTGACACACTGTGACTCTATAGTAAAATGACGGTCGTCGTGACTGACGTTTACTATGGCTCGCCGGTCAGAGAGATAACTTTGGGTCTCCGGGACCCTAGGTTCGAATCCCGGCAGGGACAAACATTTATCCGATGTGTGTAGGTTTTTGTCTCGGGTCTTGGATATTTGAGAGCTGTTATTCTGTGTGACCATGCCTCCCGCGACACAGGGAATCCTAGTGTAAAGGCCTAAAGGCTTTGAGTGTAAGGAAAAAATATAGAAATTATAAAAATTACAAACGCGCTTTAGTAGTTAACCGTTTAAAAAGTTAAACCGAATTCGGCAAGTTATTTCACACTTTTGAGTGTTGAAATCGGTTCCAGTGTCGTTCCACAAATAGGGAAGAAATCGGTGAACATTTAGGTACCAAAAAACATACACTATCGAAAATATAACCTCTTCCTTTTTTAGAGTTGGTTAAAAAATTGCTCATATTGGAATTCCTGGTGTTTTTTTGGATAATGGGACAAACTATTTAAATTACTAGCTGCGCCCGACGGTTTTACCTGCTTGGTGATGATTGATGATGATGACGATGATGATGGTGATGAAAAGCTAGTAGCTTATGCGTTATTCCGGGACCTGAAGTATCTACATACCAAAAATCATCTAAATCCGTTCAGCCGTAATCCGCTCATAAAAGAAAATAATTACCTGGATCCTTTTCAGTGCTTACTAATTCGAAATCGCTTAGCGAGGTGAAGAATTGCCATGATGTCGCTGAGGTAACTAAAATATAACCAAACATGTACATTTATAATATTCATCATCATTATATTATCATTAATAATATTGTATTAAAGAAAGTTATGCAATTAAATAAAATAACAACAATATAATATAAAAATAACAATTCCACTTTTTGAGTTTAAAATCTATCGCGAGTTTCTTTTATAATTGTAATCTACGAACCGACTGGGACTCACGTGGTAAATACTTGAAAATCACTCTTCGACCAGGTTCGAACTTATTTGTAATTCTTCATTTGGTAGTTATGATCGTGGCAGGCGGCGGGCGCGAGCCTCAGCACGTAATTGGATAATAAGATCGAAACTGGTCGGAGAGTAATTTTCCAGTATTTACCACGTGAGTCCTAGTCGGTTCGTAGATTACAAATCCACTTTTGTTTAAATTTGCATTATATGCTTGTTGTGAAATTTACATATGCAACCTAGGGTACTTTCGAGTACCCGCCTGGCTAGCTGCCCTCAAGCGCTATCTCCTCCGGCATGCAATCAGTCGCTGCGAGTTAACGAAACGATGCTTTTTAACGTTTATGTTGTTTATTAGTTAGTGCCCCCTCGTGTAAGTCAATTATTTCATGAAATTTTTTGAATGATTCTTACGTAAACAAACTTAGCTCATCAAAACTTTGCACACTTACCTAAATATAAAATAATATTAGTCTGAACCAAAGTAATTAAATCCATTTCTCAATAAGGTGTGCACACCTAAACAGACTTATCTTACAAAATAAAACTAAGAATACCGACAAAGTCTTATATATACAAATACAGTAATAGCAACAATAATATTATCGTTCAAACAATTTATTTATAAATACATAACATATGAAAGATTGCAAATAACTAATTGCTCACGTTACTAAGCACTCATATCTGGGTGTCTTTCGTATTAGTAATAGTAGTAATAGTAATTAGTAAACAATGCATGTAAGTATAAGTAATTCAAATGTAATCGTAAATACACTTATTATTCCGCTAAAATTGCGGTAGAAACCAGATCTGTAGCCGTTACAATTATATTCCAAGTAGATTAGCAAAGTTAGCAAAAAGGACAATTCATGAACAATCTATGAGCAATTTATTTACTAAATTTTGGTAATCTGGACGTGACACGTGCTGAAAAAAACATTTTCGCACATCATGTCACGAACGTAGCAATCGTGCCATTCAAAACATTCTTAAAAGTTACTTGTGAGACTGGGATTGGATTCACTTCGCAAAATGGTGGACATACTTTGGAGGGGCCCAAATCTTTCTTTTTATTCATTTTAGGTAGACATGTTTTCAACCAGTACTTCTCTTGAAGCTTACTTGATATGAGGACAGCGTCAGGATCTGAGTGTGAAGTCTACTAATTTAATGTTCAGGTTCAGCCCTGTGCGAGGCCGAGCCCATGCCAATTTGACAACGTCAAACTTTCGTGATTTCTATTTCTACGACGCTCGGCCTATGCCGATTTATAGGTCATTTGATATTTTATGTGCTAGCAAACTAAGGTTTGAATAATATTATTATTGATTCAATATGGAGGACTTAAAACTAGTAGTCTAGAAAAGCTGTCAAAACTAAGGTTTGAATTATATAATTATTGATTCAATATGGAGGACTTAAAACTACTAGACTAGCAAAGCTGTCAAAATTGCTTTTGTGAGCTGACTATATTGAATATTAAACTTAGACTGCTCTGCCCAGAAGATAAAAAAATATTTGCCTTTAAAACTACGATTACATTTGTGTCTATTAAAGGAAGCCGTGCATTTTGACTGTGGCGGCAAAGCGCTTCGTGCGGAAGGACTTTATTTTCCAATGGTGTAGTTTCTTGAAGTTATAGTGCACGATGGAATGGGAAAATAGCTGATGGAACCTTTGCAAAAAGTGTACGCAATGGAAGGAAGGCCGAGACATTATTAAAAGGAATCGGCAACCTTAACCAGGATCGTACCTAAATGAAAAGATAAAAGCATAAAATGTATTAAATTAAATATGTTTGTCTTTTCATAAATTATTTAACCAATTATTTAACAACCATTTTAATTAAAAGTGGCACTTGAATTTTTAACAATTTGTGTTTGTACACATACGTCGATCATATACATTTTTTTAAAACTTTTAACTACTACTGGCGAATAAATAAAGTCATACAAATTTACGGGTTTTTTTAGAAGATAACTGAAACACTGAAGTAAGTCTGACACTGCAATTTTGGGTTTGACTCGTACGAAATGATTGAAAGGGGTGATGATTTGTTATCCGTTTATTTAGAAGACTAGTTATTCGTTATACATACAGCAATTTTCATGACAAGTAAAAATACAAATCCCACTGTATATTTCTCATCATCTCCACTGGTATGTACCATTCGTAGTAGAAATAGACGTATTTGAGACCACCGTAGTTGTAGACCAGTCGGCATACGCACACGTTGAACTTAAAAGCGTGATACCTTACGAGATCACCGTAAGTAGATTTGGACCTTACATAGACGCATGTAGGCTCATCTTTCACATCAAGCCAACCCTGAAAAGATTCATCACAAATTATTCGCAACATCACAACGGTCATCGTGGCTCAGTGAACAGCGACACTGACCTTTCCATATCTACGAACAATATCAAATGTGTCAAAAGCTTATTAGAGCGTTTGGTCGATGCGGCGACGCGTAAACAAAATGCTCGGAAAATGGATCAGCATTGCAATTTAAGGGCTTTATTGCTAGCATTCTGGGCACACTGCCAATTGGTAGTGGGTTAGAGCATTTGAGCTATCTCTTGACTGGCAATGGCTAGTGCCTTGCTAAAATGTTATTGTAGTAGCTGTAGTACTGTAACCAGTATTTTATTTTGATAAATTAGTCAATATATTATCCATGTATGTCGAGTATTTTACTCGTATAGAGTCTAGGTTCGACTTATAAATTAAAACACTAATAACTAATTACAATACTACAGCTACTACAATAACATTTGAGCAATCCACTAACTATAGACCAATACCTATAGATAACTCAAATGCTCTAACCCGCTACCGGCTGGCAGCGCTCAGTATGCTAGCAGCATTGCCACGTTGAATTGCAATGCTGATTCGTTGAGCCAAATATGTGCCAGCATTTTGGTCACGCGTCGCTCATAAATAAGGTGGTAATGTAAGTAGTCATTGCAATATTCATAATGCTTTTACTCCTTTCTAACACTATTATCCGTAGTAAAATAGAATGACTTACGTACCCTGACAATCATTTTTCCTCTAAGCTCCTCGTAAGTCCAGCGATCATGCGCCAACAAAGACTTATACGAAGTGGCACATTTTCCGTAATAATATTCACTATGGACATCATCTATTTAAAGGAAAAAATACAATTAGCTATGTAGCTCCTAACAATGAAACAAAGCATTTCATAGCTCAGTATTTGGAGCATCGACTGTGAAACTGACGGACGCTGGTTCGATCCCCATCACGCTCAAACTTCCGGTGAAGGTTATCAAGTTATTGAAAGTAAGTTAAAATCTCTTTAAGCGAGAAAATTTATAAAATGTAGGCTTAGGTAAATATATGAATAATATGAAAATAACAACTTAGGTGAGTATATAATAGGATATATATGATAATATATCTATCTATCTATCTCTCTATAAATTTTTGTATTATGTAGGTGAAATTACCTTCTGGCGGGTCGATATTGGTGAATACAATACTGCTCAAGGCAGTATGATTTTTATAACATATGACGAAATCTGAAATGAGAAATTCAAAATGAGGATACAAATTTTATACATAAGTTGACCTTTCCAGAGTTATCCCGATCATAAATTAAAAAAATATCCTAGAACTGAATAGCAGCACAATCTATTTCAATTGTTGTGAAAACGACTATATAAATAACTAAAAATCATATTTTTTCCAAATTTGTTTTGTGTCAGTATTCAGTAACATGCAGACTTTTTATCCGAGATGAGGCTAAATTGTCGAAATTTTTTAATTCGTACAAGACGGCCTTAGAGTAAACTATGGATATTTTTAGAGCAACAACAAATCAAATTAGTCCCTTATCCAAACTTCAAAAACAGTTCGACCAGAAGTGACTCTACGGGGGATAGCTAAAAGAATTATGTACTGACCGGTAACAAACCGCAGTGTTGCTTAGTATTGCAAGTTGCGATGAGCTCACATAAAATACTAAAAAATAAACTCACGTGGTAATAACTCCACAAACAAAAGTATACCAATGTGACATTGAACCATTGAAAGACAACGTTCTTCTTGGGCGCTCTGCCCAAACTGATAAGGTATTAACCAGCTATGTTTTCATTTGTCAAATATATTGAACGTGGTCTACATAAACAAGCAAAGGAAATGCATTTTGACAGCAAACACAGTGTTGTAAAAACAAACGGTATTATGACATCACAACATCGTCACGTAAGAGAGAGAGGTCCATTGCAAAATTTCGATGATCCTTTTATTGTTTGATAGAGTATACTTCCGAGGTAGTCCCATTTATCAAATCGGTCAAACGGTTTTTGAGTTACACTCAAATAACTGAAAAGTGCTATGTCTATCTGGATGACTTCCTTATTGAAAGAAAGAAAGAAAGAAAAACTTTATTTGTAACAATTACATTTAAGGCATACAGAAAATAAAAGAACGAATACAATATAAAATACAATGTATAATGTTACAAAACGGACCCAACTCAGCAATACTGGCTAAAACCAGCGCTGGTCTTCCGCTGGGACCGGTTCGTGACGTCACGGAAGAATAATTTGACAACAGTATATTTTAAACTAATGAAATTTTTATGATGACTGTAATTACATAATAATAAATGATATAGCCAAATAATAAATTAAAAAAAAAAAAGATATACCAGAAAGATATATCAGAGTGTGAATGACAATTGAACCCATGAGTAGCAGGTCAGTGAAAAGGATGAAAAAAAAACTTTTTACCAAAAAATTAAACCGACTTCAAAACTCAAAAGTGAAATAACTTGTCAATATCGGTACCATGCGCACAATATTTTGATAATAGTTACTTTTGAACTGTCATGGTATCGACTTCAACAAGTTGTTTTACACTTTTGAGTGTTGAAGTCTTCCAATTTTTTGGTAAAAATGTTTTTATTACCTTGTGCCTTTTCCAATAAAACACCATGTATTTGCATGGATAGATAGAGAGCTACACGGACACAATAATGTAATATCACATAATACCCGGTGGGCAGTATCTGACTATCTTTACTAAGTATCCTTTACACCATAAATCACAGTTGCAAAGCGAGGCCAGGGTAGAGCTGTATTCTATATTCCTATTTTATAAATTAGATATCCCAATGTTTAAAGTATTTTAAAATGGAAAATTCAATTAGATTCTTAATTTGTTGTGCGTTAATTCGACGTAGCTCACAGGTAGGTAATAAATTGAGAGTCGTCGTGGCTCAGTGATCAGCGACATTGACTTTCGAACTGCCCCAGGCGGGATTCGAATGCCGGCTGGGGCAAACATTTCTGTGATGAACCTACATGTTTGTTCTCGGGTCTTGGATACTTGTGCATTGTGATTGTGTGTGTCCATGCCATCCGTGACACACGGTACGATAGTGCGAGGGTGTAAATGTGAATGCGTATATTTAAAATGTGTGTATTTGTATAGATAAAAAAACATAGAATTATAAAATAACATTCTATTATGTTATTGTTTGGTCATCCATTACAGATACTATTATTAATTTCATTTTCCATATCATTCATGATAGCGGTACACCAAGTAGTAGCAAGTAGGTATCCATATTATTAACATTTAGGTGTATGACATATTTTTATATGATTCCCTGTGGAATCGCGGGATGCATGGACACACACAATCATACCACAAAAACACCCAAGACCCGGGACAAACACCACTCGTCGCACAAATGTTTGTCTCTGCCGGGAATCGAACCCACCCTGGGTTCGATTCCCGGAAACACAGAAGTCATGTCACTGACCACAGCGCCACGGCGACGAATTAAAGAAAACCTAGTCCGTAGTATACATTGTCATAATATACTATAAACATACTACCAACTTGCCGTGAAGTAACGGCTTAGAATAGTACTTCCCATCACATCCCATGGATGCCGTAAGAATTGGCAAACCCACCAATAATGGGTGAGGTCTATGTCGAGCAGTGGACTTCCTATGGTTGAAATGATGATGATACTTACTAGCAACTACAGTGACTCCATCGAACACTACATCTCCGTTGGATTTTAAGATCAAAAGTACGAACTAACTAATCCAAACTTAACTAATCCGTTAAGTTGTCATAGCACGAAGGAGTTACATATTTACTAACAAAGTTGCATAATAATATTAGTGTGTTAAAAACACTGTATTTCAATTCTTACTTCCAGGCTTGCCCAGAAGAAATTTCTTACAATGGGATAAGTGTTAAATGGAGCGAAACTTCGACCGCATACAACGTCGAATCATATCCTCAATGCTACACAAATGAGAATCTGGTGAAGAGAAACTGCACTGGCGATAAGTGGAGTCCTGCTCTTGATGACGTTGGCCCGTGCTCAAAGGTCGTCAAAAGCTTTAACACAATGACTTGCCCTCCTGGATTTCACAAAACATCCAATAATAATAATGGCTATTGCTACCAAACTGGTGCAAAAACTTCCTGGGATTATCCTTGCTTTTCAAGTGGTGGAGCTACAGTTATTACTGATTTTGATAAAAAAGAAATAAACTCATTAATTGATATTCTCGTTGCGACTAACAGATCGAGATACTTCTGGCTTCCAGCCAAAAGAACTAAACGGTTTAATCCTGTAGTTTGGTTCATTCCAGGACCAAACTGGGGAGTGCACGTAGTACAAAATGAGCACTTAAGATATCAAAACACAATTTGGAAAAATTGTTTAGCTTTGGATGTCAAACAACGGATTCTAATAACAGATGCGTGTACACACAAGTATCCTAGCTTATGTTTTTACCTAAATAACGTTCACTTTCCAGGTATGTGTCGCAAAGGATATTACTATTTTGGATATAAACCTGATAACGGATCTTGTTACGGTATCGAAAAATCTGATTCTGAAATTGGTTTGACATTTGAAAATTTCCAGAAAACAAAATGTAAGGAGCCCATGAGTGATACCACTATTTCTCTAAATAGATTCATATTTACCTTGATTGCGAAGGTACATGAATTACCACTTTATAAATGGTGTTGGTTTAAAACGTCTCTTGCTAATTTTGGAATAAACGATTATTCATATTCTCAGACTTATGATGAATTAGGAGGTATTATCAATAGCGTCGGTACTTTAGGGTTGGTTAATTCATCTGCGACTATGTCTTGTATGGCTTGTAAAACAGATGTTACGATTTATAAAGAAACTGAATTAATGTTTGAATACAACCAGGTGGAAAATAAAATATTTCTTACTGTTTACTTTCCATCTGGCTTGTGGAAATATGATTTTCATGACAAAGGTATCCGATGTTTTTCAAATGCTATGG
Organism: Apeira syringaria; assembly: GCA_934044485.1. NCBI lineage: Eukaryota > Metazoa > Arthropoda > Insecta > Lepidoptera > Geometridae > Apeira > Apeira syringaria. The sequence goes on from OW203659.1 coordinate 7,575,511, forward strand.
GATTTGTAATGGTGGTGGATATAAATGATTTGCCCCTTTTTTCAGTTAGGCATGAAATTGATGATACGTTTATTGAAAAAGTCGTATACGTAATTGATCTAGTAACAGAGCGATCAGCTCAATACTGGTGTGAAGGTCACACATTTAACTTTTCACTAGTAAGCACTGATAAGCTTGTTGTTAATCCAAAAGGGAAAAAACATCACGTCTTTGCAATGACCGTTAATTACTATAATAGTACAGATGATATATTGAATTTGGCCGAAATTGATCTTATCATATTGTACCTAACTGAAATATTCGGTGCACAAGAAATACTATGGATGGATGTGTATGATCTAACCGTTGATTATATTACAGTTTTATTGCATGTGCATACTGCTGTTTTAAATATTTATGACAATGAAGCACTTAATATACAACATACATTTAATAATTTAAAACAAAGTGCTCTCAAATACCTTCCCAACGTAAATAGTACATTTGTTAATTTATCAAGCTCCGTGTATTGTTTACCAACTATTTCCAGCAATACTGTAACACTCGATTGGGAGTTAACGCCAATCGGCCACATTTCTGCTCCAAAACAATTTTGTTTACAATCCAATGGTTTGCCCGTAAAACGACAATGCATCGGGTCATATCACAGTGGAGCATTATGGGGTAATGTTGAAGGACTTTGTGACACCAATTATTTACCTACAGCGACCACAGAATTTTTGTACAATGTCGGTATAGGGCAGGTACCGCATAACTACACATCTCGGTTTCTTGTAGATGGTTTGGAGTTTGTTTTAAGTGATATTGACATAATTATTCCTGCTGATATTTACTATCTTTCAATTTCATTGCAACAAGTTCTTCATGTGGCACATGAAAATGATACGTTTGTTGATGTAGGCGATATTGATAACATTGCATGGGTTATGGATAGAGTCATGGATTTTGATTGGCACTATCTTCGTTTGGCACAAACTTTGAATTCTACAAATGTAATATTAAACTCAGTAAATGATATAATTGAAATTATAGCAAAAGAACCTTTAAATGATACGAGTATAAGATCAAATATATCCGATGCTATGCTTTTTGTCCATGCAGCATATAAAATAGCTATAAAAACGCAATTTATTGTCCAAGTTGCATATCCAACACTTACTAATATAACAGGTATAGCAATTTCTACAACATCTGACTCAGATAATTTTACAGATATGATCGTAAAACCATTGTATGCTAATACTACACTTGATGAAATTTTAGCAATGGAAAAGTTGGAAATTGCGACTTGGGTACCATTAAAACTTTTAGATACTCTGCAACCGAATTCGAATGATAGCAAATATGAATCTTTTCAAAGAGATAACATCCACATTATTATAAGTGTATTTCAAAATGATGCAGTATTTCAAGAATTACGTCCAAACCAGCATAGAATAAATAGCCGGATAATCGGAGTAACAATTCCTGGCTTTTTATCGAATTTGAAATACCCTTTGCCTATCGTGTTCAGGGAATTAAGTCCAGTCAAAGAAAAAAAATTATGTGGATATTGGGACTTTGAAATGCAAAAAACTACACAAGTGCCAGGTCTTTGGAAAACACAAGGATGTTTTCCCGTAAAATCAAGAGAAAATATTACAGTTTGTGAATGTTATCATTTGACACATTTTAGCCAACTAATAACAATACCTACAAATCCTCATAGTAAAGATCCAGATATAAAGCAACACACTAAGGCGTTAAACATAATTACTTTAGTGGGTTGTTTCCTTTCCCTAGTTGGTATTTTTGGCATTTGGTTGACAGCGCTAGTATTCGCCAATTGGAGAAAAAAAGCTGGGACCAAAATTTTATTGCAGTTATCGACAGCTATTGCACTACCTCTATTATTCATTGTAATATTTAATTTAGACAACACGATATTTGTACGAGAGAACTACAAGTATACCATAGCAGAAAATATGAAACCGGTATGTATTGTTTTGGGAGCACTTTTGCATTATTCGATCTTATCAAGTTTTATGTGGATGTTGATAACAGCGATTCTTCAGTTTATAAGATACGTTCAGGTTTTGGGTGTAAGCAGACCTTCTAGATTTATGTTTAAATTTTCGATAGTAGGGTGGGGTATACCTCTTATACCAGTGAGTATAGTTTTAGCTCTTGACGTAGAAAACTATATTCCTGATCTATCGTTTTGTAAAAGGATTTGTTACCCTAAGGGATATTATTTTATTTTATCTGTCATGTTGCCTATATGTATCATTTTGGTAATAAATGTGGTCCTTTTTTTACTAGTTCTTCATTCTATATCGCGAGGCGCTAACGATAAAATAAAATCAACAGATATGGATTTAGTTGGCGCTCAGTTAAGATTATCCATATTTTTGTTCTTTTTGTTGGGCCTCACCTGGATATTTGGTATGTTTTCTTTCAGTAGCAATTTACTTTGGTCATACTTGTTTTGTTTGACTGCAACAATACAAGGATTTGTGCTTTTCATTTACTTTATTATTTGTGATCCGGCAACTCGTAACATGTGGATAGATTTAGTAAAACCACCTTTTACTTCTAATTCTTCTAGAAATAGTATATCTAGCTAAATTAAATGTTACAAGAATAGTCATATAGGTCTGTAAATGTCTTCACATTTTATGTATATGCATAGTTTCTGGTGGTGCCATTTCAGCGTCGGCTATATAAGATAAAAATATGAAAGCTGACAACACATATTTCTGTATGTATGTAGAAGCCTTATTTTATTTCAATATATACTTTCAATTTGAAGTATTGTTTTATTGCCCCACACTTCTATCATAGCCTATCTTCTACTCATTACAGTGTTAGCTACGATTTATTCGGTATGGTAGCGTTATTGGAAAAAGTAATTTGGTTTTGAGTCCCGTAAAAGTTGGTAAAACTTCGGTCAAATAGCTCGGAAGATAGCCGATAACCTAGAAAAGCTCGATGTCAGCGGTAAGATTAAAGGAAAAATACCACGTGGTCGCAGTCCTCTACGTTGGGCAGATCATATCCGCACCACTCTCAATATTTTTATGCACTTAACTATCTATGCACACTGCCGAAGACAGGTCAGGATGGCGTAGCATCGTCAGACAAAAAGTGATGCATGGATCACGACGCTCAGCATTAAGGAAAACGACGCGAGGAGGAGGGGAAATAGGACAAATTAGTATTATGCGAAAATGTATACAATTCCTGCGTAAAACATAATAAAAAGTATTATTTGGTATAATGTTGTTATAATTGTCATCGGCTCCTGTTATAAGTCCTTAATATCGTGATGAAATTTATTTCTTTATTCAAGAGACAGGCGTCTGTTCTCAACCTTATCCGATGTTTCACGACGATATGGTCTAAGTGAAGTACTACCTGCATATTTTTTTTAACAACATTCACACAAGGTCTTCAGGTCCCAAACTAGGCAGAGCCTGTACTACGGTAACCTGATGACTGATATACATACTTATATACATATACACACCCAGACACAGGTCAAACAGACATGTTCATACACACAAATGTTTGACCTGTCCGGGAATCGAACCCGGGACCAGCGGCTCAGTAGGCTACCAACTGCGCCAACCGGCCACCGGCCATATGTGAATTGAAGATACTCGTACTTCATGACATACTGATATACCTATGTTGCCATGTTATAAGTCGTCTTTTTTTAAAGCATTATAAGCTTGCGTTTTACCATTGTATCACCTGATGTTAAGAGATGACGCGGTCTAAGATGTACTATGTAACTAATGTACTATGTGTAAGATGCACGCAAGCCTAGACGGTACCTATTTATAAGTTTTCAAAATGAAACACCTACCCGCAGAAACTTCAGTTTACTCGTGAACACGGCGCACGCAGCTGTGCCGAAATATCAAATAAATACAACAAATAAAATATTTGGTAAATATCCCGATAATAAGATTACTTCGTACCTATTTACCCGTGATTTGATGGTTGGTAGCTGGCCGAAACCAGGCTCTTCTGATCTTGGTCAAGTTGTCTGCCTATCGAGTTGGTAGTGTTTGACGTTGCGTGTGCGAATCCGGTGTCTCGACTGGAGAACTTTTAACGTAAAACATGTAGACACCTTAAAGGAATTACTAGAAATATAAAAATAATATGTATATATGATATAATAATGAGTAATAAATAAACTGGATCCAGGACCCCAGACGGGGGCCGTCAGAGACTCTCCTGGTCTTTGAGTATACAGCCTCCGTGGTTATTTTATCTGAGCTCCTGGTGCAGGATTTAGGGTTGTACTACATACTGTATTGAAAACTCGTTCATAATACTCATTGCATTTTTTAGCGTTTATTAAACTCTAGCTGCGCCCGCGGTTATACCCGCGTTGTGATGATCGATGATGATGATGCCTATGTGTTATTCCGGGACTTGAAGTATCCACATACCAAATTTTATCGAAATTAGTGTAGCCGTTTGAGCGTGAAGAAGTAATAAACATAGTGTGTACCGACTTCAACACGTTATTTCACTTTTGAGTGTTGAAGTCGGTTCCATTTTTTGGTAAAAATATTTTTTACCCAACTATTTAACTTGAAAACAACAGATAACAGATATGCACGAGTTATTGTTACAATTTTTGAGGTTATACTGATGCTGTTGTGCGACCGTGGAACGAGAGTAAGAAACGGAGGGTACTGGATTATTGAAAGTACCGAATATCTGAAGAGTCGGTTTAGTGAGACTGTTGCGTACTTGGTGTAAACAGTTATATACTCAATAGCTTATACTACTCCAACAATACAGATACTTACGAATGAATTCATATTCGAATAGCATTTTTAGAATTGTCTTTTCACGCTCGTCATACAAACAACAAACACCTCTCTTTATTTGGTAAACAATGTTAGTAAGATTGAAAAAATGTTTCAGTTATTGTCTTACTCTTCTTGTGATATGAGTCGTCTCTATCTACTGTCATTGTATACGGTTGGTGAGTGGATTTTATCAATTTTTATTTTTTTATTTATACTGCACGGATCTAGCATTTGATCACTATTTATCTCACTTGATGGTATGTGACGATGTGTTGGAAGTTTGTTAACATGCTAGACCTAGAATGCTTACTGACTCTCGAGAACTGCTTCACACACGCAGAACATGCTATGTGTTGGGTGAAAGTTTTTCGAACTTGAGGGTGGTAGGTACTCGAAAATACCCTACCGCCATGCTGAGTATTTGAATGGGGTTACCTTTGCCGGAAGCTCGAGTTGGTGGGGATCGAACTAGCCGTCAGTTTCACAGCCGACGCTCCCACTGCGGAGCTATCATCGCTTCAATCTTACTATTAAGCAATCTATATTGTTTGTTTGTTTGCATTGAATTGGCTCCAAAACTACTGAACTGATTCGAAAAATTCCTTCACTCTTGGGAAGCTACACTATCCCTTTTGAAATTGTTTACCCGTGCGAAGTCGGGGCGGCTAGTGATTCATAAGATAACTAGCCGTCTGTTGTGCAGTTTAGAGCTCATAAGCGATCTTACCTGCTTTTACCCTGTATGGGCGACTACTAGTGGCATTTTCTTCCATGTTTCTGAAGGCACGTTAGGCCTTCGCAGTCGGTCTGGTCATTGCCTCAGGATAACTACCGTTAGTCAAAGTCATGAGCCCTACAACAGCCCTGAATACTCATTTGACCTATCACCAACCCTAGCTACTAGTGTATCATTTAGAATTTTCCCTAACAACCCATTAACTACGGCTGTAGGTATATAAAGAGGTCATAAGCGTCATATTAGGTTGATTTGCTCACTACCAACTTCAATTTAGATAACTTATATTGAGAAAAGTGTACAGGATTTTTAGGAAGTTTGTAAATCATTGATAATGTGGATTTTTAACGTTTCAGTCGTCAGGAAAAACACATTTCTCAGAAAAACCTATAGACATTCTTTACGATCAAAATATATTTTATTTTTTATTATTTAATTGCTGTTAAATATTAGATAATCAAATTAAATGAATATAATTAAACATTAAATTGAAGATATTAAATGGCATACCATGTTGAGAAAAGCCCCTAAATAAAATGAGGTTAAAATATTTTTTTCAAATTTATTTAATTTACTTAATTATAACTACGTTTGAAATTTACACCTTAATCTAAGAGCTTATTTACACAAAACAATATAAGTTTAGTTTCTAAAATAAAAAAAGATCTAAAAATATTTTAAATTTACTTAAACTACACACGAAACCAAACGTTTACCTACTTGTACTAGTACCCCCAAATAATACCCTTTCAGATGCAAACGCACAATTCTTCCTTCCTTTGTTTATACTGCGGTCATACTAGTACTCATCCAGGCTTCACTTACCAGGGCTATTAAAAACCTTAATAAAATTGACACTGAGTACAGTGACTTGGACATTTTTACATGTTCTTTGGTGAAAATCACAGATGCAGCTTTCAAGTGTGTTAGTTCTTAAGTTTACTTACATTGTCGAATTAGTGAACAACTATAATGACTCTTATGAAACTATAAAACACGGGAGTTACTCACGTAATAAGTCAAGCGGTACTAGGCGAACCGCGACCGCGAGCGCGAGCGCCCCTTATTCTCCTTGAAAAAGACCACCAAATGTGGTTGATACGATAGTCGGAACCCTCTGACTTGTTAATTGAGTAACTCCTGCGTTTTATATATTCATAATGTGATGACTCTGTAAATTTAATAAAATAAATAAATACCTTACTTTGGTCTGACATGTTTTTATTTTAAATTTACAGTGACTTGCCGGATAGCGTTTGGGTTCCTTGGTGAGTTCACGCAATGCCATGACGACTTCAACCTGAAACCACCAGATGGTGTGCTTAAACGAAATACATTCACTTGGCTGGGATTCGTGCAATACACTCACGGTTAGTTATTAATTAATAGTATGGAACAAATTTTATCTACGGAACTATAGTGTCAAACATTTACCTACACATAATTCACAAGTTCAGCTCAATTCAGGACACTCCTCTCAAGGTCTCGGAGAGTATAAGTATTCTGAGTGTTTGCATTTCTGCTAACGTACAGTTCCGCGAGCATTTATCATCCAAAGCCAAGCTCGCATCCAAGACACTTGGTGTGCTTAACAGGGCGAAGCGGTACTTCACACCAAGGCAAAGACTATTGCTATACAAAGCACTAGTCCGACCTCACATGGAGTATTGCTCTCACCTTTGGAACGGTGCACCCAAGTATCAGCTTGAGCATGGATGCATTGCAGCGTAGTAGCTCACCGTAGACATAGAGCCACTGCACACTGGAGAGACATTGGCGAGGAGTGTCCTGAAGAACTCTTCAACCTTATTCCAGCATCAAGGTTTTATTAACACCGCATTAGCCAAAAGGCTCCATCAAAAGTCGCTTCTTCAAAAGGAGAGTTAACAGAGTCTTAAAAGGACTGGCAACGTATCGTAATGCCGCCTGTGTTACAGATATCCATAGGCGACGGTGATCGCTCACCATCAGGCGGCCCGTTTCCTTGTTTGCTACTTATTTTATTTAAAAACATATTTTTGAAAAATGCGATGTTCCTAACGCGATGCAAGAGGATTTTCCAGGCCGTAGTAAAAGAAAAGAGATCCAATGGCAGTTTTGGTATCCAATGGTGGTATGGTATACTTAGTATATATTTTTAAATAAGATGTTAAAATTGTAATTTATGTTTCAATTTTCAATAATTTCTATTTCGTAGTTCTCGTAGTCAATAAATCAATCTATAAACCATGCCATTCGTCGGGCCCTTGCCACCGTTCACTTGCCGGCTATTTCAGAGCCGAACGGATTCTCACGTGAAGATGGCAAAAGGCCTGATAGAGTGACATTAATTCACTGGAGTCACGGAAGGGCGCTGGTGTGGGAAGCAACTGGTATCGACGCACTAGCGCCCTCTCACATCTACACAATGTACTTCAGAGAGGGTGTGTGCGACAGCAGAAGCGGCAGAAAGTTATAAAAAGAAATATGCATCTTCAGGTTATAATTACATATTTCTTCCTTTTGGAGGGAAGCCATGGGTTATAAAACGAGTTGCTTTTTGAAAGAGATGCCCAAACGGTTAGTAAAATTACAGGTGACCAAAGAACTTACCTCGGCCTACGAATAAGTTTGGCTATTCAACGAAGTTGAATAGCCAAACTTATTGGCTATTCTATATATATATATAATAACCATATTATATATATTAATATATAATATGGTTATTGTTTCTTAAAGATTTTTATTAAAACCGTTATAAAAATCATGTTTGCGTATGTCACGAAAGGGGAAGACGGGAAAGATTGATTCAAGGAAATCTTAAAATTGGTATATCGATAAGAGGGTCAGTTTACAAAGTTATTGATCTACGGTATTATAATATATTATGTAAACGGTTTCAAGTATGTAAATTATTTAATTATTTTCAGTAACTACGGGTCTTCCACATCACAGTAAGGCCCCGCGAGTGGTTTTGATACAAAAGCAGTTTGTAGTTGGAACTGCTACGGATATGCTTCATCTACCCAAAAATTATAAACTGTGAGTTTTAAAACAATCGACGATAACAGTAACAAAGTTATTGTTGGACTAGTCTACTTAAACAGCAGAGAGGCAAAAATATCTGTGGGCAGTTGGCTGAGTAATCTCAGCTATGATGAAACCGAAAAACTTCCTAAGATAATCAATTAGGCAATACGTCTCTCTCTCTCTCTCTCTCTCTCTCTCTCTCTCTCTCTCTCTCTCTCTCGCACACACACACACACTCACACACACACACACACACACGTTTATTACTTAAAGGGCACAATTTATTCATCCTCTGGACCTTACTTTAATGAACCAATCGAAGTTAATGCAGAACCTACGACACAAGAAACATTTCTTAGTGTAGATTCTGCACGTCAATATTTAAGTGGAATTTGTATACTTTTAAGATGATCAATTGAATTAAATTGATTTCGTAAATAACAATCATAAACGAAGAGTTATTTTTAATCATATATAGCAAAAACACAGATAATAAAATTGAGGGTTATAATAAATAATGTAAAAGGGTTCTCAAGAGTACTCTACCAGTATGCTGGGGGCTAGATAACGATGTTACCTTCACCGGAAGGTCCAGCCGTTTGTGGGGATCGAACCAGCGTCCATCAGTTTGACAGCCGACGCTCCTACCGCTGACTCGCTGAGCTATGATCGCTTCAAAACATTGGAGCTATTACCCGGATATGTATGTTGATATCACGTAATGATGTGTCATAGGGGCAACGTGGTATTTGGAGAATACGAGCAAGACGAGGAAAATTGCGGAATGACAAGATCTCAGATAAAGATGGGCGCTAGGTGTCCTCGCGCGTATATAGAAGTACCTCTATTGGACATCACGCCACATCCAGAATATTCCAGGTATGAATCAGTCTAAAATGTTGCCAGTTCTACTGAATTTCCTCTCAGCTGGGGCAAATAGATTATTTAGTGAGAGATTGACATTTGTTGTGTCTTTCCATTATCCCACGGGATATAAAATCCTCAACGGATAAAACAATGTTCCAAATTTGACTGAAATCTTTACCATGAATAACAACTAGGGGTTTCGAGGACAGTCATATTTATGAGCTTGAGGTTAAACAACAAACCCAAACAGTCTTTTTTGGCAAATCTTATCATTTGTCAATGGAACCGATTGCCAGTGAGTAATATTAGTGCTTCTTCAGTAATCTGTTTTAAAATAGACAGGACAAACATCCTACTAATATTATAAATGCGAAAGTTTGTGAGTATGTGTGTATGTTTGTTACTTCTTCACGCTTAAACGGCTAAACCGATTTCGATGAAATTTAATATGGAGATAGTTTAAACCTAGTAAACTAGATTAACACATAGGTTACTTTTATTCCAGAAAAAGTATAGTTCCCGTGGAATAATTGAGGAAAAGGGAAAACCGTAATCCACGCGGGTGAAACCACGAGGCGCTACTAGTCCCACTAATATTATAAATGTAAAAGTTTGGATGGATAGATGGATGTATGTTTGTTACTCAATCACGCCAGAACGGCTTAAAAGATTTGGATGAAATTTGGCACAGAGATAGATTATAGTTTGGAATAGCACATAGGCTTTTTATCCCGGTTAAATTTATGATTCCCGTGGAAGATTTAATGTAGCGGGAAAACCGTAATCCACGCGGGTGAAACCGCGGGGAGTTCCTAGTACTAATAATAATAATTGTTATTACGTTTTAGGTTTGGTGTTGGAAACAGTTTGGCTTTAGTGAAGTTGCTGCGACCAATGAAATCACGTAAGTATATTAATTTTTAAAAGTTTCTGGTTGTTTTTTCTCTTATACAGATCTAATTAACTTAAATATAACATATCTAATAAACATCATCATTCTGACGCCGTTGACCTCAGACTACTAAATCCTGTTGTCTGCAAAGGGTAAAATAAAATAGAATATTTTTATTAACACGATAACATACATTTATATAGCAGAATAACACATTAAGTGTGCCACATTGTACTATTTCAACAAATAAAATAACATAAGAAAAATCATATTATAGTACCTACTTATATAACATTAAATTATTTCATTTAGATTATGAACACTACGGGTATCTGAATTTTTCATCTAATTTGTTTAATCTTTTTTAATAGAAGACCAAGGAATTTATTATTACAGCAAATTAAGAACATTTTATATTTAGAAGAATTTTAGGGTTCCCTAATTCCACGAAAAATTCTGATATTTGCATAAAAATGGTGTTCAGTACAGAGTATTATCGGCTGGCAATACTCACTTCATAACCAGTAGTTTGGTCTTATCCCAAGCAGGTGATCAGATATCGCAGATTCTTAATATTCTTCATAGCTACTTTATGTTCTTTCAGTCAGCGAGATTTCAAAATTTTAATTAAAATTCAAGATTATTTTATTTAAGTTAAATAACAATTTGACAACCTGGCTCCCAAACTAGGCTCGCGTTGTAACCCATGGCATGGGATCCAGATTGTTCGCGTAGATTGCCCAATGTAAAGAATATCGCAGCTTCAATTTCAGACGAGCCGGAAAATTGGATATTGGAGTAAAGTCCTGGGCTCTTCTTAGTTTCTGTGATACTTTGGATAACTGCGTGTACATATACAGTATTTCGACGAATTAAAAAAATGCTGATTTTAATGTCGTAAACATAAATTAGCTTCGCAGAAGTTTTAAACTTTCTCCCCTTGATCTTAATCTTAAAATAACAGGTCATCATTGGAGGTCCTCGTTACCATTTTATTTCAACCGCTACATACTATTATTTTCAGATTATATGTTACCTGCCTGTTTACCGTCTATAAATGAACGTATCAAAAAGAAGAAGAATAAAGTTGTATTTATGGTAGACTACATAAGCAGTAAGTACCTAACGTTATTCTTCATTTATCAACGTAATTTTGGAACAATAAGAATGTATAAAACACGGGAATTACTCACGTAATAAGTCAGAGGGTTCCGATTATAGTTTCAACCACATTCGGTGGTCTTTTTCAAGGAGAATGCGGACGCGGTAGCGGTTCGCCGTATTCGAAGGTACCCTACCCCCAAGCTGCGTTTCTGACAAATAAACTATCAATCATTCATTCAATGGCAACTAAAGTAAGCTAACCCAGATCATTCATCCATGGAGATAACGAATCCTAATTGGCACTTTTTTACTATATTATATTATTACCCATTTCAGTTAAAAAGTCAAAAAGTCTGCTAAGCTGCTCCAAACTTTTTTATTAACTTCGTTTCGATTCAAATTGCGGTTAAATATGCAATAATTAGATGCGACGTTAGGCCATAATTTTGTTAATCACTCAAACTAGCTAATACTTTTTATAATGAAAAAGTTCTCATATCATTATCGCGATAATTAAAATTAATATAATTCCTTACAACGCTACATCATGTTGTATATACCTATATAAGAGATTTTTTAAGCGGGTAGTTATACACAAAATAACGTCACGACGTATTTGACCGAAAACTACCCGCATTTTGGAAAGAGATCAAATTTTTTCATTGACATTCTTAAGTGTCATACTTATTTCGACTTTATCGTAAACATATTAAACTTTAATTTTATTCAATATATTGTAAATTTGTTCGCTTGAATAACAGATCATTATTAATATCTTAAAAGTAATCTGCATCTTGCCGTTGTTTTTAGATGTTCCTCGTGACTTCGATTCAGAAAGAATGGGAAAGAAATCTTTAAAGCTATATACTCACAAAGAGTGCAGAAGACATCGCTTAAAAGCGGTAAGTCATGAATAGAGATATATCTCTAGTTTTGTAACTAATATAACACTACTTACAATTTGCAAAATCAGCCCCGCCCATCAAACATAACCGTATTTGAGATTCACGATAGCCAATATTTTAAAATTGTGATCAAAACTGAGATGGAGTTACCAAAAGCATTGGCCCACAACCCCAATGGCCCCCCATTTTTCAAACTCACCATTTACTGTATTAGTGCAAATTAAATCAGTTGTGAAGGAGAACACTCCTCTATGCACGGCCAAGCGTGCCTTTCTGGACATCTGCTGACTATTTATTAAGAAATATAATAGTGCTCCATTCACCTCATTTTTCGCATTCGCTTTCCTCCCAATATAACTTTCACACTATATAAACCCTGTCACTCGTTCTACTTTTTTACCTTCAATCACAACAACATTGCAGTCTGTGATTTCGTCATCTCTCACAAACACTATAACTTTCATCTTGCATACATTTATTTTCATTCCCTTTTTCTCTAAATCTTCATGCATGAATGTTACCATCTCCGGTAACTGTTTTGCTGATGATGCATGTATAACTTGGTCATCGGCGTAGAGAAAACATTTGATGATTTAGTAGAACTCCACAATGACACTCTTTCAAATTGATCGGACAAATTATCCATGAATAAATAGAACAGCTACAGTGATGCTACACATCCCCCCTCTTAATACTTCAAAACTGAACCATTCAGTGTATGTTCTGTTTATCTTACGGCAAGCACTGAAATCGGGTTACCATTCACTCCATACATAGACAATGCTGACCAAAACTCATTTCTCACTATGTCTTAAGCCTTTCCAAATCCTCACTATGTCTTAAGCCTTTTCCGAATCCTCGAACGTGCAGTAAGCCTTTTGGCTTTTCACCAAACATTTTTTGGTTATGCACTATAAGAAAGAGACCAGGGGCCTTCTTCTAAAACCTAGCTTAAACATGCCAGAGACAACAATAACCGTTCACCTTTGAGGATATCAATGTTTGAACCGTTCACCTAAAGGGGCGTAATACCGTGGTAACGGTATGATTTCACACTAAACGGTTTAAGCCAGGTTTTAGAACTGCTCGGATCTTGCATGGTTTTTACAAAGCTGATAGTAAAGCCTCTGATCCCTACATCCCATTTCCCTTCGAAACCCAGCGTTTACATCCCACATTTTTTCATGTCTCTTTCATGACCCTTTCAATCAAAAGTTTCGCATTCAATTTGCTTACCACGTTGAGGAAACTAATGCCGTGGTAATTTTTACAGTCTAGCAGTTGTGTTATATGGGCAGTGTTATGTGGGCTGAGATCCATATCGTTCATAAACAGAAAAAAATCCGCTCCAATTGTACTTTGACGGAACTTTTCTTCTTCTTTTTGTACAGCGGTAGGATTATCGCTGAGCACCAGTCGCCCGGTACTCGGCCAACCTCCCAACACAAATTGAAAAGGCGGTACAACTTACCAGCAACAATTCTGTTAGCATCTCATATGACACTCTGTATAATAGAGACAATTACTGCAAACACAACCTCAAAATGTGGAATTGTATTCAGTGACAAGTACGCTCGTGGTTCGACAAATGATAAGATGGAGTATTTCCCTAAAGTGACTTTATATTTTACTATTGCAGAAATTGAGTAGTGAGGGGGTTACTCACGTGCTGTGCACCTCTGGTTGCGGTGTTCGGCCCGGCGCGCCCATTATGAGTCACAACTCAGAGGGTGCATTCGAACTGATTGGTAATTACATTTATCATATAAATAACTTGTAATGGTCTTGTAATGGAAAATGGTCTACCAGTTTTGGCAAAAGTTTTTGTGTAATCACAATAGCGATGAGGTCAAACCTATCTAATAATAAAACAGATGCAGGGGAAAATCATCATTTAAACTTAAATTTAAATGATGTTAAAAGATCTCTAACCGTAGCGTGGTAGACGATATTGGCTGACTAATCTTCTTTATATATACATATAAATACTACTGTACGTGTGTATGTCACTGAACTCCTAAACGGCTGGACCGATTTGAATGAACTTTTTTGTATGCGTTTAGGTGGCGCCTAGGATGGTTTAGGTTGAGAGGGAAAAAAAACGTCAACGACAACGTCTGTTGGGTCCGCTAGTAATTTAAAAAATATATATGATTTTCCCCGCCGTTATGTTCTATCGTTTCAAAACCAAAAATCGAGACTCGTTGTATTTTATAATTTATTTCGGTACGTGTAGTGTCTATTGTTAACTGAACTAAATTACATATGGTATGGCATATATTATTTACTTATAGACTACATTCGGAGCGTGAAATAAAATATGTAATAATCGTTTGCCGAGTACTCTGCTTCAAAAGCTATGCCTTTCTTATTTCATAGCCTGTGAAGCTTAATTCGTGACGACCTACTCAGCTCCAATAAGAAGATGACCTTTCGGATTCTAATGTATTAGAAATTATTCAAATTTATTATCTAGGCTAGAATATGTTAGAGTCGTTAGACGTTGGGCCCGTGGGGACTGTTAGCTCATCAGATTCTAGCTCTGGTCGATGGCGCCTGAATAAACTACGCGCGCATAACTGATTCGACCAATCAGCATTGCAATTCAACAAGGCAATGTTGCGAGCACTCTCAGAACATTAAGGTAACAGGGTTGCTCAAATGTTTTTGAGTTTTTGTGGTATCATTAATATTGTAATTAGTTTGTAATATTTTGTTATAATATAAGCATAAGCCCTTTTATCATGATGATCCATGATTAGGTAATGTGATTTCAGGTATAGCGGCTGGTGGAGCTCCATGCGCACGCAAGTCTATGCGAAAGCGCCTTATAAAAGAGCCACCGCTTTACGTCGACGTGTACCCATACGTGACGTGGATGATCAACGTAATCACTGCGCACGAGTTGCCTATGCCGTATCCCCAGAACTTCCAACTAGTCGAAGGAGGTTCCAGTAAGTTATGAATCCATTTTAATGACTTTTTTTTGACTAATTGATTGAAAATGGTTTAGCAGTTGTGGCAAAAGTTTCTGCGTAATAAAAAGAGCTATAAGGCCTAATCTATCTAACAATGAAAGATATGCACGGGAAAATCAACCTTGTTGTTTTATGATATCGAATGATTTTCAACCGCATGGTAGTAGACGATATATATGACATTGTAATTTTTAGACTTTCGCGAATCGAACACATTGTTAATCGCGAGAAATACATTTAGCAATGTCATGTATTAGTTAGGAAAATTGTAATAGTAACCATGATAATGCGCATACGCAGTTATGCGCCTTTGTTGGTGAGAGCAAAAAAGTGTTTCGTGAAAAAATACTTTTCCGGGCAATATTCGCATATAAACCGCAAATGTACCGTAAATTTATACAATTAATTACACTTTAAGCACATTTTCAGCCATGGGTCTTCGTAAAAACATTTTACGGCAACGAAAACCACAAAGAAGCGGCTGGCGAGCTCGTACCTTTGTTTCTGGGAACTTCTGTTTCAAGAGTGTAAGAAAACAAAGCTTTGCCGCCTTTTTCTACTCGGAGCAGTTTGAAGTCAATGCAGATCCTCCAGCAAAATTTACTATACACATGAAGGTACGAAAACCTTTATGTTGCAAACCATGTCGATACATGCTTGCGTCACACTTAGCTATCGCATCCTGGTAACATTCGTCCATCAAAATGTGCTGGTTCTCTTTATATTATTTTTCATATACATTTCGGGGAGTGCGCACTGGATCTACATAAATTGATTCGTCCTTCCCAATTCCATCAAAGAATGGCCAGACGGACGGCAATGCGACATCTATACTTGGTAGATATAGCACTATTCGCACGAAGCATTTTGCTTCCACATTCATAATGCTTACAACTAACGTGGTAAGGTGGAATTCTTCAAGGGTACATTTATTATGTGTGTTAGCATAAACAAGGTGTAATGAATGTTTTAGGACTATATACATCGATACAAATTATTATTAAATAAATAATTAAAGTAGGTACTTATTCAGCCGCGTAGTAGGTACATGCATTGATTCTGAATGCGGCAGTTATTATTAATTAGCTGATGCCCGCTACCTCGTCCGCGTGGGATTAAATTTACCGGGATCAAAAGTATCTTACATGTTGAGCAGTGATATAGGCTACCACCATACAAAAAATCATTTAAATTGCTTGAGTCGTTTCGGAGATTAGCCCGTACAAACAGACAGACAAACAGAAACACAGAAACAATTTGAAAAAAGATCTAAATTTGTTCTAGTTCACTTTTTTTTTTTTCATTTCACTTACATCTCCCTTACTCGGTTTTTAGCATTTTTTTCATTGTACAGAAATTCGACCTGTACAGTTTTATTATATGTATAGATATGGATGTATATCACTCTCTACTGCCCTCATGGATAGTTAAAACTCACATAAGAATTAACATTATTATGGGTAGTATATCGATAATCTAATATTTAAAATTCTCTTATACACTATGTTAATTATCGAACTCCTCTGAAACGCCTTGACTGATTTATATGAAATGTTTTATGTATATTTGGTAAGTCTGAGAATAGCTCGTAAAGTATTTTTCACTCCTATTCCTACCCCAATATTTTTATATAGTGATTTCACTATTTTTGTGTAAAAAAATATCCAATCAATATACATAAAAATCGATCATTGACGTAATGTAATTGATTCCAGTGGGATAAGCAGAACCCTGTACAATCTATCTCAACAAATTTTCGTCCAAGTCGCAGTCATTTTGTTAGCATAGAAATCTGATATGCAAGGATTGCTCGTTTGATACATACATACATGTATTCACGTCCCTTTCCCATAGAGGTAGGCAAAGACCACAGCCTTGCAATTGCTACGACCCCGACACACCTCTTTCGCTTCATCCATCATTCTATCATCGGTCAACCAGACGTACGACTATGCGCCACCGCTACATGGTAGATATACCACCGTTATTCACGAAGTGTTTTCCACTTTTATAATGCGTACTGCCAGGGAGTGGAACACACTGCCTGAGTCTGTGTTTCCCGATAGGTACAACCCCGGAGTCTTCCAGTCGCGAGTGAATAAGTTCCTTCTAAGTTTGAGTGCTCCGCCTTAGACCGCGTCGTCGCTTAACATCAAGTGCGACAGTGGTCAAACGTAAACTTATAAGGTTTAAAAAAAAATCACGCATTAAACCATATTGGTTTAATGTAAACATTCGTCGAGCAAACTGATGTTCAGACGAGGTGTTCCTGACATTTCTACTTCCTGCCAAAGTATCACAAGCTCTCTTTGCACAGATATCAGCTGGCATGGAGTGTACGATCCTGTGCGCCCGCTTGCTCCTCCCCAATCGTATCATCGAGCCGGTGATCGATGGCGTCGGGGGTTACAATATTAGCGTCTTCTTCAGCACAGAATGGTTCCCCTACACCTTCTACTACTCCTTAGGACTCACTGGCGCGAACTCTACGGAGAGAGACAAGCTTGTGTGGAATGTGGAACGTAGTCCGGGCTTTTGGTGACGTATTTCACTGTGCGAGGATATGTATACTTAACAATAAACACTCACAAAAATTATTAGTTTGTTATTTATTCTTAACCAATCAACCTTTTATAATGATCGTGGTATCAGAATGGGGGCGTTATTTTATGATATACACCATAATACTTTTAGTGCGCACACCTAAACATCAAAATAAGGTCGGATGGTTTACCATTTCGTAATCAGACAATTCATTCATTCATTCATCGCAGCCATATGGCATCCACTGTTGGACCTATGATATGCCTCCCCATATAGGAGGGATTTACCAATACTCGCCACGCTTGGCAGACGGGTTCGCGAGCGCAGTATGGATTCCTATCCTGTCGCTGCTGCCCCCCTCCTGGTACATGATCCCGTAGCCTACTCTTACGGCACCCACGGGAGGAGATGGTGGAGTACTATTCTAGGCCGGTACCACCACGTCACACAATCAGACAAAACCTTACTTTAAAAATGTACACACTTCTTATAGTCTTCCATATTATGTGATCTTTTAAGTTTTGATGACGATTTCGATACCATGGAAGTTAATTTGTGTCAAAAGCTCTCAAACGCTCTCAAGACACTCAAAACAAAAATAAAGTTTATAAAGCTATAATACAATCAGTTCATTATCCGTTCAGGACTTGTGATGTCACAGACACTACTGACAGACACACAAGTACCACCACAACAAGTTTATGGCCCCCATCATTTTCGTCGGAGCTATAACTGTATCACTTAACTTTGGTTAAACGGACATAATTGTACCATGCGCAGCCTAACGCTAAACCTAAGTACCACCAACGCATAAGTAAACGCGAAAGTTTGTATGTATGTTTGTTTGTCTTTCACGCTGAAACGGCTTAACGGATTTGCACGAAATTTGAAATGAAGATAGCTGTAAACCTGTTATAACATATAGGCTATTTTTATCCCGAAAATAGTCTTTTCCCGTTGGATTACGGGATGACACAAAAGTATTGCATTAGCATTGAAAATATAGTACCTATGTGTTGTACTCATGTGTTTTGAGGCTACGTTAATTGGCCCATAATTTCACGCTAACTTGTAGAAGACTGTGACTGTTTTAACTGTCCTGGCATGATAAACTATTGGGGTTTTTTACAAGAGAGCAAAATGCACTATGAGACAAAACTAAACTATACACACATAACACATACACACTAAACATCTCATTAAGTAGTCAGGTTTATAAGTAAGAAAGGTTCCATTGTAAATTGAAATCAAATCTAATATTTCTAGTTTATAAGCACAATTATTCAATAGGGTTTTGAATAATATACTTTTGTCCTTTAAAATTAGATGCTGAATAAGTCCTCATTAAAACTTATAATTATTGAGACTTTTTTCATGGGTAGTATAAGTAAACGTAAGGAAGACATATTTTACTGTCCATAATTTAATTAAACTTATAACTACTAACTTACTATGAATCATAATTTTCATGTAATTTCATATAATATGACAAGTATCAAAGAGAGTGGAATGCAAGAACATTTCCATTAGAGAGTTACACTTTATTATTTAAGCAGAATCTACGCTTATTGTATCTTCGTCATTTAATCCCTTATCGCCACTCACATCTCCGGGGAACGAAGTTGGAGGAGTTGGCGACGGTGCCTGTGGGATAGGACTTGACGGCGCTTGAGGGAATTGGGGGAAAGGCGGAATCTGAGGAAACTGGGGTAAGCCTGGGAAAGATGGTGCTTGACCCTGAGGAAATTGTGGGAATCCTGGGAATGAAGGGGCTTGTCCTCCTCCCGGAATCTGGGGCACTGGAGGGAAAGACGGAGTTTCGCTCTCTTGAGGGTATTGCGGTGTTGAAGGAAAAGAAGGCACTTGAGGATAAGGACTTGGAGTCAGAGTGGGAAAGCTAGGGAAAGACGAGGAGGGGAACTGTGGAGATGAAGGTTGTAGGGAAGAATTTTGATCTTCTTGCGGCGCTTCAGTAGCTGGCGCTTGTTGACTTTCTTCGTTATTCTCCTGTTGTTGCGGGAAGTCTGCCGAGTCTACGACAGCGGTGTCAGCATCCCCAGCTGGTTGAGAGGGGTAGCTTGGTGAGTCTTGTGCGGGTGGAGCGGGTAGAGGTAAAGTGGGTAAAGGGGGGGCGGCTGGGCCAGGTTGAGGTAACGCAATAGGGCCAGGGAATTGTGGTACGGGCGCAGCTGGAAAGAGTCCAGGGTACGATGGGTAGAAAATATTACTGGGGTAGTATGTCGCTCCGGGTACTGGAATAAATGTGTGCTGCACGGGAGCAACTGCACTCAGCTGAGGCACATGGTAACTAACTTGTGGTTGGTAAGCTACGTGCAGTCCTGGTGGTATCTGCGAAAGAATCAGGTAGAATAATTTAAATGTTACCTAAGTACATAGGCATCCATATTTTTTAGAGTTACCTAAGTACCTACCTACCTAGTCTTTGTTAGTCGCAGATTTTTTAAATATTGTATAGATCTAGCGTTTGACCACTATCTCACTTGATGGTCAGTGACGATGTGGTCGAAGATATTATTACGCTAGACCTAGAATGCTTTCTAGCTCTCAAGGTCTGCTACCTGAACACACTATGTGTTGGGTGACAGTTTTTTAAACATGAGGGTAATAGCTAGCCAGCCGGGTACTCGAAAGTGCCCTACCACCATTTGCTTACGTATAATTGCTTCAAAAACAAGCCTCTATGAATACTGAAAGAGGAAAAATAAAGAAATAATATTTTCGTAATTGGTTACGTAATTACCTATATTTATATACAGAAATTATTTTCCCTAATTCAAGGTTACTTTTCCGAGTATTATAATATAACAAAATGCGAAGGTACCTACTTAGATAGATGAATACCTATGTGATTCGTCTTCTATAAGAAGTAACCATTCATCATCATAGATCATCATTATCTTATTCTTATCAATAGAACATCCACCTCTGAACATAGCCTTCCCCATGTCTTTTTTGGGTTTGACAATACTCGTTACGCTTGGCAGGCTGGTTAGGGAGCGCAGTATGTTGATTGTATCCACAGATGGCGCTGCTGTCCAGCTTCTAATACATGATCCCTTAGCCAACTTTTACGGTACTCACGGGTAGAGATAGGGGTTACAATTGTAGGCCGGTACCCGACGGGAAGAATTAAGTAGTATAGGTACCTATCAAAAGTACTTCTATTTCATAGGTATACTAGTTATACTAGAAGTGACTAGTAGACCTATAGAAATAAAAGTACTTTATATATCACAATATTAACCAAAGATTGGAACCGACTTCAACACTCAAGAGTGTGAAATAACGTATTGAAATCGGTACCGTGATAGTTCAAAAGTAACTATTGTTAGATTAAAAGCCTTTGTATATTTTAGAGCAATTATATATTTGAGCTGCTTATTGTACAGCGTTCAAAATGGAAGAGAACATCGACATCACCTAGTGATGTGACGGTGTAAAAGTGTTGTACTTATGATACTAGACTATTTTACATTATCGGTTAGATTTTTCTTATACTTAATATAGTTAAATATATCAAATTATTTGTGTTCAATTATTGATTGAACATATCAAAATATTGTGCTCTTGGTACCAACTTCGACAAGTTATTTTACACTTTTGAGTGTTGAAGTCGGTTGGGTTTTCTTGACACAAAAAAATTTTTCACCCTTCTCAGTGACCATTCAGTGAACATACATAAAAAATACAATGAAACATATAACCTCCTCCTTTTTCGAAGTCGCTTAAAATGTTATACTTACGGCATTGATATATTGTGTGGTGGAGAAGCCGAAAGCCTTTGTCTCTCCGGGCGAGAGGGTCTTCAAGACAGTCGTTGGCCCGGACACCACTTTCGCTCCTGGCCAAGCGATCGCCTCCGCTGAAGCGGCAATCACCAACGCACATAGCACCAACAATACCTATAAAACGATATTTATTTATCAACTTTGTAAGACAACTTCATGTATAAGAACATACCTGATGTGCTCATCATCATATTAAATATGCTCTTATTTTAATATAACTAAGCAAATAGAAACATAAACATCCAATTTAATATCGGTGACACTTATAACCTACATTTCTGAGTCACGTAGGAAAATATTACTTAAACGCGAAATAGCGGGTCAATATCAGGCATAATCATTTGCACAGATCTAAGTGTTTTTGACTTTAAAAACTTTTTAAACAAAAATCAAAACCGGCAAAAGAAACTTAAAAGCAAAAAATAATAAACTTATTGAATTTTTTATCCTTAATAACTAAGTTCCTAAACTAATGTAAGTATACCTAGGTATATATTTTTGTAGTTGTTTTAAGTTTTTAATTATCCTATTTAATTATATAAAAAGAATTATCAAAATCGGACCACTCTGTAAAAAAGTTACGCTTTTATAATATATTATGATAATACATTACAATCAGTGAGTGAACAATCAATCGTCCCCTGTTATCCTAACTATGGGTTAGATTTTTTTCTTTATATGGGACCAACTTCGGGGTATACCTACCTACCGTTTCCAATGAAAAAAGAATTATTAAAATCAGACAACTTTGTAAAAGATTATGGGCGGTCATACATAAAAAAATACGCTCAACGCGTAGGAATGTCCTCCTTTTTTATCGTCGCGTCGGTTAAAAACACTTTCGTGTATAATTTATGTTTTTACGTTACAATAAACTTATCATATGCTAATTTTTTGGGTCACCAAATCAGAATCCGTAATACTTCTGCAATACATTTAAAATATTAAAGAGAAGTTTTACGGATTCAGATCAAATTGTATTTTAAGATGATTTTGTTATTGTTATGTCTGGAAATCGTTTTAATAATGTTTTGTAACATTTATAATCTATAATTAACTAATATTAGTTTCTGTCCTATCTTTTAGATTGAACACTGTCAAATGTATATAGGCTTGCATCTTTGATTATATTCTTGGTATAATCAAAGAGTTACATATATGTAAACATTACCGTAGACTTGACAAATAAATCCAAAAAAATATAATATTTATGAAGACATCATGTTAATATTTAGAAAACCCAAAACAAATAAAAATTTTACGATCCCACAGTTTTTAGAATAAACATTAAGCGTATATATATGAATGACCGGTTTCTCATTAGACCGCACTGATTCTACAAAATATAGCAAACCAGAATAACTTGTCACCATAGCTTCAAGAATTAACTTAAATTAAATTGAGCACTTGTTTCGGTCACATCACATGATACGGCAACACAATAAATTAAAGCAAATATATCAAGTCCAAGGTTAAGGTACCTTCATCTCTGGGGCACAAGAGATACTTCTCCAATACGCGTGTTGTCCCACTGACGACTCTTTTATATACTAAGCAACACCCCGCCTACGAACACAGAAGAAAAGTAACTAGATGCGACTATTGAACGCGGGTGGATGTCACTATAAAAATATGATCTCGCAATCTTCTTTTTAGCGTTACTAAATAATCTGTTTATGTTTTATAATTATTAATTTTGAGGTGTCAACGGAATGGGTTCCAAGTACGAGAGGAAAATAAAACAGGGTTTGCAGAAAGGAGGGTCCACATCTCTGATCAGCGAGAGGTGCGAAATAGGAATGTATGGAAAGGTTTGGGTGAGGCTTACCCTGCAGAGGCGACTACTGCTTATACTAATTAAGTTTATTAATTTAAATACATAGTTATACATATAAATCGAAAAATACGAAGATTGATTTCTTTTACGTAGCCTTTATTAAAATAAAATACTAATAACTGATCACAATACTGCAGCTACTACAATAACATTTGAGCAATCCACTAGCTATTGGTAGCCTATACATAACTCAAATGCTCTAACCGTAGATTAATTCTATGTCGAATTTGTTTGTAGTAGAAATACTTAAAGCCTATTGTTTATATTCTTTTTATTTTAAT
Organism: Apeira syringaria; assembly: GCA_934044485.1. Lineage (NCBI taxonomy): Eukaryota > Metazoa > Arthropoda > Insecta > Lepidoptera > Geometridae > Apeira > Apeira syringaria. Next base: position 7,599,287 of record OW203659.1, read on the forward strand.
ATCATTATTAATTTTTGAGGATATTTTACTCATCTATCAAAAACGAATCCATAAATATATCAACCTAGCTTTTTGCGTCATCATAAAGTTAGGAGTACAGAACATTTTATTTTATTTACACATGTTATCAAACATTACGTTAAGCATACTTATTTACAGTAGCGCTAAAGGTTGTTTGGTGGATATGTCACTTCTAGTAAATTTTATCTCGATGTCGGGTACAAGAAGCAAAAGCGACGAAGTAGCCTTCGAAACTTCAGGTTAACTGCCTTATTCTGACATTACACCTTAATTTGTAGCGCTTCAGGAAGGCAAGTGCCATGCAGAGACCACGTTACAGTTCCGTAAATCAACTACAGACAGCTCAAAATTTTAATTGGGTCGTATTAATACTATTTAATATCTGATTAATTGTATCTATATGACGCAAATGTTGATTTAACTTTGCGCAGACGCGTAGACGTTGCACGATATAAATTATGCATATATCACAGTCTAGCCTAAAGGTACTAAGCAGTGACTTTGGCAAAAATTTCGTTCAATTCCATTGGATTAACTTTAGCGGTGCTGTTATTTTTAGTGTTAGAAGTGGCAAACTGAGACCGGTCTATTCATCAAACTTTGATATGAACGGAGATCAGCGTACTATGCCTATTACGTACCAAATTGTGACAATAAAAGTTTATAACCATGTGATACGTAATTCGGTCTTCTGTATATCTTAAGACTGTAGAAGACTATTAGCTGTCAATAGAACGTGTCGACCTCTCCTAGGACCTCTGCTCTGGTCGACGCTACACTGCCGTCTCTTGCAAACACGTTAGAGCCTTTTTTCTATCTTATCATATATTTAATACGATTTGTATTAAAGGTACGGATGTCGGACACAACCAGGACCATTTCTTGTGTGGCGGCTTCTAAAAGAAATAGTTAATCATAAAGAGTCCCTCTTTCTCCAGGAATTGGTCACGCCTCAGTCCCCTATATTCCGTTACCCATAGCCAAATTCCCCACTCTCAACTCTCCATTATTTTTTTTGCCCAACTTTGCGTTAAAGTCCCCCATAACAACAGTGTCATGGGTCTTGGAGGTATGTATGGCCCTACTTTTGTCCTCACATCGGTTTCGAGTTTCGAGGTCGGTGCATATACCTGACTTTTTTTCTCAGCTATGTGCGTCCACTGTTGGACGTATGCCTCCCCCATATACCTGACTGACCTTCAACAAATATTTGCTTGATATTTTTTCGGACGGGATTTTTGGTCGCCTTCCGGGTAGTAGAGCAAGTTACCGGATTATAGGGTTATGGTGTCCTCATTGCACCCTCTCTACGGAGTTCACATAACCCTAAGATATCCCAATGTTACATACTCGTTTCCTCTTCCACCTAAACGATCTTCTGCCAGCAAAGTTCTTATGTTGTGTGTTACCAGCGCCAGAGGTCGTTTATTAAAGGAGTGGTAGCCGGGAATCTGCCGGAGGATCTTTTCACTCCCTGCCCCACCGTTACACTAGCTACTACCGGAGCCAGCCGGACCGGAGACTGATGAGATGGGTAAGTAGTCCTACTATTCTGAGTCAGTACCACGTGACTTAAATCGAACACTATATAAATAATGTAATCAATAACGAAAAGTTCAAAGTTCGGCACCGCCTATAAATATACGCATAGTACAATAATTTAGAAAATTATTCCCAGAGTAAGCATGTAATACAAAATTATAGAACCAAAGTTCACATCAAATTTTGTCTTTTAATCTGTTCCACCATAAGTTGTATAACAAAAATTAGCTTAACAAACGGTCGTGGACTGTTACATTTATAACTGTGTTATTTTTCGAAATTTAAGTTATATTATTATTGATTTTAAGTTTAAGTTTCTAGTGAGGCCTTTTAATACTATCTTTCGGTGCTGATACAAATGAATTACTATATTGTCAAGGGGCAAATCATGCCATCACATCTGCCAGAGACATATAGGTTGGTGGGAACTCGAAGACGGTTGAAACTTTTGGTACAATGGGCCTGACGCTGCGATATTTGGAGTAATCCTTCAGGACAGTAATAATATGACCGAATAGTTATTAATCAAGTTCACTTTTTATTCATATAAAATTACTGTGCAACACTAATATTATAAAGGCGAAAGTTCCTTTGTCGTTTGTATGTTTGTTACTCCTTCATACAAAAACGCCTGAACGGATTCGCATGAAACTTGTCAATACAAGTGTAGTAAGATAGCTCCGGCTCTAGCTAGGGCTCTCCAGCCCTAGAACTCAAAGCCCTAGAATAATACCGACTGGATGGCCTACATTGCCTTGTTCAGATTTAGGAGCTCAAAATTAAAACAGCCTTCCGACGTCGTGTAAAAGTATATATTATCTCTGACATAAAGAAGACATTTTCCACCTTCAAATAAAATTATTTAAAAAGTAAAATAACATTGATATAAAGAGGTGGCAGCAAAACGGTAACGGCAGGACGCACTACTATATAAAGAAGAATAACTACATGCTAATGACAGAAACGGAATCTGGCATCGTTTCGTGAAAGACTGTGTTCTAAAGAGGATCTTCTGATCAGGACCTTCGTCAATGAAGATAAACGATGCCAGGATGAAGAGAAAATATTTATTTAAAACCCCAATAACGTTATCCTATTAATATTATAAATCCGAAAGTTTGTGTGTATGTGTGTATGTTTGTTACTTCTTCACGCTCAAACGGCTACACCGATTTCGATTTGGTTTGGAGATAGTTTAAGCCCTGGATTAACCCATAGGCTACTTTTATCCCGGAAAAAGTATAGTTCCCGTGTGAAAGATGAGGTAGCGAACTAGTAAGTAATAAGTTGTGAGTTTAAACTATTTGTAGTGGTGCACAATGAAGTAAATGTAGCTTTGTAGTTTATTGAAAGACAGTCAAAGTCTTTAGAATCACTGTTTTTTGCCCTCATCTCCGATAGGTGGGAAGAAGAAGTCCAAGACCCTCTGCTTGAACAGGTAGACGACGGGCTTGGGGACGTCTGGATGCATAGGATGGGTTCCTCCAACCGTTGTTTTCGAAAGTAGATTCTTGAACATAGTAAGGTAGATCCGAAAAGCTTTTAAATTGTTCATACGTGCGGCCTCGGCGAATTTACCTGCAATAAAAAATAGATAGGTACATTCCGATTTTTTCTACACTTCTTAATCTAGCATATGACCATAGTGGTCTCTTTATGTTCAGTGACGATGTGTTAGAAGATCCCAGTATACTTAGAATATTCACTGGCTGTCAAGGACTACTGCCTGAACACTATATGTGTTTGGTGACAGTTTTTCTAACACGAGGATTGTAGCTATCAAGCTAGTGTTCAGGCAGCAATCCTTGAGAGCCAGTGGGTATTCTAGATTAAAAATATAAAAAAAAAATACCAAATCGGACTATATGGCATACAATCTTTGAGTATCCAGCCTATCCATTTATCTGAGCAGACAATGGACATCTAATACCAGTTACATATTACAATGGCTCTTAAACTAAAATCAATAATGTACCTACATTATGTAGTTTAAAACCAAAAAAAACACGCTATTCTAGGCAGTCTAAATAATAAATAGCGCAATGCAGGGCCTGGCAAGGATAATAGGAAAAGCTATTTAAATTAAGGAATTGTCATCGTTTCTCGATAAGTGTATAAAGTTTCAATTGAATCCGAAGCATTTTGAAGCGTGTCAAAATCAGGTACATACATTCTATTACGTAGTATCAGACGAAGCTAGCGTTGCAAAGGTACATTAGAGAAACGACCAATAGTATCCAGACGCGTGCCACGAAAACGGTACATTATAATATCGTATGTCATAGATAAATGAAGTCAATACCGAGAAGAATTGAAAAGAAACTCTACAACTATTTTTATTTAATAGTTTTTGAAGGTGGCCTTTATTATGCAAAAATAAGCTAATGACTACATACCACAATAACAAATTATGCACCCCAACCTCTCATTGCAAAATTTCGTTGCAATGTGTTCTTTCATTTACATGGGTGACATGCCACGATCAGTTGGCAGAAGCGGAGTTACACAAGGACCTTTGTTTCAAATAATAGCTTACTTCACAATACGTTTCTTTTATAATACCTACGACTAGAGTTCGATTTTAGGGTTCCGTACCTCAAAAGGAAAAACGGAACCCTTTTAGGATCACTTTTTTGTCCGTCTGTCTGCTGTCAAGCCCTTTTTCTCAGGAACTCGTGGAGGTATTAAGCTGAAATTTATATCAAATACTGAGGTCTACTGGATTAAATGTTAGATAATATATAAATGGATAAATTGCACAAGGGTTGCCGAGATATGTCCCGTACCTATACTGTTAAATAACCCAATAATTATAAAAATCTTTCTGCTTCCTTATCTTTCGCATGGAGTAGAGCACGGAAAGTTTCTCTGACACTCTTCGTACTCGGGCTTCAATCTGAACTTTTAAAATCTAAGCAACCCTGAACATGGCACACTTTTAAGTAGGCAACCTAATACTTGAATTAGCATTAGTAAAAAAGAACAGTCAATTAAGACTGTTTAATATCAAAGTCAGTACTAGGCGAATCGCGACCGCGTCCGCGAGCGCCCCGTATTCTCCTTGAAAAAGACCACCGAATGTGTTTGAAACTATAGTCGGAACCCTCTGACTTATTACATGAGTAACTCCCGTGTTTTATACATTCATAATGTATCAAAGTTTGTTAAACAGTATTAGTTCCGGGATTTCCCTAGACAAGCCATGTGCAATGTGTAATGTAATCTACATAAATATTATCTAACATATAATCGGTGTCATAAGTAAATAACAGATGAGGGTATATATTTCTTAACCCGTATCTCGTACTAACATGACAACAAACAACCTACGCAAGTTTTTACTTACTCATTTGGCGTTTAAATCGCTTTTTGGGAACGTTTTTATTTTCCATTTTTAGACGTTTTACTTCTTTTGTCTCTTGTTTGGCGTCGGCACGTTTGTCGTGACGTGACGGTTCCAACTTTTCGAGCTCTTTTATCATTTGTTCTCTTGCATCTTCAGAAGAAGTTTCTATTAATCCCTTTGCTTTATCAATTAAGCCCATAATATCAATGTTTGAAACATTGCGGTCCAAGTTTAACTGAAACATTACTAGTATTAACAAATAATAATAATTTAAAAAAATATTCTAATAACCGCACAAGTATAATAACTATAATTGTTTATAAAATTGAATGGTTCTTTTAATAATTAATTTTAATTTAAATTGGTATTACTCTACCATGCTATCTCTAATATTAAACGAGTTTAATTCCATAGCCAATAGCAAAATTGAAATTTTAGTCAGTACCAAATAAATCACGACTTATTTCACCTAAAACTACTCGCAATTTTAATTAAAAGATTTTTTTAGTATTGTTATGTGTTTATTGTTGTATGTTGTTATTGTTGTTAAGTGTTTTACTAAGAAAACGTCGTAAAAATCGCCAAAATTACTTCACGAAATTTATGGACGTTCCTTTAGTTAGATTGTACCGGTCAGAACTGTATGACACGTATGAAACGAACATTACATGCCCAACCTTTTCTTAATGCAATTATTACTGATGGTTCGGACAGTTAGTTATTTATTCAAAATAACTAAATGCAATGCATATTATAGATGCAATTATGACTCTAGTCATAACGTCTGGGTCTGAGTGTGATAAAAAAAATATGACTGTTGGTTCGGACAGTTAGTTATTTATTCAAGTTGATCAACGACAAGTTTTGACCTTGACTTGGACATTCTTTATAATAAGGAAAAGCTCTACAATATCGCACCGGCACATAAATAAGTCAGTGTAAGAAAATATTTGCTCTTTCGACTATTAGTCATAATTGTTTAATTGGAGTAGAATTTTTATCCAAGTCGTGTAGGTAACAAAACGCAGACAGAGGGCATAGGACAAAGCGATCTCGTATCTCATACGAGCGAGTGCAATAGAACTAATTACAAGTTGCTAATAATCGAATAACGTAAGCGACAAATTGTAAAATAAATGAATACATACATAACGATTATTGAGTTATCATAAAATTCGGACAATCGATTATATTTTTAGTAAATAAGAATAACTTTATTTTTTTTAATTAATTGTACTTCTTTTAAAAACAGAAAACGTGAATAAGAAAAGTGTCAGAGGCAACACGATGTTATACGTGTTTTCGGATCGATGATTTCATGTCCTTTAGAATAATATATATTTATTTTATTTCTGTGACTATACATCATATTTTTATAGGAAACATGCTCAAAACTACCATTTTGACCGCTCACATCACCATCCACATCACCACCGTGGTTAACTCCACGCTACATGACAATGTCAAAACCGGGTCCGAGCTTCTGATAAAACAGTAAAAGGAAGACAGGTTGTCGTACCACTCCCAAGATATGACTAGTAGCCAGTTCACACTTTGAGGGATAAAATTTGGGTACTAGGTACCGACTTGGACAAGGTTATTTCACACTTTTGAATGTTGAAGCCGGTTCCATTTTTTGATAAAGCTTTTTTTGCACCCTTTTCAGTGACCTTTGCTACTCATGGGACCAATAATTGACATTGTGTATGTTCTCCGATGTCTTAACCCGCAACTTATCGTCGAGGTATGCGTAGCACATTTCAGTTATTAGAGTGTAACTCAAAAACCGCTTGTCCGATTGTGATGAAATTGACATGAGACTACCACGCAAGTTTAGTCTATCAAACAAAAATAGCATCATCAAAATCGGTTCATAAACGACGAAGTTATCCGCGAACACACATTTAAAAAAACATACGTTCGAATTGAGTAACCTCCTTTATTTGAAGTCGGTTAAACAGTAGCGGCGATGTTGTAAATAGACACCTATGTAATTACCTCAGATGGATGTACATCTAACGGTATAACACTAAACGAATGTACAACTTTGTATAAACTAATAAAACACATTAAATTGACAACACGTCTGTTCCACATAATTGAATATTCGAAACAAGTCTCGGTTAATGATATTCAATTAAACTAATGAGATTTATTGTATTTCGCAAACAAATGCTTATATAATAATAATAACATTGACATTGATGTTTGTAAATATTTAAAATATTATATACATAACAAATAATGTTTACAACTGCTCTATGGTTGCAGCGATGCAGTACAGTATTACGAGTTCTGAGTTGTAAAAGTGTATAAAATATTATATTAATGTTTTATGATGATTTGTGTTGCGCATTTCATGTGAAACAAAAACCAAGAGCGACTCTGCCACACTTTTGGTAGAGTTCTGAATCTGAACCATAATTGTAGTTTTCTTAATCTCATTCCAGTCAACAACTAAAGTAATTGTCATTTTCCAGCCTTTGAATTGAGTTTGGACCAAAAATCGGTTCTTACAGTGCCCACTGTACCCAGTGTAGAGCACTGCGTACTTTACTCTGAGTAACAGATAGTGACATTTTGAATTGAGTGCTTCTGATCTACAGGGCCGCTGGATGCTTCAAAGGCTGTGTTACCTGAGACGTCAGTCCTGGGTCCTGGTTGTTGTCTTAGGACTTGTCGGAGGCCTTAGGACAGTCTGAAAACATTTGTTGTTTGGCTGGCCGCTCCGCCTTGATTTTAGTTATATGTATTTAAACTGTTATACGCAAAACATATTGGTACCGTTTGAGGTCAAGACATTAGACCCGTGGGAACCCAGAGCTCATTGGATTATCCAAAACTTATCAGAACATTTGATCGATTTGATTTGATCACTCGTCGATCAAAATGCTGCAGATTATTGGCTAAACGTATCAGCATTTCAATTCAACGGGACAAGCCTGCTAGCATTCTGGGCACGCTACCTACTGGATTAGAGCAATTGAGCTATCTATAGGCTGGCAACGACTAGTGGATGGTCAAATGCTATTTTGATACACACAGTGTTGTAGTTAGATATATTTTTTTTTTTTTTTTTTAAAATCACACTCAGACCCCCGCACTAGGATTCCCTGTATCGCGGGAGGCATGGACACACACAATAACAGCACACATATTAGATATAGTATTTAATTTTAATAAACGCAAATATCTCATCCTATTTGTCTTATTAAAGAATCGAACATAACGATAACATATGAAACAATGCATAAGTGAACAATATTCTCTTTTTATTTGCGACTAACTGCGCCACCCAGAGTATGGTTTCCCCGTCATCACTACAGACCTCACTACAAACTTTTATCTTCTCTTGGATTACATTGCAAATTTCCCTCACCACGATAACTATACATTCTATAGTTGAAAGAAATGTATGAGGTCCAGTAGTTTTTGAGTTTATTCATTACTAACTGGGACCCACAGTTTTACCAGGGTGGTGATGCAAAACGGTGATGATGGTATCATTAAAATAAGCCTATGTGTTAATCCAGGGTATAAGCTATGTCCATACCGGTCGCCGTGGCGCAATGGTTAGTGTCAGTGACATGACTACCTGTGTCTCCGGGACCCTGAGTTCGAATCTCGGCAGGGGCAACCATTTGTGCGATGAGTGTAGATGTTTGTCCCGGGTCTTCGATGTTTGTGTGCTGTGATTGTGTGTGTCCATGCCTCCCGCAATACAGGTAATCCTAGAGCGCGGGTTTGAGAGTGATAAAAAAACTATTAAAAAAAACAAATTTTATCGAAATCGGCGTAGCCGTTTGAGCGTGTAGAGGTAACAAACATACACACAAACTTTTGCATTTATAATATTAGTAGGATAGAATAAACAATATTATACAAACAATCTTTCCTCTACAATTTTATTAGCTGGGTCCCGTGGTTTTACTTACCTAGGTCTACGGTTTTCCCGTGATTGGGATAAAAATAAGTCTATGTGCTACTCCCGACTATGTGTAGTTTCTTCTTCTACTTCTTCTCTCAGCCATGTGCGTCCACTGCTAAACATACGCCTCCCCCATATAGGGGGGATTTGCCAATACTCGCCACGCTTGGCAGGCAGGTTGGCGAGCGCAGTATGATTTTCGATCCTCCGAATGTGTAGTTTATCTATGTTAAATTTCATTTTGATTCCGTCAGCCATTCAGGCGTGATGTAAGAAACACCAATCCATCTAAACTTTCTCATTTATATGCAGTAAGATTAGTATAGATATGATCTAGCTAGACATTGACATTTTGTAAATAAATTGGTACGATTTCCGAAAGTTGTCTGGGCTAATGTAATGTAACCTATAGATGCAACAAGTTTTGCTGTCTGCAAGATTGCTCCAACAAGTAAAACGCATTCAGAACTTATTTTTATAGGTACCTACTAGTTAAATTACAAGCTCCTAAAGTACTAAAATTTACATAGTTTCACAATTGATATTTATTTTACTTTTATCTGATGTAAAGTATACTGTACTGTGGCTAATGGTTGACTGAAAGTTGTTTAGGTTTATTGAAGTCGTTAACTAATAAAGTTAGAACACATAAAGGAATTAATAGTTTACTTAAAGATTTAGGCGTTAATTGAAAGCCATATAAAAAGGTAAATACACAATATTTTTCTCTCGTTCCGACTTTCGACAAGTCCACATCTACTGAGGATGCCTCATGATGAGGTGAAACACGCTTCTAAGAGGTTATTGCACAGATCATCATAGTCGTTGGGGTTCGGTTCCAGATTGCAAATGTATGTCGCACTGATACACTGCATGATAATTGCTGCACTGCACTGTATTAATAATGCGGCTGGAATAATTTAACCACAGAATTAACCTGTAATATAGTGTATTCAATATTGACAGTTTTAAAACCGTTTCTCATATATCTTGTGATGCGCTATCACTTTGACACTTTATCGACTTCTCCACTTAAAATAAGTAGTTCTACTTACCCTTGTAAGTATAGTAGTTTATAGTATGTATAGTAGTATTGAGTGAGCACAATCACTCAATATTTTTAAAAATCAAGTCACAAACTTTTATCTTTCTTCTATTAGCTAAAATATCTTTATCGTACTGAATTCCATGTTATTTGTGTACAATTTTATCTTATTTATTTGTCTGAATATGTATGTATATAAATTTATATGTATTTAATAATTTATATATATATTAGATATGTATTAACATTATTATTATTATATTTTTTTGTTAAATTCTATTTAATATTTTATATGACACACCACCCTCCGAGATTATCTATTATCAACGATTCGACATCCAAAGGTTGTCTGGAAGAGATCGCTCTTAGCGATAAGACCGCCTATTGAACATTTCTCATTGTAAATATTCTATTTTTAATTTATGTCAATTTTGTGTCAATAAAGTGTATTTGTATTGTATTGTATTGTAGTTCCAGAAGCACCAAGACCATACTATTTAATTAAGAGCGAGACGAAATGAAACTCATAACATTATGTAAGTGCCTACTTATAATCTCATTCATTTGAGAAAATGTAAGAAAGTACAGTTTAATAATATTACCTTATCGCAAGATGTCGGAAAAGTATCAAGGTTGGTAAATATATTTGTCAACACGAGCAACTGGTAGATGGCAACACCCATGTTTGCCAAATCTGTGGGGTCCACTCACAACGAGACGGTAAAGTGCGGACAATAGTAACTTATATTATTTATATTATTATTATAACTTATATTATTATCTACGGCCCGGACTGAGACTTCATTTAGATATTGACGGAATGATGGTTGCCATATGTCGGCTTACAATGGACAGATACTATTAAATATAAATATTATATAGATTTAATAGTTTGTACCCGTAGAATAACGAAAATCATCATTATTTTGTACGCAGATACTTATAAAGGTTTTTATTACAACATAACTTTATGAATGTTTACCGAAATGAAACAATCTTCCTTGTATACATATAGATCTTCATTATTACCATCATATGCTAACTAGAAATTGGGCAGAAGGATTTATATTATCCTGGTACCTTGGCCAACTTAAATACTGGCTTATTTTATACTGTATCGAGCTGGCGTTTGACCACTATCTCACTTGATGGTCAGTGACGATGTGCTCGAAGATGTTATCACGCAGAATGTTTACTAGCTCATAAGGACTGCTGTCTGAACACGCTATGTGTTTCGTGACAGTTTTTCAAACTTAAGGGTTGTATACCCAGGCGGGTACTCGAAAGTACCTACCCTACCACCATGGTGGTAATTTCATTGCACAGGAAGTCCAAGCCGTTGTTCGGGGTCGAACCAGTGTCGGTCAGTTTGAAAACTGACGATCCCCCCGCTGAGTTATCATCGCTTCAAAACTTACCTTAGAGCCCGTGTACCACAGGATCAATATCAATGTTAGCTATGGTGAAAGTAAAAAGAGTTGCCTTATATCCATATAATACAATTATTAGTTTTATGTGGCGTAGTTTTTTTTTAGCACTGCTATACCATGCTTGGTCTTGCAAACGCGTCTTTGAACCTCCTTGCTAATGCGACATGGTTTTGATTTGTTTCCTGGCCGCATAAATCTGGCCACAGAAAAAAAGTTGTGACCATAGATGGCATGACATAAAATAGTGGTATTTGAGGTTATAATAAGTTTTAAATTGTCAAAAGTTCAAAATACTAATATAAATAAATACAAACACGTTTATGGGAATATCGAAATACAATGTATTCTATGTTTAGAGAATGATTAACAATACCTCTCAAGTTTTATAGTATTGTGCCAACGACTCAGTGGAATTAACGTATCTAGTATTGTAATGAACGGGATATGTCAGGTAAGAAAAATGGAAATAAAACACTGCATTTTCCTAATCCTAACAAGAGATCTGTTTTATTTTTAATGTAATGAAGCAGGAGATTATTTTTGTATCCCTTATTTTTTGCGTATAACTTACGCAAAAATTAACAAGTCTTAAAGGTAGGAAAATTTAGTCTGTATAGTATGCACGACTGCATAAAAGGGTAGGTACGTTATAAACCTAAAATCCGTGGTTTAAGAGCCACTTTACTAGCAAGTGTGTTGAAAAAATATTATTTTAAATCCCATTACGTAGCTTTTTCTCTTAAGCATACGTGTGTTACGCATTTTCAGTGGGTAACAATTTCCCATGTGTAATGTACATGTTTTGTGAGCCTTACCCTTGCGTATTTTGTAGATGCAACGGCGAAAAAATGAACTATCAGATAAGTGTACTTACAGACCGTCCTTGGCAATCAGAACACACAGAATGTTATCAAGCAAAAAGTAATGTGCTTTTGCTGAAAGATAGTCGTATAGAATTAGTTGTAGAATTAATTCGGTAAACTTAATAATATAATCTTGTTCATCTACTCTGTACATCTGCCTATACAAGATGCATCGCTTCATAGCGATTCTCTTTCTCTAACCGTTTCAGCTTCAGCTGTCGTTACTTCTTGTTAAAATGGATCTCTAGGAGAGCGAGTGTACACGTCTTAAAATTGGTATTTTTTTGTCAAAATACCCACTCAAAAACAATAGGTAGGTACTACCGACAACGCGATCAATAACGACCTGATATCATGAAAATATTTTAATTTGATATATTTGTTATTGAGTGCTTTTTTACTGTTACTTTCTTTTTTTGATAACTGTTTCACACTTTTATTACCTAAAAATATTGATTAGTTTATAATAATAAAAATGAGAAATGTTAGAATTTTAATAAAAATTGCACTAAGTAGATATTAATAATAATTAAATAGATGCACTACACCTATCTACCACCGTCTGCTAACTTCGTTTCTGTCCACCCAGACGTTGCCTGGAAGAAATCGCTACAAGCGATATGGCTGCCCGTCATCGTACAAAGGATTAATATTTAAGTTTAGGTTTTTACTTCATTTTTTATTTCAAGTATTGGTATCTACACTGATAATAATACTATAATGAGTTTTTGTATTGTAGTACTGCATTAAAAGATGTACATTTTCTTTTCAGCTACAGAATCTTCAGCGCAAACGCAAGTTATAAAAAAATCTAAATCCCAAAAACGTAAGCGTTATGAATAAGTTTTTTAGTTGTAGCCAAAACATCAAACACGCATGTTGAATATTCCGTTTCTAAACGCTCTTGTGTTAGTGCGTTTTAAAAATATATATTTACTAGCTGCGCCCTGCGGTTGTACCCGCGTGGTGATGAAAAACGGTGATGATGAAAATTAGCCTATGTGTCTTCAGGGTATAAGCAATCTCCATGCCAAATTTTATCGAAATCGGTGTAGCCGTTTGAGCGTGAAGAGGTAACAAACATACACATATACACACTTCACACAATCACACAAACTTTCGCATTTATAATATTAGTAGGAAGGAGGATAGATTTATAATAATAACACTAATAAACCAGCTTTATTCTTCTAAGTTTATAAGTTTAGTTGTATAACCACAAAAGCTGGACTAGAGTCTAGAGTCTAGACCATGGAATTGATTTATTTTCATATGTCTTCTCTTTTGCATTAGTAGAATTAGCTGGCCTTCAAATAAACGTCACAGGTCTGAGGCTAAAAATACATTTTTAGGAAAGACTTCGACGAGTTATTTCACTCTTTTGAGTGATGAAGTCGGTTCCATTTTTTGGTAAAAATACTTCTACTGCGTGCTACTCACGGGATCAATTGTCATTCACCCTGAATAAGGATGTCATCCAGATAGATGTAACACTTTTCAGTTCTTAGATTAGCATCAACTAGGCATATATTGTAAACTTACACACTCGGAAGAATGCGATAATCTGCAGTTGTATAGATATTCATCCAAATCCATAAAACAGCTCTCAGAATATATGAAAGAAAATAAACACTCGTAATAGATTACATCTTCACAAAACCCATCTGTTCTACAACTAGCAAAGTAGTTATGTTATGTTATATTCGTATATCGTTTTCTAGATGTTTTAAATGTTTCATTAGCCAAAGAAAATAATGTATTCATTTATACAGCTTTAAAGAATAATTACGTACGTTCATCAAAGTTTGGAAGGACACAATTCGGTAATTAGTTCGATTTGACTACAGAATACCGTATTTCCGAAAAAATACGACCTAGGTATCTTCAAGTCACGAGTGAATAGGTATCTTCTAGGCAGGCGTGCTCCATCATAGACCGCATCATCACTTAACATCGGGTGAGATAGTGGTCAAACGCCTGCCTATTCTCAATAAAAAAAAACCGTCCTGTCGCTTTGTTGTCTAAACTGACCATTTAGACGTTAGTCCTTCCAAACATGATATTAATGCTATGAACCATAAAACTCTAATAATTAAATCATAGATTATATCCCCAGTGGTCTAGCCATTGAAATAAATAGTCTAAAAACCGTAATTAACCTACTTCCACCACTTACCCGTGGAACACTATTGAAAATAAAGATTAATAATTTACCGATTTTAATTGTTTTTATCTTTAAATTCAAAAGTAAAACCTTTTGTTGAAAATTAATTTCAAATCAAACAATTTATAATAATTAATACTTTATTGTCAAAATTGTAGTACAAAAAATTAGGGAAACCAAAGGCGAACTAGTGGGACTGTTTTTCAGGAGCCAATCTCCCAGACAGAGGGACGATAATACAGTTGGGCTTCCGGTAATTGAAATACCGTTATCAAATTCCCAGCATGGTGGTAGGGTATTTTTGGGTACCTGCATGTCTAGCTACTACCCTCGAAAATTTTCACCAAACTCATACTGTGTTCAGGGAGCAGTCCTTGAAAGCCAGTATAGTCTAGGACTAGCGTGATTACATTTTCGACCACATCGTCACTGACCATCAAGTGTGGTAGTCAAACAATAGATCTATAAGGTATAAAAAAATGTCTAGGTGTAACTAGGTATTCATCATCATCATCAGCTGGTTGTCCACAGCTAGACATAGGTTCAGAAATGACGGAGTTCTGAAGTAAGAAACATACAAAAAACGTTGAATATAATATAAAACGTCTTCCTTTTTTGAAAGTTGTCGGTTGAAAAGAGACGTAGACTGAGATATTTCTAACTGCGGATTCTTTCAGTCAATATCATAAAAATACTCGTAGTTAAAAGGAGTAATATAATATTTAATTTCTTTTTAATATGTTTAGTGATTCCCAGTCCTGGTTGTAGAACTATGCAATCTCATAATTTTTAACCGCAAGTCACAACTGACGGAAAGAACTAGGTTTATACCGGAAATTAAAAATGACATGCTTTTATTAACCGTCGCTTGCCTTAAACTATGATCACAATCATATTAAAAAATTACATGGTTTATTTCACTAGACTGGTTGGTTTAGCGTTAACATCTTTGGAGTTGAACTTTAATATGAAAAATGAAATAAGGTCCGAGATCTGTTCATAAAGGTCTTTTAATATATTATCCCATATATTAAAAGGCCCATAATTATGTATACATCGATAATCACATGTTATAGCTAGCTATCATGTATTGAAAGTGTTTTGTGCCAATAAATATATTTGTATTTGTATTTGTTCATAACATCAACATTGCTCGGCTTTAGAACATCCACTACTGAACTTATGTCTTCCTCTTTCATCTCCAAGTGCAATTATTGACGATGAAGACTACGTTCCGCGAACCAATCCAACGTGAATTTTAATCGAGATATTTTAGAGCCCATGTTTTATTAGTTCGTAGTAACACACATTAAGTAGTGTGAACGCACAAGTATTACACAAAACAATAGTATCATTGATGCGTATCGTAAAATAAAGAAAAATATTTTCCGACGCGGTCGCGTCGTAACGGAGACGCGAGGCCCGCGCCGCCGCCGCCCTGCCGCGCTTTTCCGATGTCGCGTCAGTCAGCCGGCAAACGCCGCGGGACGCGGAGTATTGCGTGTCGCTCGCACCCACAACACTGTTTGTTTACAATTGACACATTTGACAAGAAGTCCACGTCTCCACGCATACACGTACGTTATTCATCATATATAAATACTATATAGTTACTCCATAATGATCGTACATCAAATTTAGATCGACGCCTAATTTTGGCGGTGTCAATGCAAACACCATGTTGTGGCCCACATTCACTACAATAATCCACGTTTAGAGTTTGTTAACAATGCTTCTGAATGCGTTACCGCGAGCTTTGATGCATATCGCTGATTGTTAGGAAACTAGATGTTTTGGGGGCACTTGTAGTTTAGGCAAGCTACGGTCAAAATTTGAAACAAATCGTGAACCGAATGCTAACAACTGTTCGTGCAACTCGCCTTACGATACGAGCGAATGCATACTGCACACATCCGTGCATTTAAATATTACCTACATACATATTCACATTATTTTAACATACTCAATTCACGAAAAGCGAAGAAGAACAAAGTATTTTTGTTAAAACTTACTACCGTCTAGCACTTCGCATGAATACGGTGCCAAAAGTTCCCCGAGTACACATTTAACAGTTTTAAAAAGTGTATTCAACGGTGGTAATTATAGGCGTTAGCCAATTAATTGAATTAGGGTTGCGTTACTTGAACGAATCTAAATCAATACTGGCTGACCTTAGATGTCCTGTACAGACTATTCGTAATACACGTAGTAATCGATTTGGATTGCGCTCAATAAAAATTGGTGTAGACTTGAAATTGTTGAAATTGTTTGTTTTCACGCAAATGCGTAAAAATGAGAGCTAAATAGCTCTCTTTGTTTCTGTTAAAATATACAGTATTTACTTTTTAAAGTACTATTGAAAACTACGTGTCTGTTAGTATTTATCTATCTATCCCCACGTCATATTAAAGTGATCTAAGGCCCCCCTACAGGCAGATATTCTTGAAAAAATATCGTCTAAATTTAGTCGTGAACTCGAAAACATTGTTGAATCCAGACCTTGACCCTGACTTGATAATGTCCTTTAATCAAGGCTAGATCACTTTATATCCTTTGAAAAACCAATGTTCTAGGTACTTACGTTCTAGGACATTCACTACTGTTCTTAGGTCTTCCTATTTCATTTCCTAGTGCGATAATTTCGTCTGTCCACCTTGTTGGACGTTCTATGATTTAATCCGTTTCCTTAAGGCGCTTACAAAACCTGATAACCTTGGAAGAATAAAACACGCACCCGCTATATCTTAATATGAAGAGCAATAGAAATATTTTATACTAACCGTCGCCTGACAATAGTTAATTTAATAAAACACATGTACAGCTTATGAGTTACGCCTTTACGATTATTTTGCTTCAAGTTTAAAATCATTATGGTTTAAGAGTTGAACCCAATTTTGTGTCTTAAATTAAAACGTCATCATTTCAATTATATTTTATAAGTAGGTTTACTGTTTATGGTTAGTTGTTAATGAGTACAATATTTTTTTTTAATTTATGAAATTTAATCAATTACACTGTATTGATGATATATAAGATGCCTAATTGGCTCTATTAGTCACCTTAAACGAAACATTTTTATACCATAACTCATAAGATATGAGTCTAAAATTGAGCTTTTTGCTATTGTCAGCGTGTCGCATGGCGGACGAGGCGACGGCTGACTGCCTGTTTGAGCGGCTTCGTCAGCATCAGCAGCGTGCACCCGACTCCACGGAAGTAGCACGCGCTATCACAGCACGTATCAATGCACGCCTCACGTCACACGGTAAGCGCTCGCGCTATAATAACCGCTATAGCTATATAGCTCTTATCGCTATAGTCATAAGCTTCAAACATGGTATAATGTCAAATTCAGCATTTCTTGAAAAAATCATATATTTTTTTTAGCTGTTTTTATATATAACATACTAAAAGTAATAACATATCTACAACTAAAAAAACAAATTAAGCCACTACGAGTGGGAAAAAGTCCCAACATGCTAACAGCATTGCCACGTTGAATAGCGATGCTTGATCGTTGAGCAAGATAAAGGCCTGGCATTGGACACGTGTTGCTTCATTTAATTCAATCAGGATCACCAAAGAAGTGGCGACGTTTGAAGAGATAGCCTGCAATTGGAGTGGCGGCTATCAACCTAAAGGACGCTTGTTACATACCCAACAATGGTGAAGGATAGAAGGTTAGATTAGACCGCGTCGTCACTTAACATCAGGTGAGACAGCGCTCAAACGTAAGCTTTAATGGTAAAAAAACGCTCATTAATGGTGCTGCGCCGATACCACCACATAAGCCACTCAATGGTCGAATTTGCTGACCTTTGAGTGTGGGCGACTTTTACTACGACGATAAATTCAAACTAAATACGAATCTGATTATATTTTTACAATATCATCGATGTGCGCAGTTCATTCATCAATTTATAGATATTGCACGGTACCTACTGACAGACTGTAACCAAATAACGACCTATGAAACTCTAGGATAACGGTTATGTGTAAATCATTCACATAATAACATTTTCAATGCCACAATGTGTATTAAGTACATCCTTCAATCCTTCAAGTTGAAATAAATATACATTGGAAATTAAACCAATGATAAAATAAGAAATAAAATAAAAAAACACGATAGGATCCGCGGTTTCGTTTTATAGCCAATTTTTACTCGTACGTAAAAAATGGTAATCTAATTTCGGGTAAATTTATATATAATTTAGCACAAATATAGAGTACTAGTAGCGCCCCGCGGTTTCACCCGCGTGGATTACGGTTTTCCCGCTACCTCAATCATCCCACGGAAACTATACTTTTTCCGGGATAAAAGTAGCCTATGTGTTATTTCATGGTCTAATCTATCTCATGTGTAACAAACATACACACATACACATAGTCACAAACTTGCGCATTTATAATATTAGTAGGACTAGTAGGAAGTAGGATATGTACTTTAGAATAGCACTAGGGATAGTTTTTATGCCGGCGAAACAGGCGGCTACCGTGGGCTTACTGAGGTAATGAGTAAACCGCAGCCCACGCGGGTGAAACCGCGGGGAACGGTTAGTGTTTTGATAAATGTTGGCTTAACTTTCACGTTAGCGTTTACTTTGCGTTGTAGACGATATCTTGGAGAATAGTACCTCCGAATAGTGATCCACAAAATATGATACTTACCGCGCACCAACCCGGTACTGAGGATATAAATTTACAATTCAAACTCTGATTACAAATTTCAAGGTCTTTGATATTGTTTATGGATTTCGAAATGTACTACGTTAAAACTACTTATCCATACTTGATGACAGCCTCGTAATGTAACCGCCACAAGGCAGAGACAAAATATAGTACAGTTCAATCTTGTCATCAGGTACAAGAATTATAATTTTATTAGGTCCTTACATATGAAATTGGTGATTTATATTTGGAGAAAAAATACTGATGATCAAAATTACAATTAATTATATTTCACGACTCACAATATGTAGGTATTATTCCAATTCCATTTAGCAACCGTCTTTTGTGTGGTCTATCTTTGTCCTGAAGCAGCCGTGGGCCAGAACAATTGACCAGCCTCAATAGGGCTGACACATGTTACAATTCTGCTCATCGGTTTTGTATCGGATACAAATCGGCGAATGTGCACTGGAATTACACAATTTAATTCCACCATCTCCATTCTATCATCAGTAAACCAGACGTACGACTATGCGCCACCGCTACATGGTAGATATACCACCGTCAGGCACGAACCGTTTTGCTTCAACGTTTATAATGCGTACTGCCAGGGAGTGGGACTCACTGCCTGAGTCTGTGTTTCCCGATAGGTGCAACAAGAGTGGTGCCGTGGTGGTACCGGCCTAGAGTAGTACTCCCCTATCGCTTCCTGTGGGTGCCATAAGAGTCGGCTAAGGGATCACGTACCAGGAGGTGGGCCTACCGGTGAACCCTATCTCCCGATAACTTTACAGAACGCGAGACGTTTCGATTATTGTTCTGTGATGTAGTCATAGGGTGCGTTTCTTTTTGCGTTCACAGTGCATACGTTCGTATGTAAGAATTCAGCTGAACTGAATCACTTAATTCAGATGAATTAAGTACTGACAGTGCTGGCGTACGTAAGCAAATTGGAACGCATTGTGTTTGTGAAAG
Organism: Apeira syringaria; assembly: GCA_934044485.1. Lineage (NCBI taxonomy): Eukaryota > Metazoa > Arthropoda > Insecta > Lepidoptera > Geometridae > Apeira > Apeira syringaria. The sequence continues at coordinate 7,619,272 of OW203659.1, forward strand.
CGCGCGAATGCTGTAAATGCCACTTCCCATTAAATTCATATTAAATAGGTAATTCACTTCCGTATTCTACGGGCACTGTATGGGTCATTTTTCTGAAAGTTTAAATTGCTTTTTAATTTTTTGTGGAGGGATTACCAATTTTGTGACAGATTCTGTAAATGACAGTCATATATTTGACAGCGCCCACACTGCTTTATATCGTGGCCGAAATCATTCTAAGCACATGGCGAGGATGTCATGGATGACGTCATTTAAATTTTGTGTGCAGCTGTCAGTGTATTTCGGAATGACTATAAGCACGCTATCTGTGCTCAAAGCGCTTAAAGTGCAAAAAGAAACGTACCCATAGTCACGTGACAGTTTGGAGCTTTAGCGGGAATTTTAATATCTATTTTTATTTACATATTTTCGTGTTTATGTATAAAAATAATTCCAAAAATTACTCAACATCCGTGTTCTCTGTGTCAAAGTTGCACTCGATAAATGACAATTAATTAGGCACTGTGGCAGAAGCACAAATATACTAACTCAATCGAAGCGTAGTAGTATCGCGCCATAAAACAATTGAAGTGGAAACAAACTAACAATTATCTAGTACTTCTGTGAAACAGAAAATAGATAGTTCATTCGTTCATTGGGTACGATATTCAGTTTTTTATACGATATAATAAGTTAAATTGTTTAGGCTGCGATCACGAACGTACGATTTACTCGATTTAGTTTATAATTATCTATGTTTTAATTTTTATTTATACGCATAAAGATCTCATGATTTTTCCGTATTCTGTGGTAGATGTACTCCAGTACGCTGCGTTTGGACAGATGCCAACCATTAGCTTTGACGGAATCTTTCAATGAATCTTTGATATACGGAAAGAAAAGTGACAATGGAGATATCTTCGATAATGTCTTGAGTTTTGTGAAATCCATAAAAATGGTGAAAGTAGATGCCAACATAAAATAATATGTGATTTTTCCCGCTTTATTATAACAAAACCTATGCTGAAGCTTTCTTTTACACTGTCGTAAAAAAAATATAGTATACGTACCTACATAGTAACTATATCTATAATAACCCTTAGGCCTTTCAGAACAAAATAAATCCAGTAAAATCGTAGTGTACTTGTCACGATAAAAATGCTTACGAATCGCCGAAATGCAAAACTTATTTCTATAAAGTCTGGAATTTCGCGTGACTGGTGTGTTAATGGTTTTCCATCATGACGATAAGCTCTTCCTACTTTCACTTTCTTTTCATAAGTTCATCGAATTGCTTTATCAAACTTTGAAACGTGAAAGCGTTGAATTGTGGCCTACTTTTATATACAGAATAGTCGTTGATTGTAGTCATAAACAGGATACTATCGCACGCTTAGCGTGATAATTTTTCATTTGAGTCTAATTTGGAAATTTGCTCGGCAAATATTTCTGTGGTGTTTAGAGCATTGGAAGTTTAAATGTATTCTCACAAACAGAAATCGACACCTAGCAAAACCAATTTAATAAATAAACCATAAAAGTATTTCGTTTCAAATCAAGTCCATATCAGTTAACAGTTTTTTAGTTATTATTGATGTAATTCATTAATGAATTTATTGAATACTAGTTGCGCCCCGCGGTTTCACCCACCTGGATTACTAGTTTACCGTTGTCGTACATTTTTCCGAAATTATCCAATTTCAAATGACAATAGTGGATCTCAGGAATGATTCCATTCCTTAGCTGCACGCATTTGGAATGTGGCTTAAGGCATTATAGGTAATAATGGTGTGGGTGGTTTTTTCATTTCGCACCCCGAAGACGGGGTGGACTACTCTAGTATTATATATATAAATATAATTTAAAAGATATATTTCCTTATAGCTTGTGGAAAACCAGATGTTACGATCAGATACAGATACAGATTTTTTTTGATAAAATAATAATTTACAAGTCACTTATTCTAGATAAAATAACATTCTATATAATAATAATAATAAGTTTTGCTATAATGCTATATGCCTATAATGCTAACGTTTTCAAACGTTTAGGTTTATTTAATTATTTGATTTTATTATTTTTATTTTATTTTCCATTTATCTGTAAGGAACTCTGTCTTTGAGCAGTAGGCTTTACTAACAGGTAATGTTTTTAATTTAATTTTTAAAATATTTAAGGATAAAATATTTAATTTAATTAAATATTTATATTTATTAAATATTAGATCCAACATGCTTCCTCAGTTTCTTTTACTTTTTTTCATACATGATCATCGCTGATAATTTTTGCTGTTGTCTAAAACGTCACAATATTACAGATTATGATAATAGGGTGTCTTACTGCAGCGGTATCGCGTGTCTTTCTTCCATATAACAATAGGTTTGGTGCATTGGGCCCTCGGCCAAACGCCTCCACCCTTCCCGTGCCGGCCTACCAAGTGTTACCATTAATTTAGAAGCAATAGTTTGCTTTCCATACTTATTGGATATCCGCATTTTGGTGCATTTGGTACCACTGGTACGAACAGCACTGGGGGGGTGGTTACCACTATCTTCAGGTTATTTGACAGGTCATTATGTTTGTAAACTAAGGTAGGAAGTGTTTTGCGACATTGTGAATTGAATCGAAAAACAATTTATATTTGCTTTCTGTGTTGTGTGACTTTACACAAACTGCTCTTTTATGGGATTTACCATAGCAAAGATATTTAGTCATCTTTGTGCATAGTTTAGACAAAGTAAAAAATTGTACGTATCGCAAGGCTTTTGAATCCGGGAGATATTTTGTCTAAGTATGTCGAATCAATAAGTGATATTTTTGCCTTAGTTAGTTACAATATTTATTCAATGTATCTTGGCTAACGTCGTGGTTCAGCTGTTACGGGTTTCTATCAGTTACTCTTTGCACTTGATGTACTGACCGGACGGTCTTATACGAACTGGAAGTATACAGAGCTGATACTACTCTTCTTACTTATTATTAATTTAGAATAGGGAGTAAGATGTTAAAGGCGATGATTGCCAAGTTACATATTTATGTATATATATAAATATATATTTTCTATACAAGCACTGCAGGTTTTTATCAACACGCCATTATCAGCTTCTCTTATATATATATAATTACATATAATATGTAACGCAATTCTAGAATGTGATTGAAAATCACCCCTTGCAAACGTTGCGCGTCTGATTAATTTGAATCTTTGTTCACTTATCAAGGACAGGTCAGCCGAGCTGGAATACAAATTAGCGAAACAGTACCTACCTTATTGTAAAATAACTTTCTAAATATACTTTTAACGTAAAATGTAGCATTTTTCAGGATATATTCCTATTAAGAAAACTTTAAAATTCAAACGTTCGCAATGTAATCTTCATCTTAATCATTGCAGCTATTTCGTAACGTTACTATATGAAAACTGCCTATTTATTAATCCATATAAGATTAAACAATCAGAGTGTCAACTTTTTGAATCTGAAATAATATAGTAAACTATTTTTTATGGTTACTAGCCGTCCATAAAAAGATGAAGCTGCTCCGAGTGTCTTTACATGAAATATTACTATGATTATAAAATATAACGAAGTGGACCGACCACGTCCGGATTACATTGAACGTTTAATTAGGAAGCGCGATCCGTGCCAAGAGCGACTCTTTCTGTTGTAGTAAGTATTAGATATATAAACTGTGCGGACGTATGCATATCCACGCAACAATTAAATTGATGTTTACGCAAGCAGTCGGCTATTTCGGGCGAGCCATAAATCGACCGCCTTGACATTGGTCAGCGGATACTTTTCGATAAAAAGATAACATTGACCATTGCGTGTGAGTTTAATTATTTTTTATTTATTTATTAAAGTAAGCACAGTTTCAAATACGTCTCAAAAGGATACAGAGGCGCACCTAGTATAAATAAATATATTACGTTATAAACGTGCGCCTTTGTCGTTGTATGTCAAATTATTTACCACCTTTGTCCTGCCCTGACTGACTATCATACTATTAGCTGACATTGACACATGATATTAAACAGCAGGGGAGGGCACGCAATAAATCCAGCTGATTTGTATCATCATTTAGAACGGCTTTGACGTCAGCTAGAGCAGAGGAAAGTGTAAAACAGATGTAAAACATAAAAATGGCAAAACACAGTTACTCGTGAAAAAATTATATTTAAAAATACACGAGAAATATTATGGAACTGAGATATATACGTAATTTTTGAACGATAAACCATTATTATAATTATATATATGCGGAGGCGGTTAAAAAACGGTATGTATTCCTGATATTATATAAATATGTTATTCAGGTCACAAACCTATGTAGCTAACATAAACATTTACATTTTTTATTGTTGAATATATTTTACACATATAATTGGTAGTGATTCTCTTGTTCTACAACTACTAATCTATAATTCTAGAAAATAAGGTAAGTTCTTAAATGTTTACGATAAAGTCCAAATTAGTTATTGAATTGAAAACTTCTTTAGGCGCGTTGAGCACTTTTTGGGTGAACAAAAATCATGGAACTCGCGTCATCGTCCTCAAACGCTTTCCATGAGCTATATGTAGGTATACTGTGTGTATATTCGTACTTTTTGGGTGAACTAAAAGCGTGAAACTCGCGTCATCGTCACCGCACGCTTTCCTTGTTAGCTTAGAAACCTTATAGTTTTCACTTCTATCTACAGTCCCCAAAGACTGCCGCTTTGCGGTTTTTTTTTATGAAATAAGGTGATGGAACAAGCCATAGGCTCACAGGATGTTATGTGGTAACCTCCGCCTATAGCCAGATATAATTCGGTAAATAAGTCTCATGTGCCTGTAAATTCACCGGAAAACAAACTGAACGGACGGAATATTGCGGGTACAATATGTCGCCACTTATTTGGTGCCGACTAAAACTGCCAACAATTGGGCGTCTTATATTAGACATAGAGTTGTACAAAATTGAAATTTACAGTAAATAGAATACAAGCTAATTCATTTTGAATTAGCTCTTAGTGAATTTTAGCTAATTAGAGTGATTAACAGAATTGCCAATGTATGTTGTATTTGACTGGCCGGTTGGCGCAGTTGGTAGGACTCTGCCTTCTGAGCCGCTGGTCTCAGATTCGATTCTCGGACAGGTCATACATTTGTGTGCATGAACATGTCTGTTTGACCTGTGTCTGGGTGTGTATATGTATTTAAGTATAAATATCAGTCATCAGGTTACCATAGCACAGGCTCTGCCTAGTTTGGGACCTGAAGACCTTGTGTGAATGTTAATAAATAAATAAATAAATAAAAATGTACAAAATGATGTATGTATTATCAATAATTTTGAAATAATTGATGTGAATTTTTTTATGAAAACGGGTTCCAGACCTGGCTTTATTGTCAGTACTGGCTAGTATCTCTTACTAAATATACATAATCATAGCCTATGAACACAAGACTTTTTTATATTTCTAGACCCTAGATCGAATTACAATCCACAAACCACTTCAAATTCTTACTCATGCATAATCCATAAGATCACCATCATTATCTATTCAGCAGTCGACAAAGAACATGATCTATCAGTTTCTGTTGCGACCAAATGATATATTCAGCCGAATGTGCACTAGAATGGACATTTTTTAAATATTTTTTTTTATTGTAATTAGTGGCAAACAAACAGAGCATATTCGTTTAGACATAGTCGTCGTCCATTAATATACAGGTAAAAGCTGCGCTTACCAGTTCTCTAGTCTTCACTCAAAATCCTCTTGCCCATATCTGCAATCAGTAATGCGAGATGCTACCAACCACAACCAAGCCGGACTCAACCAAAGATTTAGGAGGGGGGTTCTTTTTCTTCTTCTTGGCCCAATCCTTTCTCTACCTAAGTTATACATTTTAAGAGGTTTGTCGATGTGTTAAACCTCTTCAAATGGTCGGTTGTGGTATGGCAATGGTTTTTTGCTTCTACTAATATTCTGATTTGAATCTACGAAGACTACGACTATCTTTAAAAAAAAAGAATTTTGAGAATCCGTCCAAAAACAGGGACGAAATCGGTGAACACATATAAAAAAAATAAAAATAAAAATATTTCTTTATTAATGTGATAAAAAATGTACTATATACAATTACAAATTATCATTTGTAATTATCATTAATATATTACATTATATTACAAAAATACATACAGTCGTACATTATAATCTTCTCCTATTTTGAAGTCGGTTAAAAAGGAATAGTCGCGGCCATATCCCTCTCTAAAGCTCGTTGTGAGACTGCGCTTCCTTACTACATCCATTGTTGCAGATCAAGTTTTAGCGCCATATATCAGACTGCCGATAATAGCCATTTATTTGCTTATAAATTAAGGTGTGGTCGATTCTGTCGCATTCATTCTTTGCATTGAAATAACTATAATGTTTGAATTGAAGCCAAATATAATGGATATGGCGTCCGGATATCTGCGTGCCATTATGCAAATCATGTAGGAATACCCGTAGTAAATAATCGAAATTAATTGCAATATATCGGTATCTCAAGATCCGATGGAACTTCAACTTAAGCGATTGGCGTTAGAAGCGATAGTTACCACAGTATCTTTATTCAATATATACACACTTTGAATTGTATTATTATACTTGGTTATGTTGAGTTGTTAGTGTATTTTTTAAGCCTTTATAGATCTAGCATTTGATCGCTATCTCACTTGATGGTCATTGACGATGTGGTCGATGGTGTAATTAAATTAGCCATCGGGATGCAACGATTTGAAACAGTTAAAATTAATGCTATATTTCAGATTGTGCAATCGACACTGATGCTCTTCCAGTTGAGACAAAAGTTTATGTTTATTATATTTATTTATATCACAGTAGCGATTCGGTTGAACCTGTCTAACTGTGAAAATATTATTGCACGGTAAAATCGACTTTGTTGTTATTGTTATTTGATGTTAAATGATCTTCACCCGTATGGAGGTAGATGGTATATTTGGCTGACTGTACGTCTCTTGCATTCACAATTTTGTTAGTCAGTGAAGTTGGATGCCTGAATCTATGTTTCTTTAAATATTTGAATGTCTTGAGTAGGTAAGTACATATATGTTCCATGTAAGTATCTTGTAAGTAGACGCGATCCGTCATAGACCATACCGCTTGATCATCAAGCGAGAATAGATTTCTTGAAAAGTTAATTGTGTAAAAGTAAGTAATTAAATCCTCGAATGATGTGTAGGTGTAGTAGTCATAGAATAGTTTGGGTAATACTCGGTCGTTTTATCCAAGAAAATGTTATTATTTTTAGTGATTTATTTACAGATTTACGATTCATGCTAAACCTTTTTTTTCTAAAATGAATAGTTTTAGCGTAGTACTAACCCTAAAAAACCTGCAATGACACTCGATACGCGTTTTGCTAAAAAAAAACTCTGTACTGCAAATACCTTACCGTGGCACTGGAGCGTTTTTTTTTTGTGAAGTGTTTCATTTTCACCAGTTGTCCATTGCCTTCATTCAGTATTGGTTGAAACATTAATGCTAGTTGTTTCACCTTAAATTTTCTCTAAACATTTACTTTTTAATTCACAATAAGTACAATCAGCTGATTTGAGTCTGAAAACTATCGCGAGTTTCTAATAATAAAAATTAAGTAGTAGTAACTAGTCGGTTTGTTACATTACAATCAACTGATTTCGTGACGACTGCCTTCTTCTCAAGGAGCGAAGTATTGGCCGTAATCAATGCCTATTTTATAAAACAAGAAAAAAGATAAAATTAACAAATCGCTTTGCAGGCTATAAAAACTGTCTAAATTGGCATTTACGAGCGTAATATGTTGCAATACTGAATATGAGAGTAGATACCCAGCTGCATACTCAGTAATACCGACCACGATATTATCGCCGGCGATTATTTGTTTGGCAGCAAGACGCAGCGACATGTTTACAATTTTCTTGTTGGCATCGCTTTGGACATAATCATGAAGCACAACAAAAATGAGCGGGTGGTTGGACAATTTATCAAATAGATCGGAATATGTTTCAACGTGTCTTCTTTTATCATGAGGATATACACATTAAACGAATGACTGATATGGTAATAAACAACTGTAATTATAAGCAGTTGTAAAATGTGTTTACACATACAATTAGTTGATATTTGCTACTGTACTTTTTAAATTTAGACTTTGATTATTTTTTCATGTACCTACCTTCTCCGAAACATGAAGTGATTAGGATAGTACACCTAATTATTTCATGTTTCGTAGTAAGTGAAAAATGCTACAATTATTATTTTGTATGACTATTTTCAGTAATTTATTATAGATTATTATCTTTATTTACTATTATATTTTTTATTATTGTGCTTTACTGTGTGTGACCGTGCGTCACTTTAAGGTCTGCGCTGAAAATCAGCAGACTGGTCATCACCATAATTATGCTGAGCTTAGACCTTTTCAGACGGCTCTATTTATGTTAGCTATCTTAGGTATATAGATCATAATTATGAGAAATATTTCAAATATCGACCATATCAGATTTATTTATATTATTTTTTTTACACACTCACACCACCGCACTAGGTTTTTTTTATACTGTATAGATCTAGCGTTTGACCACTATCTCACTTGATAGTCAGTGACGATGTGGTAGAAGATATTATGCAAACTTATAATATGTTAAAAAAAATAGTTTTATGAACAGAATCAATCTTGTACAGTCTTTATGTCATGTACATTGTAGTTGTAATAGTAATTGCGTCACGCCAGCAAGACACGCGCCTACTACAGGCTCGTGTCATGCTGGCGTGGCGCCAGGTTGTCATGGATCATGCCGTGGCCGAGACGGCCTGTCATTAATGCTGCAGGATAAGCTATTTAATGGACTATTTGGCTCAGCTAATACGTATCTCAATATTGAATGTACATATATCATATCACTTCCGTGACCAAAGTGTCGATTCTTTCATTACCGATCCGAGTTGGCACATGCATTCATGCATGGAATAGCAATTTGGAATTAAAAGTATCATGTGTGTTATTTCAGAGTTTAACTAATCTTCATGCGGCCTATCTGCTTGTTTGCCTAACCTTACCCACTCTTGATGTAGTTTTACACAAAAGTTGGAACTTATTAGGTACCTAGTTTATTAATCCTAGATAGACTTGCATCCATTTATCAGCAGGGTTCGTAGGTCGTAAGAGTTCATGTTTGCGATGAACTAGTTTTACACGAGGTATAATCTGCTCACCACTTGGACGATGACCGTTTCTGACACTTTCGACTGAGTGCTTCCGTGCTTTAGAAGGCACGTTAAACCGGCTTATCGAGCGATCCTCGTTGATATCTCTATCTATAGTTGTTAGTTTAGAAGGTTCTCAGGCGTTATGAATACTTCGACGTCAGGCAGGACATTTGCCTGTTTTTATAACTATTTTTCGCGCCCAAATTTACGCTTCATATATTGTTGTCGTTGTTTTATATACGAGCATATGAAACATTGGTCGGCCTATTCATCCATCTAATAGAACCACATCATCCCATGAGAGTAAATTTTAGTGAGTCCCAAAGCTTTAATTTGGCGATTAGTAACATTGTCCAAGGCACATTGGAAACAATTCGAAGAGAAGATAATATTGTTCTTTCCGACAGTGGACAGGTTAAGCTAAACAAATCTGCTTACGTCACTGCACACAGCTATTCTCTATGCTTATAATTATTGTAATTTCGCTATAATAGGCATGGTTTTCCAAAAACCGTTTCGATTACGGCACTCTAAAGGTTAAAGTACCTACCGACTATTATCTTGTAACTTGAGTCTTCTCTAACAAAAAAATACTACAATATCTATTTACGATATTGCCAGATAAAAATATTATATTTTACTTCATCTGTTATTACATGAAAACTGATACATATAAGTTCTTGATTTCTGTATGTACTTAATCGACAGTGTAATTGCTTCGAAATATATTTACATAAATTGATTATGGTTAAGTTGTCGAATCGATTTATGAGAGGTTACGAGAATTACATTTGGCCGTTCTCAATAACCCATAAGATTCGCTGATGTTTGACGCGTCCGCGAGTAATTATGCGGGAATGTGGTGTGAGTGTAATCATAAATTTAAAGGGGTAAATATCACTGGACGGCCTCCAGTGGCTCGCCCCAGTTGTTGAACAAAAGATCGTGCGGAAGCGTTCCAGTCCACTGCTGACGAGGTGACGATAGTACCACTACCAGTACACTATGTACATACTTATACCTGGTACTACGCGTACGAACTATACACGCGCATGCATTGCATACCACATTCTAGGTTTTTAGATACAGTGCAGTGTTTGTTGTAACAAAGCTGAAGGGATTTTTTTTAATACTGTATGGATCTAGCGTTTGACCACTATCTCACTTGATGGTCAGTGACGATGTGGTCGAAGATGTTATCACGCTAGATCTAGAATGCTCACTGGCTCTCAAGGACTGCTGCCTGAGCACACTATGTGTTTTGGTGACAGTTTTTCAAACTTGAGGGTGGTAGCTAGCCAGGCGGGTATTCGAAAGTACCCTACCACCATGCTGGCATACTAAAATTAGAAAATATTAGCAACAAATAACAAGTCTTAATGTTATATTCATGGATTATTTCATGTTTTCGCAACCGTTGTGAAAGGAAGAGACACGTCGCTCTAACAAAGCCAAACAAAGTGTAACAAAGCCAATGCCTTCAATAAAATACTAATAGATAATGACAATACAGTTACTAAATTAACATTTGAGCAATCCACTAGCCTTTGCCAGCTTATGGATAGCTGAAATGCTGTAACACTCTACCAGTTGGCAGCGTGCCCAGAATGATGGCAGCATTGCCCCGTAGAAGTTCAATGCTACTTCGTTGAGCCAAATATGTGCCTGCATTTTAATCACGTGTGGCATTCACAAAACGGCCATAATAAATTTTTAAATATTCGTTATAATATGTAACAAATGAGAGTCATTTTTACGATGTAAGTGACGGTTACGGAACACATTTTTCGTTTCTTAGTCAATGCAACTGTAATGTTAATAACAGTAACAAACAGCAATGTTTACATTACTTTACATCAAACAACAATAAGTGTCGTACGATCGTGTCGGAACGTGTAGGAACTGTAGAGATGAATTGTTATTATTGTGGGATTATTGTGTGTGTTTCATTGGAAGCGTTTTATTTGTTACACCACGATTAAATTATATACGAGTTATATTTACTCCCGGGATCTAGCGAGGGATTAAATAGAAAAAGAGTATTATAATGGGTTTTTACAACCCATGGGTTCGGTAAACTCTTGTTTTCACAACGATTGCGAGACAATTCAATAATCCAAGAAATAATTAAGACTTATTTTGTATAGCCGCAACGTAACGCACTCTTTCTACTAAAGAGATCGGCGATTTTAGTTCCATTTTGAAAAACTTATGCACGGAAATATTAGGTTGGCTATGGTGATGCAAGATGGTGGACTTTCAAATCTAATGCTTTTTCGTTTTTGTAAGCTCTTTGTTAACACACATCTAAAAAAATACATTTACCGCCTAGATCTAAATATGCTATTTTAGCCCCTCTCTGTTACGCTACAATGACGAACTTTTTGACGTGATAACGTTTTATAAATTGATGAATACCAGCAACACTCATGAAAAATAGTAACGTTCCGCGTAACGTTCCACCTGAGTTTTGTATTACATAAAATAATCAAAGTCAAAGTCAAAGTCGAAGTCGAAGTCAAAGTCAAAGTCATAAATGATTATGACGTTATCACGTAAATCTATCGTCCGTAAACCGACTTTACAGACAACCAATTTTTTTTTTTGTAAGAGTGAAAATATCTTTAGAGGGCAATGGGCAACTCTATACCTTCTATTTATAAGATATTAACTGAAAGTCTGCGTAATATAAAGACTCTTATGGAACTGTACCGTAATATTTTGTATCGATACAATTAAACGATTGGCAGTCTTATACATTTTTAAAGTTTATATATTAGTTCAGTTATTGTTCACTTATTGTGTTAAGTATTTATATCATATTCACTATCCAAATGGGCGTGCTTGAGATAACTGACACTAAACTGACCTAAAACATTATTTAAATGTATAAACTATCAAATTGGTTCCACAAAAATTGCGTTAAAATCGATGCAGTACATACCTTTATGTTTAAAATGATACACGTCTCTTTAGAAGAAGTTGGTTTATAATCCACACAATTATGTAATCATTTTAATTTTGCTTTTAAAGTCTGTGCAAAAAAAGAACCGTAGTTGCTTAAAATGGAAATAACATTACAATTTTATGTTTTATGTATACCTAAGTTTCTAGGAAAAAGAATTTGCTTTACAGGCGCACTATAATGACGTAACAGTGTTCTTAACATAACAAAAATCGCCCTTAATGTTATGGGGGCTCTCTTTCAGCACAGTCTACTCTACAACCATAAACCACATGTATAATTATGAATAAATTTGTTACAAATTTCGTACTCTCTACGCTTGAATTTAAATTGAGAATTAAAATCATCAAATTAGAAAGAATGTTTTGGTTAGAAGCAATTTACATGACGATTTATTTCCCCGAAAGTTTTATATTCTGCCAATGTATTAGAGAAAACAAAAGCTTTGCATGCTAGAGTAACGAAAGGCCTTGACTTCAATCACACGGGTATTAAAGTGTTCAATTGTAATACGTCACGTAAAATTGTTTTCATTTATTTCAGATAAACATGTCCGCCAAAGTACTTTGGACAAACTATGGAACAAACAATCAGGAGCCATACAGATGCTTCTTTCTATGTTGGAAGTAAGTCAGCAAAAACACTATTTCATCTCCTTATTTCATTTTTAACCGACTTCAAAAAAAGGAGGAGGTTATCAAATCGACCCGTATGTTTTTTTTTATTTGTGTTTGTTACTGCATAACTTCCGACTGGGTGAACCGATTTTGATCCTTTTTTTTTTATTTGAAAGCTGGTGCTTCCCGTGTGAACCCAAATGGGACCCCATTTAAATGTCATCAAAAACGTACGAGCACATTTTAAGTTACAAGTCTCAAAAAGTGCTCGTACAAGAAGATATTATAGTAGCGGGTGAAGGCATCGGTGAACACACCTACACCACAATGACAATTGATCCCATGAGTAACCAAGGTCACTAAAAAGAGTGAAAAAAAAATGTTTTACTAAAAAATGGAACCGACTTGAACACTCCAAAGTATGAAATAACTTGTCGAAGTCGGTCTTATGTACTTTCATGAGATAGAGATAATGTAGGGATAGACTTCTATTTTTCAAGGGAAGAGTAAGATACTGATGTTATTAGGGGAAGAAAAATATTATATTCCATGTGTTTTAAAAGATCATGTTTTATTAAAATCAAATATATAACAATTATTTACATACAATGTTACATCTTTAACGGAATTCGATGCATGGTATGAACCAGCACCGCGTTTTTAGAACCCAGATCATAAATAAACATAAAATTCTTCGCGCTACCTTGTTAAATTTTCTTTTTTTCTCTATAACAATATACAAATCCAACTTTGTTGAAGTATGCAGTTTAACGAATTCTTTTAGCTTATTTATTTATTTAACTTTAACTTTTATATTGTAAGCTTACATTGTAATGATTCTCAACATTTCGTGATAATCATAAATGTGACATGATGTGGAGAACACTCATTCAATCAGTTAAGGAGAGTCACCTTGAGTCCAGATACCTTTGGTTATCATCCGGCAACTCACAATAGTGTCCATGATACATCTTAGAGAGAATATTTTCATTTTTTTTTTTTGCTGTAGTGGAGATGTTTAACTTACCTATATGAAGGTGGTTGCCATTACATATATTCTTTTTGATTCTTGATTTGGTTTTTTTTTCGTATGTCACAGTCGTACATAGTAAAAGCAATTACTGAATATCATTTGTAAGCTGTGGTTGAAATTTACATTAGATATTTATAATAGAACTATGGAAATCTATTACATAGTATTATTAAATCTATCTATCATCTGATGAGCCGTGGAACAGTATTATTTAATTATAAATTAACAACACTCTGCTTTCCTCAAAACATTAACATATCACAGCAACAATATCATTTTTGTTTTCAGAACACAAGAGATACAGCCACATCTACATATATAACATCTATTTTAAGAGAAACATTATGTCTGAAACAAGGAAAAGGCAAAAAGTGTGCTGGTATGTATACTTCATCTAAAAATAGACATTTGATCGGTCAAACTTCAAGACACTTTTTTTTGTCCCAAAGATTATCGATCCATATTTGATTACAATGTCTTTCAGTTCATACACACTTGTTTGATATTCACATGAAATGTACGGTACATGTATGAAATGTATTTTGATCATAATACGTTGTTGGTGTAGTTCCTATCGAACCACCGGCAAACAAGATCGAGAATAAAAAGGCAGTCAAGAAAGACAACAAAAAAACAGGCAAAGAAAACAAAGCGCCTCTAATCAAAAAGGGTATGTTAAGATTGTCGCTTAGAAAGTTAAATAAGTGTACTTCTTTATAATCTCTTAAGAACTGCTTCTGCACTTGACATTAACTATTTTGGAAAGCATACATTGTACGTGTCTCCTTATGACCTTATATTGATAGATTGCTTGCGTTATCAATAGGCACGTCATAGCACGTCATTATACTTCCCCTTGGATCTTGAATTGATTATGATTGCACGTCAACTGTTGAGACACATTGACATTTTAACTAAATAACGTACTGCAAACACCCTTTCTACTCGAGCAGCTGTTCTGCCACTGACATTTAAGAAGCGATCGCACTAACACGCTTGACTTTGGACCAGTTCGGAGCGGCCTTGCAATGTGTTACACTTCTGTCTTTACAATTGTTATTCCGCTTTACAAACGCGCTCGAACAAATTAACATAGGCATAACTTTGCTAGTTTTAAACTATATAATGGCACTTTGAGTTTGAAAACTATCGCGGCTGTAATTGTTATATAGAAACAGGCCCATCGAGATCACTAATCAAATTAGGCATTAAGAATGCAAGAATTAATATTATTATCGGGATATTTACCATGTATATGATTTATTTTGTTCTCTTTTCAAATAAAATATATTGTAAGTAAATATCCCAACGATAATATTAATTATGGTATTAGTGACGATGTAAGTTTAAAAGCTTATTTTGGAATGCACTTTTGAAGTCATTAAAATTATCACTATCTTGAAATCTCTAAAGATTTACGTCGCGTTTTCCAATGTGTAGACGCACTAACAATAAAAAGCAAACAAAATAGGACATTCTTATCGAATATGATATGCGATGATATAAACAATGCATATCTCTATCCATTTGATTATTTAATCGTTAATATGGCGACCTGGCAGAAAAGCTTTTGTTTGTATTTTAGTTAATGCCTTTCACAATAGTAAGTTTTTTTAATGAATATATTTTAATACCCAATGATATCATAAAGGGGTTGTCTTAAGAGGTATCCCATATTCTATGAAAAGATTTATTCGTCCTTGCTATTATTGAACTAGGTTTAATTATTATATTGGTGCCGTGGTGGTACCAGCCTGGAATAGTACTCCCCCATCTCTTCCCATGGATGCCGTAAGAGTCGGCTAAGGGATCACGTACCAGAAGGTGGGCAGCAGCGCTTTCTGAGGAGTGGAAATCATACTTCGCTCGCCAACCCGCCTGCCAAGCGTGGCGAGAATTGGCAAAACCCCCCCTATATGGGGGTGGCATTGTCCAGCAGTGGATGACCAATTGCTGTGAAGAAGAAGAATTATATCCTTCAAATCGTACACAGTACTAAGTAGGTAACGTCAGAGTAACCTCGAAACTGGCTGAAGAAAGTCGCGGCAAATGTCATATGAGTCATAGTTTCATAGTTTCTATATAACTATTATACTGTCGCACTTAGATATGAATTTAACCATGGAAGCTTGCTTGGAAATATTGTGATGTTTAAAATTAACTCGCGATGATAAATCGTCATAATGGATAGATTGGCATTCTGTGATCGATATCGACGATTTCAGCGAACAACGTAGAGCGTCTGCAATGCGCGCAAAACTTCATATACATAAACGGCACTCAGACGGTGATTCGCACATTGTTCGCCACGCACAGTAAGCGCGACAGCAACGTCGGCACCGAACTAATGCTCCACGACCTCGTGTGGATCGTCGCCTCGCTAGCACCTCGAGGTACGCCTCAACCCTCATCCCCCCTTTTTCCACCTTCCAGCTAACAACCTCGCCCGCCATCTCTGCGCTCAAGACCTCGTATCAATCAAAGGCACGCAAATTATCATTAGGAAAACTGTAGCAGTTATTCACGAGAAAAGAGAACGACATGCGGGATCGGAACTCTGTCTCCAAGATCTCGTCTGGATACTGGCCCCGCTTAGCTCACGAGGTTAACAGCGAAGCATTTTTCAAACATTTTTTTTAAAGCATTTAACTACTAAGGGTGGCAATTATGTGTGGTAAATGTTAATTTAAATTTAGCACAAATGCTCCGTTGTATTGTGTAGTGCTATATCTATTATTGTGTATTCTTTACGTTTTTTTTTATTTCCATTAAATATAACAAATCCACCAAGTAGAATCACACTATGGTATAAATAAGCTGAATAGTGGAAACTTCTTGGAAGTTCTTTTGCTCAATACTTTTGTCACGCTTTAACATCAAAGAGAAAATGAGAAGAAAGATGTAGTTCTAATTTTCACCACGCGCATGAGGCGCCTACACTTCCTACATTCCGACTGATATATTTTATAAAATATTAACATGAGTTTATCATTACTTATTTATTCTCAAAAATGTGTTGAAAAACGTTGTATATGTAAATTGGTATTCACAAACTCTTTGTAACGTTCGACTATGGTATACCTTATCTTAGGATTAAATTCGTCTACCCGTTTGTAAAAAGTGTATAAATAACTTACTGCACTAATATCTATTAATAATAATTATATAGTTTTGTACTTATTGCGTAAATTGCTGCCGTCTATTTGCTTTTTAAAGCAGTGTTTATCTGACCGGGTATTTCATTTTCAAATTCAGCAATGTCCTAAACATAAATTGTATTATGATTTCAGATCCGAAGTTCGCCGTGAAGGTGAAAATGCTCGGCTGCGTGAGGACAATGCACCTAATATTGAAAGGGCACTTCACGGACAACAAGCTTATATTCCCGTTGCTTGTTATTATGAAGCAATTGGCAAAAAACAGTATGTAACGGTTCTCCTAATTTGATTCAAACATATGTTCGATTTTTAAAATTACATCTTGAATTTCTTTTAGGTGTCACCACCTCCATATTGATTCGTGATGGAGTAATACAAACTTATGAGAGGGTCTTAGTGAGCCTCGGTTTTATACCAACTGCCAGACTGCGTTTGTGCCTGGACGCCATTGACTACTTCAGTAAAAACAGTTAAGTAATGTATTATATCGTAACCCAAATCGTATCTTTATTCAATTTATCTATTTATATTCTATGAAATTAGATTATGATATGAAATCTAATAATTTGAATCTTATGATTCTAAGATTTTATGAAATAGACCATATATATTTGTATATGGTCTATTTCATAATGAGTAATGTGTCATGCTCCCACGCAAGGAGTGCCACACAAGGTTATCAAAAGCTCTGTCAAAACAATAATCACGTATGCATGAATATTGCCATCTATTCATCTGACATGTATGATTAATGTTGCTTGATCTACATACGAATACAACCGGCGTAATGGGAGTTCTATCTTTTTGTACGTTAAAAAATATGGAATTCATCACGGCTATAATATTTTTAATGTAATTGAACGATTCGTCCAACTAATTGTTCTTGAGTCATTTTTTTTTAAATTTGATTTGTATCATCGTTTTATATATAATGTATATTTCTAATGTGGAAGAAAACTGCCTAGGTATCACTACTGGTGTCGTTGGCATCGCTTCAGCCAATAAAACTGACAATGCCTTATTAAATTCATAACTTTCATTGAGTATCAGATTCTTTTGATAAAATTCTTCATTAAAAGGCAATAGGAGGTAATGAAAAAGAAGTCACTCATCTAAATAAGCTTTCCTATGAGGAAATTGTAGAAAGGGATTGCACAATTTAAAAAGTTGAATAATACTCTAGAATATTATTATGTTGTATGGTCTCAAAACTTCTGAGCTAGATGGCGCTAGACATTCCGGTAAGATGTGCTACACGCTGGGTATTATAACAGCAAAGAGCGTCAGAACTGTTACTTAAAACCATGTCTTCAAGCACAGCAACGATTGAAATTATTTTCTAATACAATTAAAAATAATTAAAGCTTTGTCACATACAAAGTCCACTTTAATTCTTTTACCAATAAAATTAATTAGCTTAGCTGTTTAGTGGAACTAAAAGAAATAACCGAAACTCAATATATCGTAATGAATATATAAAACACGGATCTTACTCACGTAATAAGTCAGAGTCCGACTATACACGTAGTTTCAACCACATTCTGTGGTCTTTTTCAAGGAGAATACGGGACGCTCGCGGATGCGGTCGCGTTTCGCCTAGTACGAATATGGTTGAAATTATAGTCGGAACGCTGTGACTTATTACGTGAGTAATACGCGTGTTTTAATATCGTCGTTTTAATATATGATTAATTAAATTTAATTTCTAAAATGATTAGAGAGTGTTATTGTTACATTTAATTGTTATATGTAATGTGATAAACCCTCACTGTCAGTCACACGTACGTAACTCACACAGAGGTGTGCTGCATGCAGATCGTGAAGACAGGCCTCTGTAGCGTTCTCCTCAGGGTGTTCGACCGATGGGATCGCTACGAGGGCCGCATGAGACTCAAGATATGCGCCCATATTCTGCAAACGCTACATCATCTGTGCAACATAAGTACGTATGTCAACTCCATCTCATTGTTCTTGTTCCCCGCTAGATGGGGCCGCCATACCATTTTTATCTTTTCCATTCCGTTCGATCACTAGTCATCTCCATTCTCAAAAGTTTCATAAATATAAACATCACGCAGATAAGGATCTGCGTGATGTTTATATTTATGAAACTTTGCAGAAGGTAAGGACCTTCTTTGACCTTCCTACTCCTCTGTCCACCTTCATACTCCAACTACTTGCCCTTGATCTTACAAATGTGGGCAGTCACAGTCTTATAAAGAATAGAATTATCATAAAAATATTAGTTTTATTTTAATTAGAAAATATTTGGGCAAATATTTTCATGTTCCTTTATTTTGTTTAAAAAGTATTTTATACAATGACTTCTGTATTTTTACAATTGCTATAAACTGAAATTAAATGTATTTAATGAGGAGAATGGTTTTAAGCTAGCAACATATAGCCATCACAACATTTCTTCTCCTCTAAAATACCGCAATGCCTGAAAACGGAAGTCTTCGAACAGTGTGTGTTACCAGTCATGACTTATGGAACTGGACCGTGGTCTCTTACTGGGCCTTGTAAGCAGCCTCAAAGTCGCATTACCAGCACGATCGAATCTTAAATGAGAAACTCCTCCAGGTGGAATAACGAAAGTAACCGACATAGCGCAGCGTATTAGCAAATTGAAGCGGCAGTGGGCAGGGCAAATAGCTCGAAGAACTGATGGCCCTTGGGGTAGAAAGGTTTTCGAATGGAGACTGCGAACAGGCAAACGCAGATTAGGACAGCCTGCACCTACAAGGTGGACAGACGACCCGACTAAGATCGCAGGAAAGGGCTAAATACGGGCCGCTTCCAACATGCCCTTCTAGAAATCATTGGGGAAAACTTATATCCAGCAGTGGAAGTCCTATGGCATAAATGATGATGATGATTATGATGATGATGATGAACATAATGAAGACTTTGGTAAATGCTAGCATACTAAATAATAACATAGAAATATATTTAAAACAATTTGAGGCATACCATAGCCAGTAATAATGATTCACTCATTTTTGGTAATTATTAACTTATTGGTTGTCACTCAAAAATATATTATTTAAAGCCAATTGCTCATCTCTGCATTGTAAAAAATCAAGTCTTTTAAATTATGTATAAATAAAAGGTCCAAGATATCTCCTAACTTTTGATTTTTCCAGGTAGATATGGAGAACTATGGAGACTCTTTTTTTGCTTTATAAGAGCAGGCTATAGCTAAAATATTTAAAAATATCATGCAGGTATCTTGAATTTCAGAAGCGGGGCGTAGAGCGCTATGCACGAAGAAGCACGTTCAAATATTACACAGGTTCTGTTTCCAATGTCCTGACGAGCCGGAGTTCGACGGATTACTCGCTAGAGTCTGTTCCGTCATCACGCTGTGCCTGAAACATCAAGCCTTGCCTGTAACTGCCTCTAGTCCGGCTATGTTCAATCTCAATCCTATATTAAAAGGTAAAAGAACATGACTACTAATAATTTAATTCGAAAAAGCAAATATCAAATCACATCCAGTGCAAGGATGGCGTCTAATTAAGAAATAGGTAAGATCCATTGAACATCTTGCCGGTATAATTATAAATACGACCGTTTGCATGGATGGATGTTTATTGCTCTATTACCGTAGAAAGCCTGAACTAATCTAATTGAAATTTAGCGCAAACATAGTTGTATATAGCACACAGGCTACGTTTAGGTACTACGTTATTACGTTTTACGTATTTTTATTCCAAAATCAATAAGGTTGTAAATATTAAGTTTAACTAACGGCACACTCACAAATCTTATTTTAAAAAGTGTACTGCTCATTGTATGCCAATGGGGATTGATTTTTAAAATAAAATGAGAATTTTCTTCTCTTTCTTTTACTATGAGTTCTAAAGGGATAAGAAGAAACTCGTATGCGTGGGTATAACCGCGAGATGCACCTAGTATGCATATAAATATTATTGGAAAAATATTCTCACTTTGGTGAAAGCGTTATCAAAATCTGTTGCTTGGTTTCGAAGGAGCTGGTGGATAAACAGACAGACAGACATACAGGGCGACTTCCCTTTGCGCATTGACTACTTTTCCGGCGGTTGTGACAGTGAGACCAGTGAGGGTAGTCACTTGGTTTGACCAACGGGTAGGTGATCGGCCGCGAAGTCTTTTTCCTTCAACTTTCCCCACCACTACCAGTTTGTCTAAATTATCTGGCTTACTACGGGCAATGTGACCATAAACGCAGGAGCGCATATTATAAAGATAGAAATAAATAAATCGAAAGGCAAACTCTACACTCGGAATGCTTAGTAGTTTACGGGCTAATTTATTTGAACCGGCTATTGCCCGGATGTGGATTCAATATCTATCTATTATATCGATCATTCGTTTCATTTGATAAACAATTCAAAACACCTACTACAAGTTATCGATGCCCATAGCTCACTAAAACAACACTAAGCATTACATGCCTAACATGCGTCATAATAACTATTTTATTTAGAATATACTACTTTTTTCAGGTACCAACACGTCATGGCCGTGTCACGATGATGAAGAAGGCGCCAATTCCGATTCAAAAACAATAAATTCAGATGAAGATGATGACGATGATGACGGTCCTGATCCAGAGTTTTATACGAATGATGATTTTCCCGATATGGATTACGATGAGCTAACTAATAAGAATGAAAGCGAAGAAGTGACTACTGACTGTAACAAAATGCATGGAAAGAGCGGTGAAAGTTTACAAAGCTCGATGTGGATCAATCCCAATGAGAGAGATTTAGAAGACTTAAAAAAGTACGAACTTGATGTCTTACTTCATATTTACAAATATTTTATTTCATTTAACTACGATTCATACTGCAAATATCAGTCGAGTAGGTCCGGTTTTGTGACTTTCTTAGTCACGTTTTCGGTCGCGCTGTCGGCCGCAGTTAGCATGACCGATGCATTTAAAATAAAGAAAGTAAAGGGCCGTAGTTAAAACAAATAAGGTGTAATATTGACGAAAGTTTCTACCAAAAGATTTACGAACATTTTTGTTGCGACTATTTCACTTTTGTTTGTTTCAGATACTTTATTTATTTTAAAGAGTTTGGTTCCTACAACAAACAAGTTAAGCTAGTCAAAAGTCGTTCCAATTCTCGAGGGTCGATTCTGGAAGACTTCCTACTGTCCCAAACTGGTGTCAGTCGGTCCGTGCCGTCAGCCCTGAATATGTCCCTGTCTACCGTGTTGGGTAACACAGACTATGACCTCACGGGAACTACATCACAAACTCCATCGCTTATGATGGGCTATCATAAAATTCATGAAACCTCTTGTAAGTATTTCATTATATCAAATTTTATTGACATTAACTATGACTAGAAATTTGATTGATATGGTTTTAATCAATGTCTCTGTCGGCATGTACCTACATACAGTGTTCCTGAGCAAACTTTTTGACGTGATAACGTTTTATAAATTGATGAATACCAGCAACACTCATGAAAAATAGTAACGTTCCGCGTAACGTTCCGCGTAACGTTCCACCTGAGTTTTGTATTACATAAAATAATCAAAGTCAAAGTCAAAGTCATAAATGATTATGACGTTATCACGTAAATCTATCGTCCGTAAACCGACTTTACAGACAACCAATTTTTTAGAGCATTTGACACTATTTCTCTTGCTCGTGAGATTTGAAATTACGATAGTATGATAGGAAACCCTTTTTGGAACACTTAGTAAAGTATACAGGAACTATGCTGAATAGTCATTTTTAGTTCTTGATAAGAGAGTTCTAAGAATTTTTGCAAGTGTTATCATAGTATTGTACCATTTTAGAATCTTGATGAGTTGTTTTAACTTTTGTAATAAAATGTCGTGGTACCCTTGATACATTTTTTTTACACAGTAGCATGTCAAAGTTGATTAAAAGATAAAATATTCCAAAATTTTAGGAAAAAAAATTGTTATATTTCGAATTTTTGGCCTTATTTGGAACTGCAATGAATAGCTATACCTATTACTTAAGTAGCTAATACAAAAAAATGCAGGGGTATGTTCATATTAGCAGCCTCTGTGTCATATGGTGTGGGGTATCAAATTACAAACTTTAAAAAAAGTTGATGTAACATTAAGGAGTTGGACTGAGATGATGATAATGATGATGATGATGAATATAATATTTTCATCTCACTATCTTGTGTGTCATTTCAGCTGCAACCTCTTGTTCGTCGTGTAAAATCCACAAAGATATATCGAAGTTTAGTACGTTCGATGCCGTGTACGCCACTATATCTTCAAGAGTGAACAGTGTCATTCCATTCGTGAAGGTTGCATACCCTGACATGAAGGGGGGTCAGAGCTGTAACCAGCCGGAGCCGTTAAACAAGATGGAACGGGTCGCTTGCAGGTAATAAACGCATGACGTCATTCAAATAAGGTCAGTCAGTTTGGTGCACTAGTTAAGTTACTTAGAGCTTCTTCGTTTTTAAATATCGAACACAAATCCAGAACTATGTTTGAACATACATAAAATGTCGTCCAAAAGGAGTAACCTATCTGCTCTATGATACAAAGGTATCTCATGATATATATGTAATATATATATATATATATATATATATATATATATACCTAAATATCTATGATATTCGCTATTTAACGTAAAGTTTATTTAACCATTAATGAGCTCAAGTTTGTTTTCACATGTCTTTGTTTGTAGTCGAATTAAAACTATTATTAAAATATTCACGAGTGAATAGGTATCTTCTAGGCAGGC
Source organism: Apeira syringaria (assembly GCA_934044485.1). NCBI lineage: Eukaryota > Metazoa > Arthropoda > Insecta > Lepidoptera > Geometridae > Apeira > Apeira syringaria. The sequence goes on from OW203659.1 coordinate 7,643,010, forward strand.
GTGCTCCATCGTAGACCGCATAATCGCTTAACATCAGGTGAGATAGTGGTCAAACGCCTGCCTATTCCCAATAAAAAAAAATTAAAACAAAAAGACAGAAAGTTATTTACACACACATTTACACAGTTTTTAATCTCCAATACAATTAATTTTTGTATTTTATTATCCACAGCCCTTTATAAACAAATTATTGTACAAGTAGCTTACAATTAATGTAAGCTTTTTAACTTGCAATGTTTAATACAAGTGATAAGTTTTCTTAATAATCCTAATGTCAAACGTTATTATCAAAATGACGTACAGTGGTTCGATCCCCACCGACCGCGACGGCTTGAGTTTGCGAAAAATCACTTGATGGTCAGTAACGATTTGTTGAAGGTGTGATAACGCTAAACCGTTAACTGGCACGGTCCAAGGGCTGCTGCTGATTTGGTGACAGTTTTTCAAACTAGCCAGGTCGAAAATACCCTACCATCATGCTGGGAATTTGATAACGGTGTGACCTTCACCGGAAGCTCAAGCTGTTGTTGGGGATCGAACCAGTGTCCGTCAGTTTGACAGGCGACGCTCCCCTGGCTGAGCTACCATCGCTTCGAAGTATTGGCCAAACGCTATTTAATACAATATCTTTATATATAATGTATGCTACTGTACGTGTGTATGTCACTGAACTCCTCCTAATAGGCTGGACCGATTTAAATAAATAAAAAATTATGCGTTTGGGTGGCGCCCTGGATGGTTTAGATTCACAAAAAAAATTCCACCTAGCGCTGCATGCAAGACAACGTCTGTCGGGTCCGCTAGTATTGATGTATAATTTTAACGGTTCCATCTCTGATGATTCCAGATTGAAACTTCTGTCATGTGTAGATAGAGCCATAAACCCTGAAGCGTATATGAATGAAGTAGTGTTTGACCTCGATCAAATCACGGGATCGCCGAACACCACTGCTGGGGGTACCACTGACAATGCACAAAAAATGTGGGTACTTACAATTTATTATTATTTTATTTAGAAGCTACAAGCATGTTCTTTTTTTTAGCTTCTTAGTTCTATTTAGCTTTTATTTAACTTGCAATGTACGTACTTGTATGTCAGATGTCGTCAAAATTTGCAACCACCTTTTGTTTTTAATTTCAGCACTGAGAGCCTCTTCTTACATAATACAGATGAGCAAGAAATAACGAAAGTAAACACTTTTGCGTCCCGCCTCTCCTTTGAGTCAAGGTTTGAGTCTGGCAACTTGAGGAAAGCTATTCAAGTAAGTGTAGCTATCGTCCTTGTAGATGTAATATCGTACATAGAAAATGCTTATGTATGTGTGCAGGCTATCAGGAAAATGTCACCCATACCCTGCATCTGATCTGCTTAACCAAAAGCAGCATCATGTTTAAACGTTTCTAGGTTGTTTCGAAAATTGTTAGCCACAGAATAAATACAACCTCTCTATTCCTGAAATGATTTTGAATTGACGGCTTATTTCAACACAAATCTCCTTGGCCAAAATTATTGGCTACTTAAGGATGGTTCTTTTTTTGAATATTTTTGAACATTATCTGTCATTCTTCCTTCATTTTTTTTTATGCTGTTTGGATCTAGCGTTCACTTTCTCACTTGATGTTCAGTGACGATGTGGACGAAGATGTGATAACGCTAGACCTAGAATGCTCACTGGCTCAAGGAGCTGCTTCCTGAACACACTAAGTGTTTGGTGACAGTTTTTCAACCATAAGGGTGGTAGCTAGCCAGGCGAGTATTCGAAGATACTCTACCACCATGCTGCGAGTTTAATAACGGTGTTACGTTCACCGGAAACTACATTTCATTCAACTTCACTTAATTTGCAACAAGGGCGTCTCGCAAAAAGCGCGCCCGCTCACACATGGTCTATTTGACAACTTCGGGGTAAAAATCTTACGGCATTCTCCTTACAGCCCAGATTTACCTTAATGCGATTGTTTTTATTTCACATGGCGAAAAAGTGCTTCGTAGGCGAAAATTCAACACTGAAAACGCGGCTATCGAAGAATTTCGGTGATTATTTTTCGAGCGCCATTTCCTACGTTTATCCAATTTTTTGAAAGCTGATTCACTCGAATGCGTAAGTGCATATAGGTCGGCGGGAAATATATTGAAAAGCTGTAGATAAATCTTTTTCATATTCAAACTATTTTTCACTTCAATAAATATTTTTGGAACACTCCGTAGGCATAAATAAACTAAAACTATGCATATATTCGAGTTCTCTATCTCCAGGTAGGTCCACGAGAGTACGAACTAATCCTCATGCCCGACGTGAATTCGACCAAACGCCATCAGTGGTTCTACTTCGAAGTTCGCAACATGCAGCAAGGGAGGCCCTACATCTTCAACATCGTAAACTGCGAGAAATCTGACAGCCAATTCAACTTTGGCATGAAGCCAGTCTTGTATTCTGTCAAAGAAGCTGTGTCGGGGAGGCCAGGTTTGTTTACCTATAAACGATATCATCAAAGTATTTCATCTGACTTTGATAGCCACAACAATTTCAATGTCAGCCAGTAGGATTGATTGTTTGTCCAGTATGTATTTTAAGACATTCGACCTCCCAAGTCGTTTAGTTGCATTATTTATTCATGATGACTAGTGATAGAATTGTTCTTTTTATACTGCATAGGCGTTTGACTACTATCTCACTTCATTGGCAGTGATGTAAGATGTAATCACGCTAGACCTAGAATATTTACTGAACTGCTGGCTGATCACACTATGTATTTGGTGGCAGTTTTTCAAACTTAAGAACCTCAAGCTATCCAGACAGATACTTAAAAGTGGGTACTTTCAAGTACCTGCCTGGCCAACATGATGGGCACTTCATAACGTTTTTGCATTCACCGGAAACTCCAGTCCAGGAACTTCCTTCAGTTTGACAGCTGACGCTCCCACCGCCGAGCTATCATCGCTTCAAAATATTTATATATAGAACATGGTGGAAGAGTAAAACTACCCGCATTTTAATAAAAAGATTTAATATTAGTGTTGTCATTCGCACAGGTCCTACTAATTTAGATTTTATCGTAACCGAGTAATAATCTTATTTAACACTATTTTTGTTAGTTTCACAACATAATCATTGCCATTAAGGTAGCAGAAACCAATTTATTTCAATCAGCGAACATTATTACGTTAAATACGTAATCATGTTCGCGTTAAATACTTTCATAAAATTTTAAGGTTGTTTACCACCATGTATTTACCCAAAGTTCACTGTGTGATGTTATCTTATTCACAACATTTTCTTACTAACTGTACTTAGGACTGTATATGTCAAACGTGATTCTGATATTCCAGGTTGGGTCCGAGCTGGTTCTGACATTTGTTACTACCGCAACAGCTATCACTACGCCAACCAAAGGAACCACAACAAGTGTTACCTTACAGTGACGTTTAACATCGAGTTTCCGCACAGTAATGACGTATGCTATCTGGCGTACCATTTTCCTTTCACGTATTCTATGATGATGGTAAGAAATGGTACCATAAAATAATGATTGGTTTTATTATTTTACTCATATATAAACTTAGGCAATTATAAATGCCACCACATAGTAACGCGCAACAACAAGTTTCCTCGTACTGATGCGTGTTACCTGGCGTACCATTTTGCTTTCACGTATTCTATGACGATGCCAAGAAATAGTATAAAATAATGAATGGTTTTATTCTTATACGCCTATCTCAATATCTCACCATAGGCGATGTAGTACCATTACAATAAATTCCACTCTACACGCATGTGATGTGCCCTATCGAGCTTCTTCGTAATGATAGATGCTACCAGATTTTCCATTCAACTATTCTGTAATGATGGTATGAAATAGCATTGCAAAATAAATATAATTAGTACCTCACCAAAGGCAATCTAGAACTATTACAATAATAGCAATATTCGTAATAATTGATTTCATACGAACATATTCTGTAAAATTCCTACTACTGCCTTGTATCACATGACCCCAGCTTGCTGGTCTGCGCCGTTATCCACCCCCTTGTTCTGACCGTGACCACGGTCAACGTTGGATCTATGCTTGATCACTCTGCACTCTCCCATACATTCCTAGCTTATTTTATACCTATAAGTTCAAGCGCTTATCGTCTTAACTGACGGGAAAACTCGCCTCACTTGACCATAGGCGATCTAAAGCAATTAAAATAAAACAGTGATGCGGAACATCGACATTTCTCACAAAAATGACAATCTATACTTCCATGTATGGCTTCCCGTAGCTACAAAGTAAAAAGTCAATAAATGCACTTAAAACATTTGCTAAAAGACATCTCTCTTTTGGACCTCACCATTTTAGCTTTCTAGGTAAATTCTTTTAGACAGAGCGTTTTGCTAAGACTGTCTTCTCTGTACATTTCAACACGTCTTGAAGCAGCTTTTCTGTAGTTTACTCTTTTTTGTATTTAAGTAATAGATCCAGCGTTTGACAACTACCTCAATTGATGATCAATGACGATTTGGTCGAATGTGTAATCATACTTAATCTAGAATATTTACTGGCTCTCAACTGTTGACTGCTGCCTGAGCATACTATGTGTTTGGTGACAAGTGTTTGGATTATGGTAGCTACTCGAAATTATCCAACCGCCATTCTGGGAATTCGATAACGATGTTGCCTTCACCGGAAGTTCAAGCCGTTGTTGGTGAGGATTGAACCAGAGCCCGTCTGATTGACAGCCGACGCTCCCGCCGCCAGGCTATCATCGATTCGAACTGTATTTAAAATTCACTCTTGAATTGTTTTCTATCCGCAGACAAAAATTTGGCAGTGGAGTCTACAAATGCCAGCTGGCGCTTACATACGAATTGAGCCTCTGTGCTATTCGCTGAACAACAACGAAGTGCCATTGCTTACAGTATCAGCTGACGATTCACCGACTAACTCGATCGTGGTCAGTTCAAATACCTTTTTTTTAACTTATTATAAGCTTACGTTTGACCACTGTCTCACCTGATGCTAAGTGACGACGCGGTCTAAGGTGTTACATATAAACTTAGAAGGAACCTATTCACTCGCGACTTATACCTATCGGGAAACACAGACCCCGGCAGTGAGTTGCACTCCCTGGCAGTGCGCATTATAAACGTGGAAGCAAAAGCTACTTTATGTACCTTTACTTTGTTACGCCCCTGATCGCCCGTCGACATTGGAGTGTACAACACATGCTGGGAATTTCATAACGATGTTACCTTCACCAGAAGCTCAAACCGTTGTTGGGGATCGAACCAGTGTCCGTCAGTTTGACAGCCGAAGCTCCCCCCACTGAGCTTTCATCGCTTCAAATTTTTCTAGTAATGCATAACAAATGAGTGATAACAGAATCTTACAACTAACAGCAACTTATCGTAGGTGTTATAGACATCCATATTCGACGGTCATTGTTTACCATCAGGCAGCAGTCTGCTTGATTATCACCAATTACATAAACAATTGTATAATTTCTAGGATCGAGAGATCGTTTTCCTGACGGCCCGCGTACACCCCGGAGAGAGCAATGCCAGCTGGGTGATGGACGGAACGCTTTCTTTCCTCGTCAGCGACTCTTTGGCCGCAGCCGCGCTCAGGGCCAAGTACGTGTTCAAGATAGTGCCCATGCTCAACGTCGAGGGCGTCATCAATGGCTGGTGAGTACACATTATTATTACCCGAACTCCTTTTGTGATATGTCTTAGTTAGAGGTCCTCAGAAACCCTTTTTTTTCAAGTTGGTTACTTCCGTGCATGAGAGGTTGGCACAAAAATACTTTAAAGGCTTTCCTTTTAGGACATGTTTTAGTTAGAGGTGCTTAGAAATATTTTTTATTTTCATGTTGGTAGCTTACGTCCATCAGATGTTGTGATCCATGAGAGATTGGCACAAAAATATGTTAATCATTCTAACTATTTAGCATAGGTTTTAGATGGGTCCTCAGAAAAAAAATGTTTTCGTTTTGTGAACTTGCGTCCATCAGATGTTGTGATTTGTGATTCATCAGAGTTTTTCACAAAAACGCATTATATTTTGAAATAGCACATAAGCTAGTTTTTCCCGGGACAAAATGTACGGGTTCCTTGGGATAACTGAGGTGACGAGAAAACCGCACTCCACGCGGTTGAAATGGGGCTCAGTTACTGCATACAAACTAATATTAGGAATGTGAAAGTTACTCTGTCTGTCTCTCTCCGTTTCAATTGTTGAGTACAAATCGGAAATTTCATGCTTTAACCCCTATTATTACGTGAAGAATGATAAATAATGAGAACATAGTGGAAGGGGACGATATACTGTACCTACTGCCCCCTCCTAGCGTGCCATAAGGAGAATAAGAATACCTAAGTTCAATCTAACAAGAGCAGTAAAAATCACATAGATACCTACATATAAACAAAAACCAACACTTGTACAAAATTTAGACTTTATTACTCACTGCACTATCAGAGTTCCAACTTAAATGTAAACTTAACTACGACACGTATAAACACTATCCTTAACTATTAATCATTATGATATGTCCCTAAAACAAGTCAGCATAATTTTCTTAAATAGCATCAATACACATTATATTAGGGCTTATACGAAATCACCGGAGATCTGACGTCTGGCTTAACTAACTTAGCGATGTTTAGGTACCTAAATATCGTGGAATACAACTACGCTTTGTGATATTCAAAATAACGAAGACGGAGGCAAGTCGCCGAAGCGAGTCGCCAGCACCTTCGAGGCTACAATTAAATATTGCCCCTTATATAAACCTTCGAAGTTCCCATAACTGTCGAAAAATTCTAAAACCTACGATTTTAGAAATCTCATTTACATGCATAATATTATAGAAATAGGAGGTGCGCCCTCGCTAGCGAGCTCCTATTAACGACGCCCTCGGACGTCTAGTGATAATCAAAATAATACTTTTGGTAGAGTCAATAGCTAATCGTCTCAGAGGAATGGTTAGCCGCGGAGTCGAACGCTTCAGTATTTGGGCGGTGCCAGCATTCCGCTGGCGTGGACGGAGTGTTCTGTGGCGTCCGGCTCCGCGGTGGAGGGCGCGTCGTCGGAAGCGCCAGCGGCCGCCTCGTGACTCAGGTAGGCCGCGGGGTCATCGCCCAGCATGCCCTCTTCCTCCTCGTAGGGACCCTGCGTCGCCGTCTCTGTCTGTTCATGGTCCGGCTCGTGCACGTTCGCGTCGGCCGCTCGGGAGTAGTGCGAGTCGATCTGCGGCGGTGATTTCATCACGGCGCTCGTTTTCAAGTGCGGCGACTGCAGCCCTTCGAGCGAAGAGGGACGCAGCTTGATCAGATCGTTGAGGGTGAAGTGGGTCGGCAGGTGTTCGGAGAGCGGCGGCGGCGGTGAAGACGACGTCAGTGGGTGGGCGGTCGTCGTGGTCGTCAGCGATAGCGGCTTCCTGTTCAACATAATACGACCCTCATGTTAGAGAGTCGCTTTCATACCTTACATCATGATTACTGAGATCAATATGTGAGCAGTTTTAAATATTAATGAGCTTTTCATATAAACTGGGTTGTTATCTATATTATTGCTGCCTTAGACCAAATTTGTCGGGCAATCATTGGTTTAAATTTGTTGATTGATGAAAGTGCCTGCAGTCTTCATATATTTGCTTAAAAAATATAAAAACCAGCTTGAGACGTCATACACGAAATTCTCAGTTGAATAGTGTATATAGTACTGCCAATACATGGGACCAAATTGTTAGAAAGGCACATTTTGTCACAAATTAACGTTAGGTAATATGAACCAATAAAAATACATTGTTAGTCATATAAAAGTCTTAAAACAAATGTGTTAATGTTACAAAGCACAATGTTATACACAAAGTGTATCACTTTACAAGAGATACCAAGCAAAGCCCCCTTCACCCACCCACCAAATAAATAATATTGTAAATTTTGAAAAGTTTGTGACCGAGTATATAAATTGATTGTTTTAATTATTGCCAAACATTTGTCTGCTGGGTGTAGGGCTCTTGTTTGGTGGTTGGGTTGCGCAGAGGCCAGGTCCCACGGGCCCGCGCGCTTCACTTCAGCTAAACCAAGGTTCACATTGGACTGGATACAGTGTTAGCACAGACTACCCTCGAGGTCTACTACATAGTTACCAAATATTTTGTCGTCCCGTTGACATGTATTATTTGGATTATCAAAAATTGCAATAAAGAATAGAAAAGTGCGCGCGGCATTTCAGGGATCGGGCCTCCGGAGACGGCTGGCATCTCACCTGGCATTACCCCTGCGCCGAGGAGACGGGGATGGAGCCATAGTTGTAGTAGTAGCAACGGGTCTGTTCGCAGATAAAGTCCTTGATCTCTCCGCAGTGCTGGGGCTCCCAGTGGAACGTGGGCGCTTTGAGCGACACACATCCGTTAGTCATCACGTGATCCGTTCTGGAATACAAACTAATCTTGGTCACTTTATGTCATAGACATTGCAGAACCGGTGCAGGAAATGAGCATTCATTATGCCCCGAAGATATTAAAGTTATTTTTAAAGTGAGCTTTAACCAACGAAGCGTATCGTGGGAACGAGGTGTAACCGGCAATTTTCCAGAAAATCCCCATGATTAGTGCCGTAGTCAAGGGATGGGAACGCGGATTGGCTTGACATTTAATATAGCTTATCTTTGATTCATTTGATGCAAGCTTCCTGTTCCCAGCATTAATACCATCATATAAATGCCGCCGGATGTAGCCTTACAATTTATATTGATGTTTTTTTGTGCAAGAAAACACTGCAAAAGCTGGTCGGATTAGATTTATATATACTTAAATGTCTATATAACATTAATGTATTACTGAACCTGATTTTGACGAAGGGCTTACAGTATTGACTGGTAGAGATGTTCTTTTTTTATTTAAATACTTATTCTAAAGTTGAACAAGAAAAAAAATTATTAGAATAACAAATAGGCAAATACTGAGTGTACGCTTTTTGTCCTAAATTATTGTATTGTTTCCTTTTGGTTTTTTCTGTTTTTGTGTATTTATTTATGTGCAATACTGTAGTTGTGAGACAATAAATATAGTTTGATTTGATTTGAAAGTACTTATTACTATGGTTTTATGATTGTTTGAATGGTCTAAAAATACAGCTGTCTTATCTGATAACATTAAGTAATAAAATAGAAAGAGTTTTTGGCATTCATGCAGAAAAAAAATCCATCTTGTGTATATTATAGTAAAGTAGATATCTTGTCTGACTGTAATCTTATCAAACTTTTAGAGAATTGCGTTTAATTAAAATCTTTCTTGTGAATTGGTGACATGCATGCGACTCGACGAATAAGGTATTCTATTAATGTTGATAGTAAAATAGAGTGGATACGTACCCATGTCTTGCGGTACGTTGTGGGGCAGTGCTGCCTTGGGGAACGTCCAGTGGGTCGATGCTGTCTTCAGCACGTTGGCTAGGTGCGTCCATTGGCAGCCTTCGCATGTAATTGAAGGTGGCGTTGAATGGTAGTCCCGTACTCATCCAGAGATACATGTCTGTGCCCAAGTTGTTACCCGATGTCCAGAAGTCGTATTTGTTGTAGCCTGAAGTTAAATAGTATCATAATATTAGTAATCTCCTGCATTTTGCCAATCCCGAATTTATACAACGTAGATTTGTTGCGATTGAGAGCACATAATTCATATATGACAACAAAATATTCTTCCGTCGTTTTACAAACGATCTCTAATTTCTTCTGAACTACTTATTTTATTTGATATTGTAAGTTATAAGTTGATATTTCGGTGATATTAAGAACAATACAAAAAATGTAAGATGCAATTTTTTTATGTCGCATCGGGGGTTATTTATACACTTTACTTAAATGGGGGAAATTGTTGATTACCCAAAGAAAGCAGCGTGATACTGTCTTCTGCGCCACAGAACGAAGGTGTTTATAAATTATTTACTAGTGCCGTCGGTTTCACACGCCAGGAATACGTCGATACATTAATTATCTCACGGGATCTATACCTTTTTCGAGATAAAAGTAGACAATGTATTATTTCAGGATACAAGCTATCTTCATTCCATTTTTCATGCAAATCCGTTCAGCCGTTTCATCGTGAAGAAGTAACAAACATACAAACGACAAACTGTCGCTTTTATAATATTAGCGCATTCAACAAGCAATTCCTGTATTTATCTCTAATCTCTAACGATTTGGAAGAAAGATCAATAAATAAAAAGAAATACATAAGTAATAACTTTATGCTTATGAAGTTTGTCTATATGTAATCGTTTTGGCTGAGAATATGGTGGGAGAAACTCGATTGCCAGAATTCTTAAAAAAATGAAATAAAGAATGAATAAAGTCTTATAAAAAATTGGACTAGTGAGGATAGGCTAAAAATAAATTATTTCTTAGTTTACATTAACTCTATTTTATAATGTTACGAAGTGAACGCCCTCTCACCTGCATTCGTTAAGTACGTAGTTATAGAGTCTGCCTTCTCCTTCGTCTCAAACGACGCCAACTGTAGACCTAACGATCTGAAAATAATATATCCGTTATTACACGTATTTTATACCTCGTTCAGAAATACGACGTAACATGAGCTCGTTAATTATTAACCTATACCCGTGTGAGTAAACGCGATTTATCTAAATAACTACCCCGACTAATCTTATACAGCTATTAGCCGCCAGTGTATCTATACGGTGGAGCCAGTTTGTCGGGCTATCGAGAGGCAATTTATTCGCTAAAGACTGCCCGTGGCCTTGCCGAGGCGGGACTGCATTCCAATCCAAGTTCAGAAAACTCGGAGGGATTAAATATGTACGTCGATGACATCGCATAAACGAGCCCCTTCTCCATAATGTCTTGTAATAACTTCATAGTACAGACTGTGTATAACGTAGACTTGCATAATGTTGTTCAGTACTGGGACATAACTTTAATAGGGAACTCATCGAGTCAACATATTGAGCGTGGGACGCGTAATTGTCCTGTTTGTTGAGGAAGTTATTAAAATTGAAGTATGCTCGAAGTAAATTGCAATAAATTACTTTTTATTATTCAATGCACCCTCATCATGCCGACTGATGAAAGGCCGTACACTTAATTAGCAATCCGAGCGTGCCGTGTCATTTTTTTACGATGAATCAAAACATTATAAAGCATACGCCACTCGAATCCCATATAAGCTTCTGGAAATATTTGACTGCGTCCATTATTATATGGTACAGTCGATACACTTTTGGTAGGAACCGGAATTCTTTTATGTCTCAGAGACATTTTTGTCAGCTGCATTGTTGAAAGTATGGTACCTATTGAATTATTGAAATAAGTAATCGATGCACTTTTTTTTGTGATACGATCAAATTAAATTTTAACTTATGTTAAATTACTGATCGTAAAATCGATAAGCAGGACGATGTAGTGAACCAGCTTGAAAAATATCTGCAAACGACCGTCTGGCGTCGTTCGTATCCTCATTGCATCGATACCGTTAGTGAGTTTTTGTACCATAAAAGTAACCGTAACAGTCGCGGGGAACCGTTTGCAAATTATCTACGGGTGTGGTTACTGAGCGAGGCCCGATCGCCGGGTATGACACCTCGTCACGCTACTCACAGACTCTCGTTGCACCTCTACTGATACTCCTGCATCGGAAATGATGAATTGTTTTCATATTTATATCATTTTAATTCGTTCCTAGTCGATTTCTTGCGGCAAATTCACAATGGCGATGAATATTATGGAACGAATCGTCGTGCCATCGTTAACAATTGAAGCTGTAAATGGGTCGTGACGTGACAAAGACGCGGTAGAAGGACTTGATGACCGAGCAACGAGGCCAGTGACCTTTCACAGCAATCTCGCCTTGCACGTGGTGGGATCTAGATCGCAGAATATGGTATCGCGTTAGAAATAGGTACCTTCTCGTCGATGGGCTAGCGCGTTCCTTCGCGCGATAGTATCATTATTTCCTCGTTTGTAGATTCATTTATTTTGCTGGAATGCTGTAACTGTATATTTTCGCAGAACTTGGATTAGAGCATACTTGTGTAAATATACATATATTGAAACTTGAAACAAGGTGCGCTTGTTTTACGAGCGGGAAATAGCTTTTTCTGATTTACGACTACGAATGCTCATGCAATAATAGGTAAGCCTTTGTATGTGGGAACGGATCGGGGAAGTGGTTCACCGAGAGGTTCGTTATTATTATCGAGAATTCCCAGAAACCCTAACGGTAATGCAAATGTCCCAACACTTCCTGTTCGCGAGGCGTCGAAACGACCCTAGATATCGTTGTTAATGCCGATCCGAATGTAGTTATGCGAAGAGTTGTTCAGGATCGCCGACACGACGCTGCAGATAAGGATATATTCCTAGTCACGAAGCGATGCTGGATATTATCTTGTGGGACCGCGCAGTATGTTCGACACGAACATGACATCGAATGACTTTCAGAAGATTGTGTCTTACCTGCAGTACTGATAGGCGAGGAAATAGTTTAGCTCCGGGCTGTAGGGGTTCATTCGTGAGATGAAATACTGCACGCCATCTAGTTGTATGGTCGTTATCCTTTGAGCTAGAACAAAAAATCTACTTTTAATATTTCATAGCATTGTTATATTATACATGAATAATTGAAGTACTATTGTATAATGGGAGTGAGATGACGGTGTCAAGATTGAAAGACTACAATGGAATCCAACATTGAAATGAATATGACCCCGGGACTTGACGCGCCTCTCGATCACTCATCATGCTTAATGTGACGTGTATGAACGACGCGACGCCTTCACACTTCACGTCCGCTGCATTTCATCTGTCGGATATACCATCTCCATGTATCCGTGTGTGTGAACAACATTATTCAAAACATTAAAACTTGTAGAGTCTGGTGTTTACATTTGCACAATTGGAAGTCATTAAATCTTTTCATTATATGAACTGGGCGCTTGCAGTTCTCTTTGTAAATATTCTTATCCGCACGTTTTGTTTACTACGCCTGCTGCATTTGCATTGAACAGACGTGGAATACATACAAGACAAAGAGTTTTGCGGTCAGACCACCACAGGTCCCCGTGGCGTACTAAATCATGCATATTCACACTTCATGTGCTGTGGTTGACCGCTAACTTTATGACTTCCTAATTTGGGAAAGAAAGCTATCAACGTTTTATATGAAACATTACGTCTTTATTAAATGCAAAGTCCTCGTGTTAAACTTATCAAAATTTTAGTAGCGTCCAAACACAATAATAATTAAATGTTTGACGACTTTGAAGATTATTCACATATCCTTTGACATTGTTGGTTAATTTAATAAATATTAATGAATACCGGATATGGAGCGGCGCCAAACGTTATTTATTACCTATGGAGATATTTTATAGAGACCGGTCAATAATGTGTCTATACTTGAACGCTAAATATAGAACGTAAGTGCATTGTCATCCTCTTAATAACGTGGGCCGTGAATCGTACGCTCGCCGAATCACGAAGCTCTCGGCGGCATCCCCACGACCATCGCCATAAACCATAGCACGACTAAATCTAACGGAAGAGAGAAGACTCTACTCCATTAACATCGTATAAACAACGACAATCAACTGGCACTGTTGAGCCCCGAGTTGGTTAAACTCGCCAAGCCGTGACGCGCAAATTGTAGTTTTATTGTGTGCTAGCGTCTCTGAAACCATTCCCAGAGGAAGCGGGGATTAGCATCTCCGCCGCGAGGTTTATTCAACCGTCACGACGGCAATTAGTTACGTTTAATTAAAAGGATACTTGACTGCTGTTGTGATTAACTAAATACAAGTGCACTTAGCGTCGTCGTGTAGAATATCATCGGGTATCGTATGTACCTACAAGCTAAAAAGTGCCAGTCGAACGGGTACACTTAGGTAGATTTTAGTCTTATCTAAAGTACTGGGTAACTTACGACTTTGTTACAGAAAATGCTGTATCTCGCTGTAGTTATAGCTTGTATGCTAGTACATAAGCATTCTGAAATCACACTGAACGAACGCGGTTCCTACTATTCACAATCACGGCTAAACAAGGTAACAAACGACCCAAGTGCAAGTATTTATGAGGAAGCTTTTAAATGACTTATCGTGAAATTCTATTGTGAGCATAATCTTCAGATTCGTTAAATTGCAAGTTGTCCACTCCTCTCGTCTATTACAGCCTCAAGAGTCTACGATTGGAATTCATGCATAATGCATTCTCATGCATAAACGACGTCGCTTACTCGGTTTTACTTCTTATATGTACTTTTTCCTCGAGTATGTACTCTGGTCTGAGCTTAATAGCTAGTGCAATTTATCAGCAACATTGTATTGTGTCATTCTTGAAATGTCTTTTGTCTCATTTGCCAGGATAATGAATGTCGCATTGTGCAAATCGAATTACGTCCCATTGTGTTGTTTTACATTGTCAATGTGAAAAAGTAAAAAAGTATGCTGAATGATGATGGAAAGTTTTCATAGTCCTGAATAGGGTAAACCTCCTAATTTATCATTTAAGTAAACGTATTCCACCTTTTCTTTGTCGTACGTATCGGACAGTCTTTGATGCTCATCAAACGGTGGATGGACATCAATCAAAATCAAACTTGGAAAGCTTAAAACTTCTTCTTCTTCTTTTTGTCCTTATCTCATAATAACAGGGTCGGCACAACATGTTTTCTCTTAAAAAATATTGGGAATAATTTAGCATATTGCGTCGGTCTTGCCTAAACATGATACAAACCTAATCTGTAATGTGTATGTACCAAGAATTTATTACTTCTGTCTGAGCGTATGGGATTAATCATACTTTTTTAAATATTATACGCTTGCCTTTGACCACTTACGAACATAATGTTTCTGAATTCAATGTTATTAACTGTTTATCTGTTTAATACAGATTTGTTGGTTGTATTGCTATACATGTTTGTTTATATTTTTATATTCACCTTAATGAATGGAACTACATACAGAATCATACTTTGGGTAGAAAGTGGCAGTGGCGTCTATAGTCTGCCGATGCAGGCAACAGAGCCGAGTGATGCAGGTCACGTCTTTGCAGCCTGCGCGGCATGTTGATGAGCAGTGCCGGGCGACAGTGCTGGCTGCACAAGACACGTTCGCCCCAACGCTCGTATCGGTCGAGCCGCCCCGCCATAATCAACGCGGTTACTACCTTCTTACTGATGGTTTCTGTGAACGCGCCCGATGAGGCTAGGGTTGTTTACTATTGCAGGTGATGTTAGCAATATGTGATGTTACCTCAGAAAGCATCATACTATCACTTTTTAGACTTTTTTCGGTGTTGCTTTCACTTTAGCCGTCCAGTCTTGTTCTTTTTTTAGTTATTTGTTTGCCGGATGACTCTAATTAATATAAGGTTTTACTAACATGCTGTTGTCCGGATATTTACCATGTATTATGTCAAGCAAATAAAATACATGGTAAATAATAATAATAATATGGGACAACATTCACACAAGGTCTTCAGGTCCCAAACTAGGCAGAGCCTGTACTATGGTAACCTGATGACTGATATATATACTTAAATACATACTTATATATATACTTTTTTTTTAATACATATACACACCCAGACACAGGTCAAACAGACATGTTCATACACACAAATGTTTGACCTGTCCGGGAATCGAACCCGGGACCAGCGGCTCAGAAGGCAGAGTGCTACCAACTGCGCCAACCGGCCAGTCAAAAATATCCTGATAACAATATTAACTCTAATGGAGGTTATATTATTTAGGGATATTTTTTTTATATTATAAGCTTGTTTTGACAACTGTAATTCCGGCATAGCTTTACCATGAACATAATACACTTAGTTATATTTTTTGCTATTTGTATTCCTGCGATGCTTTCTCTAGTGATTTTAGTAATCTTAAGATCCAGGACATACAACCATCTGAACATAATCCGTAGATAGCTTATTAAGCAATGCTAGGAGCTACTATGGGCAGCAGTGAGTATCCCACTCAAGTCACAAAGCACTTTGGTAGAGCCATTCCTTAAATACTTGGTTGTCAATTTCTTTAGAACTCAACGGTTATGTAATTGTTATTTAATTGATTTGAAGTTCCAGGAGTTTACATAGTGACAACCCTAAATAGTAAGGGTGAGTGTACTGTGCTAGATATCCGGCGAGCTCATCCACCGGACGCAAGTCTAACGGACCCCACTCCAAAAGCTGTTTGCGATCGCGAATGTCACGGCACGCACCGTGACTACATCGCGATCACACCACAAATGTCAACTATAAAGATGATTCATTGCAAAACTGCGACTCGTTACTTGTAACGGAAAATATCATTTAGATTTATTTGCAATGCTATGGCGGAAAGAAACGATAAACATAGATATTTCATGAACATCGATTCAAATCGTAATGTTATTATGCGTCATCTTCGATCCTGGCCCTAACGTATTCATCGTGCGTAACACGCACTTCGGATATCATTAGTCAATCAACTAACAACCTGTCTCCACTCGGAAGTGAGCAGATGTTCCGCCTCATTGCGCACACTGAGCACGCTCCCTTATTTACGAGACCACAATATCTTGGTCTCTTGCACTGATCAAGTCCCTTTGGTTAAAACGTCGAGATTATTTCGTCATGTTGACCGCTTAGAGCGGACATTGTCTCATTAGAATTCGTTTAAAAGCCATCTCGTGGACTCACGTCTCCAGTAATAATAAACACTTCCTTCCATTCATGATAACATGTTACATGGATACTAAACGTGTAAACATCATGGTCATATGTAGTTTTAAACAATTATTTATTTATTTCGATTAAAATGGATACATTTGAGAACTAGAAAGAAAATCTATTATGTTTATTTTGACATGTGCAGAGTAAGTACTTAGTATTATGGATGAAGAAGAAAAACCGACTCAAAAACCAATAGGTGCAGATTGCCTCTTTTTTGTTACTACATCAATTTTGCACGCAAGAACGTAATTGTTTCAATGATAATCAAGATTGATGAGCATATTAGGATTGAGAAAAAACACTATAGCACGAAACTAATACATATATATTATAATTATGGAAACAAATCACAGTTTCGGAGTTGTGTACATGTTCTATGTTATATGAGAAAAAAACTAGATCACGCCTCGTCAAGCTCCGTCCATGTCAATAGAAGTTCTAGCAATATTTTCACTCTCACGTGACAACATCATTGCAGACGTGTTCAAGCAATGGTTACGAAGTACTAAAGGTAAATATTTGCCTGACAGCTTTACTGTAAGCAGAGTCGGGGTCAGTTCAGTATATCTGCAGCAATTTAAAAAGTATAAAAACTGGTTTTATCTAAAAATAACCTGCGCAAGTGAGCCCTCCTGCTAGTGCCAGTGTACACATCTTTAAATTATTCTAATAGGCAGGCCACCTTCGCAACCCGAGGATTCAGAAGGCAATTACTTTAAATAATATTGGATATATTTTCGCTGCTAATGTCGAGTAGTTGACTTCGAAGTGTGTTATTTTATTATATTTAAAACGTCTGGGACTTGAAATAGTTTTCATAAAATATTTCTCGCAAATAGATTCTGCGTAGGTGTTGTATCTGTTTGATATAAACTCATAACAAAATCACTTTAAAGGATTGCCTGCGCAATGAATGCATTATTCATGCAGATTTTTATGCATTCTTTATTACACTTACGTTACTAAATTAATAATTAAGGCTTTTTTACTTCACATTTGTTATAAACATAAATACCTCCATAAAAATCGATTTTTGGGATTGGAATGGATGACCGCAGTGATCGACGAAACGTCTAGAACACAAGTTTCATTTAGACCACGGCCAAATAGCCCGGAAGCAATACATACAACAATATATTGAGATGTTTTTCCCCTTGATATGTTTTAGTATGGAGGGGTAATAGGAAATGGAATTCCACACGGATGAAACTGCAGGACGCAGTTGTAAAGTTATCATCATGTGGAGTCACATCTTAAGCAGAAGACATCGTGCTGCTAAAATTATGACTATCATAAAGTACTAACTAACACCACCTCTACATAAATATATTATTACATTAAACACGCCAATAAAATAAATAAGTAAAGATACTCAACAAAGGTCACCATCCACCACCTAGATATAGTCGGTCACAAAAACCAGTGTTTCCCGTGAATAAAAATATCATATTACATGCTGTTTACGACGTCGTTAATGTTAAATTTCATTTCGGATGCAAGGGCATAAATGTTTGATAAAAAATAAAGGCTTGCCATATAAGTACCTATATCGACGTCTCGCAGGTAGTAAAGAGTTTTCCATTCGCTGTCGCATCATCATTTTTATTCGTATGACATTTTTTTTAATCTCTGATTCTGAGTGTTATCGTACAGCGTTAACAGTTGGATGAGTTTATTTTTACACATTTAAGTATTAATTTTTCGACAAATACTTTGATTTCGGCCGACGGTATATTCAGGACATGTTTTAAAATAGATTTACAGAATGTAGTCCATTGACATCGACAAACTGTGGTGCAATCGACGCCATACTGTATGCTAAAGCTAAAGCTAAAGCTAAAATTATGTTAAGGTTTATCAAATATATTATTTCGATACTAAGTGAATGAGCGTACACTTTTGTTCGTGTATGTCAGAAAAGCCTGTAAATATTGTAACCACAAACCGTTGGCGCCAGCGGCGACCCCATTACCGCACCCTGTGCAGGTCTGGCATGCGCATAATGCGCATGCTATGAGTAGATATTCGGTGAGGGCGCGCAATGCCCTGCGCACACTGCATTACATAACGTAAACCAGTCGTGGTTGCAATCCGCAGCATCTCAATACGCGT
This sequence comes from Apeira syringaria, assembly GCA_934044485.1. Lineage (NCBI taxonomy): Eukaryota > Metazoa > Arthropoda > Insecta > Lepidoptera > Geometridae > Apeira > Apeira syringaria. The sequence continues at coordinate 7,661,847 of OW203659.1, forward strand.
TACTTCACGGTCATATTGCAAGTTCATTGTCGAAACGTTTGCTAAAACAAAAAACTAGAGATTGTTTAACAAAATTGACTCACCGTCTACCAACGACGAGTCGTTGAACCGTAATCATCTCCGACCGGCGCACTTCAAAGCTCTAAATGATCGAAGCTATTCCAATATAATCTTAATCTGCTCCCAAACGCTAATATCAATTTAAAACAATAAAAAGCGCAATTTTATTATTTATCATGTTAGATTTCGATTGCCGAATGGCGTGGGAACACAGATCGGGATGTTCGCGGTCGGATAACGATTGGAACGCAAAAAAGGGTTCGAGATAATGTGGATCGTACGCGGGCGAGACAAGCCAAGGACGGCAGCTCCGGCGCGCCCGCCGCCGGCCGCCAGGTCCACCTCGCGCCCTCCAACAACTATTTTTAGGAGGTAATCAAACTTGTTGCTGGCCCTGTCCTGATCCTGTCTGGCGATGAGCAAACGTCCGCAAATACTTTTGGCTGATTTGGAAACCAGCCCATAATTACCGGTTTTAGTTCGTTTAAACACACAAACTGTATGTTCATACTAAAAACTTAATCTTGGAGTAAAATGTTATGTAAAAGGTATGATAAGTAAAAGGTCATGATGTTAAAATTGCAATGCATTTTAGTCAAAAATATTTCAATCAAGACCTTCAAATGCTTTGTATTGCGGAGGAACAGGAGTGACATTTTTAGGCGTGTTTTTTGTAGTTGAGGATCGTTAAATTTCTCGTCTGATCGTAATATGATATAGCTGCACCACCTGGTGTCTTAATCGCATTACTTTCGAAATATAATATGACCCAAAAAATACAGAAATTTAAGGATTACAATAAATAACACTTAGATCCTTTCGGCATTCAGCGTTAGTCGGCTTTAATGCGTACATACGATCATTCTATTAAATAGATTGGAAGGTTATAAAAATTCTTTAAAATATTATTAAGTCTATTAAATCTTAATTTATCGTATCTATCAACATTGAAATTAGTTCCCTTTCGGTTTTGTTGTTAACTTTTATTTTTGGTGTAATATAGGCTCAGGATTGGCCACTATCTCACTTCATGGCATGGGGTGGTCTTTTATGCATTGCGTAAGCAAACTTTTTGTATACTTTAGACTCTTAGTTTATTGAGTTAAACTGTGAAAACCTTTTTCCCCAAATTATGAAGCGTAAATCAAAATTTTACATAAATAGGTCCTTAAATTAAAATTGTACGTTCTATATTTTGAATTACAAATTAAATATGCCTTTAAACAATAGCTTAGTTTTCTCATTTCATATTATACTTGTGGCCAGTTTTGTAAGATAATGTAGAGAAGATGACTTTACTGAGAATTTTGTTTTTTAGTATATTACTATATACATTATCTTAAATATCTATATTGTTTGCCTTCTTTTTTCTTCTTTTTCAAAATCTTTTATAATTCTTAATCACTTAAATATATTTGATTTGTTTTTGTGACTTACTAATAATGATTATAAATATTATTAAGTATTTGGCCTCTACACTTGTGGAGTTGAATACCTGTGTGCTTCAAAAATTTAAAATAAGAAACTACTATCAGTATTGTGACATATCGTGAGTCATATCTTGAATATCTGGAATAACCAGTGAACAAGGGTTAACTTCAAATGTTTATGATTTGTAATGGTCTACAAGAATTTCAACATTTGAATCGTATTCAAATAAACTTAAAACAAGAATCACAAGGAATTGCCAAGTATCACAACATGCAGCAGAGGCGATGTTTATAAACATTCATTAGCTGGTTTGTTCCACGCCTGTTCATAAACTGTTGATTAAACAATCCACTGAATGCACCGATTACTTCCTCGTTATCACAAGAGGGACCAATGCTATCTGCAGAAGTATTCCGTTAATTACATTACCTACATAGAAGTGAAAAAATAAGTATTTTCTATATTTTTTTTGTCTGACCTAAGCTACCCTCATAGAAAATACTACACAATTCAATACATATAATCCTAACAAAAAAAATACCAAAAAGATTCCAAAGTAAATATTATATAAGTATTGAAATATTCAATAGCTTTCTGATGTTTTTTTAAATATGAAATCAGCGATAAAGATCATAGTCCGAATAAATTGGATCATATCACTGTCTTGTTCTCTCTATCCTCAAACAGATATAGCATTAAAATGTCTAAAATCCATTGAAATTACGAAAATTAAAAAAAAAATATTCATTCAAATGTCGTCGATCTAGTTTCATATATACAATTTTTAAGTATAACTAATACAAATGTTTAAAATATTTACTTTTAATTCAACTACTTATAAATGGGAAAATTTGCATGTTTGGATGTTTGTTTATCTATCACATCAAAATTACGTAACGGATCTGAATGGAATTTGACACTTGGACATTTGACATTTGGAGATAGATTATAGTTTTTTTCCGGATAAAGAGTATCTCATGTGCTTACATAGGTTTTTATCCGAAAGACTACGGTAACGGAAAACCCGCGGTAGTTCACGCACCTAGTTATAAAATAAGTTGGAACTGTTAACTTGATTTTTGCTTCTGAGGCAAACTAAATGAATTTTATTACATAATAAGGTTCATCGTTGAAGAAAATAAAAATACCTTTTTATTGTTTACCGTCTTTAAAAAAGGTTTGGTTGTTTGTGGTTCTCAATTCGACTCGTATGTTTTTTTAATATATTTATATTTTTTATTATTATATATATTTTAATAAATTTTTTATTACACCGTTCTATAAGGTGAAATCGGGTTCTAATGTTGGTTCTGCTGTATTTTAATCGATGGCATTACATACTTATGAAGATATAAGTAATCAAATATATCTGAAAGAAATAGGAAAATGACAAGAAGTGTAACTGCATTACAAAATACTTATGTAAATAAAAGCTATTACGGCATTGGTCCGTCATAGATGGAATGTAAAAAAGTAACGTTTTGTCCGTATCTTTCTTCGTGATTCTCGCAGGAGCTCGCTGCGTTTACGGTACCGGTATCTACCAGTACAGCTAGTCGAGGATGCGGACTCGATAACCCGTAATATTATTCTATGGAAGTTGTCGTACCATGATAGATGTCCTGCCACGAAGCGGGTAGGCAAGCGGGCGATGAACCCCTACATCTGTGACCGCCCCCTCCGCACCCTCTGGATTTTTTCTCGGCAGACTTCCGTTGGACAGTTTTTGCCGATCGATAACCTGCCCGATAGCCCTGGACACGCCTCATTAGCGGAATCGTTCCTTACGGACCTGATTGGTGTAACTCGATCCTCGCTGCCCGGACTGTACAGATCCATGATGAGGTAATTCGCGGCATTCCTATAAACGACTGACTCTACGCGGGCAGGTGTCGTTGACATTGGATAAAACACTTTCCGAGAACGACGCCAAGTATGCATTTGCAACTCTGAACTTGGTCATTACGCTCGCATAAAAAAGATCTGTATGTTTTATCTCAACTAATTGTTTATGATGTAACATTACGTTAACCTGTTTTGCAACGTTTTTGATACGGATCTTTTTGAAAGCAGAATGCTTAAGAAAGTGCCAGGTCAAGAGTACTCTAAACCAACGCTCTTGTATGAAAGTTCTGAGCGTGGATGAAGCGAAAGATGTGAATCGGGATAGTAGGATTTCAAAAGCTGTGGATTCTGAATGCCCCTCCGGGTAAAAGGCGTGAATATTATATATTAATAGGTATATGTATGTTTAGGTCTCGGTCAACTATATTGGTAGTGATTCACTTGTTCAACTAAACTAAAATAAATTACTCCAAGTAAGTATGACATTTACCGATAAAAGTACTAAAATTAGATATATTTATTAAAATTACGGGTAGTTTTACATAAAATATGTCGCCACTTATTTGGTGCCTACTAAAACTACCCGCAATTGTCCAGCAATTATAAAGAACTCGTCTAAAATTAACATTATCATTAAATGGAGTTATACGAATTTTAATTTTAGCGTAAATATAATACAAGCTAATTCTTTTTGAAGAATTTTAGTGAATGTTGCTAATTCGAGTGATTAACAGAATTACAGCCATTTTATCCAAAATACATAAGTTCCTTAAAAGGTTTAAAGTATAGACAGAATAGGAACCTCTAGTTTGTCTTGCTTCGTTGTCACATTGTTCTGTGTCTTCCTGTTGTGGCGCGGTGCACTTGTGTCAACACGCGCAAAACCGCGTTGCCCTCTCTACCTTACCTTACCGCTCGCCCTTCTCCACTCAACTGTTATACAATCTGTGAGAGGTCGTATCGTACGTAAGTGATGTTAATGTACGCAAGACGCACGCGCATAACATTATGCGGGATTTTATTATCGACACTTACTTGTTCCCTACGATGTTGCGCTTATTCGATTTTACATAACATTTTAATCCGGTGTTAATTTTTGTCTTTTGCTGAAATTTAAACTGATAATATAATATATGGACTCGTCAAATATAATTTTGCTGTTACTCTCTTATTGATTCTTTGTCTTTTTACTTGCAACGTTCTGTTGAATCAGTTATTAACTAACATAAAAAAAAAGGTTATGTGTGATGGTGTGGTAAAGCCACCATTGTATATTCTAATAAAAGCTGAACAATGAAGGTCGAAGACCCTCAGGTCACAACAGCCACCATACTACGTGTTTAAATGAAAACTATCATTATAATCCTTATTTAAACGAAGTAAGACTAGTTTTTCCTTCTAGAGCTAACAGTAAATGCAATAGAATAGCGATTTACAGTCGCGCTGTGGCTTTGTCTTCAATGCTTTCTTTGCATTCAAGAGTTTTGTTTCTCTGCGTCGCATGTTTTTAATTAAAAAAACAGAGTGAGCTTTCCGTAGGTTACGTGTATGATAAGATGGATCGCTGTGTGATTGCAGTTTGTTACAATTCCTTAAAAATATGAAATTGAAATACAAATAATTTTAACTATTGTATTTGTCTTAACAATACATATATGTATATATAACTTTTATCTACTTACAAACACGACTAAGACATTTAATTTTACAATTTCCAAGTTGTTACCTTAATAACTAATTTCAAATGTTTTTATCTTTCACGACCTAATAGTATACAAAATACTTTTTTATTTTAAAAATATCATCAGTTCATAAAAGAGGTAAATAATAAATATATACAGATATGACATGATTGCAGTACAGTAGAACGTGCCTATAGGTGACACACAATTTTTTTAACACAATGATAATTACCCACAAACTGATTGACAATTAAAATTTTATGACAGTGAACATACCTGACACAGGGCGAAGGGTGGCTGCGATGATCACGAGACAAGTGGCCAAAATGAGCTGCATGTTTGCGATGAGTGGAGTATGCGGGACGAGAGATACGCGGGCACAGGAGCGCGCTCTAACACGGGACACGGGCACACTGAGCGCGCGCTGCTCTGGACCCCCCCTTATAACAGACGCGTCCCGCGCGCACCACTAGATGGGACCGCTATACCGATACACCGCTCTAACGCCACAAACATTACCATTGCCCACACGACGTCCTCTACCAAACGTTAACTTACCCAGAGATGTATACCGAGATGGGAGTATAGTCCGTCGGACGGTGGTGCAGTGCCTTCAGCCGCGGACGTCCGGCGGCGGACGGACGGCGCCCGCGCTCCTCGACACGGGAGTTATCTCGGCAAATCGTACCGCACAATAGTTCGCTCTCAATTTGTTCTTGTTGCGGTCGCTGCGAATTCTTCGCTTGTCCGAAGGGATGTCGTAGTTTTTTCTCGGCTCACGATATCGCGGCACGCTCAAAAGTGCACCTTTGTTATATCGCTCATTGAGCAACTCACCGGCAACACAACGAAGCAATTAAATTTAAAGTTGGATGTGAATGCACAAAACAATGATGATAGAATGAATCTTCTTAGAACAACTGAAATAATGTTGGAACCCTTTTAAACAAAATTGTGCTAAAAAGTTCTTCGAAAATCTTTAGAATCAGCTCTTTAAATTTTTGGTTTTAAACTTTTCAAATAAGGCTACATTTTTATAAATGTTTTCGTTCAAACTCATGTGATTTGAGTATTCTAACATAGTACATAAAATAATTGCATGCAATAACAGGTAGACTTGCTATATCGGATCTATATGGGATATACCACAGGGAGAGCGTACTACTACTTCATCATTCCATATATACTCGTATTTATAAGTACTAACACAATTGTACAAATATAATAAGATAATCCTTGCAGAAGATGATATCTGTTAAACCTTGCCAGCAACAAAATATTTCTCGGAAAACCATTCTCTAAAACACATCATGGCCACTCATACGAGTTAACGAATCAATAATCAAATTTTACTATAAAATGTTTTTGTTAATTGTAAATTGTTTTCGCCCAATATATCACATCTAAACATTGAGATGCATAGGTGGGTATGTTTAACATGAAAATATAACGTTATTATAGTAATCTTGTTCGTTTATCTAAACGGTGTGAATGATAATCACACGTTTTTATACGATTATCTGCAAGATATCCATTGCTTTAATGGCGATCTAAAAGGCTCTATACAAAAGACATAAACGCATGCCGCGTGCAGATCGAACGTAAATGAACCTATTTGTAACATTATCATCTCGCTATTAATGTGAAAGCGTTAAATTTAAAACAAACTTTTGAGGTTGTTTGAGGTGGTTACATAACCTCTTAATTTAAAAAGTATTGCTTGATCTAATTGTGTCGATCGTCACTCAGGTGGCTCGCCAAATGTGTCTTTCGGCTCTACTGCAAGCAAAATAATTCCAAAACTACAGAACAGTAAATGTCGCTGAATAAATCTTGTTCGTTTTGATAAAGTGAAATCCTTAGAAAGATTATCCTAATATTTTTTTTATTGACGTGATAACGTTTTATAAATTGATGAATACCAGCAACACTCATGAAAAATAGTAACGTTTCGCGTAACGTTCCGCGTAACGTTCCACCTGAGTTTTGTATTACATAAAATAATCAAAGTCAAAGTCAAAGTCAAAGTTTAAAGTCAAAGCCAAAGTTGAAGTTGAAGTCAAAGTCAAAGTCATAAATGATTATGATGTTATCACGTAAATCTATCGTCCGTAAACCGACTTTACAGACAACCAATTTTTTTTTTATAGAAAAAAGAATAATGAAATAAATCTAGAAGTGACGTGACACTTCATGTATGTCTAATGTCGACTGAACGACGTTTAAATAATTTGGAGGGTAGAAGGGTGAAAAATACTTTACGACCTATTCTCATTTAACAAACATACACAAAACAACATATAAATCAGGTGAGCCCTTTAGGAGGAGTTCCGTAACAGACACTGTGACATGAGACTTTTATATATTAGACCATATTATAGATATACTACCGATAATAATGTTAATACTTATGTGGGTTTTAGCTATCCATGAGGGCAGTAGAAAGTGCTATACCACCATAATTGCAATAACTGCCCCAATTGATATCAATGCATGTACTACGCGGCTGGATGAAGTACCTACTTTCGTGATTTACTCTATTGTATAATAATAGGTAACAATGTACATGTTCCAACCTCATGGGTGGTCATATGTATAGTAATAACATTTTAAAATGTTCGTTCTACGCAAAAAAAGGGTTACCTTGCTTGCATCATCACATCCCGTATCTTACACATTCTTTATTCTCACACACATAATAAATATACCCTTAGCGCTTACCATAATAAATACGCTGTGTAGAATAGGAATTCGTAATACAAACCACTGCTTTTAAAATAAACCGTGCAAAAGGCTCTGGAGCCCGCGAAATGTTTCACATAGCATGAGTTACGTTCAATAGAGATATGTACGAGACGATAAAAATAAAATTCACGGTTTATTTTTATTTAAAACAAGTCAAAGTATTACTTTAATAGCTGCAAAAGGAAAAAAGTGTAGGGATACGAGCGATACAAACATTTAGTTTTTTTACTTTTAGACGTTAGCCCTCTCGAGTAGTATTTAATTGAACGGGTGCATGACTCCGATGTTTTGAATAATAGCAGTAATACCCGCGCATGCCGCTCAAACAAAACTATTAATGCGCCAATCATGCGACTGCGCGAGCACTACTGGGAATATTAAATTAGTCCTATTATGAACCCTTTATTCTTTGTTTATTTTCAAAGAAACACATTCCTTTTGAACTCAAATAGATATCGTTCTCTTTGATTTAATCAGATGTAAGTATTGATCAGACAAGCATTCCGCAGATATGTCGCTTGAACAAATGTTTACCTGTCTGTAAGGGATATAACGGCATCAGTGTATCTACAGAAAAAACCGCATAGATAAACTCGTGTAACTGTAAAATTATCCGAAAACTGCGAGGACGCACTCTTTTTTTATCTTGAAGGACGAGATTTAAGAAGTGATAATTGAAATCATCTATTTTCTAGATATAGATACTTGGACTCCTTTTTTCGTGTTGACAATTCGCACATGTGAATATTGTTTGATTAAACTCATCGTAGCAGTATATAAAACTTTAGCCAGTAGAACACTATAAGCATGCGTCTTCTACCTTTATCTAAGTAGGTAGTGTCGTTAGCTCGGTCGCTAGTAATAGAACCACAGACAACAAATCCATAATCTGGGAATATGATCTTTGAGTAGAATATATGGGCTAGTATCGCATGCTTCGGTTTCAAATCAAACGCAAGTTCAAATACATATCCAATTACTTAATAGGTAACGTGTTAATAGGGTGACTTAGCACAGATGGAAATGCCAAGCATTTTTGAATCTTAAAGTTCGTCTTACATCATGTTTTTTTAATTCGAAATTTTGTCCTGTTTAAGGCCGCATATTTCTTTCTGCTTTCAAGAACACCAACACCTCACGTGTTCTTATTCATTGCTTTAATGAATATTGTATTTAAAATTCTCTCAAACTGTATCAAAAATAATACTGATGTCTTTTAAACTGCTGTTACGAGTCCACTCGGCCCTCCCGGTGGTCGACATCGCCGCCATGTAACCTGATTACCACGATTACGATAAAAACTCTACTTGGTATCGTTTTAATGCCGTTTCAAAATTAACCTCATAATAGTCAAATGTAATAGCAATGGACAACAAAAGTAAAATAATACGCGTGCAAAAGCGCGCCTTGAGACGACCCTGAATAACATTCGGGATACTACACGATCATTACGTCGCATGTGCAATGGTACAGTTTGTCATTTGCATAGAGGTGCATTCACAGATGCTTTGTAGTACAGCGTGCATTTATGATACAGCATAATGTACGTAGATTTAAGTGTTTTTTTTATTATTTGTTTGATGTGAAATAAATGTATTTAATTTCATTTTCATTTCATATATCACGTGATCAAAAAAACGAATTTATTTTTGATACACAATGGACAATACGCAAAACGAAACGATGGTGTTTCTATACACTTGAGCGCATTTATCTCTCGAACGAAGAGAATGAGCGATCACCGTGAACGCGAGACGTTGTCTACCGATCTCCAAGTGCTATCGACGAAGCACTAGGGGTTAGAGAAAACGAATGGTTTCGAAGCTATAGATCTTGTCTAGGCTCACAGGTCATACAGGTGAACTGTCCTACGAGCGGATTCCGAAAGCAGTAGGCTAGGTTGATGGTCACCACACATGAAAAACATTTAATAATTTATTTACCTATACATTTCGACCAAATTGCATTGGTCATGGTCACGAGAAGACTCGAAGAGGTAAATAAATTACTAAATGTTATTTACAATGTCTTAACAAATGTTAATGTACATCACGAAAGCCCAATAATTACAATTGGTAAAAGTAATTGGCACTGGCTGTATGAAACATTTTTAATACAACATGAAAAAGAAAAGTATTACACTTAGACCCCCGCACTAGGATTCCCTGTGTCGCGGAAGGCATGGACACACACAATCACAGCATACAACATGCAAGACCCGCGACAAACATCCACAGCCACACTCATCGCACAAATGTTTGCCCCGCCTGGGATTCGAACCCAGGGTCCCCGGAGACACAGAAGTCATGTCACTGACACTGACCACTGCGCCACGGCGACCGTTTCCGACTCATCTTTGATCGAGGCTTCAAAACATGCATATCACTTAACTTTGCTCGTTCAGATCAATCTTCGTTAAGATCAATGATCACGATAAAATTATTACAGCATTTCGATTTTTTCCATATCTCGTTCAGAGCAATATAAAACAGACTATAATGTGTAAAATGGTCCATTCTTTAGCTCTTACTGAGATAAGTGTGGGTAGTGAATGTGTTGTGCACATTGAATAGAGCGGTCACGTTCTTAGTAGAGCAAATCGAGCGAGTAATAATTGTGGTCGCGGGTAACTTAAACAAATTGGCCCCTCTGCTTCGTGACCAGCTCTACAGTCAACACATTACAATGGCGGATCTATTGAATTATTTAATCCACGAAATTGTTAGATCGTTAACGCGCCTCAATAGTTCAGAGTGAGATGATGCTTTAAGGTTTTCCATTACGTAACGTATTCAAGTCGTGCGCCATGACGTATTTTAATAGGCAAACGGGCATAATATTGCCAGTAACGTATTGAGATTTCATACCATGGATAACGCCTCTAACGCCATAAAAGAATAAATGATTCCATGAGTTTTCGTCATCATTAACTCTTAAGGGTACCTTAGGAATCAATGATCACGAAAACTTGCTTAAAACAGAAAATCGTAAATCTATGTAATATCTCCATAGCAAGGAAGTTTTTGTATTTATATACCGAGGGTGTCTCGAAAACAGCTCGAATCCAAATAATAAGTTGAACAACAATAATGATTTTGTCTTCAAAATTATCTGTATGATAAGTTGGTAAGGTATCTTTACGGGAAAAATTCAATTTTACTAAAAAGGACTATATAATATAGCGCCGCTTCATATCTCGTTGACCGAGTTTCACTCGACTTAGCAACGGACCTTCAGCGGTAACTTAAGCTGTTCGTGGAGATCGAACGAGCGTCTGTCAGTTTGAAATCCGACGCTCCCACCGCTGAGCTATCATCGCTTCAAAAATTGTCTACAATAAATAATTAATTATTTCTAAATAATACTGAAATACACTCCACAGGAAAAAAAAATATCGAATTAAATTAGTCAACACATATATATAACGTTGATTGTAACTATAATTAGTATTTTTAGTAAAACTTCCACTTTGTTTAATACTAGCGGTCGCCCGCGGCTCCGCCCGCGTGGATGGATCTTCGCCCACTTCGCAACGGGCCGTGCAGCAGAAATCGTAATATGTTAATTTCGCCATAACTTCAAAACCAAACGTCTAATTTTAATCATTCATAGACCAAATATTATCTCCATAAACTGTACTTAGTGATGAAATAATTTATTTTGATAAGGATTAATAGCATGAGTAAAATAAACGCGTTTAAATGTAGTCGAAAAAAAATAAAAAAAATGGTTGCTGTGCCTCACTCGACATAGATAGGTATAGTGTGTCGCGGACTTTTTTGTATATATTTATAAGATCTACAATTAATTAGAACATTTTATGGTTCTATCTTTTATAGTTTAGGCAGCGTACGCAAAATAAGTAACTTTTCTGGTTGATTTTTTACACCTTGTGTCCGAAAAACCCAAATATCTTACGGAACCCTATTTTTTTCCAAAATAAAATATAGCCTATGTTACTCGTGGATAATGTAGCTTTCGAATGGTGAAAGAATTTTTAAAATCGGTCCAGTAGTTTTTGAGCCTATTCAGTACAAACAAACAAACATACAAACAAAGTTTTCCTCTTTATAATATTAGTGTAGATTTAAAATTTATAGCAAACTGTCTGAACGTAATTACAACATGATCGTAAAATATGTACTTGTACGTAAAATTAAACGGTTTAATTAGATCGTGCTAATACCAGTTTTTACCTTCAATTAGTAGCATAGCAGCATTGACATCAACATCGTAAACATAATATTATTTTATTCTTTATAAAGTTAATTAACAGTATTTTTGAACGCCACGAGTCGATTATGATAGGTGAATGAACCAAAAGCTCAATTACCTTACCCTTTTTTGCTTTTCGCGGATGCTTAATTTAATGTCTATCCACAATGTTGGACACGCTGTAAAATCCACAAAACGAATCGCAACAATGCTGTTTCTAATATTATTTACTTGTTTTTTGCTCTCTCTAGGTATTGTTTACCGTGATATAAACGCGAAATTTTCTTATTGAGGTTTATGCACCGAATCGTGCATAATGTCAATACATTCAGTGGAATATTTTAAGCAAATTCCAAAGATGGCGATCGAGGTAAACTTATCGGCGATCTAGAAACATCATGCCGTGTCTGATGGCGCACTTGAGCTTGTTTTAGGGGGACTTGATTGATATCGTTTCGGTGTTTTTTTTGATGCCGTTTTGGCATGCTGATGCCGGTACCGGTTTGAGGTGTAATTTAGGATTGCTGCGACACGGGTGGTGAATGTCGCGTTTCGGTATCAGCTTGCCGGATCCCATTTGCATGCTCAGTGGCTCCACGCCGAACTCATCAACTCGTTTCGAATGACACTTCGCTTTTTTTATAACTGTGAAATGTAAAATTATGTCAACCAACTTTTTCCTGCATGGCAGGTAAGTAATATTATCATTGAAATGTTGATTTTCTTTATGTTCGTGACTCCCTGAGATGAGTGAAAAGTGAATAATTACGTAGTTAAAAACTATACAGACTTTACTATTGATTCGTGTGTGAATAGGTACCTTCTAGGCTTGCGCGCTCTATTTAGACCGCGTCGACACTTAACATCAGGTGAGACAGTGGTCAAAAGCAAGCTTATAACTTTTTCTAACTCTTTAATTTAACTTTTAATTGCTTAAAGATAACTTACGCATTAAAATTTTTATATAAAAAAATCATTTTGGATACAATCAAATCAAATTATTTATTGTTACTATAAACAATATTAATACATGATAGCATTGTTGCTGGGTGTGCTTAGAAACCTAGCTTGGCCTATGCCTAAGCTTGGTTTAGTAAAACCTGTTATATATTCATTTACGCTTCCCATTTTTCACATATTAAGTCATACATTATAAGATCGTAAAATATTTTATTTTAATATATTACAATAATTTATTAATACAATCTTAATAGAATACTTTTGTGAAAATAATCTTAACAGAATGTTTTTTGATAACATGAGAACATACACAAAGTGAAATAAACATTATTACAGATTAAAAAAAACGACTATTGATCAGATCTCGATTAAATTAAAAGGAACCACATGAGAACATGGAATTTACCAATTTTCTAATGAAAAAGAATCATCACAACCGGTTTACTTAGAAAAAAGGTTAACGCACATAAAAAACACTGACGAATTAAGTACCTCCTTCTTTTTTGGAAGTCGGTTGAAAAGATTATCTCCCTTGGTTCAGTAAGTTTTGTGAGTAGAAGCAATATGTAATGCTGATTTATTGCCTTAAAGTGAAATAAAATAGTTCGAGCGGGTAGCATACCGGGAGACGCCTATATATTAGATCTGGCGATAGCAGTCGGGGTAGCGTTGTTATTGATTCGCCTCGCCGCCGTACGACGCGAGCCTGGGTGCTTAAGCAATTACTGAATAGAGATGGAGGCTTCTACATGCTACATGATAGGTGAACCTATAGACTTCCTAAAGGTAAGTTCTCATGCCGTTATAATTGGTCGGGTAGGTCGAGTAGGGTGCGGTGGCTGGCCGAGGTGTCAGGCGTTGATTTAGCCCGTGGATTTTCTCAATATATTACGTTCAGTATAATCATTTTTTTCAACACGTGTATAATTTGCAACTGTGATAAATTTCCCTTATCATGCAATCATTGACATATTTATTTAGGTCCTGTGCATTCAGATTATTGTTTGATTAATTTTCGGTATTTATGTAAGAGTTATCTATTTTTAAATATATATATATAAATACGTTTATTGTTCCTTAATTTAGTATAACTGTATAAAAATACAGGCGAAAAAAACTGTTACAACTTTAATATTGAATTGCACACTAGCCCCAACATTAGGATACCCTGAATTATTATATAGTTACGTATATTATTGTAAATTTTTGGCTATTAGTTATATAACAACAGCTGACCTGGCAATCGTTGTTCTGACATATAATTTATCGAAATGTCAAAGTGACACTACACTTAATTTAATTACTTATCGTCAATGAGCGACCGATAAATTATTTAAAAATGTGTTCATACAATAATGCTAAAATCGAATATAAAAGTGCGGGTGAAAAATACTATACGAATACAAATAACCCTCCTTCTTTCGCAGTCGGGTAAAAAAAACATATAAATCAAGCAAGCTATTTCGGAGGAGTTCGATAACAATAAAATTATCGAACTCCTAAGGCTCGAATTATCGAACTCGAAAAATTAATGTGATATGAGATTTTAATATATTAAACGATATTGTATTGTATAACGTTGTGGCTTTAACACACCACGGAGCCATACTTGCAATTAATATATGGAGCTCGGTCAATGCCGCTGCTTGAGGCGGAGGGCAAACGTAGTATGCTAAAAATAATACTTATGCCGAACGCCACGCCACGCATGTATGCCGTAATCAATGAACCGAATCTTCCCACTGTCTTAATCGATCACAACCAGTATACAATTAGGCCTGGAGAGCAGGGGTGAGACAAGCACAGCCAGGAGGGAAACAAATATACCAAGAATTATTATTCTTTGCGGTTCTGGATGATCGATCACGAGTGACGTAAGTACGATCAAGCAAGTTGTATTTACATACATATATTTATAGGAAAGCGCAAAAATAGTGTCGTTTATCAATCGTAAGGGACGTGTTCCCTATCTAAACGAAGAAGAAAAGAAATAAGAATATGCCCTCCACGTCACTCTGTCTGGACCGTTTATCCGCTTCCTTACTCCTTCTTTACCACGCGAAGGATTTTGATACGATTTTCACAGTTTAGTACAGTCGGCCAAAAAATTATCGTCTACCACTTTAGGGTTGAAAATCGTTTGAAAGCATAAAACAACAAGGTTGATTTTCCCGTACGGTATTGACAGTTTTTAATCGTTATTTTTTTTGTCAACGATATAATATGTAAGCCTTAACGAATACATTTTCTTATGAAATCTAAATTTCAACCGTGCGAAATAAGATTAGGCCAGGTCGCTATGTATTTTTTGGTTATAGATGATCATATGGTCGAAGGTAGTACGATGCTAGATTTATTATGCAGAATGGCTCTCAACGCAGCTGCGGTTCTTAGCAAATATTTTAATACTGGAGTTCGATAATTAGTCAGGCCGGTACTTGTTAGTACCTTACCGCCATGATTACTTACAAAATCATTTATTTAGAAAAAATGAAAGAAAACACGTTTATTATGGACATAAGTAACACTACAATAAATAAAGAAGGCGTATCATTTACATCTGATGGGACTGTTTTTCCTATCGGACATTAAACGTTTCTAATGTGTCTTTGACAGTTCCGAGTTCTCATATGATGATATATTGCAACTTAAGTATTATTACTTAAGGTGTTATTTCCTTCTCACAAGTTCAAGGTTACGGACATGATTTCAAGATATCGTAAATCCAATCTCGATGGCTCATCGGTGTCGTCGATCGCGGCTTTCTCACGAAGTATTCCACAAGTTTAGTATCATAATTTAGTAAGCTTTATCGATACGTAAGTAAGGAACATAATAGTGCAGCAAATTGTTTGAAATAAATGTTCCAACTATGTATGTGTTATAGATTGTTTTGTTTGAGAGCCATGGTTAGCAACCAGTTGTTCGGTTCTTTGTTATCAATGTTGACTCACACAATATTGACCCTAACTCGGCTTGTGTTTGTTTTACGCAGTAAGAGTATTTCTATTGGATTCATTCACATAAAATCAAATAACGCCAGCGTGTCAGATTCCTTTTGACGGGCAACATCATATCATTGATTAAAATGAACCGTCTTATTCATCATTTTTATGTATACCTATTCTTTAAGTTATTAAACTGACATGGTGACTAATACAATAATTAAAACGATTATCGGATTATTTACCATATTTTTTAATTGTTTTATTTGCTCGACATTTCGGCACAGTTGCATGCGCCATGGTCACTATCAGTAGTGAAGTTTCTGCGGGTAGGTGTTCATTAGGCGTAGACAAATCTGTCTACCCTCTTTTTTTGACGTCTGTTGATTTATATCAATCAAACCAAATAAAATACTTGGTAAATATCCCGATAGTAATATGTCAGTTCTGATATTATCTAAGTTCTTTACATACGTATAAAACATAATATGGGATGTAATTAATTAAATATCATTACACACTTACAACTTATCCGTAATGCCCCCAGTATTACAGATATCTATAGGCGACGGTGGCCTATCTGCTTGTTTGTCATCTCGTACATTTAAAAGAAAACATAATTAAGCCCCTCCACTGCCAGTAAAAAGGTTTTCCGTAAATCATTGTCTCAATTGTACTTTGGCCACTCAAGAGAATCACTGCATTTAGTACTTAGATTACAGAAATAACACATGGGGTATAATTGTAAATGATGCGTAGGGTAATTGCAACCTTTTAACCTCTGAAGACAATAAGGAACTCATTAAAGTAAAGGCTCACACGGTAGCTTATAGTCCTCCTAACTCAATTACATAATTAAGCTTCTTTCATCTTGCTTCCGGGTTCTTCCGGGAATGCTTTCACATCACACGTTCCGCGCAAATGTGTATGGGTCATATTGCGCTTCAAAGATTCCTCATACACATTTAAAATTTGCCATTAGACAATTTTGAGTCTTTTAAGATTTTTTTTATGTGTAATATTTTTTTAAATACCACTTATGAGAATAGTCCAGGTTAATTTTAACCATAAATTATAATGCAAGTTCATTCTGATTGAACAAATTTTGATTTAATTTGCTAATTTATTAGTCAACTAGCGGCCCGTTCCGGCTTCGCACGGGTATTAAATATATAGCATATGTCATTAATGGATGTTATTATACATATAAACCTTCTATATATATACTCTTCAATCACTCTATCTATTTAAAAATAACCGCATCAAAATTCATTGCGTAGTTTTAAAGATTTAAGCATACATAGAGATATAGGGACAGAGAAAGCGACTTTGTTTTATACTATGTAGTGAATAGTGATAACATATTTTAGATCGACTATCTTTTTTTATCCAAAATTCTCGTGGTAACTAAAATTGCGCTTGAACTGTTTCTTGACCCAGGAGAAATTAAATTAAAAATACTATAAATAAGAATAATACTATTATTGCCTGTAGGTCATCTGTAAAGTATAGGTACATTTTGTAATAATTACATACACTTGCATCAGGATTTACCCTTCCCCTTCTGGCTACAAACAGCCGCGAGCCTCTGCAAGGTCACCGGCACCTATCGAAACCTTAATTTTAAAACGTAAACTTTTGCAACGCTAGATTAAATTCCCTAGTGTCGTCGGTTAAGTAATAGCGGTTAAGTTTCAACTGAGACGTCTCGTTTCCGCAAGTAATGCGCGGGCACGTAGGGCTAGCCGCATGGAAGTTAATGTGCACGGCGCAGATATCATCCTGAGTTATTATATTGTAGGAAGATAAGAATATCTACACTGTAATTAAAATACAAGTCAGAACCTTCCGGGAAGTGGAGCGGGCTTCAACGCTAACGCCTCCTGCTGCTCGTCAGACCGCCCGCTTTACACAATAATTAATTTCTAAAACATATTATTAAAACCACCAATCCAATTAGGACATGCAAAATGAATACTTTGGGCAGACGGTTAATATGAGTCTTCTAGACTCAGTCACGTCACGAGTACTCGAAACTGACGCTCTTGGATGAAAGGTTTGATGAGCGTGGATGAACCGAAAGGAGTGTGTCGGGATCGTAGCATTTGGAAGGCTAAGGTCTCTGCCTACCCCTACGGGAAAGAGACATGAATATATGTATGTATGGTGATAGTGAAATAAAACAGCATCGTATCTAGGTTTCAAGCTCCGTGTGAGAAAAGCCGCCGCCGCCGTATAGTTTTAATTATCCAACTAGAGCCTACTTGGTAAAGCTATTTCAATTGTAGATTTATAAAGAATGTCTAGTCATAAAGCTGCAGAGTAATAAATCAAAAAAGTGCAAGCAGCATATTGTCTGGAAAGTTGTTGAAAGAAACATTGTACCATGGACTAAGCCCCGACCTCGGATTCTCTATTTAAATGTCCTCATTATTTAGCACTCGCGCAGGCTTTGCGGCAAAATGCAACTTTGAATGTGGCTGCGAGGAAAGTGTTCTCGCACAAAAGCTAAGCGGTCATAAATAATGCGAGGCGAACGGAGTCTGCTAATGAATTACGATGGCAATCCTTATAATAGCAGGTCGCAGCGGCTGTGGCGGCGTTAAATGCAGTCGATCCACTCGCCTGCCGCCGCAGCCGCCGCCGCCGCAGCGCCATTGCTGCCGCCATGGTGCCGCGGGCAATGTACGCACCGCGCCGTCCTGCGCCGCTGCAGCGACTGCACCCACGAGCCGCAAAGTTCTCAGTCCCGTGCGAATAGTTCACGCTCTGCCTCTTTCATTACATCATTGTAATAGTCGTAGGAGGAATCGGAGTCAACGACACAGCGACACTCGTCGACTAGTCATCGCGTCGGCATTGAACTTGGACCGCGGTTCGAGATGGGTTGAACTCGATGATTCATTAATAGCGTTACGACACTTTCAAAGTCGATAGATGGTATTATAAAGCCTGTAAATGTAAGCAAGCGTTGAAGTGAGTTGTGAGAAGGCGACGGCGATGCGCCAAGGCCGCCCGGTCCTCGCTATTATGTAAATAATGCACTCTGTGTGCCCTCTGTGGCACTCGCCGACCGTCCATTACCTGCTCATCCTCTCGACCTCCAGCCACAGCGCCACATCATAGCTTTCTCATTTCAAAATATCTCTACTTATGTCGGGGCCATTAAAACCTGTTCGAATTCTATAAACGTATTATTATATCAGGATACATCATTTTGCTGTTTAATAAGTTGATGGTTCACAATATTCTGAGTCGCGTCACGTGACACGATGCTGAAATCAATCAAGTGTATCTTAGTACGGAAGTAGTTGATAGCAAAGGCTCTCCCGGAGCAGACGAGGCGCGCGGCTGAGCGCACGCTGAAGAGCCTTATCGCAGGTTCATCGATGTCTTGACCACTGTCACCTCACGACTGAACGAGGCACCAATCAACATTTTTTTTGTCTAATTAACTCCATTTTACCTTTTACATGACGAATTCAGTTTTTTTAAAATAAGAAATGCTTATACCTTCATTATTTGTTGCCACAGATAAGTATTTAGGCTGTATACTCAAAGGTTGTTGCAATACAGTCACAAGATTCGAGTTTTGTCATATGTAAATTATTCTGTATGCTATTATTACACCTGTGGTATGCCAGTAAGTATTATTTATCAATTTAATTAAAACTGGTCCAGACAGCAATTAGTAGATATATTAGAATATTCAAGATGATTTTTAGTTAGAATGACCGAGCGGAGATTAAAAATCCGGTTTACGTCAGACCGCAAATTAATAACATTACTCGATATCAAGCGGAAGCTATTTTATGTTCAGTTTACGTAGCTACAACATCCACAAACCTACAAAACTATTAAAAAGCAAATCAATAAAAAAATATGTTAAAGGATGCAACTGTAGACCGGAAAACGTAAGTGTGTTTAAATCAAAGCTTATCTATTATAAACGTCACCATAAGCATATCTAAACCTAAATTATTGCGTAAATAAAAATGTCACTAATAAGGATGTATAAATATGCAAAGACACACATCTTCTCAACAAGTCATCTTCGAGACCATTACAAAATAGATTTAAATACATTATAAGAATGTATCGGAAACTTCATATTAAGAAATATTTATTTCATTTTTATAATCGTGTATGTAAACTTTTTCTCGTCTTTAAGCTCCTAGATCTAATTTCATATTCATCATACTTATATAAAAAAAATGTACGTGATCATAGCCTATAAATAAAACTATGTGTCAAATAAAGATCAATTACATTGTAACGACATAACTTAGCAGCTACTATATTGTTTGTGTCTTTCTGTCTCTAATATATTTCGTCTTGTTGTATCTCAATGTACTGTACTATGAATGTTGTAAGAGAAACATAGACAGCTTCACTTTAGTGCGAATCATTTGTGAATACAATCATCATCATCATCATCATCTCAGCCATAGGACGTCCACTGCTGGACATAGGCCTCCCCCATTGATTTCCACAAGGACCTGTTGGAAGCGGCCCGCATCCAGCCCTTGCCTGCGATCTTAGTCAGGTCGTCTGTCCACCTGGTCGGTGGCCGTGAATACAATAATTGACTGTTATTGTAAGTAGGTACATATTGTAATATAAGCTAGGCTAGGTTTTGGAAAATAAAATATTTGTATTAGTATTTGTATATTTTTCAAATAAAAAACCATCCATGATTTGATCTCTAATTTAAGTGATCGGATTACATGCGATCTGTAAGAATAATAAAGTTCTTACCCTCAAGTACATTAAAGCGCTCTTGTGGCTAATGGTGACTGCATTCCGACAGTGAAGAGTGTCGTCAGAGAAAGAATCGTGTCAACGAACTGTCTTGTGGCAAATTGCTACGCTTCCGCAGCACCCAGCAAATAAAATCAATTAGCCGAGCGCGCACCGTTACCCCGACCTGACCAGCGTGTCGGGACTTCTAGGGCTAGCCTTAAGGGAACCCTGGGCCTTGAACTATACATAATTACCCGAAATATTACACATATAACTAACGTTATATTAAAGTGATCAGGAGGCGATAGAACAGCGACACATAGGTAAGTTAGTACCTACACAAATACCGGAGAGGTTACGACAACACCCACATTCTGAACGAATGTCGCCGCCATTCCTCGCGAATGATTCAACGCCTCTATAAATACAAGCTAAGCACGTGTCTTAATTTCAAAGGACGCTATTTAATAAAGATAGACACGTCATGTTATTGTCGCGGTGCACCGGATAAGCTCGGCACCGGGCGATTGTCTCGCAAGTATCGTAAATAACTCTCATCGTGTCCGGTGCGGGCCGGGCATACAGAGTTATCGACTGTGGCTAGCGAATCCAGACGTCCGACTCCTAACTCACTAAAAGTATCCCAACTATCTAAACGTCTCACAGTCGCTGTTTCTTTTCAATCCTAACGCCAAGAAATAAAGCTCTATCACAGAGAGCGTTCGATGAGATCGGTTGAGTTAACTCTACAGGCATGCCCGTCACCCGCCGGAAGCAACCTCCGCACACAGCATACGGATAGGCGTGACGTATGCTCTAGGCTCACCCGACATTATTCAATCGTTCACGTTATTAATAATCTTTACTTCGATTTATTGTATGCTATTTTGAGACTAGAACCATTCACACGGGCAAATACCATCCTATTCAACGTTTTGCACTTTGATGATTTTAACGACTATCTGTGGCATACGACTGGAATCGCCCGCCGGCTATGAACATGAACAATGGACTTGCTTGCACGTATGATATAAATAGGTGGAATAAATATAAAATGGCTGGCGCTTATTTGGCCTATTTTTCTGTGTAAACGTTACACTCGGGGTGCACGAAGTACGGAGGGCGGGTAGGTACCGCGAGAGGCTGAGCACGGTCGCGGCCGATACCATCGCCGCGCGGCGCAGGTTATAAATAGACATGTAGACCCTTGAACCAACCGCGGTCCTCGCTACACTTTAGAGGCTCCTGCAGGTTGGGAAATACCAATCCCTATTAGTAAAACCATAGAATACACATTTAAGCGCGGGAAAATGTAAGCCTGCATCATAAAGAGGACTGAATTTTCAAAGACCAAGTCCATGATACCCTGCTGTTCTGAAGCACATTTTTCATCATAAATTAACCCGGTATTGGCCTTCCTCATAAATCACCAAAGGAAGGAGTCTCCCGCCTGACCTTATTGGTCACAATATACAGGTAGTCCGTTCACCTTGTCACTGAACATTTTGTTTAAGGGCATTTTACCGATTTAATCGCATTCTCACAAATAAACTATCGATACTCGTGAGCCTGTCGGTTTTATCGCAAGAAAACGCACCTCAATGAATTTCAATCTCGCTCAATTTTTTTGATTTGCAAATGTGGATTATAATGAGCCTAATCCGCATGACATAACCACATTCCGGGGTGATTTTAATAGGCTCTATCACAGTTTTCTGAAGAGCGTGTTGCTGTAGCGTTATAAAATTGACACGCCACCGCCATACGGTTGTGTTTTACAAGGGTTCATGTTATTTCAAAGACTGCGACGCAAATCGAAACGCATTCGCATTCTTCTCAATTACGAAACTTCGTGAAGATCACTTCTATTCTTCTATCTCTCTTCAATCTACACACTATAGACAAACCAGTGGCGATAAACTACATTTGTGCTAACATTTGAATTTTGGCTATGGGAGTGTTATGCTATTTAAATGCAGGAGTTATCTTGGCCGGCACATACCGCAACAATCCTCTAAAAACACAACTTAGTGAGTGCAACTTCTAGGTTGTTCGCTTTCATTCGAGCATCCGCGACTGCAGCTTATTTTTTCCCCTGATTAGAGTAAAAGATGCGCAACCGGTCGGCGAGCGAAGGCCGCGGCCAGGGCCGGCCGCCAACCGAGTCGAGGACCCCGCTCGCGCTACACCGCGCCGTTCCCTGCGAACGCTAATGATGCGCCCTCAACTCACCACTAATTGGACTCACTTCACAGTGCTCCAGGAAAAAATACACCTCCAATCCGCAGAATCGCAAATAGACTTGCGACGAAGCCAGCCCCTGAATCATACGAATTATCAAATTCCGATAAAATTGACCCCATTATTAAAGTCGGCGAGCGCACGAAACGGTCCTTATCTCGGGGATAATATTCGATGTTTTCCGCTCCGCTTCCCCTTATCGTGATCTGTGAGGTGTGAATTCAAATGTTGTTCTCTGGAAGTCGTGCCACGTTCGAATTTCAAAGTACATATAACAGGCGAAATTGTAAACAATGGACTGACTAAATCATTAGCTAAAGTCATTTTGTGAATGACGGTTTACAGTTAAACGTGATGAACACTTTGTTTACTCCGTTACGTACCTTGGAAAATTATGTCGGAAGCACGTACACCATAAGAATTGCCCTTTAATAACGGCAAGCCGTATTGTCGTAGATTGCAGACTCACTAAACTTCATATAGCTGTACATAATGATACAATTGCAAACGTTGTTATTTCTTTAATAGACTCAGTAGCAATGATAGAAAATAGGCTTTGTATCCATTAGCGGCAGCAGAAAACAGAGAAAATAAAGAGTCCCGTATTTCAAAGCTAACTGGTCGAACCTGGCTGAAAGTAAAAACGTTGTATTTAAAGAACTGTTAATAGCCCACAATTTACCGCACAAGATTCTAAAGTAATATGTGGTGGGATCTCGGTAAATACTCTCAATAATACACTGGACTATGATTTTTTTCCTTAGAATCCAAATCATACATTAACATGCAAGTTTAAAAAAAGTAGCGCATTGTTTTTTTACAATCGGCTATATATAATGAAAATGAAAAACACATACATTGTAGACTTATAGTAACAACAAATTGAACAAAAGAGTATTTAAAGGGCAATACTGGTGTTGATGACATTACAGATGCTCGCTGGTATGTACTTGTACAGGCTGAGAGGGCGGGACAAACACTGATGCGTGCTGATTTAAAATATTACAAATATGTACTTCTACTTCTTCTACAGATGACTGGATCAATAATAAAAATTACTGATCACATTTTTTGACTGTTTAATTTTATTTCGTCTGGTGTAAGAGACAGTTCAAGCGCGTTTGGTGTTACCGCGAGAATTTTTCATATAAAAATAATATGTTTTCACTAACTTATTAGCAAGAGAAATTAAATTTTGTTCAATCAGGATTGAACCTTCATAAACTGTTCACGTAAGTGGTATTTTTTAAAAATTTATTACATATGTAGGACCTGAAAGCTACCGCGAGTTTCTTCCATAATTGTAATGTAACAAACCGACTAGAACTGCAAATAAGTTCGAAACTGGTCGGAAAGTAATTTTCCAGTGTTTACCACGTGATTCCTAGTCGGATTGTTACATTACAAATATGTAGGACCTTTAACAAAATAAGCTGAAAAGACTGAAATGTAGCAAAAAAACACTGTGAGAGTAGTAACACTCTGATCTTCACACTAGGATACTCCATTGTGAAGATCAGTTACAGTAGCTAGGAGAAATTTTCATAGTTTTTATGTGTTCGGATGTTATTTACATATTATTATGTAAATACGAAAACATTATAATATAGAAGATAGCATTTACCTATTATGCTGGTGTAATGTAATGTAATTATGTAAAAGTTTGGACGACGAATGCTTAATCATCTCATCGAAGAAAAACCTGTTCTCATTCGCCTCAAGCGTCAAATTAATTAGCCATTTAAAAAATAAAGTTTACATTTGCTTCTTGTTCTTTTTAAAAGATCATACAAACGGTTAATTCTGGAATATAATAAATATTGTCTAACATAACGACAATAGTTTATAATAAGTTAATACATAAGCTCAAATAATTTAAAGTCAATACCTATCTACCATAAGTAGTGAGTCATAAAAGTCACAGAAGAATAACGGCAAGCAAAAAAGCAGTTCCCACCCCGGAAGACCCGCTTTATGTCCCCATTATGCGTTTGGCTTATTAATAAAACAAAAGCGATATAAAACATATAACGTTTGGAATATAAAGAACAAATTCGTTGGAAATAAGACAACATCGGGAGCGTCGCGGCGAGTCTTAAAACCCTTTTTACATAGAGCGTGGAGGCGCGTGCTCTTGCCCACTCTCACGCGCATGTGCATACACCACCCGCACCACCGCAATACCCCTCCGCACCCCGGCACGCCACGGATTCCTACGTGCCCAGACATTTATTTATTTTATACAAAAAGATACGAGCTAGGCCAGACTGACCCGCTTGACAATTTAGTGAAGCCACTGCTCTCTATGAAATGTCTGCAGTATAATTCAAGAATGTATAGTTTCCTTCATCCCCGTTATGATTGAACAAGTATTCCAATAGGTATACTAAATAAATCACCTTTTCTGCGGTCACTGCTTAAAGGGCAACCGCTAGTGGCATTAATGAGCACTCTTGTCCTCTGAAGAGCAGGCCATATAGGTTTAAACAGCGCTGATCACAAGTTGAAAGGCGCCGTCGGAAGTATTCATTCAGGTTGTCTAAAAACAATAACACTGGGGCCGGCCACTAACCTATTTACCCATATCAACAGCGCGTTACATCATGATCATAATAATTAATATGGACGACAGTATAAAGTATTTGTCAGCATCGTTCCATGAGACAAGAAACGTGAAGGTAAATCTAAACGATTTTAGTCAGGGACACGCCCGCCGCGATGTTAAAACAACCGCTACGATTGAAGCCATGTATTAAGTTGTAAATATGCGGATCCAATGATTCCCTTACGTTAACTACCTCCGATCATAAAACGTCGATAGCTGACTCTCGACCCGAGTACGTGTCGTTGCAATTCAATGGAGATGTCCAGCCGCTTATCGACACTAAGTTGTCCCTCATGAGATTTCCTGGTTTATATCTACCTGTAAATTGTCATTACTTGTTGCAGCCATCGATGCGGCCTGACTAATGAAGATTTAAATCGACGGTGGTGCAAGCCCAGTCCCGTTTTGCATCCTTCTATTTACCATACCAAGGTGAAGTAACGTTACTCGATCATAACACTACTATATGTTGAAATTAAGGGAGTGGTCCGATGTGTGCTCCCGGCTGCAGTATATAGCATTCCTGCACTGTATCCGCTACAAAACCGCTTCGCTAAGGCTTACATTGCCATTACCGCGTATGTTAAGTATGTATTGGTTCAAGATCTTATGTCTTATGTCTAGGCAGATAACTGCATTCTCCTTGTGTATAAATTTGCACTCCAGCTCGTGCTAAGCTTTTTCCACTAAGTTGCACCTATAATTAATAACAGTGACAGAGGAATTTTATTCGTATAATTATATATAAAATGTTTAGTTTTCCTGAGTGACTGATTTATCAACATACAGCCCAAGCCGGTGGAACTACTTGAAATTTAGAAGAAAGGCTATTATATTGTTATGGGTATAATGCTTTTTAAAGGATTACAACAACGTATTCAAATTTGTGTGAAAATTCGTTATTTTTTAAGGAAGCAATGTAAAAATGTTATTAAAAGAATTAAAAAGTAAAATCCCACTATAATATTATAAATGTGAAAGTTTGGATGGACGGATGGATGGATGTTTGTTACTCAATCACGCTCAAGCGGCTGGACAGATTTGGATGAAATTTAGTATGTAGATATTTCAGGTCCCGGAATAACACATAGGCTACAGTTCATCATCATCAATCATCTCCACATGGGTGAAACCGCGGGGCGCAGCTAGTCTATTATAAGTTTATCCTTAGAAATACAAGATTACTATAAGGTCTGGAAGGATAGCGGAGAAATCACAGGAAGCGCAGTAGAAACCGCGGCCAGGAGCTAGTCAATTTAATATTATCAAAAAGGTCAAGTCCAAAGTCCAAAGTCCTTTATAAGATAAAATGTTTGTATAAACCTATCTTCTAATTAGCGTATCTTTACTTATATTGTGAGCTAGGATTTTAATAGGTCACTTATTCCAATTTACCGCTGTTAATTTTTTTTTGTAATGTATTAACCCACAAGTCACTGAACCTATATTATCATTTCTAAAGTATGCACCAGAAGCGATACTATCACGGAGCATTAGCTAAACATGAAGAGTCCAGCTTCGTCTTCTAATAAGCTTCCATGAACCATATACATAATGTTCTTTGTATATATAGGGTTTGATAGAATATCTGGTGCGCGTCTGGAAGAAGCCACCTTTGGTCTACTGTGACTACCACGGCCACTCACGCAAGAAAAACGTGTTCTTCTACGGCTGTGCTGCGGCTGAGAGCTGGTGCAGCAACGACCGCCAATTGCAGGACGAGCCCGTTAAATACCTCGTGAGTTAAAAAAATGTTTTTAAATCAATGATATTACTGTTCGTGGACCCCAAAAATAAGTTTCATGCACCTAATTTGATTTTGTTGCAATCGGGCCGGCTTTTGTGCAGCATATATAGTTCTCACCAAATATTTGTATCATCATCATCATCATCATCATCTCGGCCATATTTTTTTTTATTTATTAACTTTCACACAAGGTCTTCAGGTCCCAAACTAGGCAGAGCCTGTACTATGCTAACCTGATGACTGATATATAGACTTATATAAACACCCAGACACAGGTCAAACAGACATGTTCATACACACAAATGTTTGACCTGTTCGGGAATCGAACCCGTGACCAGCGGCTCAGATGGCAGAGTGCTACCAACTGCGCCAACCGGCCAGTCACGTCCACTGCTGGACATATGCCTCCCCCATTGATTTCTCTTTTGTTAAATGATGACGTTGTCTAGGATTTAGCACGCAAACCTAGAAGGTACCTATTCACTCGCGACTTGAAGACTCCAGGATTGTACATATCGGGAAACACAGACTCGGGCAACGAGTTCCATTCCTTGGCAGTACGCAAGTGGAAGTAAAACGCTTCGTACGTAATAGGTGGTATATCTACCTTAAAACGATGGCGAATTGCCGTACGTCGAGTCGACCGATGATAGAACCAAGTGTGATAAATAAAAAAAAATAAAAAAGTGTCACTGTTGTGTAGATGCTGCCAGCGCTGATGCACCGTATATCTGCTGCGTTCGCTCTGGGCTCTTGTTCGTTCAGAGTGGAGCGAGAACGAGAGAGCACTGCGCGAGTCACTGTCTGGAGACATTTGGGAGTGACCCGTTCCTACACCATGGAGGCGTCGTTCTGCGGGTTCGATCGGGGCCCGTTCAAGGTTAGTCTTTCTAGTAGAGTGAAAGAAGCAAAATATTTATAGGCCATAATGTAACAGAGAACGTTACATTTGGCAAGTCGTTTACAATAGTTATTATACAATTATAGGTTCTAGTACATATTTTCAAATAATTAAATAATCATAATAAAAAAAATAGTTTTTATAAAATTAAAAAACATGGTTATGTCAACTTCCGAAGTTTCAATAAAATCATTCGGACATCTGTACAAATAATATTCACAAAAAGCAATAAATTACTTAAACATAAACTAAATTACTTTAACTGTAGTTATGTCAAGAAGTTCACCGAAAAAAGTTTTTTTGCGCCGGAACTTGGAGAGATATAAAGGATTAAATTTTTCATTGTTGTATGAATTTTCCTGTTGATTTTTGGGTTCTGTACGGGCGATATGAAACCTCCGACATTAGACTGGGGACTAGCCTACCCGCCAATCCGCATCGGCCAGCGTGGTGGATTCTGGCCTTTCTCTCAGAGGAGTGTCGACTCCTCTGAGAGGAAGGCTCGAGCCCTAGCAGGGGGGACGTACTGGGTGGTTCATGCAAGTCCACTGCGAATCGTGGCCGGGTTTAACTAGTACTGAATTAAAAATCAACAGTCAAAGATAATGTCCAGTTTTGGCATGATAATTTATGTGTATTATTTATCTATTGGAGAATATACGTAATGCAGTCAGACAACTTTATAAACGCTTCTTCCAAAGCTATAAAATGAAAATTACCATATTTATTCATGCTATACGCAAGGAATAAAATCGTAATATAGCGTTTATTTACACATTCACACAAGTTATAGCGCGTCATTATTGTATTTTCTCGATAAATCTACACGTGTTTACTTTTATGCACACAATCGATGCCGCAGTGAATAACGTAGACTTACACAATGAACGCTCTTACGAGCCATAGGCGCATGAGACCTCCAACACAATTCATTTAAAGTGCCTCCAGCGCAAAGGTGGCCCTTTTACACCCATGTCAATTAAATTACACCTTTCAATGGTGCAAACACTTTGAAACCATTCGAGTCCTATGCTATTAAATTAAATGAGCTACCCAGATAGTAGTTGTGTGTCTCTAAATGTAACGCATTTATCATTTTTATTTATATGAGTTGTATAAAATGCGCCCACGCATAACATAACCGACATTGCCCTCTGATATTCTGATGTCATTTAATAATGATACACGTCCCGTCCCACTTATATTGCAATTAGAAATGACGGCTTATCTCGAGATTAATGGTAACGATGTTTAGTACAGGACATGTGGGGTAATACATCTAGCGGTGTCGAGGCCCGGCCGGTAGATGGGGATGATAAGGGACGGAGATGCAGCAAATCTGCGCTAGAGTAGACTTATCTATGGAGTGTAGATATACTCGACAAGACATCGGCGTGCCACAGATTATATACAAGATATACTACTTGTACTTTTATTTTATTCTTTGCGTGCTGTTTAATTAATGAATAGCGCGTCGCAATCGAAACCTGCGTGACTGCCAAACGTTTACAAACAGAATGTGCGTCGTATTGCTTACAGTTAAATATAAATTTAAATTCAATAGGATTGCTACATGCACTCTACCGAGTATATTATGTCTGTGCAGCTTTATCTCAATGGTCTTTCAAATACAAAAGCGCGCAAGTGGCGATTTTCGAATGGACACTGTAAACTAGAGCTTATGCCTTTTTTCTTACCAATCTATATATTGAACTTACTAGTTCAATATATAGTTCAAGTTAACTACTTAGTTAACTTGAACGCCACTTTGTCAGAATATAATGTTATTATATTCTGACAATTTGACAGGTTCAACCTCATAGCTATTGTTTTACATAGAAACTTATGTGGGTAGATCATTTTCCATGTCGACTAGTGTGCAAACCTCCTACAAGTACTCTGTTTTTTAAAAATTGTATTTAGTTTTATGGTGCGTTATCACCTAAAATTGTGATACCATGCATGAAAAATCTTATTTTAGCGGCGTAACGTGGGTAATAAAACGTATTCAGTTATTCTCTGGTCTTTTCTTTTTGCTACAGTGATTAATAAAATAACAACTATCTGTTAAGACTTCAGACCAGAAATAAAACGACAATTTGTCAATACAAAGTCGCATAATTATGCGATGATACAAATCGTAGGTATATTAATCTCGTAAATTTGACAAACTCTAAGGCTTTCACGGCCGGCGTTGCATGTTGTATGTATTGCTTCCGGGCTGTTTGGCCGTGGTCTAAGTGAAACTTTTGTTCCAGACGTTTCTTCGATCACTGCGGTCGACATCTTCAGTGGTTCAGGTCCGAGCGGCGACAAGAGCGTAGAACTCTCCTTCGCGGTGTCTTCTCTGATACTGACGAAACGTCTGGAACAAAAGTTTCACATAGACCACGGCCAAACAGCCCTTAAGCAATACATACAACAAGCTTTATCTGTTTTGCAGGGCTTCCATCTTAATACGCAGCATCTCCAAAACGTAGGCAGCGACTTTTGCGAAGCCCTGAACGGACTTAACGAGAGCGCAACTAACGTTGACATACAGCTCACGAAGGACCTTAACGGGTAAATAATATTATCTATATTTATTTGTATAGGTTTAGTTACAAGTCATTTTTTTTATCTCACTCAGACCCCCTGCACTAGGATTCCTTGTATCGCGGGAGGCATGGACACACACAATCACAACACACAAACATCTATACTCATCGCACAAATATTTGCCCCTGCCGGGACTCGAACCCAGGGTCCCGGAGACACAGAAGTCATGTCACTGACATTAACCACTGCGCCACGTCAACCTTTCATAAGTGGAAAGAACGGAATCATCGTCACCATTTCAGCTATAGGACGTCAACAGCTGTTCATATGCCTCCCGTCCGATCTCCACAAGGACTGGCTGGAAGCGATCCGCATGCAGCAAATACAGGCTTTCACCTTACGTAGATAGCCAAGTTGACCCATCTAAATGGCCCATCCTGTATATAACGACACTCATAACTACCTATGATTATACCTATTACCTATTATTACCTATAAATGATATAATTATGTGTCCATCATTTGGATAGTAGTTTTCTAAGACGGTTTTCCTATACAGTGGCCTAAAGGTTAAGATTGACACAATCTTTCTTTCCAGCGTTTCGCGCTATTTGGCTAGGAAATGTTAATCTATCTCGTTTATTTTTGGTTTCATTGAGAATAGGCAAGCGTTTGACTACTATATCAACTGATGTAAAATGATGATGCGGTCTATATTAGAGCACGCTTGCCTAGAAGATACGTATTCACCTAGAGACAACTATTTAGTACCTATGTAAGGTTTTATCTCGCCACTGAAAGCTAAACTATTATTTTCGACAGAAATATCGTTGAAATAAAACTGAACGGCACAGAAGCGAACAGGCAAGTTTTTAGTACAAAGATAGTTTTGATAAACTAACCGTGTGCAACAAACATTTCATGAATGCGTTGAATGATTAATATTAATAATAATCAATTTACGGCATTTGTTGTGATACTGCGGACGTGCTCTGCAGTCTTGGACTTAGATAACCATCTTCTTACTTATGCATACAAAACTAACAGAACTGCTGCACGATGCGTGGATGTTTCTTTTGTTTTTTATTCATGTATATTCTACTATATATGTGCCGTGGTGGTACCGTCCTAGAATAGTACTCCCCAATCTCTTCCCGCGGGTGACGTAAGAGTCGGCTAAGGGACCACGTACCAGAAGGTGGGCAGCAGTGCCTTCTGAGGATTGTAAATCATACTGCGCTCGCCAACCCGCCTGCCAAGCGTGGCGAGTATTGCCAAATCCCCTCTATATGGGGGAGGCGTATGTCTCCTACTGGACTAGACTGGCTGTCTAGCAGTGGACGCACATGGCTGAGAGAAGTATATTCTACTACGTACACTAAATATTATTAGAGAAGGACAATATGCAACATATTTTGAAGCGATAATAGCCCAGCGGTGCAAGCGTCAACCTGCCGGCCATCAACCGCCGAGCTTCCGGCTCAGGCTTCCAGTGAAAGCAACATTGTTGTGAAACCCACAGCAAGGTTGCTTTCTAGTTTACCCGCCTGGGGTTGGCTTTAGAATTAGGGTGCAGGAATTAAGGGGGAGGGGAGAGCGTAGGAAGGAGAGGGTTGATCCCTTGATACCACTCCCCCCAATATTGTGTGACTGCTGCGGCGCTGCGGGAAGTTCAGCCCGTCCGCCATTGCGTAAAAAGCATAGACATCAATGTTCAATCTTACTTGATGTCTGCGCTTTGTTACGACGGGTGAGGGCTGCTAATTCATTAGTATCCCACTACACAGGATCAACCTTGGGTGGGTTTCAGGGATCTGCAAAATTATATAACCAAATCATACCGTCATACTTTCTGTTATTTAGTTCTAGTATTTTTTTTCAAATTACTGTGTATCAACGTTGTAAACTTTGACGGTCACCGTCACCGAGCACTGAGCCACTTCTACAACGTCCTTGGGGAACCTGGGTTCGAATCCCGGCAAGGGCAAACATTTTGTGCGATGAGCGTAGATTGCATCTACATCTCTCTCGCTCGCATTTAAAATTTACATATAAAATCAAGGCAACCATGAACTGGATTGGGTTTTTAATAAGGCATGTACAGTTAAATTAAGAATAAATTAAACTTTAATTTGGCATATTATATGATTAAATAACTGATGAAAGTATATAAATAACATTTACTCACCTGTTTATACCTGATAACTCCACAGTTGCGCAGTGAAGAAAAATGGATTTTTTTTCAATTCTGTTGGGTATATTATATTAACTAGAGTACGATTTTTTAAAATATGCAATGAGGGAAGTAGGTTAAATAAATGTAATTAATAAATTAAATTATTTAATGTTATGCGCACGCAATTTAATAAGGCAACCATTTGCATTATGTCGATATGAATATTATGTATTATTTATTTCTTATCACTAATAAATAATAGATGAGGGTATATGTTACTGACCGGATCTCGCACTATCACCTTATTCCGTAAAAAAAATGATATCTTGAGATATTAATATGATGATGATATTTATATGATTGTTTTGTGTATAGGGAGATTGCAGTAGACAGCGACCCAGGCTCTGGCTCCGACAGCGTGCTCCTTAAAACAGACTCTGACGAAGATTTTGACTAGTTGCTAACAGACATTATTTACGTTAGGATAAGTGCTCGAGTCAAAAACCACCATTTCAGTTTATATAACGCCTTAGGTACAATTATATTACCCGTGTCAGATGCCGTATGAAATTTTATGCATAACAGAAATTGCCAATACAATTTCTTTTATCTGTTACCTTTTATGTTTCTGTTCTGTTGTATCCTCTGTTATCTTTTATCTTACCTTATCACGTCGCGTTTGAAGATAAATTTTGATTTCATTGAATTAAAAAAAAAAGAACATACGACCTGGGTATCTTCAAGTCACGAGTGAATAGGTATCTTCTAGGCAGACGTGCTCCATCGTAGACCGCATCATCACTTAACATCAGGTGAGATAGTGGTCAAACGCCTGCCTATTCCCAATATATATATAAAAAAAATTAAGAACGTCAGCTCGTCAAACTGACGAACGCTGGTTCGATCCCTAACAACGGCTCGAACTTGTCTATATAGATGCAGTCCTTGCAAAACTTCGTCTTTATCATCTCTTTATTATACTTATACCACTACTACTTTTACTTTATCTCTATCTATATGTCAATTTTGAAAAATCTCATAACGCAACGCAACAAATAAATCGTTGCAATAAATATATCTAGTAGAGAATCGTCATTTTTATACTAAGAAATCTCTCTACCTACCTACTTTTATTCTTTGCGAAGCAACTCTGCAATGATCGACGTTTTCATTAAAATGTGCAGTCAACGGTGTAATGACAACTCGTAGTTCGTCATTGCAGGTTGCGTTCAATCGCGTCAAATCGATGGATGAGGGTATTCAAAGTATAAACGGGTCAATGTACCGACAAGTTTGATTTGTTACTCTGTCAAATAATGTTTCAGTACTTGTAGCACGAAAAATTAACGTCGTATTGTCGTCATATAAATAATTGAATGACGCATCTAATGCACACACAGTATAAGACACATGACAGACTGTCAAGTATCTATGTCACGGTTGTACTTTTTTAATGGCAATACTTAGTTCAAATGTTTTAAATTTGTGATACAACTAGACTATAAGATTGGGATAGTGAGTCGTGTTCATGTGCTCATGACACACGGATCCAATCTGTGGATTCTCAAAGTTTTTTTTTTTACATATTATAAGTTTGCGTTTGACAACTGTCTCACCTGATATTAAGTGATGACGAAGGTGAAAGATGACCTCCCATGACAATAATGACGTCACACCTCAGCTGGAGCCAAAAACAAAAGAGAATCAACCAAAAACGTACCTTTGCTACATCCCACTAATAGTAAAATGTGTGTATGTTTGTTACTTCTTCACGCTCAAACGGCTGCACCGATTTCGATGAAATTTGGTGTGGTGATAGTTTTGACCCTAGATTACTAGACTCTATATTACACAGGCTACTTTCATCCCGAAAATAATTGCTGTTCCTGTAGGATAAGCAAACATTTAAAAAACTTGTTACTCCTCCACGCTCAAACGTCTGTACCGATTTCGATGAAAATTTGTATGGACATAGGTTAGACCCTGGTTTAACACATACACTTTTATCCCGGAAAGTATAATTCCCGTGGGACAATTGAGGTAGCGGGACAAACGTAATCCACGCAGGTGAAACCGCAGGGCGCTACTAGTTTGTCATAATTACACAATATAACTAGCTGCGCCCCGCGGTATTACCCGCGAGGTTATGAAAAACGGTGATGATGAAAATAAGCCTATGTGTTAATCTAAGATATAAGTTATCTGTATATGCGTAAAAGAGTAACATACATCCATACTGACAAAATGTCACATGTATAATAATTGGTAGAATCCTCTTGATACTATTAGCAATTAGGAATAATTTCCCATTTTAAAGTCACCCTATATTATTTCTATGAATCAATTATATAATTGAAAATTAAATTAAATCCTATTACTTATAATTTAAAAAACGGATTTGAAACGATGTTAGTTCAGCAGTGGGAGTGTCAGCTATCAAACTGACGGGCGCTGGTGTGATCCCTACCGTCGGCTTGAGTTTCTGATGAAGTTAACACCGTTATCTAATTCCCAGCATGGTGGTAGGGTACTTTCGAGTACCTGCCTGGCTAGCTACCACCCTCAAGTTTGAAAAACTGTTACAGTGGGTTAAGGCAGTAGTCTTTGAGAGTCAGTACCTAAAGCTAGGTCTATCGTGGTTACGTCTTGGCCACACACATCGTAAGTAACCATCAAGTGAGATAGGGGTCAAATGCCTAGATCTATATAGTATAAAAAAATCATAAGTATAGTTAATTTATTTTGTTTCCACTTTTGAATGATTGTTCTCGTGGATATATTAGGATGAGCGATTATTTTTTTTTTAATCTGTTTAATTTTCAATGTACAGTATAATTCCTTATGTATGTATAAAGGTAAGTGATTAAACATGGTGGTAATTCAATTATGATGTACCTAAGGCGTTGTTCTAACTTCGTAACCACAAACCCCTCGTGAACATTACCATTTCTAATAATCAGTGGCTAGTTGAACCGTGATAGTTACGAACCGTAACACTGGCCTATCTAAACGCTACTTCTAATGTTATGGAAATTGTAAGGAAATAAAAAGAGGAAGCATATACATAAACACAAGCTTTAAAAATGTTAATTAGACCCTTTTTATTATCTCCGTGTAAGTACCTACGTGATTAGAATATTGTATCGTGGACGCTCGACCGGCATTACTTTTGAATGTTTTATTTTTCTAATATATTTATAGGATTACCATATTTCATTGTTGTTAAGAGAGCACTAATTTTGGAACTAAAAACAAAACTGTAATCACGATATCTTAAGTTCCTGCCATAAAATTAGGTTGATAGAATCTCCTCACATAAGCGACATTAGCATGTGACAAAATTGTGTGTTCTTTTTGTGTAGTTTGTTTTAATGTGATATAAATTAAATTGTAAGTGGCTTGTGATCTCAGTAACTAATTAATAAATAATTAAATCGGATTTTTGTCTTTTATTTGATAGGTGCTCATCCTAAATACCACAAAAGAACTTCGACGATGATGACTATGGAACCGAGAATGTAATCTCTATCTCTAAAATAAATAAATCATTAGTTAATAAATAATACACATAAACCCACACACGAATGCACCTAAAACCTACTAGTGTACATACTATGACAGTCTATAAATACATATGTTACATCAGTAAAATGTAAATCCGTTATTGGCCTTAGGTGTAAGCTACTTGTACAATAATTTGTTTATAAGGGCTGTGGATTTTGTAAATAAAAAAAAACATGGGCCTTTTAAGCAAGCTCAAAGTCGCACAGCGAGCTATTGAGATGGCTATGCTCGACGGCTATTTACGTGATCAAATCAGAAATGAGGAGTTCCGTAGAAGAATGATAGTTGCGGAGATAGTCCAGCGGATTTGCAAGTCGAAGTGGCAGTCGGCATATGTATGCCATAATAACTGATGGCCGTTGGGTTCGAAAGTTTCTATCACAGGGGACGCGACGGCGCCGGCGGCGCGCCGCAGTGTTGGCCCAGGCTATATTTGTAAATAACTGATCGCCAAATATAAATATCATCTATAAAAAATGAAGAAACAAAGTAACGGACAACTCATTTGTATAGTAAAATGTATATATTATCTCAAAACATTATTAACAATAATCACATCTTAATATTCATAGATTTATAATAACATAAATAATTTGCACTACTCGCACCTCTGCAAATATTAATTATTACAGTAATTAACTATTAGTTTGTCTAAATTTATAACTAAGGAAATATTAAATCACATGTCATTTCAGGGGATTAATTAACTACGACATTGATGTGATGATAAATAATTTTAAATAACAAAAAATATAACACAATACTAACACAGGACTGTTTCACAGATTTTTCCCTTCAAATTTGAAGTGTATTATGATTAAATGCAATATATGACTGATTATATAAATGCTATAAAATGTCCTTTATTAATAAATATAAATATAGTTTCAACAATATTTGAAAACAAGTGCATAATTACAGAATCATATAGGTTGGAAACAGTTCTGGAACATCAAAATATATATATGTACCAGTTAAATAACTTAAATACTGGTTGAAAATACAACAAATACACATTGTATATCAGAATCAACATATATTTGAATCCAACAAATTATGCTTTAGCTTCGCATTCGATCAAACAATATTTTTACTGCAAGCAACACTCAAATAAATTCTTTTTTCCCCTTCATTTCGGCGCCGAATCGCATGTGTCTTCAGACAATGCGAACTTAAACATTCCGCAAGATTTGTTTCATCAGGTAAGTGGAAATAAACTAAAAGCTCAGTTATGTACAATGACAACACTGTACTTAAATCAGCAGAACTGCTCAGGGTTTAACCTTTTCTCATATATTAAAAAATAATAATACTGTTTGGTCAAATGCAATCGATGCGATTTGCATCAGTTTCATGTTATATTTGTTCGTTTTACACTTAAAACAATTTTTTTCTTAACTTTGTGATAAATATTTAAGAATGCCTAATTCCTTTTTGAATATAGGGTCTGATGATTGTTTACACACTTTTAGGCGATAATTCTAGAAAAATGAATCTACATAATGAAAGTACAAATAAATTGACATAATTTAATTACACTTTTAGCATTCACTTTTCAATTCAGCAGGATTTTTATGAACAAAAAAATGTAAAATAATGTTCAAACGATTAGTGACCGCTGTCTGTAATTGTAAAATGTATAATTTTCGGACAGTACAGTGGTAGCGATTTTGTTATTCTTGTAACTAAAACAGCGTGTCGTAATTCAAATAACCAGTAAGCATGAATAAAAAACAGAATTACCGCTAGTAATGTAAGTTGTAATACGTTGACTGAGGCTAGAATATTTTCTAAAATTATTTGATTTAAAATTAACCACAGTCAAACTAATATCATTAAACAAAAACCTGATGCATTTGTAACGCAAGTTCGTGTTGCAATATTATGTATGAAATAAGAAAAAGAAAATATTATGCATCGTAATGAAATATTTCACTAACTTAATATTTAATAGGAAGGAAGGGGAGGGGTCCTCTTTTCTTACCTATGAAATTGTCATATTGTTTAAAAATCAAATACACAAACAACCTAATCTGATATCTAAATGTGTGCGAATAGTCCCGATAATCTAATTTAAATTAGAATTCTATTCGCTAAAGTTTAAAACATTATCCTAAAATGATGTTTATATTTAAACGAGATTAAATTGAAGGCACTATATCCAACGTAATAAAACTGTTTGATCAAGAAAATTGTGTCTTGTCTTGACGTACAAGAAAATAATAATCTTGTACATCAAGACAATTTTCATACAGTTAAAGGTAGATGGCGCTAAGAAAAAACATCCCTTCAGATGTAACTGAAATTAAAAAATAGGTTTGGCATGCTAGTGGAGTGCAACTATAGCTTAGATGGATTAAGGACGGTATTATGTAGTCGTGGGTTCAAATCCCACTAATAGGCAAACATTTACCGTCGAAAATAATGTCATAATTATTTAATTATTTTTTTCAATATACAGGTTGATCAGCACTATGATACAACTGAAAGGGAATTTTGCATTAATGCAAACAAGTTATTATCGCTATGTTCGGGAGGCTATGGTCTATTTATATATAAAACACACTATGATTGGAAACTCGGTGGAAACTCACTTGAGAACTAAATAATTTCGGTATTGCCATTTCAAAGTTAGAAATTATTTGATTCGTTACAATCTAATTAAAATAATAATATAGCAGTAACAATATTTTGGCATTAGATAGCAATATGCTCAATACACTATAATATTTAATAAAAAAAAACGTCACTGACTACAATAAAACCTTATGAAACAATAGGATACAAAATAGCTATAATCAAGCTAAATAAACATTGAGCATAGAGCAACATAAATAATATTTCCAGTTAGTAATACAAAAACAATATTAATCTACTATCGCGAGTTTCGTTTGACATTATTATCTAAGAACCGGCTAGAAATCACGTGATATTTGCTGGAAAATCACTCTTCGACCAGGTTCAAACTCATTTGCAGTTCTTCATCTGGGAGTTATGATCGTGCCAGGCGGCGGGCGCGAGCCTCAGCACGTAACTGGAATATCACGTGAGTCCTAGCCGGTTCTTCGATAATAATGTTAAACGAAACTCGCGATAGCTTTCAAACTCAAATACTAATTATACGCATTATTTTTCTAGTAGTTAAAATATTTTGCAGCCGACACTGATTGAATACATCTCTGTTCCAAAATAATCAAATTAAATAGGTTAATTAGTCGATTCACTAATTTAAATAAAAATAATGTATCTTAACAAGTATTTATGCTTAAATATACAGAAAACATATAGAAAAATAATTAAAGTAACAAACTATATTTTTAGTAGTTTATACTACTTAGGATCAGAGCCGTTTGAGTCAATCACTTTAGTGTCACAAGGGAAAAGTAGTCGATTAACTATTTTTTAAAGAAACGTCATTATTTATGTGTTCACAGAAACGGGATATTTATCGTGCATTTAGTTTTTTTTTTATATCAGCACTATTGCAAGCGCGAAGCAGTTTACTCGTAGTCAGGGGCCATCCATAAATTACGTCACACCTTTGGGGTAAGGGAAGTGTGACATAGTGTGACCAGGGATGGGGGAGCTTTCTGACGTCACATGTCAAATTTTCCTAAACTATCTCAAACTTTCTTCTTTCAAGATTTATTGTATCTTCGAAAAGATTTTTTCTTCGCTAAAACTAGATTTTAACTTAAGAATTTCTCACTGTGATGTGTGACGTCACAACAGGGGGGGGAGGGGTCCAATAAATTTGACCATCTGTAACAAGGGGGGAGGGGGAGGGGGAGGGCGAAATGTCATGAAATTCATCAAAATATGTGATATAATTTCTAGATGGCCCTTCATGGCGCTTGCGACAATGCCGAAATATTGAGAGCTATTTAATTATTAACGAAGAAAAAACACGGAAAATAACCCGTTTCCAGAATCAACATATAGGTACTTTTCTACAAAATAAAATGTTTAATATTGCTATAAATATATGTGTATTTAACAGATGCAATTTTAAATTATTGAATTGAATGGCGTAATTGGGCCTTTCTTAGGCCCAATCAGCCAACCCAATCCAGCCTTTCTTAGAATTCAAAGACAGGAACTGGTTCACTAATTCACTCAAAATAAATCGAAGTATAGGCTAATATAGTCTACGAATGTCCTAGCGAAGGGACCAATAATGGAACATCCCAACATTGTCCAATATAAGGACTTCATGGTATATGAATTATGTTACCATTATAAGATAATATTGCTGAAAACTATCGCGAGTTTCTTCCATAATTGTAATGTAACAAACCGACTAGAGTAGGGACACAGGAGACAGGAGAGTAATTTTCCAGTGTTTACCACGTGAGTCCTAGTCGGTTTGTTACATTACGATAATATTGCTGTCTGGAATTGACATTATACATTTCAGTATTATAATATTTATATGTTTTAGTTGGTAATTATTTTGCATAATACTCAATCATGACTGCTGTCAGAACTAACTATTGTTACCTTAAGTGCTTTTCGGTAATTTAGTGCACGTGGACGCAAATCGAGCTTACAATAAGTTAACTAGTAATTTATTTTTTTATCTATGGAAGATTGTCGAATAATGTCCCGTTTATTCGAAGGCAAACCCACAAACATAGAGATCAAACGTCTCATAACTACATCTAAACAAGATACGGTGCCGTAACAGGACGCCTAAAAAATATTTTTCCTACTGTTCTCATCGCGGACTTTGGCTATGGAAATTAAAATCAAACACTCAAGTTGGAAATGCCCAGTTCGAGGCACCATTTGCTTACATTACTGGATTGTGACCTACGAGCCCGTATGCAGTACTTCCCGAGAATTTACTTAAAGTCTATGTATGTTCATTAGATTTCAGTCAAAAAATGCGTCAATGAGGGCTCAGTCAAAATAATCATTTACCAGGTCGCTTAGATGAAATGCTCCGATTGTATTCAAATATGATTGTATGTGCATTTTGAGATATCCTTGTTAATATCCAGTAGATATGTAATGACGTCATGTGTTCTGTTATGTGATACAATAAATTATTATGTATAATTTTAAATACAAATTTTCTATTGTTTGGGCAAAAAGCACTTTAGGTATTTATGCATTTAAAGTAAGTATGATACACAGCTCATGAAATGAAACGACGGTAAATGAAGTTTCTGCGTCGCAGAGCGGGTGATGTAAACAGACATATTATTATAGTGGATGCAACCTATCTTTGTGGCTCTTAAATTAGGTTCTGTGAAAGTTTGCGCATGTACCGAATGTGTTGAGTCTATGGGCCATCCATAAAGTACGTCACATCTGAGGAGGAGAAGAAGGGGGGCAGTGAAATAAAACATAGTGTGACAAGAGGTGGGAGGTGTCGTAAGCTTTGTGTCATGGCAAATTGTTATATAGACATATAAAAGTACGCATTCAAAGGCCGTCGGTAAGCGACGATGTGATTGAAGACTAAAAAACTCAAACTTAGGATTATTGTATCTCAGTAAACCAGGGGACTCGATGATTTGCCAAACATATCTTCGTCTTCAAAAGTGGATTTTATTATAAAATTGCTTGATGTTTGACTTCACAACAGGGCGAGGAGTCACACACATGTGACCACCTGTGGCAGGCAGGAGGGAGGGGACAAAAGTCATGGAATCCATGTGACGTATTTTATGAAGGGCCTCCTACCAGTAAAGCTGTTTGTCATCAAGCATAGAAATCTATATAGGACGATATAATAGATCTAAGCTAGTGAGCGAGGCAGTTACACTATCAAGCTCAAAAAATAGTGGGAATGATGCCTTAAATATTTAACTAGTGATACACGGTTTGATCTTAACTGTTGTAAAGCCTAATGTGATCGTTACCATAACTATTTGGTTTTTCTATGAAAGGAAAAAATATGTTAATAAGTTTGAATCTATTATACAAAAAATATCTTTTCATTGGATAAGTCGATTATAATATTTCAGTTATATGAAATAGTGTCGATTAAACTTGCGTCCTATTAGGGCACCATTAGAGCTCACTAACGAAACTAGGAGGCTTCAACACGCGAGCATGTAAAGTCATCTTGCATCGCATTACAGCATCAGAAAAGTTCGTTAAATCGAATGAGGGTACCGTAAGGTCCACGGCTCAGGCGGGGAATAGACGCGTGCGCGCGCGGTGACGTGTGTCAGTGCGCGGGGGCGGGGGAGGTGGCGGGCGCGGGGGCGGGCGCGGGGGAGCGGGGCGGGGCGCGCGGGCGTGGCTGGAGCCGCTGCCGCGCGAGGAACGAGTGTCCGGCGGAGAGCAGCCGAAGGCGCGTGTCGACCGCATCGCGGTGGCAGCGCGCGCCGAGCTGGTACCACGCGGACGCGACCAGCCGCTGCTCGGCGTGTAAGCTGCTCCGGCCGGTCTCGCTACTCCCGCCACCGCTGCCAGTACCGGTCCCGGTGCCGCCGCTCCATCTGTACGCGAAAATACAAGTCATTTTATGAGACTAGGTGCGTGTGCAAATGTAATGACAAATGTCATATTATTTGAACTAGCTTATGATCAGCAGGCCGCGTATTTTCCTACATGAATAAAACACACGCGATTTTATCCGTTTCTCTCACAACCGGAAGATGATCACAGTTGAAGGGCCGCGGCTCGCGTTGTATGTTCATCTTGTCGGTGGACGTTCTACGCTGCGCTTTGCTATCGGTGGTCTCGA
This sequence comes from Apeira syringaria, assembly GCA_934044485.1. Lineage (NCBI taxonomy): Eukaryota > Metazoa > Arthropoda > Insecta > Lepidoptera > Geometridae > Apeira > Apeira syringaria. Next base: position 7,704,948 of record OW203659.1, read on the forward strand.
TTCGAGAACCTTTCGACTCCGACGCCCTGCCCCCTGCCATTTCAAATTATTGAATCGGTGACTCGATCACACGGATCTCATTTCTTAGAAGGTAGTGATTCCCCGACATAGTCCTCTCCCTAGCTCGCTGCGCGACCTTAAACTAGCTCACATGGCCGATTGTTATAGTCCACGTCTTAGTTACATATCATATGGGGGTCTTGGGTGTTTGTGTGTTGTGATTGTGTGTGTCCATGCCTCCCGCGACACAGGGAATCCTAATGCGGGGGTCTGAGTGTGATTTTAAAAAAAATGTAACTGGTAACACTGAGAAATTCGTGAGAAAATCAGAAATCCCTAATTATAACATGTTTGTGATTTTGTCCTTTATATTACAACAACGCGAATATGCATTTTTCTAACTTTACAAGAGATACATGAAACTATGTATTTTTTACTTAACAATAAAATTAAACCCAGTTTATATAATTATGTTAATTTATAAGTGTTTGGAAAAATAATGCACAATATTGTTTTTTTTATCCAATACCATCTAAAATTACAGAGTTAAATTACTACCTTACTGCAAGTCCGATGATCTTATGCGAGTAAACATAGCTTTGACAATTTAACCATTCAACTATATAAGCAATACATGTTTGTTTTTTCCTCGCAAATATGTGTTGAAACAGATCGTAATGAAAAGCGTGAGCTCTTTTCTCATTAGCCACTCGGCTGAGTTACGCTCTCGCCTGCGGCTCCCACTGCCACCCACAGCCTCGTGTATACAATTACGTACAGATTTTTGAGTACCGTTTTATTACAGGACGGTATTCTGTAGTCGTGACTTCAAATCTCAATCGTATCAGAGTTGAATCCTTCAAAAATTTGAACATAAGTTCCGCCTAGCAAGATGTTAATGAAATCCCAATAATATTATAAATGTGAATGGAAGGATGGATGGATGTCTGTTACTCAATTACGCCAGAACCGCGGTACGGAAATGGATGAAATTTAGTGTCTTCAGGTCCCGGAAAAACACAGAGGCTAATTTTCATCATTATTATCATCATCAGCACGCGGGTAAAACCGCGGTGCGCAGCTAGTAAACCATATAACTCTTAATATACTTACTCTTTGTTGTTAGGCGTCGACGCTACAGCCGTGCTAGTACTGGCCGCGGCTCGCGAATATCCAAGTGTTATGTCCGATAATGATTGTTGACCTGCAAGCAAAATGATTGATCATCAATAATATATTAAGATGAAATGTCGAGCCAAAATATACAACTTAATAGCATAGTTTTTCCGTCGAATTGTCTCATACTGAAACTAAATTCTACTAACATTATAAAGGCGAAAGCTTGTGTCTATGTTTGTAACTTCTTCATATTCAAACGGCTGCACAGATTTCGATGAAAATAGGTATGGAGATACCGGATACGTACATTTAAACATTGTCGAGACTCAATGTCTCAATTGATAAAATAATTAAAGAAATGTAATTTAATTCGTGATTGACGGCGGTTAAGCCGATATTGATACGATACATTTATGAAACAATATCGTCGTACTCACCGCTAGCGCGCGGATCGAGAGACTTCACGACCTGCTTAGCCTTTTCGACACACTTTTTGTAACGATCTTCCAGAGCCAAATATTCGCCATCTTTCGCCGTTAGCGCTTCTTGTAACTTGCCACACCGACGTCGTTCTTCGGCTAACGTGCTTTGGAGCTCTTCGACTTGCAGCGCTGAAATAATAAAACCAATAGATTTGTAGGGATGAAGATACAGGCCTTAAAACCCATAGATGCCTTAATACAATAATAAAATTATAAGCTTGTATGGACAGTCCATACATCATTTTTGACACATAATTGTGTCTGTGTACAATCTTTCATTCATATTTTCACATTTTTAATACATTCATTGAAAATATATATAATATAATGTATACAATACATATTTTTTTTCTCGACTTATAAGTATGGCAATATTGTTTGGCAATCCACAGCAGTTTCGTTTTAGCTAAAGATATATATAGATATGTATGATATCTATATATATCATATGATATATACAGATATATGTGTAATCAGTAAGATTTCATTACTTCTGAGCTCGTAGATGTGTCACTATCACCATCTTTACATATTGAGTTTCTTGTGTTCCACACACTAAGTGTACGACATACCCTAGGTTTTATATTTATATATATATATATATAGGAGATATATATATATATTTAGTTTTTATATTTGTAAAAACTTGTATATATATATATATATATATATATATATATATATATATATATATATATATATATACAAGTTTTTACAAATATAAAAACTAAAACCTAGGGGCGTCGTATACTTAAAATTATTGTCTATTCTGTAAGTAAAATGTTGAAGGGTGATGATGAAGCATATTGAAAATTGTAAAGAGACTTACATTTCCTCTGGTTATCTTCGACAGCGGAGGCTAGCCGTTGATGCGGCGCGTCTTGCATCGCCTCCAATTCCATTATCTTTTGGTTCGCTTCTCGATTCATTGTCCTTAGCTTTTCTAATCGCACCGCGTAATCTTCTAGTAATGCCTGACATAGAAACAATTACACGTTCAATAATAACGTTAAAGTAGGAAGATCAAAGGTTTTAAGGTACAATGAGAATCGATGAGGACATGTCTGAATGTATTTACATAAATAAAAATAGATTCATGTTAAATTCTTAAATGTAATAATCAAACTAATATTTTTTCAACTGACTTGTTGAAATAAGTAAAAAAACAAAGTAGACAAATGACTTACGTTAAATAATCATAGTTGAGTCTCCTTGTCAAGACAAATTAAAAGTGTTAAATATTTTATGAATATTTATTTTAAGACATTTAAACAAAATCTTCAAATAATAAACAGTTTCAACCTTCAGTAAAACATAAGAAAGGGTAGATCTTTTATACGAGATAAAGCCTGTGTGATCCTACCCTGTGGTCGTATATTGAATGGGTGGCTATTAGATTATGTGATGCCATCAGAATATTGTTTTAGATCAACAGTGAAAATGTACCTTCTAGGCTTGCGTGTTATGTCTTCATATTATCATCAATTAACATCAGGTAAGACTGTGGTCAAACGCACACTTATAATACTAAAAAAACTATCATTAGGCCAAATCTAATCCTCCGCCTGTCTAAGATCTGTTTTTACTGCTGACATTGGGCTGGTCTTAGCAGGCCTCTTTCTACGCACACTGGCCAGCGCGGTGGTCAAGTATTGTAGCCAATATACATCTGATTCCGAGGAATACGTGTTTACCATCAGTGTGAATGTGAAGTGCACGTTATGGTAAATAAATGAATACCTGCACAGAAGCTTGATCTTGCTGAGCGCCTTGATTCTGCCGTAACAATTTATTCTCATGCTCCAGTCGGATGAGACGCTCTTTCATATCGTTAGGTATCAGTTCTCGCGAAACGTTGCTTTCACTTGCACCTGGAATCATTAATCCCTTATAAATACGTAGATATATCTCGATACTTTATTATTCGTCATAGGTCCAACATTTTAGTGGGCTTACATGCCTACCTAGTACCCTACATAAAATATAGCATGAATATCAACATAAAATGTTGTAGACCTACACACTAGTAATTTTTAAAAGTCGAGTGTAGAAATCATTTTGTATACTTTTGTGAATAAGTTCTTGATTTTATGTCTTACTAATAAATGATCATGTCACGTACAAAGCAGATAATGATCTTTATTTGAGTGCTTAATCGCTGAACTTATTATTCTCTTATTACCTGTTACCTAGACTGGAATTAGACAGTTAAATTAAATTATTTTTTTTAAATATCCAATTTCGACATAGCTCAAATAACCTGTATTGCAGAATTTTGTATTTAGCGTTTTGTAAGCACCACAATGACCACAATAATTATGATCATGTTAATTTTTCAGATTAAAGTCATGATTTTTATGAATGATGGACAGTAAATGTTATGTTTTACACCTTATTTCACCTTATAATATGTGCGTAAATAATTTATAGGTAATTATATAGGGAAATACTAACGAGTAACTAAATAAATACGTACCTTATTGAATGTGGCATCAATATTGTTTTAGTAATTTGAAATTTAGCTCATTGAATGCGATGCAAACTAAAACCTAAAAAGTACCACCAGCGTACTGAGAACGCAACACTGATTTTTCATTAATGTGACGATCGACATACTTGCGAATTTAATGTGGGCTGTAACTCAATGATAAACTGATGTAGACGGGATTCTGAATGATCATAATTTAATTTATAATGAGCCATAAATATGGAACTTTTTTCAGTTTGTAAGGTCAGTATAGAACTCTGTTTACTTTTTTACGTCGAAGCACCTGTAATAGTACCTGCAGTAATTGTAGATATCGTGGAACACCGCAGTTCGTCAAGTGTCTCCCTCAACGTATCTCTCTCTTGCAGCAGGGTGTCTCGCTCTCTCTGCAATGATGCCGCCTGGCTACTGAACTTTTTGCTCTCGATCTCCAATTTGTTCGCTCTCGCTATTTCTGCATCGAGTTGTTCGTTTAAATCTGTCACCTGGAAGTGAGAGGGGTCAAAAAAATAAGGTCAGTACGATATTCAGAATCAAAATTTAAAACATAGATAAACTGATTACTAGCCAAGAGCGATAAAAGTATTATTCACGATAATCCTAAATGTCTTTATGAATGTATAAAACACAGGAATTACTCACGTAATAAGTCAGAGGGTTCCGATTTAGTTTCAACCACATTCGATGGTCTTTTTCAAGGAGAATACGGGGCGGTTCGCCTAGTACCGCGTATACTTTCATAACGTGTCAAAACCACGTCAGTTTTATTAACAAAATGTCTTAGTTTAAAATTTGAAGAATAGACTCAAAATGGTGAATGGCGGTTGTCAATGAGACGGTAATTGGATCGAACCCTACCTTGGGCTTTAAAACTAAAGAGGTAGAGTATTTCCTGGCTAGCACTCTCAATTATGAAAATTCGTGATCAAACACATAGCGTGTACAAACATTAATAATTGAGTCACTCGCGAGTCTCCTTCGCTTAATTATTTCTACATGTATGTCCCAGATTTACAGAACATAGTAAGAGTGTACAGTAACGCTCACAATATTATTTACGTATATAGTTGTTCTGTACGCGTGTATGTCACTAATCACTCCCGAGTCCCGATAGGTGGCTGTGCGACCGCACGCCGGGTAGCCAGTACGTGCGCACCTGTTTCTTGTATATGTCGAGCTGCGCGCGGTGCGCGTGCGCGCGCGCGGCAGCCTGCTCGTGCTCGATGGCGCGCTGCACGTGTTCGGTGTTCGCCCGCTCCAGCAGCTTCACCTGCAACATTGAATAATGTATTTGCTATCGAATCGTAAGCTACTAACCAGCTTATAATTAAAAAATAGACTAAAGACCTCTAATACTCGGTTATTCTGTGATGTGATATTTAGTCTCTTCCAGAGTAATATTAAACGAGATGTCTGAGTATAACACATATGCTAATTAATATATCTAAATAATATAATCACAGAATCTTAACTACTATAATAACAATTGAAGAGCTATGGAATGCCACGAAAAGGGTTCTAAATCAGAATCAAATATCACAAATGTTTTCACTTCATTCTAATCATGTGTAAGTAATAAATGTTTAGTTTCAAGTAAATTAAGAATACATGTTTTTATTATAATTTCAATTATATAGTTTATAAATAAATTAACATTGAATTATCACAATCACACTAAAGATATAACTACAACTGTTTGTATAAATGAACCTTATCCCTATAAACATACTTATGACTTAATTTGCTTGTTATTAATTAATGCTCTCAATCCAGTTGTGCGTTCGCGATGCCATTCGATGTGACTGAAAAAAACAGCGCGAAAGTTGTAAAACCCTAGCACATTGCTCAGTTGGGTTTCGTTATTAACATCTTTATTAATTAAGTAATGAACTTTATTAACAACAAGCTTAAAATAATATAAATTTATATATATGAATTCTCTGAAGGTGACCTAGTGTGGGGTACACTAGTTCACTGTGTTGTGTGGGATTTAGAGCTCTTTCACAGATTTATTTAATTTACATTTACATCTCGCAACACTTAGGGGTGGAACATTAAAAATCGGACCAAACACAAAAGTACCAAATGAAAAAAAAATTGAAACCGAATTTATAACCTCTATTTTTGGAAGTCGTCCAACAGTTTTTTCCACATGAATATTGAGAATATTGAATTATAAAAATACAGAACACATAAAAGCACCCATTTATAAAATCGACCGTCTTAATATCTGTATCCAGCTAATTTGAGCCGTATTTTATCGGCACTTTCACTCCCAGATAGATGATGTGATCCTGGGTGAAACTTGAATAGGTTAAAAGCACTGGATCAATTTCGAACAGGTGAAAATGACACCTCGTTGTAAAACACACTCTTAATTTAAATGTTTTGGATGACATACCTGCCTCTTCAAATCGACGTGTTCTTCCATTCGCTTCTTGTATGACGCGACCGATTCCTCAAGCACAGCTGCCTTGGCCGCCGTCTCCCGCAGTGCGTCGACCTCGTCCCTTAGTATGACGTTCTCTGACGCAGCACCCTGCAATATGACAAAGACGTCTATTTAACTAAAGATAGAACTCACTATGAAAAGACGGTCACAGTATGTGCAAGGCTACATATTCTTCCATCAAGCGATATTGTAATTCGGTGTTTCCCAGACGCTAATAGAAAAGCTTGTTTTCAAATGTTCAGGTTCATCATTCTCAATATTATGTTAGAAACAATGACTTATAATTTGCACTTACTTGTAGTTCTTCGTTTTTCAGTTTGTACATAGCGACTTCTCTTTCTAACGCGTCCGCTCTCGCTTTCTGATCGTCTCTTTGCGATTCCACTTTGTCCAGTTCGTCTTTCAAGGCGTCAAGTTGCGCTCTCATGTGGCTGTATCTGAGAGTGCCGGCGTGTGCTGGGCCCAGAGATGCGCCCGCGTCATCGAGCTCGGTGTCTCCGGTCTCGGCCGCGGCTTCCCGCGCCGCGGTCAGGCGACCCACCTCACTCAGTAGTGTCATCTTCTCTTCTTGGAGGATTTTAACCTGAAATATAAGTTTTAAGAGTTTTATGGTTTATTGCATTAACAACTAGGCGGAACTTGCGTTTAAATTATTTGAAGGAAAAAAATCGGTTACTAGTCGGACTTGAAGTGGCTAGTGGAGTGCTACTATAGCTTAGATGGACAAAGCGACAGGAAGGTATTTTGTTGTCGTTCGTGGATTTAAGTCCTACTAGTAGCCGAATTTTTCCCTTCAAATAATTTGAAATTTAAGTTTTGAGTCTTAATAATGTGGACAGACGACATGAAATTCTCGGGAAGAGCCTGTGTGCGGGCCGCTTCTGAGCGCTCCATGTGGAGATCACTGGGGGAGGTATATGTCCACCAGTGGACGTTATATGCCTGATAATGATGATGATAATAAATTGTAATTTTACATGGTCTGTAATATGAGCATTGGCATTATTGTCGGGATATTTACTGCTCAATAGCCGAACAAGTACCAGAAAAAAAATCACATACGATTATGAGTGCGCCCCGCGGTTTCACCCTCGCGGACTACGGTCCTTTCCCACTACTTCAATCATCCAACGGGAACTACATTTATTCCGGGATAAAAAGTAACTTATGTTTTATTCCAGGGTATAAGATTTCTTTATTTCAAACTTCATGCAAATCGTTTTAGCGTGAAGTAATAACAAACATACATAAACGACAATCCACGAACGACAAACTTTCGTCTAATTTGTATGTATTTAATATAATATAACTATATTAGAGTGATGAGGGTGGAGATCTGTGGCTGCGTCTGTATCCCAAGACACGGTACTGCGGTTTTGGTCAAACTATAAAATATGCATTGGTCATAATTTATATGAATTGCGTTGTCGTGACATCTCAATTGAAACAATTTGCGGATTCTGACAATTAGATGAAAAGATCGGAAGATAATAGAAAACTATATAAAAACCATATGTAAAGCACTTTCAGAGCTATAATCATAATTCATAAGGCCCATGATTTAGTATGCCTATATGTTTTAATGTGTATGCAAAAAAAACATAAATGTAGTTTCATGCCGATTCTTAGTTTTATTTATATGGAACGCGGCTTTAGTCTAAATATGATTGTTTTATTGATATTAATAATTGCATCCATGGTGCATAAGTTATAATTAAAAAAATATTTTGATTGCAACAACCAAATATTTTTTTTAATTATAACTATGCACCAAATTATATTAAATTATATATATAATGAAAAAGAATAATATAAAATAATTATAAAGTAAAATACTCCCCGCACATATAGTGTAACTTAGCGGGTGTCATACAATCAATCGATTAGATTCTCTTTGGCTATTGACAGCGAGATTACTTTTATTATATTGTCGTTATCTCTCGCGTAGAAAATGGATGATCATTTCATGAGATTCGTCTCTAATAGTATGTTTTCTATGTACGTAGTCGTCCGATAATTCATGATTAGATCTAGATTGCTCTAATTAGTCAAATCGTAGCGGCAAAATATAACTATCGGATAATAACATCATAGAACATCCATTAATATTTTCTGCTGTAGTGTTAAAGAGGACTAAAAACATTTAACTTTCATTTTTTGTTTGGAAATTTATACACGTTTATTAGTCGAATCGGTCAGAAGTACAAATTTATCCCAAGGTTTTGAATAATGTTCTTTTGGAACGAATATTTTTATTTTTTTTATATATAATTGTAGAGTTTGTGCCTACCGACATCGTATAAATATCCGTTAATAATAATAATAATATGTCAGTAATATATAAGCCATAGATTTTAGGTATTACTATTTTTATTAGATGAATAATAGTAATTGGTTACACCGAATTACTATAATTTATCTAATTAATGTTTTTCCCCGTTACACGACCACCCGTCTACGATTTCGATTGTGATTGATGTTCATGCTTCTGCCTGTAGTAGGAAAACTTATTCGCATCGGCTTCATATAAACAATTGAATAACGCACAAATTGCGTGGGATATTCTGTCCGTACGTCAATTTTTTTATTTTATTTTTTAATCACAATTAACAGGCGATTGACCACTATCTCACCTGATGTTAAGTGATGATACGGTCTACGATGATTCACGCCTGCCTAGAAGATACCTGTTCACTCTTGACTTGAAGATGCCCAGATTATATCCATGTGGAAACACAGACTTAGGCAATGAATTCCACTCGTTAGCTGTACGCACTATGAATGTGAAAGCAAAACGCTTCGTGCGACAGGGTGGAACGTCTACCATATATGGATGTCGCATTGCAGTCCGTCTGGTCGTTTTTTGATGGAATGGGGAAGGAGGAACCAAGTTATGTAACTCCAGAGCACACTCCCCGAAATGTATCCCGTAAAAACCGATAGACTAGCGTAATAATAGTAATTGTTATTGTCTGTGTCACAGTTGTACTAGATAAATGGCAGTTATTCAGAGTTCAATTGTTTTACGGTAAGATATACATTTCGTGCTCAATCGCAGTACGAAAGATCGAACATTATCTTACAACAGCGTAGAATAATCGAAGTCAATACAATCTTAGTACGGGATCATCATCATCTTAGTACGGGATACGGCTTAAGAAATACGGGTATATTTAATCATCTATTATTTTAATATGGCAATGATTCATTATGTCAAATAATATGTACGTGGGTTGATAACTTGCACGTTGGCGAACTAAATCACGAACCATACTGTTAAAAAATGTTAACTTTAAGCGGCGTTATTCGTCATTTTTTTCATGAAAGCTTATTTTGCTTCCTATATGATCCAATTTTAATATTTGATCATACTAATTTGGACTTTATTGTAACCGTATAAAACTATTTTTTTTTTTCAATTTTAGTTTAAATTGGTTGAGTAAGAGAATCACTCACTACCATTATCTAATATTTAATCTTTTCATCAGTGAATAACTTATCATATAATATATTTTTAAGCCGTAACGTACTCTATATTATAAAGTATCAACTAGAACCAGTCTTCTTTTATTCTTCATATATAGGTTTAGCGTCTGACCACTATCTCACTTGATGGTCTGCGACGATGTGGTCGAAGATTTTATTACGCTAGACCTCGATGTTTGACTTACTCTGACATAAGAGGTCAGTAACTAAACTGTTAACACGATTCGATTGTAGTTTGCGAACCCTTTCTCGTAAACTACAATCATGAATGATACATACAAAATGGTGAAAGACACTAGCATATAATATGTAAAATATGCTGATCGCTTTAGGTTACTTTATGAATGCATATTGTACACTTACATACTGACTGAGGGTATGTCAATACTTACAATAAGCATTCAATATTCATTGACGACGATTTTTAATGCTAAGCATTCCATAACAGCATTGAATTATACTAATTCTATGCATATACCAGTGTGGTTCGCCTTTATTTAAACAGGGATGCGCAAACTACGGCTCGCAGGCCAACTTCGGCCCGTGAAAGAAGTTAATCTGGTCCGGAAACTTCCCAAAAAAGCTTCCCAAAAAAGTAACCTCGTCACGGCTTAAACCTACGAAGACGCCATGGGCAATCAAAAATTCAATACACCTATCATGGAAGGAAAATTCAAGAAAGAACATCGATAAGACTATATTTACAAATTTTGTCATATCTGACAAATAGTTTGTTGTTTGTCCAGTCTTGATATCAAAAATGAAATCAAAGACGTGTATAGGACATTCTCACGACAAGCGAGCACTATCAGAAACATTGATATGTTCCTAGACCTGCAACTGTAGGAAAATAAACAGCACACCGGCACATTTAAAAAAAAAATTAAGCAGACACACTTGGTCTACAAACAGAAATCAAGATAACGTCTCAAGATAGATATCATCATGTAGAATCGCTGTCTCGAAGTGACAAAAACAGTATCGTTCAGCTTGCTAGCGGACATAGACAAAGATTATCCCCCATGACACCCCCCCCCCCCCCCCCCCCCCTGAACCGCCACTGTCGCCAGTCATCAGCTAGTCATTGTTTCTTTGGAGATAATTTCGAAAAGTTTAATTAATTTTTTTTAATGGAGAGAAGAAAAGAACGTTGCTTATAATTCATTTGACCGAAAATAAACGAGGAAACAAGCACTCATCATGGCAAGATAATTCGACGACAGATAATGATATATTTTTGATGTCTCTTCGAGAAAGCAATTCTCCTCGTAAGATGAGGGCTAAACAATAAGTTTCTATGAAATGGTTACCTGAGTGTCGAGTTCGTGGCAACGCTGAGCGAGGGCCTCCTTCATATCGGCGTCGGTGAGTTGGGGCGTCGCGGCATCCAGATGCGGTGCGGCGCGGCTTCCACCTAGCGTCAGAGTTTCCAGCTCCTACAAAAGGCATACACTACATTATTTCCTTTTTACATTTCACTGATAAGTGTTTCAAAACACGGGAACAAAACCACATATAATTATATTTCATTAAATTGTTTTAAAGCTGTTTGATTGTAGTCTTATACAGTACAGTTTGCGCGAAAACCCAGATATTATCTTGTTACCCCATTAATATCCTCAAGTCATGAGTTTGCGAGAATGAATGTATGGATGTTTGTATTTCAATCACGCCAGGACGGCAGAGCGGATATAAATGAAATTTCGTATACAGATAGATTTTAGTATGGAATAGCTACATTTTATCTTGAAAATGTAATGCCCTTGTGGTATCCTCCTAGTAGGCCAAACAGTAGTACACGAAAGCAGATTTGAGTATCCAGCCTATCTTTATCCGAGGGGTGCATCCGCTATTTATACATAGAATATTACAGCTAAGCTCCACATTCTCCAGGAACTGTGTCTTTTATAAATATGATCTAATATTTAAAGATTACATGAAAAATTACGTGACAAAGGAACACTTTTTATCTTTTTCTTTTCATATTATTAAGACGACCAAACGTGTCTTTTGTGGTGCTTGCGTCCACGTGTTGACACGTGAGAAAAACGGGGTGGACGCAGGGTATCAAGCGAGTCACCCACCGACGCAGCGGTGTGAGACACACGCTTGAATTTATTTTAGGGAGTGTTAATTAGACCTTGTGTGAATTTTAAATAAATAAATAAAATAAATTTTTTGATATAATTCCTAAGAATAATGTGCTCGAAATGCTTAAGGTAACTAACGTATTTAAGTTGATAAGGATTATTACTATATCCGTCTTAATGGGTTTTCAATTACCACTTTGTACGTGACAATTATTTAAAAGATATATAGAACGGGTATAGTAGCCTATCCTTATAATATAGATATAAGTAGATACGCCTTCGTGGACGTTTTTGGACATCTATAAAACAATAAGATACAATACAATACAATAAGAATATCCCACCATGCATTGTTTTCTAATATCTCAAGAGAATCAACGTTTTCGATGAAAGCTCCCAGGCGCCCTAACCTTTTCCTAACAATAGTCGTTAAATTTCAACTAATTTACACAACCTTGACAAACTAATATACCGAATCTTTACCGCCCACGTGACCTACGCTTATATAGACCGAAAACCTTATTAATGACTCTAAGTTAATGTTTTTAATAGGCTTCCCGTATGACCACTAATTAACTAAACAGTTGAAACTTAGCATGCGTAAACTAGTTTGCAAAAAGTACCTCTAAAAAGGATGCTCTTTGGGGAAACTTCAAGAAGTGAAATATGCACAGTTATATAGATAGAGGATAATTATATGATATATAGAGAGAGGAGGAGAACGTAACTTTTGTTAAGATAGGTAGTGATTGGTAGTGATTCTCTTGTTCTTCTCTCAGCCATGTGCGTCCACTGCTGGACATATGCCTCCCCCATATAGGGGGGATTTGCCAATACTCGCCACGCTTGGCATGCGGGTTGGCGAGCGCAGTATGATTTACAATCCTCAGAAGGCGCTGCTGCCCACCTTCTGGGCGCCCACGGGAAGAGATGGGGGAGTACTATTCTAGGCCGGTACCACCACGGCACTATATTCTCTTGTTCAACTAAACTAAATTAAAATTCTGTAAAATATGATATGTAACACAAGTACTTATTATGGTCACGATAGTCTAAATCAGAATGACACTTCTCCATAACAGCAATAAAATTGATAAATTTATTAAAATTGCGGGTAGTTTTACGTAAAAACACGTCGCCACTTATTTGGTGCCCACTAAAACTACCCGCAACTGGCCAGCAATTGAATAGAACTCGTCTAATATTACGGATAGCACTAAATGGAGTTATACGGATTTGAATTTTAGCGTAAATATAATACGAGCTATTTCTTTTTGAAAAATTTTGGTGAAGCTTTGTGAAGGTTGAGCTAGTTCGAGTGATTAACAGAATTACTATCTAATTAGTCAAGGTAGTCAATTAATATTAACTTTGGTTCTGACTTCATCCAAATAACTGTAAATCAAACATTACAGTAAATTGGTTAAATTAATGGGTGCAATGATCCCTACATTTTTTTTAAATATAGTATTCGTCTTCCGTTTCATGGCTAGCAATGAAGCTTGTTAGATAAACAACCAAACTTTGATGAAACCCCATAATAGAGACATCACTTCACATCGTGCCAATTAAACAAAAGCATGCTTTAACATATTTCGTTAAAATTGAAGTCGCTTTCAAAAAGAGACGAAACAAGAGCTATCATCAAACACTCGATAAAACATGACTCTTAGGCCCACTTGCGCCAGCCAAATTAACCGAAATTACCGCCCAATCTCGGATTAAATAACAATCTTGCCTTCAAATTAGTGATTATTATAATTTAGTTGGTGGAAGGCGGCCTTGGTAATTACAATTTATTATAGAACACATACATATTAAATTACATACCTAACATTAACAAATATCCCAGCAATGAAACCAGCGTTCACATTAAAGAAAAAAACACTACACCAATGTTTACATACAACGCGGCGCGGCGTCCGCGTCGACGATGCAACGGTATACGGTTACGACTAACACATCACTTCACTGCCGTAATACAAGGACGTAAACATAAAATATATATTAAATTTAAAACGCTCCATTTCTTTAACGCGTCGAGCAACGCGCAACTCGTTGAAAGTGATGTTGAGTAAGAACTGTATGTTCAATTTCTGCAACGATGTACAGTCATCTAAACAAAACATACACAGATTACTACTTTATCGCCATAACATTCTTGATAAGTCCCTCACACCTCTCTAACTTGTTTAAAACGACATGGTACGAAAGTGTATTTTAGTATGAAACTTCGCCCATATATATTGTGTTACGCGACTATAGTACAGCGTATGAAAATGCGGCCGACTGAACTAAATTACATATTGCATTATACAAATTTGAGACTAATTGGTTACGGTGGATACGATTATTATAAAATGATTATAGAGGTGCTTTTTTTAATTAAGCACCGTAGACAACGTATTCGAATTGTATATCAAGTCTGATCCAAACATACCCTGGAGCGATTAATTTGAAAAAAAGTACACGCATAGTAAATGTAAATAATTTGGATTGTGGGGAAAGCTTCGTTGAAGAAGTGCGAGATACATTTTTTAAGGATAGTATTTATCAAATAATTTGTGTTCGGCCATGACAATAAAACCCTATTATGTTTGAACTGCTAATAGCTGCGCTCTACGGCTTTACCAGCGTGACGAAGATTATTCCGATAGATAAAAACTTAACCACTCCGGTATGGATGGAATTTAATTTCCTTTCCGGGACAAAGAAATAAATAATAATTTACACTATAAATAACAAACAAAATATTTTATTGACACATTATAAAGTTACAAAGGTATATATGAACCCATAGGCTCCCGAACTAGTGTAGCTGTGTTTCAGGAGCCAGTGGCTTCTCCCACTGTTATGTTGCGTGGAAGTAATTGAAGATTCATCGTTTACCGAGCCGGGATAAGAATAAGTTAAAAGAGATTAAAATCCCGAAAGGATGTAAATTTTCTTGGTGTTTTCAATTCTTGTTCTTTCTGCTCGATAGAGTAGGAACAACAGTTTATGTTTACTATTATAACAAATAACGAAAAAAATGTGTATATGTCCATATTTTTGGATATTTTTACATATATCCGAACTATGTCACTCATTATTAATTAGTTAAAAACTGTTGTGTACTGATCAAACCAATATAAATAATAAACAATATAAATATTGATCCCAGACCAAAAAAGACGACAAAATAATAATTTCCTACTCAATCATTATAAAATACCCAAGGTTAAAACGCTAGAAATAAACTTACTTTTACCCAAACACATTCACTATTCTATTGCTCAGTATCTCAATGCCAAAACTAATTCTACAAGTGTTGTTGAACTAGACCATACACTTTAGAATTGTTATCAAAGTAATTAAAGTGTCACCAACTCCAATGACTTACGGGTATGAATGAGTTCTCAAAACAAAATCCGTAAATACAAGATGTTTAACTGAATACGTGTTACCAATGATGACATAGGGAACCGGCACGTGGTCTCTAATTATGGGCCTCGAATCGAAAGCAAGCCTCAAATACGCACTGCGAGGTATAAAGAGAGCTATACACGGGGTTTCTCTACGCGATCGAACCAGAAATGAGAGGTTATATACCGACATAGCCCAGCCCAGCCGAAATAAGGTAATGCCGCCGAATGAACCCAACTGCAAAATATCAGCAAACTAAATAATTAAATCAGAGCTGAATCCTACTAATATTGATACTTTTTCACGCTGAAACAGCAGAACGGCTTTGCACGAAATTTGGAATAAAGATAGCTTATACCCTGTATACATAGCCTACTTTGTTCCCAAAAATATTCCCGTGGGATGACGAGAAGACACAAAGAAGCTGAATACCCTAGTGGTATGGGCTGCTATAGCTTAGTTGGACAGAGCGACAGGACGGTATTATGTAGTCGTGGATTCAAGTACCACGAGCAGCCGAATTTTTTCATTCAAATATTTGAACAAAGAAACTGGACGGAAAGTAATTTTCCAGTATTTACGACGTGAGTCCCGGTCGGTTCGTAGATTACAATTATGGAAGAAACACGCGATAGTTTTCAGACTCCAAAATTTTCATTTCAACCATTTCACCGCGGGTAACACCGCGGAGCGCAGCTAGTCAACTATACTAACTTATCTAGCATCACGTGCGTATGGCACACATTTACACATACCTTATAAAGGGACAAAGTGTGTAAGTTTGTCAGTTTGTTTGTAGGATGGCTGGAAATAGATGGTACATTACTCCTAAATCACATAGGCTATACGTGCATATTTAATTGTGATAGAAAATATTTCACTAAATTCGAGATTAATGGGCTGATGCTTTGATTTAAAATTAACAATGTATGACGCCCAGTGAAGTGGGCATGGGACGCAGCTAGTTTTAAATAACGGATTTCCATTGAATGAAAAGTTCCGATGATAGCCCAAGAGTAGTAGAACTGACGGACGCATGATTGAGTGGTGGATATCAGGTGGTCGCCGGATCATATTCCACCTCAGCCTTAAACTTACGAAATCATCGTGACGAAATCCATAGCACGCAATAAAGTTAGGTACTTTCTACCGTCTGCCTACTCACTAGCTAAGTCTCAAGGTCGAAAATTTGTTACAAAAATACATTCAAGCAACAGGTGTTCTTGAGTGTCATACATCATCAAAATCATAGTTTTCACTGGTATTTTTAATATCTACTTTTGTAGTGTGTTGCTCGTTTACCTTAACGTATTTATCAAATGGAATCAAATCAAAAATTGTTTATTGTCATTAATTATAATGTACACATAAAAATAGGACAAATATAAGTTTATTATTTATTAACAAGATGTATACACATATATGAGGGCAAAAGGGATAGTCTCAGCTTTTGCCACGCGCTCATTTTCAAATGTTCGCGGCGCTGTTTTACAGTCTAGCACTATGCTCGGACTGATCATCGCCGAGATAGAAAGAACAAGCGGACAATTAAGAAAAACAAAATTAAAAACATACCGAACCAGCATTGAACAGTTGAAAAATACTTTTCTAAATTTGTCTGTTTATATCTATTTTGAGTGCGCAGACTGCAGACGCTTTGCTGCAACCTGCGAGCTCTTACATTTGTTATCCTGTATGACGCATTTTTTCATTAATACATACTAATTTAACTTATTAGAATTAGTAACTTACAATTACTATATTAATGCAGTGCTTCCATGCTTTTCTATTTACATTGTAAAATTTATGTCAACTGCTCATAGCTTTTTATATTGCTTTTAACAGTTCTGATACCTATTTAATACCTATAAATTGTGGTTTAATTATCGCTCATCTGGGGCTTATAATTCGAGATCCGAGGGGTGTGGTTGTGGGTGTGTTGGAGGTTGTAACCTTCAAGAGTTTTTTTTAAAGTTTTCTCACGGTACTGTTGGGACATGGACCTGCCTCTCAACCATCGCCCAAGAACCTCCATCATGGCCTAACGGCTGATATTCGAACGAAGAAAAGACAACATTAGGAACCGGCGGTCACCCACAGCAACCCGGTATGACCACAGCATATGTTGCTTAACCCAGAATGATTGCATAGGGTATTTCCGCTGCGAGTGCTTTATTTATTCTATAATCAGGCCATCAAGATGGATAGTACAAAACGCAAGCTGCAATTAATTAATAATAATAACACATAATAATTAAATATCCTTCAACTTCCGTTAACTCAAAACCCAGAGGATTTAACATGGAAGTGAAAGCATTTGAATATTAAGTAGACATGTACTTAATACTTACCTGTATAGCTTGCATAATTGATCCTTGACATGAGAGCTCCATTTCCATTATACGAGTTATGTATTCCTCCTTTTTTATGCAATTCACTGCACAACCTGCGATGAAGAATATAACATGTAAAAACAAAATAAGAAATCCTTTGGGAGGCCTTACACCTAAATATGAAATGATTCACATGTCATTTTTGAATATATTTGAGTAAAAGAGCAATTATGTGTAATTTTAATTTAATGGAGCATATATTATTTCGTTAATTCTTTTAATGTATGTTAAATGTTAATTGATAAAAATCACATTATTAATTTACACCTTATACCTGTCTCATTTTGTTATAATTAATCCTTACTAAGGTTAACTAGAAGAGATTGCTTTCAACGATAAGTCCATCTTTTGTACTGTATTGTTGGATATAAGTTGTATTCTTTGTCTTTCTTTCTTATTTTCCTGTGATGTGCATTCAAATGTTTTGAAGTGCATGGTGTGGTTTTAGATATTACCCAAGAATGTGTATGAAATCAAACTGTCAAATGTACATTTAACTTTTGAAACCCACATGAATGATAAATGTTACTACAGTAAATGTTCAAAATACATGATAATTGCCTACAGGAAGTTCATTAAAATTGTTTTTATCTTATTCTTTTTCTATTTATTATATAATATGTATATTGTTGGCACGAATTTGATATATGATGGCTGCAAGAGAAAAACGGCTAACCATGAACTTTTCAAATCCAGACTAAATATAAAAAAAACAAAATAATATACATATTAAACTATAAATGATGTACCTATAATGTGCTAAAATTAAATGCACTAATGGTTGGTAAAACAATGGATACACCGCTTTTGCTCTGACAGCCATAGTATTCACCCTTGGAGCTGGGATATTGCCAGTTCACACTGCTACTCACTATTAGCAGACCTTAGTATCTAAAATAATTGTTAATAATATTAATTGACACTTACTAAGAACTAGTTGAAGCAACCTCCCCAAGTCGGAGGGGTCCGCCGTTTCTGCTATAACAACAACATCTGGCCTTGCAAATTCCTGTAGACTTAAATTTAAAATATCTTGATGGTAATCTGCAACAAAAATTACCTTGAATTCAAGTAATCCTTATTATAATTATAAATGTGAAAGTTTGTGTGTGTGTTAGTATGTTTATACCACTCCACACTAAAACAGCTAATCCGATTTTAATTTAATTTGGTGTGGAGATTCCTTAGACCCTGAATCAACACATATAATTTTAATTAATATTATTATAATTAATATTTGTTATTAAAGTTTAAACAGTTCCTGATTAATAACAGGATTTTCATGAGAGGTAAGGGGGAAAACATAGTCCTGCCTAGACTATGATACTCCTAAAACTGCAGAGCAAGGCTAGTTTTATTAGAAAAAGTATGTTTCCAATCTCCAAACATCACTCTTGTGTGCTAAACACTAATATGGCACTCAAACCATTTTATGAAAGGGATGAGTTTTCTAAGAATTTTAGTGTAGGTATTATGTCATGTATACACATGTATAAAAGGAAATACACTTCAACAATATGTCCCGTACAGCAAGTTATTTTATGAAAACAGGCTACTTTATTCCCTATAATAACGTCATAACTCTTACTTAAAATAAGCTTAAAAAAGAAATATTGCTTACCAACCACCCCTTCTAAAATTTTCTTCAAATTACTAACTTTCAGTCTCCAATTGTGTCCCACATCTGTCTTAATTTTAGAATTCCAGGCTGGAGTGAAGAATTCTGGCACAATTTGTGTCAAAGCCTCTGCTATTGCTACTCCATCAGAAAGCTCTGAAACAATACAGCATAACTCATCCACTTGCCTGCCGGGAAGATCTGAATTAGGGACAGTTTTTTATTCAGGGTTTATTTATTTATTTACTTAAAAGTTTCATTGTTTTCACAATTGCACTATAACATGTATGCTGCATTATCATACTCAGGATCTAGAACTAAATGCATTGTCTAATATGATAAGTACAGCATGCAAGCTTCTTTGGAAGCAGAGTAGAAAGGTAACATAATATATTATTAAAACTAAAATGTATTCAAAAAGAAAACAACATAATTTGGCTCTGGTTGCTGAATTTAAATGTGTGTAAATTAAATAAGCCTACAATTTGACCATTGAAAAAACCAACTGAGTAACTTATCAATATACAGTTTACAGTAATAGTTAATAGGAACTTAATTGTAGAAGAATGGTAAAAAAACGTTAAGAATGTATTCCCTGTTTTTACCATCTGTGGGGATGTTGTACTTAGTGCCAACTACCATTAATTATATGAACTGATAGACCAACATTACAGTTAATATTTTATCAAGCAAATGCACCATACCCCTTATTCTTATTCGGACTGGGGGCGATAAGTCTTGCACTGTTGTCCCGCTAGGGGTGTATTGTGCAAGATACACAATATTGCATAATACGCCCTAAGTGTGCATAATACACCATACCCCTATTGCAAGAGTTATTATGGTTAATTGCATTAACAATATGCTAGGCACAACTTATGTTCAAATTATTTTAAGGAAAAAATTTGGCTAATAGTTTGACTTGAACCCACAACTACAGGGTGGTATTATGTAGTGTGTTTTCCCTTCATGTTTAATTTGGATATTCAGACTTTGAATTTTGTAAAGGATACTGAATAAAGTAAAATGTTTCAGGATTTTTTAAAGTCCAGCATATGATCTCTCACAATCAGCAATAGATTCTATAGTGATACATTATGTTGGTGCGTTCGTAAGTATTTTAGCTGAACATCAGACCTTTGTGTCTTCAAGAAAAAATGAAATGGGAAATCTTGGTAATTGGCCAGAAAGTAAACTGATAGAAGTGGTAGATCCAAGATTTGAATCCAGTTTAGTGAGAAGAAGTTTGGTTCATGTAATTACTTTTGAGAACATCAGAGAGGGTTCTTTAAATGTTCTATTTTCTGATTAGGCACAGCTGAAATAGCTTAAAAATCATTTAAAATAGATAAGATATTCTCTGGTTCTTCTAGTGTCTGGTGGAAAAAATAAAGTAAGTACAAGTCTATATTTTTCCTTTTAATATATTTAAATATTTAAATATATATATATATAGCATATAAAATTAGTAAATGTACATAAATGTTTCTCAGTTTGTAGAGTAAGCATGTAAATTATATAAATTAGGTGTAATGCATATATTTGCACCGCTGCAGGGTTTTGCATAATCTTTTCTTGAATTTGGAGCAGTAAAGAAAGTTACGAAATTTCAGTATGCGTGGGCGATATTTGGTGTGTCAACTTCACTTGTAATTTCTAGTATGGGAACTCTGTTGATTGGGAATGCACATTTGAGAATTGGCTCACCAGCAGGACTTCCATGTTTAGCTTTAAGGTCTAAGGTCTGCAACCACTTTATCAGATTGTCGCAGAGAACGATACTGTTGGACTCCATTCTTTGTACAAAAGTGTAGTGTGTACTGGATAAATATATTATCAAAGATAGGTAGGCACAGTTATTTTTGTAAAGGCATTCTTTATTTTCTGAAATTACGAAGACACACGTAAATATAAAACTAATATCCTGAACTGAAAAACAAATGTTTTCATTGGGAAAAACCACAGACCACCCACAGACTAAATGCCTATAGATAGGCTATCTTCGAGCATATTACAGACAAAGAGATTGCAATACTACGTACGAAGTACAGACAATGGATTTGTACCGGGTATGTTCCGGCCTGCAAACTTTATAATTTCAAAATTAAAAACATCTCATTTTATAGATCTTAATTTGCCCTTTTGACCTACGTTAATTATTTTATTTATATGAAGTGGCAGTGGGCAGGGCATATAGTTCGAAGAACCGATGGCTGTTGGGGCCGAAAGGTTCTCGAATGGAGACCACGGACTGGCAAGCGCAGCATAGGACGGCCACCGACTAGGTGGACAGACGACCTGACTAAGATCGCAGGCAAGGGCTGGATGCGGGCCGCTTCCAACCGGTCCTTGTGGAAATCAATGGGGGAGGCATTTGTCCAGCAGTGGACGTCCTATGGCTGAGATGATGATGATGATGAATTATTTTATTTGCCCTTCTTATGTTTTCCCAAGAAAAATTGAAATAGAATTTCCCATTTTCCTGTATTTCAAATAGTCATATCTCTTTGAAAAATGATTACCTATTGTTTACTCCACCAGGCATAATAAAATTGCCCTTGAGCTACTTTAATTTGCCCTTGTGCAAATTCGCAAAAATATTCACTAATTAACTAATAAACAATTAAAAACGGTCGTCGAGTCGCATTTCCAAGCGATTTTTTTGCGCATTGCGCATGCGCGACATAATAAAGGTGATACTCAGTTCGCTGGAATGTGAATTTACCAAAATACTGCAAACAAAAACAGATCTTACAACGATAATAAAAAACTTGTATTTGATGGAACAGGGGCCGCGAGCCGAATGAGAGGGCAAGCACGAGGTCAGTGTGTCCTCTTTTAACAATTGCCAGGATATGTTTCGTAAATGTTGGATAACGGAACCACAGCTAACTTTTATTTCAAATTACAGCTGTTAGCAATTACAGCGTTGTAGCCTAGCCATGCACAGACAGGCGTTCACCTGTGTCACATTACATGTCCACGTGGTCCTACGTATAATTGTAGGTACTAGTTGCAGCCCAACTACTCAAAGACTAAATCTACTCGTGGACTTTCCTCGAAAACGTCGTAATATAATGCAGAATTATTCAGTGTTCTTCTTCTTCTTAAATTGCTGCAAAATGAGATCGGTCATGCCAAGTTTTTAAAAACTATCGCAACCTTTGATATCAATATGTACCTACGTCACAAAACACATCAAACATTACTGTTAACTTATTTTCAAACTTAAAATTGACACTAACATTAATCGTGTTGTTTCGGATTAGTTATGTAACACAAGCCGCTCAACCATATATACAAAAAATGGAACCGACTTCAACACTCAAAAGTGTTAAATAACTTGTAGTGTTGAAGTCGGTTCCATTTTTTGGTAAAATTTTGTTTCACCCTTTTCAGAAACCTTTGCTACTTACGATATGAATTGCCATTGTGTATGTTCTCCGATGTCTAAAACTGCGACTATAATATCGTCGAGGTATACGTAGCACTTTTCAGTTACCTGATCCCAGGAGTGTAACTCAAAAACCCCTTGTCCCATTTTGATGAAATTTATGTGGGCCCACCACGGAAGTATACCTACTCTATCAAACAAAAAATAATAATCAAAATAGGTTCATTAATGAACACCCAAAAAAATATAATTAGCATATATTTCTACTACCTACGATTTTTTAAAATTTACGTTCATCTCTTAATCTCGGAAACTTCCTAACTCGGTTAACTTTGACCGGAGGAAAAAAATTAATAGAACCATTTTAAAGTAAAATTGTAAGCTCTTTAAATCTTCTTCAGAACTTTTTTCTTTAACTTTTACCATTTTCGAATAATTGTGAAAAACAATATTTTTTAAAAAAAACGGCCTTTGCCGGTGGGTGCGTAACCAAAAATCTTTACACATTAATATTGTATGATAAAAACTACATAATATCAAAAATACAGCCTTTAGACTAAAATCTTGATTTAAAAGTTTGACTGGACTATCCTCTACCGCTTTATCCATCCACATTCATGTTAAGTACTCTTTTTGTTATATGTTCTTCATGCATGACATGCCCATACCAAGCCTATCTATTCCCTTTCAACTTATCATTAACTGGTTCTACTTTCAAGCTTCCTCTGATATAGGTAGAGTAGACCGGGGGCAATAGTAGCACGGGACAATAGTACCATCGTCTTTACTTCTACTTGTAAGTAAGCTGTGTATGTGTGCGATTTTCATGACTAAGTGCCACTTAGGATAATTTAATTTATAAAACTCATGATGACTTATCATCGCATAAGTGCTTTAATGGTTTAGTATTATTGTAAGTATATATAAAATTAATTGATGTTCTACATATTTTTAATAATATGCACAATACCGATATTTTGTTTATTTGTGTGGAGGTTGGATAAAATGTATCCGATCAAGTTATGAAACTGTAGCTTGAGCCACGGAGATCCATAAAAATTATAAGAGTTTCAGTTCTTGTTTGTCCAAACTCAGTTACAGGTATGTATACCGTATAGGTTGTTTAATTTGCGAAGCGTCACTGGCCATTCATCCACTAAGACAGCGTTATGACCACTTAACACTAAACATTCTATAAATTTAGAACACATTGGGCTTGATCGTAAACGCGTCGTATGTCACATTTGACAGCCAACCAACACTTGTCTGAATCTAGATCTGCGGTGAAGCCCAAGTAGGGAATGTACCTATGGGATGCACTGGAGGGCATGGGGATCAGAAAACAGCCACCATTTTAGGTTGAAACTCGACGCGACTATGGAAAAATTAAGTTATTAATAAAATATAAGCATTACCTACATTAGTAGTAGAGATTACCTTTGCGGGTCGAACGGGGTAAGCAATGGCTTCAATAGTCACAACTTAATGAAGGAGCGCTAGGCAAATTTTCCCCTGAGTACCGTGCTCAAGTGAAGTATCACAGAGGGAAGGTAACGGATTTTGGGGTACAAGATTTTTTATTATTCACTATTTTTGTTGTGCAATTCTGACATAAATATTTTTTCCATCAATAATAGCACGGGTTAATTACAATTAAAATTAAATGTACTAACCGTATTCAAAAGAATAAAATATATAGAGATAATCATCAATCAATTTAATACTTTACAGTTAAAACTCTGAGTATACAACACATGCGCTTATCAATTATGATATTTGTGTATTTTAACTTAAGTATTTCTATTTTTTATTCTTAATTGTATCTTTATAATATATGGCCTTGTTGGAAAAGTCGTTTTAGTTAAACATATTTGGCAAATCACAGCCCATATACTTGTCTTCTTTGACTCCTTGATGCACGACTCTCGACCACAACGGGTCTGTGCACAAAAGATGAGGATCACAAAAAAGTATAACCGCAACTTGCGCTCTTGTGAGTGCCACGTTCAGCCGTTTAGGGTTCTTCACAAAACCCAAAGTATTCCTGATATCTTCCTGCACTAATGTTTCCGATGACCTAACAGTAGATATAATAATTAGAGGTTTCTCTTGCCCCTGAAATTCTTCGACCGTACCTATTTTCGGTTCTGGGAGACCCATACCTTCGAACAGGCTACGTATGTATTTTATCTGCAATGATGAAAAACAAGTGATTATAATACTTGGAACAAAATGTAGATAAAAACAAGCATCAACATAAGTATGATGAAAACTACCTGTGCTATGTATGGTGTTATAATACCAATTTCATCAGGTGACACGTTCTTTTTATATATTTTACTGGCTGTCAATGCCACCATAGTTGCTTCTTGTGGGTTGTACCAAGATGGACTATCTTCCGCTCTGGTATTGCACCCTCTTATGCCGTGAACATAAATTCCCCCAGACTTTGAATCGCCAGTTTCAAATAAGTCTGACAAGATGTTTATAATTCTCTCAATCCAGGGTTGGTTTCTGTCTAACCTTTCTACAAGACTTCCATCATAAAACATTTGACTTGGTAATGTCAACACCTCGTTCAAAGACCTATAATTATCATTCAGTTTCGTAACTATTCTTTCATTAAAACCACTTTGGAATGCCGTAAAATCTTTTTGATAAGGAAAAGTGTTAAGCAATCTTGATAGATAGGACTCGTCCATACCAAACTCTAAACAAAAACGAGATGTTACTATAGGACCTAGTTGCATTGGATCCCCAGCGAGTATTAACTGGCCATTCTCTTTATCTGTGAGAGTCAGAGGTATCATTATTTCTGGCTCTGTGGCTTGTCCTGCTTCATCTACAATTACATGGGTGAAATGACCTTTTGGAAACCCCAAATGTATCAATGCGCCTAAAGTATTACATGTGCCAATTGTGACGCGATGCCTGCCAATAAACGTACTTTGACAATTTACGTTAATGCCATCTCGAGTTTCATGTCTCGACATCGAGGTGCCCTCTCTAGCGATGTCTATCGTGACGCAGTAGGACTTTATTTTTGATGGAATTTTGTCGCTCGTAATCAAATAGTTTGCAATGAGTCGAACCAATGAATGAGGATTCTTGTCTTTATAATCTATTAGCCTTTCCGTGATCAAATTTGCAGCACTATTAGATGGCGTGGCTACCAATATTCTACTATATGGAATGTTAGTCAATATCTGAAGTATAGTCTCAACAACTGTAACTGTTTTCCCAGTCCCAGGTGGACCGTATATGCAATAGGGCTTTGGCCGGCACTCTCCCAATAGAATATTTGTCACCGCGGCTTTCTGACATTTATTTAAATTTTCATTAAACCAATTTATTGAATTGATATTTTCTAGAGAAACCTGGTGGGGGCGCATCGTTAAGCGACCCGGAAATAATATTTCGGGGCCAAGGTTTGAGATAGCTAAATTGATAGCGTTATGCGCTCTTCGGAATGGAGTCCGGCCAAAATAGAATTCAACGGAAACATCAGAACCTGTGTAAGATTCATGGAAGGCTTGACTAAACTTTAATAAAATGCAATTTCCTCTAATTTCATGAATAATTCCTTCATACTTTGACGCCTTATTGTCCCAAATATCTTGTACAACAGCTTTATCGCCTATAACCAATGACGGTCTCTTTTCAGACAAGCCCACAACTTCAAGACTGAGATACTCTTGGCATCTTATTAAGTACGCTTTTGGGATATCATAACCCCTCATAGTTATTGTCTGCTGAATTTCTTCCATGTACAGTAATGTGTGCCATATATCTGAATAATTGTAGACCGATAGATCCTGGTTAAGAAATGGGAATGTGTCGTCTATTAAACCAAGTATTTTCTTAAAATCGACAGTATTCACAATCTGCTCGGAATCCCCTAGAACCGTTAGCCACATTCGATTTGGTATCGGAAAATTCCCTATTCTAACGGCTACAAAATTTGCACTTCTAATCATTTTTCTGCCATGTATTACGTCGTTTCCGTGACTTATAATTTGTTTCATTTTAGCATATTTTTCTGATTCTGTTTTTTTAGTCATTTCAGTACCATTGTTATTTGTAACACATTTTTTATCGATAACATTTATGTGTACAGCTCGTCTTGCTTTGAACCCTCTGAACATGATAAGTACTTGTTCTTTGGCTTTGCCCAAAAACTTAGGCTGGCATGTGATTGTAAAAGTGAATGATTGATCCGGAAGTAATCTGCATGGCTGATGGAGTGTTGGAGTAATGTTTATTTGAGAATCTCTTCTTTTGCTGAGAATTATCCACTTATTAATAACTTGTGTTTGGTTGTTTTTGTTTGTTACTTTTAAATTTATTTGGTGCTTTTGGGTTAATTCGAGCTCAAATGTCAAAGGATGTGTTATTTCTAATTTCTGATCACACTCTAAATCTAGCGTAGATTCTTCATCATCGTTATCTGTTTCTAGTCTATCATTTTCTCTATCATTGTCGTGGGTAAGTTGCAGTTGTATAGCTCTGTGAATACAATTTCTTTGATAGCTTTCTATGGTTTTCATCATAACCTGAAAATATAACTTTTTATTTAACTTCATACAACACTCAAAGCTGACTTCGACCCTAACAGAGAATTGCTTATTATGCTAGGCATGTATATAATACAAATAGGACTACAAATCCGCCATCTTGAACAGTGTGTTTTATGTATTCATTTCAGTGTGTGTATACTGTATTCATGTATTTTTAATATAGTGTGCAAAAATGTCAAAGATGTGTTGTAACCAGAAGACTAAATTTATTTATACAGTAATAACCCGACTGACGCTACTGCGTTTTAAGCGAATTCAGAGATACGCTGGTTGTCTTTTCGATCATCGCGCGCATCGACATGTTCGGTTTACGACAAGTTCGAACGTGTTTCGTATGGAATAACAATTAAATTTAGAGGTGGATGCTGATGAAATCCAAGCCAATAGCTGGATTCGCACAATCAAGAGCTAACAATTGACGAGCGTATATAAATGCCAGCTTGGATGCTCAAAATCGTCATTAGCCCTAATTCTGTTAATCGCTCGTACTAGCTAGAACTCAGTCAAGTTCTTCAAAAAGTAATAGCTCGTATTATATTTACGCTAAAATTCAAATTCGTATAAATCTATTTAATTCCATCACTCATATATATAATTACTAGTAGCGCCCCGCGGTTTCACCCGCATGGATTACGGTTTTCCCGCTACATCAATTATTCCACAGAATCATACATTTTACCAGGATAAAAAGTAGCCTATGTGCTCTTCCAGACTATAATTTATCTCTGTGCCAAATTTCATCTAGATCCGTTCAGTCGTTCTGGCGTGATTGAATAACAAACATCCATCCATCCATCCATCCAAACTTTCACATTTATAATATTAGTGGGATGGGATATAATTTATAATAATATAATAGAACTGGTCTATAGTTCTATTTAATTGCTGGCCAATTGCAGGTAGTTTTAGTGGACACAAAATAAGTGGCGACTTAATTTACGTACAACAACCCGCAAATTTAATAAATACATCTAATTGAAGTGAAAACTTCTTTGGGCGCGTTGAGTACTTTTTGGGTGAACAAAAATGGAACTCGCGTCATCGTCACCGAACGCTTTACATATTAGCTTAGAAACCATGTAGTTTTAACTTCTATAGGCAGTCCCCAAAGACTGCCCCGCATGTTTTATAGTGTTGTTATGAATAAGTTTCATACTGATTTGGACTTTATTGTAACTACATAAATACTTACCTATGTTACATATCACATTTGCCAGAATTTCCATTCAGTGTAGTTGACCAAGAGAATCACTACCAGTATCTGTGGCAATTCCTCACGCTTGATTTTATCCTCTTCGAAATATTATGTATTAACATTATGCAAGATTTCACATGGTCTATGGGTTATTACTCCCACATTACTACACCTCTTATACAACTAATTGCTTATAACTAACACACATCATTATCTGGGATTGAATCCAGAAGTCTAGTTGCTGTATGTAATAGTATAGGTAGATCACATTTGCTACTAATTATCCAACATACTCATACTACCATCATACATACCTAGAACATGTAAAAAAGAAGACGCATTCTTAGAGACAGTCCCACCAAAAGTTTGCTGAAGGGCTGTTCCATAAAAAATATTAAAACTTACTTTCATTCCTATTCTGGGCTCGATGCCTGATGGTAAACATTGCTGGTCAAAATAAATCTTTTTGTCACATAACCCATTCTCCCCATTCCATTCCAATATGGTTCCAGTAGCAATCTTCAAGCCTAGAGGTCTGACCGCAATGACTTCTAAAACCTGTAAATAAATCATTTAGAGATACACAATAAATAAGAAGTATCAATGAATACTGGGGATTTAAGAAAATTTTGTACACTGTACAATAAAAATTCAATGTTGATTTGTCTTCCTTTTCCATCATTACACTAGGCATGGCAGTCTAAATTATGTATGAGATTCTAAATTCTAGCAAGGACATTATTATTAACTATATTATAGTACAATCAAATTAAGCTGTATATGGGCAATCAGGGGAAGTAATTCATGAAGTTTTTTTTTAATTGGTACAGTTATACCTTGCGGTATCCAGATGAACATACTAAAAGTCCTCAAGGGTGGGGAGGGGTTTGCTGAGGGTCTAAGGGGTTGAAGGTACCTTTTCTGACAAAAGTTTATACATACAATTTCCTGCAAATTTGGTCATATTTATTTTGGCTCTATAATCAATACTTCAGGAGCTTTTTATTACATTTTATTTTGTGATCAATTGATTTATACTTTTACATACTTTATTTTGACAACTTAAAATTGTGTTATTAATGACCTTATTAATTTAATTTACTAAGAATATTTTCATATGCCAATAAGGAGAATCATGGCTGTACGAAAAATATTTTCTTTGAGACCACTTTAACCCATTTTTATACCTTTTTTTTACATAATACTTATAATACCTATATAACCTCATAAAAACCTAAATAATACCTTACGTTTGACCACTGTCTCACCTGATGTTAAGTGATGACGTTGTCTAGTATTTAGCACGCAAACCTAGAAGGTTCGCGGTTCATTCGCGACTTGAAGACTCCAGGATTGTACATATCAGGTAACACAGACTCGGGCAACGAGTTCCATTCCTTGGCAGTACACATTAAGAAAGTGGATATATTATTATAAACATTTATATTATTTCATAAATAATATAAATGTTAATATTATTTATGAAATAAATTAATATGATTAAAGGATAGGAGTGATTTAAGGTCACTAAACAAACATATGACTTTTAATGTTTTCCATATCACATGTTCTTTGTTTGTAAGTTATAAATACAGAAACTACAGGTGGTCTTCGATGTCTCATAGACTTACTTTAATAAGCATGGACATGAGAATTTATAGTAAAGCTCTGAGATTTCTAGTTCTAAAGTTAAGGAAATTGAGGTTAAATTATTAAAGTTACGGATTTGGCACAGATACATAAAAGTAAATATAACACAGCCGCACAAGCCACCAGAAACAAGAAGTTGAAGTTGAAATATAACACAGTACATTAAATAATAGGTTGCCCTATGGGTAAATATGTAAGGGACCATTAAATTATAAAACAAACAACCTCTTCTGAAGATATAGTGGCAGGTTTTTCTTCTGTGTCACTGGATCGAACTTTGCACTTCAT
Organism: Apeira syringaria; assembly: GCA_934044485.1. Taxonomy (NCBI): domain Eukaryota; kingdom Metazoa; phylum Arthropoda; class Insecta; order Lepidoptera; family Geometridae; genus Apeira; species Apeira syringaria. Next base: position 7,735,585 of record OW203659.1, read on the forward strand.
TTCCAGCATATCGCCTTCTATTGGTACAAACATACCATCAACATCATCTAGGTTAAACTTTATGTCTCCATTTGTCATATAAACAATTCTACCCTCTCGTTGTCCGACTTGTCCTATCAGAGTGTGATCCGTTTGGGCAAAAACAATTTCTTCACCAGCATCGTCTTCTCCCCAAAAATTGCCTTCATTCTGAAGAATTCTTACAATTACTACTTGATTGTCCTGCTTGTAATATCCCAAATAAAATACTTTGTCATTCAGATTTAGTTTGTGCGAACAAGATGATGTGTCGAAGTAGTGTGCCCCATCAATCAAAACATAATTATTTTTGTCATCAACATACGAGATTACTCCTACAAAAAAAAACAATTTTAATATTAGTCTATATTTATAATATTACTTATTATTATTTTCTATTCTCTATTCATGTCAGGCTTTTAATCTCCATGATTGGAAACAGCCCAGAAAAATTCTTACATGCATGGAGATTACCAATACATGTTATACCAAAAACTAAAACACAAATGTATGGACTGCTTGTATAAACCTGTTATACATATTGTCCATTCAATCAAAATTCTCAAATATTTATTTATTTTCAAAATATGGTACAATATTTTATCCGATTCCAATTTTCAGATCTCACTCTTTCTATGCACTCAACCTAACTCTAAGATATCCCGACTGTAAATTAACCATATCCTCTTCCTCTTTAAGTTACCCATTACTTGTGCTAATGGTTGTTTATTGCTGGTAATCTGAATGATTTGTTGCTAACCCGAAAAACATTCACCAAATACAACACACACAACACACAAATACAGAGAGGACAGCTGCCATTTAGGCAGCAGTCTTCTCAACATTCTACACTAGTGTAATTCCACTTTTACCCATGTCATTAGACATAAATGACTCAAAAGTAGAATTATGTATATTTAATTTATAGAGAATCATGTATATTTCTATACATACCTGTTTTTTTAAAACAGCTTTTATCATTTGTGGCTTCTGGATTTTCAACCAAATCAGGACCTTCACAGTAGGTTTCAAACTGATTGTTTTTAATTGCATCTTCTATTTGAAGATCTGCGAGCTTAGCATCAAATAATTCATCATCCTCATCATTCTCATCTTCGTCTCGGGAAAGTATGTAATTGAAAAAAGAAGAAGCATAGGAGAACATTTTTTTATTGAACAAAACCCTTGTTGTATTCAAATTGCCATTCTGTAGATTTCAAGTAGTCAAGTTCTTTTCTGAGAGCTTGGATTCTTTTCTGATGCATTTCTTTTTGAGCAGTCTTCAAAGATTGTTCAATGCTAATGCCAAGATCAGCATGCTTGAATGACTGGTTTAAATTCTGAATTCTGCTCTGAGTACTTCCCTGTAAATACAGATTAACATGTCATTTTGTATAACAGGTCTCTCATTATAAAGTACAAGATTTTTATTTAAAGATTTAGTAACATACATTGATTATAACTAGACGAAGAAAAAATAGAAACCAAGGTCATTTTATTTCTCTTTTTTTCATAGCATATTCCTTGGGCTGGATCTTATATCAAGTTGCTTGAATTTAACTCTGTAAACTGGAAATTTGGGGTGTCAAGGGGGTTCGTACCAAGGGCCTTGAAGCAATATTTGCTGCCGGAGATGCATTGAAATATTTAAAATTATTTTTCGAAAACATTTCAAAAACTTAAGAAAAAATTTACATATACATGAAATAAACCATCATTTCTTTTTTTCTTCCAGTTGCGCGAATGTGTTATTTCTAATAATTGTGGTATTTTTCGACATCTTCGGCATTGATGCCTTCAAAGAATTAATAAATGTAGTCAAATATGTTTTCAATAAAGAGAAAATTGATACAATCCCATATTTAGCAATATGATTTACCACTACTAAATCAGAACACCCCACTAGAAAAAAACTAGGTAAGGTTAGGTTGAAACTGCAGCAAAAATATGTGTGAGCCGAGCGAGAGAAGCGAGTGTGCTGTGTTAGCGGCCGGCCAAGCTCTAAAAAGTCTATTAAAGAGGAAATCAATAAAGTTTCATTTATAGTAATATTGTTTACAATTACTAAAAAAGAACACCCCACTAGAAAAAAAACCTAGGTTAGGTTGAAACTGGGACAACACAATGTTACAACACAGCATAAGTATGTTACACATTCAATAAAACAATAAATTTGATCAGCAAAGTATTACAAAAAATGAGGTTATGATTTTACCAAAAAGGCATAACTCAAAAACTATGCATTGCCTTGAAATGAAAGTGTGATGTAATTTATAGATAAGACAAGACAAGACAATTTTTTTATTACTAGAAAAATTATACCTAGCTATAACATATAATAATAATAACAGTAATGGCAATATATGAAACAAAAACCTGATGTTATAAAATCGAAAGATTCATATCTGCCCTCCGTACTAGTTTGCACTGTTTGACGGCAGGGCAGAGTGATGGGGAAGGGAAAGGGGGACCCGCTCTGAGCCTCCCCTCAACCTCTTATGAAAGTGACTTATTATAATGATGAAAATATTAAAACTTAAAAATCAAATAATATAAGAAACTATGCATCTCCAGCAGGGGGGACAAGTGGGGGTAGACTCAACCACCATTCCCTTCCCTCCCCCTCTCCTTACCCTCCTACAAAGGCGGCTTATTATAAGATTTATACTTAATCCTTTCCTTAATAGAAATTAAGTTATCCAAGATAGGCCTCTAATATAACATTGTTATTAAATCAAACAGGGCTTAATCGCGAGAAAAACATTTAGTAATTTATTTACCTCGACGTTTCGACCAAGTTGCATTGGTCGTGGTCACGAGAAGTCTTCTCGTGACCACGACCAATGCAACTTGGTCGAACCGTCGAGGTAAATAAATTACTAAATGTTTTTCTCACGATTAAGCCCCGTTTGATTTAATAACAATGTGTTCGAATCGCGAAAGTCTAATATAACAATCGATAAATAACAATGTTGCTAAAAGCAAAAAAATCAAAGTACAACAGTTTTATCCCATTAGTCAAATTACAAAATTATTCTGTGTGAACACAGAAAGAAAGATTTCTCTTTCATCTTTAGAAAGAAAGATTAATGTAGCAGGATCCACTTCAACTGACACCCCAAAGTTGCCTTCAGTCTCTGCAACATTTGTTGAGATGTGGAAAGGAAATCACAAGATAGACCTCCGGTACCTACCAGCTTTACAAATAATTTATAAATAATTAAACATGACGATGATTTTGTTGTCAAAACGATTGATTAGATGACAAATTTATTTAGTTTTAGCTATGAATATAATAAAAAAAAGGAATGTTAACAGGTATTTTGATAGCGAATAATATAATTTTAAGATATTAAATTTGATAGCGAGTACTTGGTAGTTCATAGAGGAATCCCAGTAGAACAGCTTTGTATTTTGAACGCATAGGCATACCTGTGGGGTTTCTGGTTCCGATGGAGAATATGTTGATTGGGAAACATTACTCGAAGTAGACATAAATGAAAATATTTAGACTTGCCGATGTAGAAACGTGGTTGTACTTGCCGAATACCTAGCAATTTTCGTCTTTAACAAAATATGAATACTGTTTAGTGTACCGAACTTTTCTTCACTAAACATCAGAAAGCAAAACTTGTTTTATTTCTTCAAAGGCCGAAATTTCATAAATTTAAATAGTTTCCGTTTTTACAAGAAGTAGTTTTTGTTATCGGCACGACTGGTAATCATATGGTATCATATACTGGATCTATGAAATAGGGGAAACGTTACTTGCCGACCAAATAATTCCCGGCCTGTGAATTACCGGCCAGATAATTGGCGACCAGATAATTCAAAGCCATGTACATGAGCTATCAGGCCGCGCATTATCAGGGTGGTACAAATTCTACCGGGCGATAGTGCGCAGCCAGTGATTTACCGACCCGAGCTTTACCGACCCTATATTTACCGGCCTGATAATTGAAAGCCACTTTTTATAAAGTCTAGTCCACAATGAATTCCCTAGATGTTCACATCATACCAACGTTAGGACATGAATTTCTGGATGCGTTCAAAATATTTTAAATAACTTAAACTCAGTCAATTGTTAGGTGAATTGAAATAAAGTGACCCCTTAGTTATATCAACTGAAATTAATCTATAAGTGGTTTGTTGTGAAGGTAAGACAAATATTAGTCAAACCCTTAACCCCTTACCGCATGAGTTTTTATTTTTTCCCGGAAAAAATATATTTGATAGTTTTTGACATGTCCTATAATGTTAGTTCTAGCAGTTTTCCAAAATTCAATTACTTTTCGAAATATGATAAAAAACTTCTATTTCCCATATATGGCATATTATGCAGTAAAGGCAACTAAAACTAATGTGACAAATATGGCATAATATGCATTGCAGGAAAGGTAACTGAAACTAATTGCCATATTAGGCATTGCATGCTATAAAGGTAATTTTAAGTCAATCCTCAGTACAAAAGGTTTATAAAATAAAACTCAGAATTTAATTAAAAAAAATTAATAATTTACTGAGATCTGTTGCTTAGGAACTTCACTTTACCCGTAACTTAGTACATATTGCGACGTCATCACATTACTTATTGGTGTGAAGCTAGAACCGCTATTCCAGTAATGACGAGTAGTGGGGAAATGCACGATAGACATATAAATTAATACACCTATAAACTTTTCTAATTCTTTCCCTGTCATTCCTAATGCCGACCCCCGCGTTTGCTCTGAATATCGACACATTTCTTGCGTTATATATTCTATCGTTTCTGTAGTGAATAAATATAAAAAAAACAGAAGAGGTGTTTCTAAATCTTTAATTTCTTGAGGAATATTTTGGTCTCCCAAAAAGGCGCAATCAGCTTCATTATAATCTAGAGCTTTGTCTTGCCAATTTAAACGATCAGGTATATTGTTGCGTTTGGTCCGAGAACGCGATGGGCCAGCAGCTAACGGATCAACAGAGGCCTGTTCACCTTCATCTGGCAAAGAATCCTCATCAGAATCAGAAGCATAAATAATTATGTTTCTTCGTCTCACAGAACTCCCACTGGGCAAATAATCTTCATCATCCAGATCATCCCCCGTTAACTCATCGTCATCATCCTCGCTTTCGTTCGGTATATCTAGACCGTAAAATCTTATTGGATCCATTTATCTGAAAAAATATCAAATATTGCTTCACTGCATGCAATGCCAAATCTGGTAGAATGCAAAAATAACCAGTACTGCATACAATGCCAAATATGGAAAACTAACTTTCACGTTACTGCATAATATTCCATATCTGGCATGCTAAGTTTTGGCATGATTGTCGCTAAACTGTTACATTTTACTTACATGTTTTCAGTGTTTTGAGTCCTTTGATAGGTCTTCTTAGCACCACGATATGAAGATCGAACGAAAAATCGTCCCACGCTTACAAAATAAATTTCAAAAACATAGACCAACCAACGAAAAATTGTAACCGCCGCCGACTGACTTTGACAGGTTATAGTTTCGTTACGCGGTACACTAGATGGAAGCACATGTATGTTTATTGAAGCTTAGACGTTGCCAGATCTGTCCTAATATGCCATAGAGGATAAAATAACATATTTGTTTTATTTCTGAACGTTTGAAAATATGTACCCATATCTGGGTAGCTATGCGGTAAGGGGTTAAAGTTTCTTTCGTCGTGTGCCTTCCACATTCAGTGCGAAAATCATATCGTGGCGGTGGTGATATCAGGAACAGGAACTAAAAATCAAGAAATTCTGATAAGAGGGTGGCTGGTATTTATGAAACCTGCGATTGAGACGGTTTCGATGTGATGACCCGCGAAAAGAGTTTATAAGCATGACTCAGAAGGATGATGGGTCTGCAGTTCTTAGGCAAAATGTTTAATCTTTTTTGAAGAACAGCGCTATTATGCCTTTGTTCCATTTTTCTGGCGTTATACCTCCAATAAGAGCGAAATTGAAAAACTTCTGGAGGACTTTGAGCACCGGTGCTCTATCCGCTTTTAGAAACTCAGATGTTATTCCGTCGTCACCAGGTGACTTGTTGTCTTTCAGCTGTATCATGGCCATTGTAATGTGCGGGATATCTTCGATGTAGTGTGTCTATTTAATATAAAATATATACACTAAAAAAAAATAGGGGCCACGAGCCTATTTATATTAAAATGCTTTAAGTTACTTAGTTTAATTTGTAATTATTATTCTCCAATTAAAATAAATTCAATCATGTATTGATTTTTTTTTACACTTTGGCTGTGACCTTTGTAATTCATGTATCTCCCAAATCAATAAATATGCAATATATACTGCTAATTAAACATTATAGTAGAAGATCTCAAGTAAGAACGACCTTCACCAATATGATAGACTAGGTGAAAAATAAATTCTAACAAATAAACTATGTTTGTGGACGTGTACCAAACGGGTTACCATAAAAAAATGTTCATGGCTATGATAATTATTATGAACATTCTTTTTTTTCAAATTTGACTTCTTGGTTGCCAAACGTTTTTTTTTTTTTTTTACATATAAGTTTACGTTTGACAACTGTCTCACCTGATGTTAAGTGATGACGTTATCTAGGATTTAGCACGCAAACCTAGAAGGTACCTATTCACTCGCGACTTGAAGACTCCAGGATTGTACATATCGGGAAACACAGACTCGGGCAACGAGTTCCATTCCTTGGCAGTACGCATTAAGAAAGTGGAAGCGTAACGCTTATAGTTTATTCGAAATTAAATGTTAATTCGCTACAAACTGCCTCTATGCATACAGTTGATTGTCTTTAGACATAACTATATAATTTGTGGTTGATTGGTAGCTTACCTTTTTCTTTTCTCTATGGTAGCCGCGTACAAACAGGGCTGCGTTTAGGAGCTTTGTCAGCCAAATTTTGATCGACCAATATTTGATCGATGTATCACGAACGGCTACTCCATAACATGTTACAGAAGAAGAAGAAGAAGAAGAAGTCACTTACAATGCTATTGAATCACGTGATATGTTACTACTGCATAAGTCAATTTTGACAGCCGACCAAGATTTGGCTCTAATTGAGTTCGTGAACGCCGCACATCCACTGTCAGAGCAAGATATGGCTTGGCTTATGGAGCTGCCGAACGCACGCCAGGTAAATTGTGCTAATAATGAATCTATGATTGCACTCATCTGCTTACCAAGATAAATATAATACTTATCTCGAAACAAAAACGGGCCACTAGATTATATAACAATATGAATATGAATATAATTTGTAAAGTACTGGGCCATCATTTTAACAAAATGTTCTCGTTGTTCATGTGCATCACTTTAAAGTGTCTTTGGCATTTTTTATGTTTTCACTCAGTGTCAAGCGTTATCCGTGTGTTAACGGTTGTAGAATAGTACTTTACTAGTCATATTAATTTACTATGTAATTTTTTTCTTCTTTGTCTCTAAATCATAAAAACATAGCCTGTCGTGAAATTCAGATCGCAATATTTTGACCGGGTCTGTTCCAGCCTGCAAAGTATGGAATTTCGAAATAAAAAAAATGTCATTATAAAGATCTTAATTTGCCCTTTCGACCTACGTTCGTTATTTAATTTGCCCCTCTTTCGTTTTCCCAAGAAAAATCGAAATAGAATTTCCCATTTTCCTGAATTTCAAATAGCCATATCTCTTTGAAAAATGATTATTTTTTACTCCACCAAGCGTAAAAAAATTGCCCCTGAGCTACTTTAATTTGCCCTTGTGCAAATTCTCAAAAATATACAATGATTAACTAATAAACAAGAAAAAAACGGTTGTGGCATTTCCAAGCGATTTTTTTGCACATTGCGCATGCGCGACAGTGTTCCGGCCTGCAAAGTATAGAATTTCGAAATAGAAAAAATCTCATTATAAAGATCTTAATTTGCCCTTTCGACCTACGTTAATTATTTTATTTGCCCCTCTTTAGTTTTCTCAAGAAAAATCGAAATAGAATTTCTCATTTTCCTTAATTTCAAATAGCCATATCTCTTTGAAAAATGATTATTTTTTACTCCACCAAGCGTAAAAAAATTGCCCCTGAGCTACTTTAATTTGCCCTTGTGCAAATCCTCAAAAATATTCAATAATTAACTAATAAACAATAAAAAAACGGTTGTGGCATTTCCAAGCGAATTTTTTGCGCATTGCGCATGGCCGACAGAATACGACACATCGTCTCTAATGTATTCTATGATCTATCTGATCTATGATTAACTCCATGTTGTTTGTATTGTAAAGTTTTGAGTATAATTTTTCGTAGCTTGGGAAATACAAATAACTTTATTTTTCAAATAGAAGTAAATTAAACTACTTGGTGACTTTATTGGAATCTGGCGACGAGATTTCTATGTCTCTGGTGTTAGATGACAATAATCGGATAATTTTAAACGAGGAAGGTCATGTTTGCTTGCAAGATAGCTCGGGTGAGTACCTACTATCGAATTCATGTTACTAAAAAACGATAATCGCTGCTTCTTCACTGTTAGGATTTCCACCTTTAGAAGGCACTTACCTACTTATTAACTTAGTGTGCCCCAAATCAATACTATCTGTAGTGTAAAAGTAATAAGGTAACTTAACTCTGTTTATTGGGTAACTCTGCTCACGGTCTGTTGAAAGATATATCACATAGAATTGTTTCTCGATATGCGAAAAATTGCCTAATGCATTACTGCTCAGTCGTTACTCAAGCGACCAGTTATGTTATGGAATGGCCCACATCCACCTGTTCCTGCGATCTTGCTAGGTTGTCTCTCCATCTCGGTGGCCATCCTATGCTGCGTTTGCCAGTCCGTGGGCTCCATTCGAGAACTTTTTGATCCTAAAGGCCATCAGTTCTTCGAGCTATGTGCCCTGCCCACTGCCACTTCAAGTTTCTGTTGGCTAATCAGAAACGAGGAGAGAACAAAGCATGTAGATAAACCCTGAGCATAGCCCCCTCCATAGCTTGTTGTGTGACTCTGAGCCTGCTCAGAAAGCCCATAGTCACTCTAACTATGGGCCTTCTGATATTTTAATAATTACAGATAAATTTGTTTTACATCTCAGAATACAGGTTCATCTTAAACAATGTCAACACTTAACATCAGATGAGACAGTGGTCAAACACAAGCTTACAATAATTTTTAAATAAAAATTTATTGTATTATGTATATATTACTAGCACCACCCTGCGGTTTTATAAAGTATTTTATCAACAATTATTATTACTTTTCCAGGTGTGCTGCATTTCACTGCTCTTAATCATTTACCACCAAGCTTATTAATATAATAATAATATACTATGCTAAAGTATGATATGAAGTAGCTGCTGTAAGATTTTTATTATCGAGAATAAAATATGAAATGACTTAAATCATTTATTTACAGATGCTTTCACACTCAACGAGCTACAATCGCACCACAAACAGAATGCAACTCAAGGTTGGTTTCCATCTAAAGTTGTGTGTCACTCACTTGCCATAAAAGCTAATATATTAAGTTTAAATTCAGTACAATAATCCTTTCAATTTCTGACATAATTCATAAGCATAAAATGCATTTTGCTATGTACCAATTTACATAAATTCACAATATTAATATAATTTATTGCCATTAATTTAATACCTATCAAAGAGTATATTTAAAAAAATATGAAATAATAAATAAATAACATAGATGTTGAGCATATTATTTATATTGATGAGCTCTAGTAATGCCACATCAAAATTTTGACTATCATTTTCCTATTCTCATAATATGACTTATTTTTCTAGACCATGGAGTTGAAGATCCAGTCCGATAAAGAAAACCAAAAGCTGTTCAAATCTACGATTATCAGAAACGCAGATGTCTGGCAGTTCATTGCTGAAGATGTCGAAGATATGACAGCAAAGCAATGTGAAAGTAAATTCAAACATCTAAAACAATTTATACAAAAAAAAGATAATATTGGCAATAAAAGCAGTGGCGCCCATGCCATTAGTTTTGAGTATTTTGATGAGTTTGAGGATATCTTTCGACTTGACCCTAATATCAAACCAGTTTCTACTGCATCTAGTAGTAGACAAACTGTTGAATCCAATACAGTTATTACAGGAGAAAATAGTGGCACAATACTATCACCGGAATCAGTTGGAATACCCCCTGCTCCAACAACTGTTGGACAGGTTGAGGTAGGGTCTACTAGACCACAACGAAGAAAAAGGACACGTCTAGAAATACAGTTGGAAAAATTTGATGTTACTATGGAGCGTCGACAAGAAGCATGTGACAGACACCTTGAAAGATTTATGCTACATCAAGAAGCACAAGGAAGAATTTTTAGTAATTTGGTGCAGAAGTTAATTGATAAATTATAGAAATTTTGATTCAATTTGATTTGCTTAAAGATGATGTCTATAGCTGTAAACTGTCATGAAACTTATGATTATGCAGTTTTTTAGGGATGTTTTGTAGTGACAACTAATTAGAGTAGACTGTAGGACGATAATTGTAAGTTCCTATATTATTAAAAATGGTTTATTATATAACTCTAGCTGCACCTGCGGTTTCACCTACATGGTGATGATAGTGAAAAAAGTGTGCCTAAGCTTCACATATGAATAACTCTTAGAATGCACATATATGCTTAAAACTTGAGTGAGATTAAGTTTTATAAAATCAGAGTTTAAAGGGTAAAATAATTTGAGTCTGAAAACTATTGCGAGTTTCTTCCATAATTGTAATGTAACAAACAAGGTAAAATAATTTTACTTTACCTCTAGAATTTTGTATGGTACTATGTGCCACTTTTTGTATTGTTGTTGTATATACAATTAGAGTTTTACAGAATAGAGAAAATCGTAAGACTACATATTCTTTGATGGCATATTGATCACTGTGATGTTATTATAAATATTATATTATATATTTCTATAGAAATATTTTTTTCTAGTAGCTGCAGTATTATAATTAGTTATCATTATTTTATTATAATAATGGCAAAAAATATTTAAAGATTACATAGTTTATATTACTCTATATCTATCTACTATATACAAGTAATAGTCCACACATAGTTTTAATATTACTCTCAATAACATTTTCATCAACGTGTTATGTGATATTTAATTTTAAGAATGTTATTCTTTGGAAATATGTTGATAACTGTGACACTTTAGGTTAAATTAATTAGAAGTAGTCACAAAGGAAAAACTCTTAGTGTTTATGCATAAAACTTGAATGGGATCAGGTTTAATAGTCAGAGGGTCATAGTAACTGTATCTTAGTTTAAGTTTAGCAAAGAAGAACTAGTCGTTCTTATGGAACTGTGTTTCTTTTAATATCCCAAAAACTGTAACAGAGCTCAATAAATAAAAACCAAATCAGCAAACGATTAAAATGAACGATTTTAATTTGAAACATGATACAGTGATGTAAGACAATATTGAGAAGACAAAAATGCATTGCATGTTCCACTTCTAACATGTCATCATATTTCGTGTAAGTGTGTGTGACATGTGTACATCTCAGATAAAATAACTAGTACTATTTAATTGGGATGTACACATTGAAATATAACTGCCGCCTAGGTCGCTAGATCTTCCGAAATAAATATAGCGACTATGTCCATTTAATTTTGAACTTGCCTTCATCAATCATTCTATTTAGATTACAGTTAATCATAATTTTATTGACTTTCTTTCTGATTAAATGAGCCTTGATGCCAACTAGTTAGACAGTAAAAATTAAATGTAACTAACCTGTCCATTTTAAAATTATTGTGATATTAAATCTTTAATGAATATAAAGTAAGGAGGGCATTAAGTAGTCAATCCCACCAAGCTTGGGATAAGATCGGGAAGAGACAAGTTTAAAGCTTTAATTAGTACCTATATAGTAAGGAGGGCATTAAGTAGTCAATCCCACCAAGCATGGGATCAAGAAGAGACAAGTTTAATATTTATTTTTATTGTGATTATGACTAAGCCCAATGGTACTTTGTATCATGTTTTTTCCAAAAACTCACTATGTAAGAAATTTAACATTATATATAATTGGCATTAACACACTAGTTGTGGATGGAACCATGTCCCAAAAACAATTTTCAAAAAGGACCACCTAGTGAATTTTGTAATGATAGGAATTAACCATGTTGCAATAGTAAAATTAAACAAACAATATTTGATTATACATATCTATAATAAGTGATTTCTTATCATCTTCATTGATCATCATTTACAACAATTTTAACCAACTGTAATTGCTTATATATAGGTTACCTTTAATCTTTTATTATACATTGACAAAAATCACACTGGTCTTTTAATTAAAACAAAACTCAGCAATGACTATTTTGTCTAGAAACATTAAATGTGATATCTATCACACAATGAACAATAAGAGTGTTGTCAGTGACATTAAACATATTTAATGTAGCATACAATTTGAAATAATATTTTGCATTGAATATGTCCTCTATTAGAAAGTATCACCCGGTGAGACATTAATGTTGAAAATGTGAAACTAAATTGTTCAATAGTTTGCATGGTTATGGGATACTTCTAAGTTTTGTAAGCCTATGAGCATTAGGTAATACTCAGGTCTAAATTGTGATGACGTCTATAATCATACCTATACTATTAAAGATCAAAGAAGATAGAGTGGTCAATAGCCCTATAATTTTATTGACATACATTGAGAAAACACATTGAAGTGTGTGTGCTCAACAAATAAGCTAATATTTATTCTGTCGAGCATAGCCTTATCTACTAGTTACAGTATACAGGCACAATCACATCTTATTTAAACAGCAAAAACACATACAAATTTAAAATTAGCATACATATTTACACAAATCATACTAACTACATACTAAACTCAAATCCACCAATTCCCCATTTTTCCTCAAATTCTGGCTTTATTCAGGTCTAATGTGATGATGTCTACAATCATACATATTCTAAAGATCAAGGGAGATAGTGGTCAACAGCCACCCATATGATGTTATTTACATACATTGAGAAAACACATTGAAGTGGGTGTGCTCAACACATAAGCTAATATTTATTCTGTCGAGCATAGCCTTATCTACTAGTTACAGTAAACAGGCACAATCACATCTTATTTAAACAGCAAAAACATACAAATTTAAAATTAGCATACATATTTACACAAATCTTATACTAATTACATACTAAACTCAAAACAACCAATTCCCCATTTTTCCTCTAATTCTGGCTTTATTCAGGTCTAATGTGATGTCTACAATCATACATATTCTAAAGATCAAGGGAGATAGTGGTCAACAGCCACCCTTATGATGTTATTTACATACATTGAGAAAACACATTGAAGTGTGTGTGCTCAACACATAAGCTAATTTTTATTCTGTTGAGCATAGCCTTATCTACTAGTTACAGTAAACAGGCACACTTACATCTTATTTAAACAGCAAAAACACATACAAATTTAAAATTAGCTTACACATATCTTATACTAATTACATAAGGCAATTTTTATTGTCGAGCTTAGCCACATCTACTAGTTACAGTAAACAGGCACAATTACACCTTATATACACAGCAAAAACCTACAAATTTAAAATTAGCATACATATTTACATTAATTACACACTAAACTCCAATCGGCCACCAACCAGGTGGACAGACGACCTGACTAAGATCACAGGCAAAGGCTGGATAAGGGCCGCTTCTAACCGGTCCTTGTGGAAATCAATGGGAAGGCATATGTCCAGCAGTGGACGTGTCCTATGGCTGAGATGATAATGATGATGAAACTCCAATCAACCAATTTCCCATTTTTCCTCTAATTCAGGCTTTGAGCCAATCTGTCTCAGGTCAAAAAACCATCAGTATCAGCATCGTGAGACACACTAAGATGATTGGTTGGATTTAGTGTTGATCTACCTTCTTGGGAGAACATGAAATTTTCTCCTTCAATGATGGCTTGGCGGCTGAAGTCAAGGTCATCATGGTCCAAACAAAGGTTGTGTAGGACACATGCTGCTAGAATTGCAACAGGTATCAATTCCGTATTATTCATGTCGAGATATTTTAATCTTCGATACCTACCATAAAGAAGGGCAAGGGCACGTTCAACAACTTCTTGTTTTGGCATGTTTGCTATTAAAATTGGTTTCTTGAGCAGCTAATGTCCTCCTTCTAATAAATGGTGGTATACACCAAGGTAGTACCGGATATGCTTTGTCACCAATAATGTACTCACCACTATTAACATAGTGGGTTCGGTTTGAACAGATTTTCATATATATATATCACTATTGTTAAAAACTCTTCTATCACTCACAGAACCTGGATATCCGGTAAATATGTCCGTAAACCTGAGGTTTGGCAATGCAATAGCCTGCAATTGTATTGCATAAAACATTTTCCGCATGTGTAAACATAGGGTTGTTCTTTTGGTGCTTTTATTTCAATAAATGTCCCATCTATAGCTCCAACTACACCCATTAAACCTCCAAATTTGGAAAAATCTTGTTTGATCTGAATTTTTGAAATATTTGAAGGCCACTTAATAATTTCTGAAGATAGTTTTTTCAGACCCTCAATCACTTTAATAAAGCATTTGTGAACACTTGATTTAAGGTAGATTAAAGCGGTCACTAACAGATCTAAAACATAAACAAATAATTTAAATAATTGCATGCATGATTAATTAAAATTAAGTTCAATAGGTAGTATCATGTAATATTTAATCCATTGGTTTTAACCTGAATGAATCCAGAGTGGCAAGTAACTAAAGAACAACAAGCCACTGTTTTCTCACTGATATCACAGCTCTATTATTGGCAGCTATAATATAGGAGAGCTCAGGGGCTAATCTGATCTCCAATGATTCAAAAGCCGCATAACTGAGCCTGAAGTGCGATTGGAATTCCATCTCATTTTGGTTGATTCAATTTTCAACTCTAGATGCTGGCTCATTTAAAGCGGTTGTGAGGTATATCATTGCAGTATTTTCTTCTTCATCGTCACTATGAAGAATATCCTCTAAGATGGCTGAATTGTTCGTTGTAACAGATCGTACTTGCATACAAACAAGACTAAGAATTTGACGGCCAATCTGTTGAATATCCATTCTTTACTATGAATTTATCAAACAAACTGGGAAATTAACTCACTACTTTTGTTCAACTTCATGTACAACGCGACTAACACGAAATTTAAACTCGTTACTATACAATAGTCAAGAGAAGAATACAATAGAACATTTAAGCGTACAAAATTGTTGAAACAGAGAACTAAGTAAATTGTAACTCGATTTTATAGTTTTAAATTATGAAAAACCTGTATCATTTCCATCAGTAGGCCTCTCGTGCCTAGAGAATGTAATACATTACTTATCTATGATGTAATACTACCGTGACTCTCGTGTAGACTATGCTTTTGCTGATCAGCTGATATGACGATGTGTCGTATTCTGTCGCGCATGCGCAATGCGCAAAAAATTCGCTTGGAAATGTCACAACCGTTTTTTTCTTGTTTATTAGTTAATCATTGTATATTTTTGAGAATTTGCACAAGGGCAAATTAAAGTAGCTCAGGGGCAATTTTTTTACGCTTGGTGGAGTAAAAAATAATCATTTTTCAAAGAGATATGGCTATTTGAAATTCAGGAAAATGGGAAATTCTATTTCGATTTTTCTTGGGAAAACGAAAGAGGGGCAAATTAAATAACGAACGTAGGTCGAAAGGGCAAATTAAGATCTTTATAATGACATTTTTTTTATTTCGAAATTCTATACTTTGCAGGCTGGAACAGACCCGGTAATATTTTGTCTACCGGATGCGATCGACAGAGATGTCCTAGTATGTATTCTATCTGATCTATGGAGATGTCCACGATTCATTTTTTTCGCTTATTAGAAGTTTTGGCTACGCACGCCCTACGTCAAGCAAATTTTGGCTTTTTAGTAATGTTATTTGGTCTCGTGATTTTCAAAACTATAACAAATTTTATTAATTCAAACGATTAAGTGTGAGTTACACCAAAACTCTAGTTTACGTCATGGTCAAAGATAACTTTATCACTAGCGAACGTTGATTTCAGTTACATTAAGGCACGGGAGTTGCACTATCAAAAAATTTGCTACAGTTAAAGATATTAGTACTGCCAGTCAAATGAGGTTTTGTCCCTAAAGTTATTCAGGGAAAATATATTTTGAGTTGGAACACTTTCTATTTGTTGTCTCCAAATGTCACTTTCACTTTCGAAATTCAGCATACAGCTTCAAAAGAAATTTAGCATGTTACAAAGGTACTCTATGGATATAGAGGTCGTATTATTTCCTGTACAGCACAAAATTGTGAAATTCACAAAGCGGCGTTACGCTCACAGTGATATTGTAGAAGAGCAAAATCGTTGAAAGTCTAATATGGCGCTGGTAATGACGTCACCCGTGATGTCACACTCTCTTCGAAAAGCGTGCTCACCGTGATTAGGAACGCATTTGAGCGCACTAGGACGGAGGCGAGAAGTTTTGATGTTTAATTTTGTAATTTTTGTGCGTGGTATTTTGTTGGATTAACTTTAATCCAACCGATCTTTTCTTGATGATTATAATTTCTTTTTTCTGCGACCAGTATTATCCACAAACAGGGTTTTATAGTTTTCGTTTTTACAGAGTCCTCAAATGAACTACTACTTTCCCACAAGATATCTTGTAAATAGTGACATTATTGTATAGGTTTACGAAATATGTCACCTAATTTGTTTGGATTTCAATGTAAAATTGTTTGCAAATAAAAATCAACCTACAACTTCACTTTTATGGTATGTGCATGTACTGAGCTGTTGAGCTTGAGCTGAGTAAGTGACCGAGAAAACAGAGACAGAAATAGAGACAGAAGTAGGTAGGCGGGTACTCTGTACCCAGAATACATTTGCTGATCGGCATTGTGTGAACACAATTTCATGACACTAATATTAACAACAACCAGCCAAAAGTGAGTGTTTATGGTTATGGTAAAATCGTGACGTCATTTTAACTTTTTGATGGTGCAACTGAATTTTTGCCTAACTATTGATTTGACGGGTACTAAAACGCTAAGGTTGGATGGTGCTCCTCACTCTAAGTTTTTCGCTGCCGTGATACGTGTTACATTATTATTTTCCACGCAATTTCTTGTGTCCTGCAATGGAGTGGCAGAAATAAAATAAGAATTAAATTCTCTACTTCAAAGTTGCATTCTCAGAAACCCTTTGTCTACAATGTACCACGAGCGTTATTGCAAATGCATAAAAATAAAAAAACTTTTATCCTGGAGCACCATACAAAATCATATACTTAATACCTATATCAGCTAAAAAGATAGATTACGTTTGTGGATATCGTAGACTAATTTTTAATTTATAGTTAAACTCACAAGAACACAGTAACTCAATTTAATAGCAGTTAATCCCAATCAGTTCATATTGCTACTAACTGCTTTTCTACACAGTTGTATAATAGCTTTTTTTCTTTCTTTTTCTTTTCTCAGCTATGTGCGTCCACTGTTGGACGTATGCCTCCCCCATATACCAGGAGGTGGGCAGCAGCGCCTTCTGAGGATCGGAAATCATACTGCGCTCGCCAACCCGCCTGCCAAGCGTGGCGAGTATTGGCAAATCCCCCCTATAATAGCTTAATTTGATTAAACAAAAAAAAAAAAAAAAAAAAAAAAAAAAAAAAAAACTTGTTTTCAATGTCGTGCAATCGATTCGTCTCACAAAAAAAACGGGTTGCACTCCGGGAGTGCCGGCAAAAGTGAAATTTTGAACATTAACGTTGTAGATATGAAGTCAAAATCAACATGTTAAACGCTTGAAATGTTATCTCTGCACGGCCGTGCCGCATACGGGCCCGGTCTGTCTCTGCTTTTATACCTATCAACAAACAAAAATGTTCCTTATTCGTAATACATTTAAGTTAAAGTTAAATTTCCATATGACGTCACGCGTCTGACGCCAGGTGTCCAGACGCGAGTTTAATATATTTTCCCAAAAGTGCACAACGCCGCTATTGAAGTTTTCACTTCATTACACGATACCATAGACAAATTATGCGAGAGTTATAGCTATATTCGTTAAAATTGGTCAAATATAACGATCTCTTGTTACCGCTTTATTTTACCTCCCCATTCCAGCGCTGCAGTAGAAAGTATATTTTCTTTATTAAAAGATCGCGGACAACAGAGGAACTGCTACTTACGAAACAATTGCTAAACAATGTACCATACCTTTAATGTACTGTAAGAATGGAACTAATTTTAGTAAAATGAATATATAATTATGTTAAAAATCCATAATTATATAAAAAAACATATATTATCTATTATTTTCTCTTTATAGTTCATTTTTTCGTTACAGTACGTACTCTAATTATTGTTTCATATATTCCTCGATATATTCCAAATGTATGTTTACAGATTTGTTAGACCTTGAAATCCAGATTTGTTGGTTAGGCAGTTGGCAGCACTGCTTATGGCAACACTCAGCGTTGCCAACTCTACGTCTTTTTATGTAGATCTATGTATTTTAGCCCGTTCCTGCGAATCTACGGACTTCAGTCCCAGAATCCACGTATTTTTCATCAAATTTTACTAAATAACAATGGCAACTTGGTCCAACTATATTTGTAGGAGAAATAACTCAAAATGTTGAGCTAAAACAATTAATAAACGAAAAGTACCCAATTATATATGGAACATATTTCGACTAAATGAGTGGCGATTTTTAAGTTTCATAGTTAAATTAGTCATTATAAATTTGAGCTAACTGCTCAAATTAGATGACTTCAATGCTATTATTTTTTAAGTCATGTAACCAAGTTGAAGAACATTATCAGTAATAATTAGAATCGTCAGTTGGTACCAAAATCAGGTAAAAGAGGAAAGTAGTAAATAGTTATATTTGTGTCTTAGTGTGTTTTACCTATAAAGATTCTTATACTTATATTTAAAAAATACAAAGATGCAATTAATAGAAGCTGTAGGAATCTTAACAAATATGTAAAATGTTCCCCTTCAGACTTCAACTTAGTAATCAAAACGCAAACTGCATGGCAATAAGAATATATAACAAATTACCTGATAGGTTTAAAGAGATCATTATAATCAACTTAAAATAAGAATATTTGACTTCTTTTTGGATAAATGTTATTATTCTGTAAATAATTACCTTAACAAAAAGTGGTTCCATTACTGTACCTATGATAATTATTAACTTGACATAAATTATGATGAGCGAATTGATTTATTTAACTTAACCCACTGGAACTTTGGCATAATAATATTATCTTACCAATATAAATAGAAAAGTGTAATTTATAATTATAGTATTTTTTAATTATATTAAGAATTTATACGCCTGCTAAAGCAAAATTTTCATGGATTTCTACTAAGCCATAACATATTAGCACAACTATAATTACCCAAAATTCTTATCCCTATGAGCGTAAATACAGCGAAATGGTGGAGAAATTGCAAAAACAGTTTTTGCGCTTTTTATGTTTTTTTATGTACGGCGTACCAACGCTAAAGACGAATCTCCTTAAGTATGCTCCCATGTCACGCGCGATAGTAATACTGAATCGAATTTCCAAACAAGTAGATATATTTCTATGTAGCCTGGCAGAATTCACAGAAGTGGCACATAGATTATGTGAAAATACTATAGTTAAATAGTAAATATTATTTATTATATAAGTAATTTATGTAGGCAACATCGCTTTGGTTTTTGTTGTAATAATGTATATCCTGTATTTAAGGAAAAAAATATTTTTATATATAAATAAACGTTTCATTTTATACCTAGAAATTTGTTTCAGAAAGCTGATATTTCGTAATATTATCTTTTATATTTAATTAATTCCCTTTGTGTGAAAGTGATAAAAATTTCATTATTTTTCAATTCAAGAAAAAAATTACGTAGATCTACGTACTTTTCACATGCAAATAGTACAGTTCTACGAATTTTTTAAACCTGGCCTGCGACTTTTTTAAGATCTGAGTTGGCAACCCTGGCAATACTCCAAAATAGGGATGGGCAAATGGAAAAAAAATATCGATATTTATCGTATCGATATTTTTCAAATATATCGATATATATCACCCAAGAAATATCGATATATCGATATTTTTTGCCCAATTTGCAATTATTTATAAAAATTGCCTATATTATCGAAATTTTATAGCAAATACACATCTGGCTGTTTCAACATAAGTTTTATTATTTAAAATAAAAATTTCGAATTGCTTGACATAAAAAAAAAACATTCATACCAGTATTTGTAACAGCCAAAGAAACTAAACCCATACAGCCTACTGCATATTTTCTAAATTTAAGAAATCGGATTGGTCAAAATCATGATGTGACGCATGAGCAGACAGCAAAGCTTTAAAAATATATCGATTTTGATATCTGAAAATAAACATCGAAAATTGATATATCGCGGGAAAAAATATCGCTAATTACTATCGATATTTTGATATATCGATATTTTTTACCCATCCCTACTCCATAATATAGCTTGTTAAATCTGAAGGTTTTTTGCGAACAGCGATGTATATAATGATTTATCACTTGGCTAGGCTCACTTACAATAATAAACAGATATTGTAATAAGTGTTCTATGATAAACAGCCTTCGCTTCATCAACTACATAATTTGTAGGTTATGTTACTCCTTATAAGATTATAAACGTACCTACTGCCCCTTGTACCGGCTAACTTAGGTACTCCTGTTGTATGTCTAGACCGACTAACTCTGCTACTTTTGTCGGTCAAGACGTACTAGTGTCCCAGACTGGCGCGGCCTGCGGTGGCGGTCAGTTAAAGACGAGAAATTCAATAACTGACCGCTACCGCAGGCTGAGCCAGTCTGGAACTATGACATTGGAACACAACATTAAGCATTATGGGACAAATTCCTGTAACTAATTAAAATACTAGCGGCTTACATGGTAATTTTTGGTACCTATATGACCACTAGTGATACATATATCATTTTAAGCAGTTGTTGTTTAAACAACTGGCGCTTTAACAGTTTACAACAGCCCTTTTTATTAAATTTTAGCCCCTGGAGCACTGGTGCTTGTGCTAATTAACTATAACCTGCTAAGTGCGAATCGGGATCACGTACCAAAGGCTCAATACAAAGAAAAAACATTTAAGAGTTTTTAACACGGGACTGATTCGCCCTTGGCTAGTTTGTTGTTGTTTGTCGACACTAGAGTTTTTCTATATAACCTAGTTTCATGTCTATATATGACATTTATGTTAGATAGATATTATAATGATAGAGCCAAAAGGATGAACTTTAATAAAAGATGTTTTGTTGGTAAAACTGAAGTGGTTTACTGAGAGAGTTTATGAGAATTAC
Source organism: Apeira syringaria (assembly GCA_934044485.1). NCBI lineage: Eukaryota > Metazoa > Arthropoda > Insecta > Lepidoptera > Geometridae > Apeira > Apeira syringaria. The sequence goes on from OW203659.1 coordinate 7,756,982, forward strand.
TCACATAGTGACATGAGTAATTACCATAGTATTTACATTTTAAATAAAACATGTTTGTTGAATAAAGACCCCCCTTCACATCGTTTAATAAATAAACCTATATGGAAGCCCGTTACCATCCAAGCAGTTTTCATTAGGAAAAGTGTCATCGGCATTAGCCAATTAGTTAAGTATAAGGGTGAATAGAGGATGTACAACATGAATATTGACATTAGAAGAGTTGTGTTCAGTCTCTCACTAATATACAATGTTAGATTATACATCACTATATTGGTTGCACCTCTGTCTGACTATGCTATATGGTCAAAGCAAAACATTTTTGTTAGATATTAATTAAGTTAGTTAAATGTACTTTTAGTGCTGATGAGATGATGTGGTTGCTCAGGAATAAAGCCCTAGTCCATGGTTACATTAAATTAAAAAAGTTGGTTAGTTTATAATTACAGTTTTAATATGACAAGATGAATATGACAATGCAGTGGCATGTATGCAAAAACAAGGAAATCACTTGAACAATGGATTAAAAATTTTATGTGATACCTAATAGTTATGCAATCCTTGGTGTTGAAGACATGCCGATACTATACATACAGTCCAGAAAGTTCCTCTGTTTAAGTGTTTATTGTGAGAGTATGTAAGCTGGTAATTTCAACATTTTATTATGGTGGCTTCTATGGGGCTGAGACAATTTCACCAAAGACAGGTGGCATGGATGTCATAAAAACAAAAAAAATGCTCAGTAACAGAATTGTTTGGTATCATTTTACATCTAGTAAAGCAGTAGACAACTTAGAGGGCATGTGTATGGTTACTTTGTTCTTTCCATACACATTTACTCACACTTACTAATCTATGCGCAGCAGTAAACACATAACAAGCATTTATTTTTTTCTACCATTATAAGGTATCTATAAAATAACTTTTCAAATAGTACAGCCTTCATTTTTTCAGAGGTTTGTCAATGTTCAATAGACGGTTGCTTCTGAACATGGGAGGGTGAGACTTCCAGCTCGAAACTTGGTAACTCAAGCGTAGGTGTTCGTACAGATACAATCAATACTCCATCTCTTCTCACGTAACATTCTGATTCAACAGTGACAGCTAACGCATCACTTTTTCCCACGTTGTTTATTTGTTATAGATACCAGCCAGCCACAGGCCACGAAGAAAATAACTTTTATCCTTTTATATCTCATGAACAATAGACACAATCATTTAAAATCTACGTAATTTGTTCGGTCTGGTTCTATCATCCTTCCTCTAGTTGTAGATATAAGAACAATCCATCCGGAAAGCTGGCGACATTTGAAAAGACCGATTGATTTCCACTTGCCGTTCGTGCCGTGACGTGCCGCTCTTGCACGAGCATTCAGATTTCAGATATGGACTAATCATAAACGCAATGAAATTTCACAATGAAGTAAACAAAAACAAACACATTCGCCATGTTTAGTTTTTTTTTCCAGATTGTCAGCATTGAGCAAAACTAGGATTTTGACTATCGCATGATGAGCAAAGCCTTACAATTTAATAAATAATTCCACCAATAGAATCGATTTAAGAATCGTTTTAGACCAATAAGCGTAACGGATTTCAGCCAATAGAAGGTGGTCGCGAATTATCTGGGTGGCTTTTATCGGCCGCGCATTATTTGGTCGGGAAATACGTGCCGAACAAAATCGCTACCGGGGTGGAATACGCAGCCAAGTACTGCGCAGCCAGTGAAATACCGACCTGATAACCGACGTACATGGTCATGAATTATCTGGGTGGTATTTATTGGGTCGGTAGTTATCAGGGCGCCAATTCCCTGGCCGGCAATTATACACACTCTGAAATAGAATACATACTAGTAATATAGATAATATCGGATCGATGCGATATATCGCGTAAATTTATCGATATTTTATGAAATATCGATTTATATCATGTACTCCTACGATAAACTTCATGTAATGGATTGTTCACAGACTGCGTGTTATACGGTCGAAATATTTTTGTCGATGATTACCCACCGCGATTTTGAATACAAAATTCAAACACTTTCGCCATAAAGTTTGTGACTCTCTTTCTGATCAGTGTACAACAAAATACAATACATAGTTTTTGTTTTGATTGGATTGAGCTCCAGGGAGAATCAAGGATACCCTTTAGAGAAGTCATTGAGAATTAACTGTCAGCTTATGGCCATAAAGTAGGTCCTCGCGCCAAGAAAAATGCGTAAATCTAAGCTGTTTACTAACAAAGATGAAGACTTCGATAACCTCCGTCTGCCTTTTTGTAAAGTGGATCTCAACAGTGTGCAGCACAAAGAAGTGCCAACGACTGGAGAAGAGTTTCTGGTGTCTGTCATTGCAGAGCGTCGAAACATTGAGGAAATAACTGTATGTGATGTAGACTACACACAATTTAGAAGAAATCAATCATTGTTTGTTGATGAGGTAAACAAGATTATTTTATATAATATACTAATAATTGGTTAAAGCATCTCACATCTGGTGTTTCCGAGATTGCATAATTTTTTGCCCATGCAAATATATTTCCAAGAATAATCTGCTTGTTGTTAAAGGGGTTAAGCAACTTACTTCTCAACATACCTTGGATGTATGACTGTAATTATTTTTTAACAGCTAATAAGCAGCTTATGCTTGACAGCTGTCTCACCTGATGTTAAAAGATTATGCGGTGTAGCACACAAACTTAAAAGGTACCTATTCACTCGCGACGTGACTCACTCCTGGTTTGTACCTGTCAGGAAACACAAGGCTCAGGCAGTGTTAAGCTATTTTAATTCTATCTTGTAGAAGAAGCACTTTCCATCTTTTCAAACGTAAAAAAAACGTCAATAATTAATTATTTATTAATATATTAATTATCTAATAAGATAATTAACTGTTGTAGTTTTCTTAGGTTCGAAAAGGTAGAAACAAAGTCGAAAACTAGCAATAGTCAAAGCAATAATTTTATGCAAATGAGCTTCTGGAGTCTTCAAATCACTAGTGAATAGGTACCTTCAAAGCTTGCATGCTACATCCTAGACCACATCATAACTTAACATCTGGTAAGACAGTAATAATAATTGTCAAACCCATGATTATAATTACTAAAAAAAACATTTAACAGGTACAGGGATCTCTTTACATAACTACACACATCATAATGTCGAAAATCAAGTAGGTGCTGTGGTGGTACCGGCCTATAGAATAGTACTCCCCCATCTCTTCCTGCAGGTGCTGATATCTATTTAAATTTTCAGTCACCAGTACCTCCTGCACCAAGAAATCTCAAACCAACAAAAGAATGGCAGAATATGCAAGTTGCTGACTTTTCAGAAATGCGGAGTACCATATCTCGCATGATCGTCAAAAACCCTGCAATAGCAAATAATTTAAAGAAACTACACACCAAAAAAGATGATGTACAATGGTGGAGAAGATTCTTTTATGATCATGAAAAAATATCATTGGAATGTGTGCTCCGATTTAATGCCATACAAGTTGACCTGGGCTTAGAAATGCTTACGGAATTGTTGCAGGATGTTACACCTGGAGACTCCATTGACATAACTGCAGGTACCATACTTTAACTATGTTTTGAAAACAAATATAAACACCCAAAAGACAAATGTTTAGATTGAGGCCTGGTGATTCTTGCTCTTGGTGCAATAAAGTCATCAGACTCTCACCAGTACTGCTGTGACTCTCAAACTGCATGCAATAATATGTTAACAATTGTTGCATACAGTTCAGATCGAGAAAAGGCTGAGCAAATAACCTAGCTGTAGTTACAGCTGGAGGTACAGCAGGAGTTAAGAGATTGTTAAAGAGAGCCATTAAACATTCTAGGTCTAGCAAGATATTATCTTATACCACATTGTCACTGACCATCAAGTGAGATAGTGGTCAGATACTAGATTAATAATTACAGCAATTAAACCGTAAAAGGGTAACAAACATCCATCTCACACTTCCATCTTCACAAACATCTGCAATTACACTAAAAAATTGACATAAATTCTTAAGTCACAAGCATTTATAATAAGATTTTTCTCGATATCATATAAACTACTAAAGCCGACTTTATAAAATTGAAATGGGACTCTTTGGAAAGCATGCTCTATCAATCAAAACAAAAATATTTTCAAAATTGTTGGCAGAGAAATTGGAGAACATACATATAAAAAAATAAAGTGGAACATAGAACCTCCTTCTTTTTTGAAGTCGGTTAATAATATTAATGGAAACGAATGCTTCTATATTTTCAGGAAAATGGATTTATGCTTTATTAGCACGTTTAAAACATCCACTCCAATCTGACACAATTAGCATCATTAGAGAATTGGCTAGACAATGTGCCACAATCAGGTATGCACTCTTTTTTTTTACATTTATGATACATGCTTGTTAGGATTAAGTATGCTGATAAATATATGGTAACTATTAAACAAAAGAAAAAGTGTAAATCCCATCCAAGAGGGAAAGATCAATATAATACTACAGGTGGGCCATTTTAGTTGGATCAGTATGGGCAAGGGTGAAACTATAAAACATACAATGATCTTGTTATTAAAACTGACGTGGTTTTGACACATTATGAATGTATAAAACACGTGAGTTACTCACGTAATAAGTCAGAGGTTTCCGACTTTAGTTTCAACCACATTCGGTGGTCTTTTTCAAGGAGAATACGGGGCGCTCGCGGACGCGATCGCGGTTGGCCTAGTACTGAAAATTAGCCTAACTAAAAAACCTAGTATTCTCCTTGAAAAAGACCACCGAATGTGGTTGAAACTATAGTCGAAAACCTCCGACTTATTACGTGAGTAACTCCCGTGTTTTATACATTCATAATGCAATGATCTGTTCATAGAAACCATGTCATCGATTTTAGTGACACAAAAACTGCATTCATAGATTTAAAAAAACCTTGTATGCAAACCCAGTTATATTGAAGAAAAAGGTTTTATCCTTTTGTCATAATTTTAATTTTATCTTCATTTGTGTAGACTTTACACGCATTTTATTCATTTTAGGTATTGTAAAAAGTATTATTATGCAGTAAAATTTACTGATTGTGACCTGCATGATCGAAAACCAAATAGATAAAATACAAATCAAAATTCTTCTATGCAATGGGTTTGAATCCTAAACTGAGCACAAGTTTGTTTTAGGGTTCCGTACCTTAAAAGGAACCCTTATAGGATCACTTTGTTGCCCGTCGGTCCGTCAGTCAAGACCCTTTATCCCGGAGACGCGTAAAGGTATTGAGTTGAAATTAAAACGATATATTAAGATCTAGTCTCTTAGAGTTGTGAAATAATCAAACGGCCGATTATGCCGTAAAAAACGGACTTTTGGACACTTAAAGGAACCAAATTATGGGTATTTCTCGTTGACCTAGAACTATGAAATTTGGCGAGTAACACCATCTTATACTACACGTTTATGGTAAAATTCTGAAAACTACAATAAAATCATAAAAAAACAATCTTTATGCAAGGAACGGCGGTCCAAGTATTGCATTGAGTTTACCGTGTCATGTCATGTGTATTGTATAAAAGGGCTTTATTGCCACAAGCTTAAACAGATTTTTAATTATTTTTGTTGTATAGTTTTCGATTTACGACGAAGAACGAAAAAAAACTTTACCTAAAAGTAAATTTCTATTTTTAAAATTTTAATTATTTATTCATGGTCAGACATAGTCCATTGTTAGTAATTTAAATAATGTGTTATTACAAACAAATAGCTAAACAGTAAAATCAATTGCGGAAACATCAATGGCTCACCTCAGTCATCATGGGTGTCTGATATGAGCCCGAATGATATTTTTCAATTAGGTGGAGTCAAATCTAGCTACAATGGCTTGAAGGATGCCGTTGGAATTATTTTGCACTCTGTTAAGCAGAGATGCTGCTCATTTTCGGATGATGGCGTGAAAGCAATCAACTCTTGCTTCACCAAACACGTGTGATCCACTACAAAAGCGCGGCAGCCCCAACAGCATCCGAAAACTATTGTTGTACTGGACGCGCAAGGCATTAAGCGATCTTTGAGTGTATCTGGCCCATAGGCTACACGTGTAGAAGGTTTCACAGCATGCTTTAAATAAATAAAAAACTATTTTTGATACGATATACCTCCATTTTTTTATAATATGTACTTACAAATTTCTACGGAACCCTCGTTGGGCGAGTCAGACTCGCACTTGTCCGGTTTTTTTTATAAAATCTATGAATACATTTTCTATTGACTTTAAAATTGATGACACATGGTTCCTACAAACAGATCATTATAGGTCTTGTAATTTCCGATGTTTTATTTTTATTTTTTTTTACATATTATAAGTTTGCGTTTGACAACTGTCTCACCTGATGTTAAGTGATGACGTTGTCTAGGATTTCGCACGCAAACCTAGAAGGTACCTATTCACTCGCGACTTGAAGACTCCAGGATTGTACATATCGGGAAACACAGACTCGGGCAACGAGTTCCATTCCTTGGCAGTACGCATTAAGAAAGTGGAAGCATAACGCTTCGTGCGTATAGGTGGTATATCTACCATATAGCGATGGCGAATTGCCGTACGTCGAGTCGACCGATGATAGAAAGGGGATGGTGGAATCAGATTGTGTAATTCCAGTGCACATTCTCCGAAATGCACCCGATAGAAAACCGATAGGCTTGCTACTCTACGCCGGTGTTCAAGGCTCTGAAGCCTACGTTCAACCAATGTAATGGCCCACCCTGTATACTTCATATAATATCTCACTCAAGAAGATTTTTTATTGGTTAATGCATGCTCCACTAGCCATCCGAATTATTTGTTAATTTATTTTCTTTAATATTTTGATAGTTCCGCATGATTTTAAAGCAATGAACCATAAAACTGTATGTTGACTATCTTGTGTACTATGGGCAATATCCTTCTTTTTGAAAAGAAGGCCGATGTACCTACCAGCTGTGGTAATGTAATGGGCTGGTTACACTATGATTTGCTGGTATACTTACTTTGCTGCAGAAGCATCCCATCATCTAGACATCAAGATTTTTGACTAATTTGTTGCTTTTTTTTAGATCCCACATCGATCCGGATAGCGAAAATGCAATAGAACTTGTCAACCCACTTAATATAATAATCTGCATAGTTGGACGTTATTTTAGACAACTAGACTTGGCTGACAGCTTAGAAATACAAAAGTAAGATAGTCTTATAAATAAAATAAATAGAAATAATGGTGGCGATTCTATGCTAATTGAAAAGGTACAATAAAATTTAACTTTTGGTGCATTCACTTTTATATTGAAACAAAGATGAAAATACTTTGAAAGATGAGTTTGTATAAATTTTTACAACTACAATAATTGTTTTGGTTGTAGTCAATTTAGATTTGAGACATATTATGATTTTGATACACAATAGTTTGATACTTAAAAATGTAAATAAAATATGAATTTAGTTTAATGTAATATTTATTAACTTTAAAAGAATACTTAGCTGAAATAAAAATCATGCTAAGAGTTAATTGTTAAAAAAGCACATTTTTACTACTATCGAGCTACAGAATTCGCTTGAAAGGTCAGAATCAAAATATAAAACAACAGTGTACTAAGTTTAATAAGAAATTTGTAATCTATTTGAATGAGTCAAAATTTGTATTTTTTGATTTAGTAGCCAAGCTAAGCTCGGTCGCGCATATGGCGGTCGTCTTGGCTCAGCGCTCAGTGACCTGCAGGTTTATCCTGGCCGTCTCGGGATCGGGAAGTTCCGTGTAAGAATTATCCATCAATGATGCCGTACAATTCTGAAGTATTAATTAGAATTTAAAAAACGGGTTGCACTCCAGGATGACTGATCTCAGGCTCTGGGTTCGAATCCTGGCCGAGGCGAATATTTATTATAGTTTTAGTCAGGAAAAGCTATCGCTATACCAATCTTACATGACGTGATACTGGAAAGCTCTAGATGAATATAATAATGTACTTTGTACGTTCTATTTATATACGGTTTTTGGTACTAGTAAACTAGCGAAAAACATAATTAACATATTGTTATTATTACTGATATCGTCCTAACCTAAATATACCTACAGTCTACATATTGTAAAAAATATTTACTTGCCATCTTTTAATTGAATAAAGAAGTCCCACAAGTATAGCATACAAAATAAGCACGCCATTTCACCAAATCAATTTTTGTTGAAACTAAGACTAATTGCAGTATGTAATTCCTGGATTGTATAGTTTAATAAATTGTTTAATAAATGACGTAATAAATATACAGGAATTCGATGTATGTACTTGTTTCGTTTCCGAGCCCCCGTGAAAAAAATGGTCTGAACCACTAAGCTGCCGGGAATAATTAATTTCTTAGAAAGACGTTTATGACATAAAACAGCCATCGAAAATGTCTAAATCAAAGGGTTTTCCCTTTGTGAGATGAAGTCAAACTAACAGTATAATTTCTTGATTTATGAGACAACTATTTACTAAGGTGTTAACACTATACACGTCACCGGAAAACTATCCGTAGAAAGTCTGAATTTGGACATATGCCTCTACGTGGATCTTCATAAAGAAGGCTTGGAACCTATTCAGTTTCCTTCTGTGAACGTTTTCAGGTCCTCTATCACGTCCTATCTAGCTATCCTAGCGCCCGTGGTAGCTAGGCAGCAGGCAGGTCATCATAGGCACGTCATCAAAGACACATTACCTGTACTGGTAGATACGGATACTGCTGGGAATTCTATAACGGTGCAGCCTTCACTGGAAGCTCAAACCGTTAATGGGGATCGAACCAGCGTCCTTCAGTTGGACAGTCGACGCTGATAACCGATGGGAACGACCTATCAACTCCATCGGTTATCACCAGTTATGCTTGATATATTGTGCCCTACTCACTGTCACTCACTCGTAGTTGCTAATCTGATGACCTCTGCGATTATTTTAGTTCTGTAGATACCGTCATATTCGATCTCTCTTTTTGTTAAGGTATTTTGGATGAAAAACTCCACAGTTTCCCCAACCTCCTTTGAATCGCCTTCTGGCCTCTCTCGAAATTTGGCTGCTTGTCCTTGGCATTTAAATATTATTGAGTCATGGGAGTCATACTGTGCGATTACATAAATCGTTTCTACCACACACCTGCAAAATGTGGAACGAGCTTCCTACCGCGGTGTTTCAAAGTGACTGTCCGGTTGGCGCAGTTGGTAGCACTCCGCCTTCTGAGCCGCTGGTCCCGGGTTCGATTCCCGGACAGGTCAAACATTTGTGTGTATGAACATGTCTGTTTGACCTGTATCTGGGTCTGTATATGTATATAAGTATATATATCAGTCATCAGGTTACCATAGTACGGGCTCTGCCTAGTTTGGGACCTAAAGACCTTGTGTGAATGTTAATACAAAAAAAAGTTTCCATAATATGGGATTCTTCAAAAGGAAAGTTAACAGAGTCTTATAAAAAGGATTGGAAACGTAACGTAATGCCACCAGTATTACCCATACATATATCCATAAGCGACGGTGATCGCTTACCATCAGGCGGCCCGTCTGCTTATTTGCCACCTATTGCATAAATATATCATACTTCTTACAGCAACCAATTTTATGTGTATTTAGGTCAGTTTATGAATGTATTGTTGGTAATATTTTTTTATTGAGAAAGCGCACTATTTAGCCATTATATTATTTAATTTCTCAGTGACATTGCAACCCAGTGACTAAAGTCTGCATTAGCCACATTAATTTTAATTATAATTTACATTTTCATGCTTATAATTGAATATACTTCAACAGTTTTTTGTATTAAAAAAGACGAACCTTTTTAATTAAGTGATATATATACATCAATACTCAAGGAATGTATTTTCACATTAGGGGAAATCTTGATCGTCTACCTCGTAGTGCACGCCCATTTGTTTACGAACAGTGTCTTCAAGCTTGGCCAGAATGAGACTTTCATTCCAAGTCATCCGCGGTGATTCTGTGAGGCCTGAAAATGTATAAGTCTACATTACATATAATATTGTTATGTACACGCTTGGTCAAAACTGAAGTCGGATACTAACTACAGTAGTCTCACTAAACCGGCACTATTAAAAGCTAAGGGGTGCCGGGTTATTTGATTGTATAAAAAACCATAGTATTATATTTTAAGTCAAATAGCCATAGATGCCTTAATGTAAGAAGAAGAAGAAGGTCCTAAGTTGCCAATTGCTTGACATGCAATAAGTACATTACTTTCAACTTGAAAATCACAGATAAACATGCTATTGTAATTTTTTTGGATGATGGTGCCGGATTATTAGACGTACCGGTCTATTAAAGTGCCGGATTAGTGAGACTCTACTGTACTTATATTTAATGGAGCGAATAAGAAAATTCAATAATTAATGCCCGCGTTAATTATAAACTATTGACCCGGATTTGCTGTCCATGTTGTATTTAGTATCTATGTATGTTTACGAAATCACCTTCTTTGATGCATCTAGAAACTTCTAAAGCTTCATATACAAGCCCGGCGCTGTTGCCAAAGTAGTACGGGATGCTCGACTCGTGCAATGGGAAGGAGGACCTCTCGCCGTTTACGTGGATGAGCTCCGTCGCGAAATGAAATGGATCTTCCAACTAAAAAGAATAAAGTAAGTGTGTGTAACATCATATACCTACCTATAACATTTCTATACCACGTAAAATTATGTGTTTATGTATACTCTTTGATGTTATTCTGATGATAGGATTTTGTACTCAAAAAAACCTGACATTTCTAGATATTTACCATCGGTAACGGGAAAATGTTATTCACGCGGGTAACACCGCGGACACAGCTAGCAGCTGACCCCCAGGGGGTCATCCGCTTATCTTATTAGAAGCGATGATAGCTCAGCGGGGGGAGCGTCGCCTGTCAAACTGACGGACACTGGTTCGATCCCCAACAACAGCTTGAGCTTCCGGTGAAGGTAACACCGTTATCAAATTCCCAGCATGGTGGTAGGGTACTTTCGAATACCCGCCTGGCTAGCTACCACCCTCAAGTTTGAAAAACTGTCACCAAGTACATAGTATGTTCAGGCAGCAGTCCTTAAGAGCCAGTGAGCATTCTAGGTCTAGCGTGATAACATCTTCGACCACATCGTTACTGACCATCAAGTGAGATATGGTCAAACGCTGGATCTAAACAGTATAAAAAAAAAGTACAATACCATAGACAAAGCCGTATAACAATGCACCAGCAATGGTTTTCGTTCTGGGTAAGAATGTAACCATATATACGTACCGTAGCATATCCTTTCGTTCCAGTTACAGTCGCCTTGTTCCAAAGTTTGTATTTTCCATTGACATTGAGTACTGCACGCCTTTCTCCATCATAATCCAAAATTACCGTCTCAGCTATATCAACTCCGTCCTTGTTCACCTCTCCAATTACAGTCACCTTCTTAGGCTCTTCCTTGAACACGAACTGGGCAAATTGGAGCGTGTAGATCCCTATGTCCATGATAGCGCTGCCCCCAAGCACTTTTTTGCTAAAGGAAATAAAATTAATATAATATACTTGACGAGTTTATACCTATCTGGACGAAGACGGTAATTCTGTGGGTAGTATTATAGTAGGTACAGCCAACAAAGAAAATGGTCTACCAGTTTTGACAAAAGTTTACCTATGTGTAATCAGAATCAATTCTACTTCACAATGAAAGAAATGCACGGGAAAATCATGCTTTTTGATGTTACGAGTATGATGTCAAATGATCTTCATCCGTAGTAAAATTTATACGATATATTTTGTCGACTGTACATTGAATAAGCCCGTGTTATGAAATTAGAAGTCCAGGTATGCGCTTCTAGTTTCATTTCTTACGGAAAACTTCGATCGTGAGTCTGCTGTCATCAAATTTCTGTTAGTTGCTCTTTGCACTTGGTGCACACTTATCGACTTGGAAGTATGTGTGTTGCTGCTAAACTCGATGATTCCAAATTGAGGCAAGTCATCGACAGTGGCGTTGCTAGGCGACCAAGGGTCCTGGTGCAAAAAACGGGCCTCTTAACTGTTTAAGGTTTTATGAATATGTATACATAAAACTAAAAACGCTAAGGATATCGTCGCGATTCTAATCCGATATGATATAAATGTGATTGCAGCCCTTTTTTTCTTTCAAATGTGGTACTACACAAGTTTGCTTATATCATTGTAACATAAAGTTAGCATTGAAAATACATTAGTTTACTTTACACCGTCGAACGCCTTATGGCTGACATCATCACCATGTTGGCCATAAGACGTTCGCTGCTGGAAATAAACCTTTTGTCATAATTACTAAAATATTACAAAAGTATTTACTTAAGTATCGACGTAACATACGATATTGAAACAATCTAAGTTAGGAAGCTTTTTATTATTATGTAGGCGGTTTTGTCCCAAATAATGATAAAATGAAAAAAAAATTATTACTAATAAACAAATAGAGGAGGGCAATAACTTAGTGAGTACAGGCTCAAGAGTTCGTTGACTTCTAATTCATCAAAAGAAGCAGACGTCTCAAGTATCTTTCAATTAGAAACCAGTCATCATCAATTGCTAACAATTTGTTCTTACAAATTGGTATAACCTCCATGCGACCCTTTATTATGACAACTCAAGATACTTAAGTAGCTTATTATATTTCAACTAGGTACCTACCTACCTACTTGGTCACGAGCCCTCAGTCTCAGAGATATATACTACTACTAGTAATACCTACCTGTTTGCTAAGAGAAAACTGCAATGCCTTTTTGTCACAATCTTCAGGGCTGACACCTTAATGATAAGCTTAACGTTATCAAAGTAGGTACTTACAATTTTTTATCCAAACGCGAGCGAAATTGACACTGATTAAATTTTGGGCTCAGAGCCTATTGAACACGGGCGTAAAGATATAGCCTATCTATTTCTGTCAGATTTATTTAGATCTAGTTGCGCCCCGCGGTTTTACCCGCGTGGTGATGAAAAACGTTGATGATGAACATAAACCTATGGTTAATCCAAGGTATAAACTATATCCCCTTCCCCCTGGACCTCGGTACCGAGTAGACGTGCCTCGGAACTCTGTCAGTTTTATTTTTCTGAAGTTAATTTAATTTAAACAAATTTAATTCAATGTTAAAAATAGGAGTGCATATGATGACAGGAGTTATGTGTGAGATAACAGTCTACATATCTGTGTAATAGCTCTCTACAACTGCTGTAACAACGAAGCCACGCCTACCTATTGTGCAAGTAAGCCTCCATATTGAAATCTATTAAGCTCCGCCCGCACAGACAACTGCGCAAACGCCGCTGTATGGTTAATACGATCAACCACCTGTTGATCTTCCACTGTCACCTCGTAGATATTTAGCAACGAGTTATGAAAGCCTGGTACATCATTAGACTATTGCCGTGAGTTCTGGACTTGTTATATGACTTACAACATACCTACATATTTCAATTTAATAGCGCACAAGATAGCAGCTACCTATTGATTACATTTGATCGAAAAGGCAATAAAATATTAACGGAATTGTATTCTAAATTAGACGCATAACGACCACTCTCACCACTCACTGTATTGATCATTGGCTTAACCAAGCAAAACTCCTCCTAGTAATTCTTATCTCCTAGTAAATCAAACATGCAACGCACGCCGACCAAGCAGTCGCCGAAATCGGCCGCAACTGTGGAGACACCTGCGCAACGTACCAAACGTCAGCGCCCTAACAGTTCGCCTTCTTTGCCTTTACCAAATCAGGATAAACAAGAAGAAATGTTGGCTATGTTGACCAAACTATTGGCTGAAGTCCAAGAGCTTCGAAAATCCAACTCGGATATTCAGAAAACGAACTCCGATATGCAAAAATCTTTAGAATTTTGCATACAAAGCTATGAAGAAATTAATGTACGAGTAATTTCTCTAGAAGGTGAGAAATCAGCACAGGATATGCACATATGCAAATTGGAACACAGAATTGATGAACTGGAAAGATACGCAAGAAGTACATGTTTGGAAATACGGGGAATACCAGATAAACCTAATGAAACCAAGCAAGACCTTATCCAAATCGCAGATAAGTTACATATTAAAATAAGAGCTGAAGTGAAACCGAATACAATTAGAGATATATATAGAATTAAAGGGAAAGCAAAGGTTGAACGACCAATAATAATAGACTTTTCATCTAATTTACAAAAATCAGCTATCCTAAAAGCTGTAAAAAATTATAATTCTTCTAACACTACAGATAGATTAAATACCACCTTTCTAGGCACAGAAGGTGAACGGAAACCGGTATTTGTTTCTGAATTTCTGACACCAAAGGCCAAGAGGTTATATTTTCTGGCCCGGGACGCCTCGAAAACCTGCGGGTTTGACTTTTGCTGGTCAGTAAATGGAAGGATTTTCATAAGAAAATGTGAAGGTTCTCCGCCACTGATTATCACCACTGAAAAACAATTAGAAGATTTGAAGCAAAAAAACTGTTAAAACACTATTGTGACTATAAACAATGGGTTTTTATTGGATCTTACGTTAAGTTAGTTAATTGTACGAAGGAATATTTTCAACACTACTCAAACCATGCATTACACACAATCATACTCACCAGGTATAATGTAACACATTTCTACCTCATCATCCACCACACATCTCTATCTAATCTAATAAATAGATACTCACAGGAACATCTTTACTCAATTTTAAATATTACACAAACTAAGGCCAGACAAAGTAAGAAAAATACAACTTTATACTTATTACTAGCAATTATTCTCGGTACCTATACATCTCATACCATCCACAATTATGAATAAAAACGAACAAAGCGAATTGTGTAATCTTATAGATAATTTATCAGTTGCTAAGGCAAAACTGTGCCTACCTGAGATGTGTAAATCTTTTGTCTGTACAAATAAACAATCCCTCAACATATTGCATATGAATATAAGAAGCATAAACATGAATTTTAACGGCTTGGAATTGCTACTAGTAAGGCTTGGTTTCCATTGTGATCTTATAATTTTAACAGAATGTTGGATTAAAAATGATAAACCATACCCAGCACTTGAAAACTATGAATCTGCATACACCAAACATTGTCTGAACCAAAATGGTGGTATCATTGTGTACTCTAAAATTAGTTTAGAGTTGAGAATTGAAGAACCAACTTTTGAAGAAAGTAATTGTTTACTAATAAAAATTGGTCAGAAAACAGCTATCATTGCACTGTATAGATCTCCGTCGTTCAAAAATATCGAACCTTTTTTAGACTCACTAGATAAGGTTTTGACTTCATGTAGAAAATGTCATACGATAGCAGTAATGGGTGACATAAATATAGACATACTCCCAGAGAATATAGACAAAAACTCTGCTTGCTATACAGAACTAATGGCCAGTCATGGACTGCTGTCTGCCTGTGATATTATGACTAGAGGTAATCGATGTCTGGATCACATCATGTTAAAAACGAAATACCAATGTACAACACTTGTTATAAATACCTCAGTGACCGACCATTGTCCTAATTTATTAAATATAAAGAATAAGTCTCTTAATGCTTGTGCACCAATAACAGTTAAATGTAAAACTGATCTAAATAAAATAGGAAAAGATATAAGCAAATTGGATTTTACTGAAGTTTTGCAGTCATTGGATGCTAACGTCGCAGCTGAAATTTTAATGTCTAAATTAATGGCCGTAGTGAAAGCCCATACTCGCTTAATTAAAATACCGCACAACCAACGTATATTAAAACCCTGGATAACTCCGGGTATTCTACGTTGTATCCATACTCGAGACCGTATGCACCTTCGTTGTAAAGAAACTCCTTATAATGAAGTCCTAAAACTTACTTACGCTAGGTATAGAAATTTCTGTACAAACCTTTTAAGAAAACTTAAGCTGGATTATCAAAGAACAGAACTGGCAAAAAATAGAAACAGTATTAAAAAGACATGGGCAACAATAAAAAATATAACCAACACAAAGAAACAAAGAAGCAGTAATGAAATTTTATTGAAAACGGGACCCAGTCCCCTTGATTCTGTTAATCATATCAATCAACACTTTGCTAACATTGGTAAGAATTTAGCCGGTATTCATAGACCTGAGACTGTAAATCATTCTATAATAAATAGTATTTCCCAACTTCCTTCACAATCTAACTCAATTTGTATGTTACAAACTGATATGTACGAAGTTAGTAACCTAGTTAAACAATTAAAAAACAATTGTTCAGTGGGGTTGGATGGTATTTCATCAAATATAATTAAAAGTGCGGCGCCTGTATTAGTACCTATAACACATATAGCCAACCTCAGTCTCAGTACGGGCAAGTTCCCAAAAGTATTTAAATGTTCCATAATAACACCGATTCACAAGTCTGGCAACAGGGACAGTTTTGAAAATTATAGGCCAATCTCCATTTTACCAGCTTTTTCAAAAATTTTAGAGAAGATAATTAATAATCGCCTAAAGAATTACTTAGAAAAGTTTAAACTCTTATCACCGTGTCAATACGGCTTTAGAGTATCGAAATCTACAGAGAATGCAGTATCTGACTTGACAAACCATATTGTAAATGAACTTGATAATAAAAATAAGGTAATAGGTGTATTTTTAGATCTTGCTAAAGCATTCGATACTGTCTCTGTCCCCATACTTGTGAAAAAACTGGAATTGGTTGGGCTACGAGAAACTGCTTTGTGTTTGTTAGATGATTATCTGAAAGAAAGAACTCAGAGGACTAGAGTTGGCCAAGTGACAAGTAGAGAGGAATCGATAACACACGGAGTTCCACAGGGAAGCGTTTTAGGCCCCACGTTATTCCTGGTATATGTTAACGATTTGTTTGATCTAAAATTACACCATGGAAAAATTTTCTCATACGCCGACGATACTGCATTAATTTTTGTTGGTAGTAGTTGGGATGAGGCTCACAAACATGCTGAAGAAGGGCTAAAAATTGTCACTCAATGGTTGCGTAATAACTCACTTTCGCTTAATACAGAGAAATCTAAATTTATCGCATTTTCAAATTCACGTCGTGCTACTCCATCCTTTGATATCAAAGTCCATTCGTATTGTGATACAAGTGACTGTAACTGTCCAAAATTGGAATGTGTTCAAAGCATCAGATACCTTGGAGTATATATTGATAAAAAAATGTCTTGGAAGAATCATATTGTTAATATAAGCGGCAGGGTTAGAAAACTGATATTCGTTTTTAAACATCTCCGTGATGTTACTGATCGTAAGTTGATCATCCAAGTGTATAACGCTCTCTGTAGACCAATTCTTACATACTGTAATACTGCATGGGGCGGCGCATGCTCGTCATATTTGATCTCGCTAGAACGTGCACAGCGAGCAGTACTAAAGGTGGCAACTTGTAAGCCCATGATGTTTCCTACCATTGAATTGTACAAAGAATGTGGAGTGTTAACAGTTCGGCAACTGTTCATACAGAATCTCTTGTCAGCTAAACATAAATAGACAACTTTAAACGAAATTTTAATATCATCTAATAAAAGAAGGAAGGATAGAGTGTTCTCTCTTCCAAAACTAAATACGAAATTAGCCCAGCGTCACCAGTGTTTTACAAGTCCCTACTTATTTAATAAAGCTTGTAGAGAAATACCCAATTTATTAACTTTAACAAATAGACAAACCAGAGTCGCGCTGTATAACTGGTTGCTTAAGCTCAGTTATGATGATACAGAAAATTTACTAAAATATGTAATATAATTAAGAAGATACTTTGAGTAACGATAAACCCTCACTTTCACACACACACACACACACACACCACACACCACACACACAACACACACACACACAACACATGCGACACGCATACACAAATAGATTTATTAATTGCTTACATTTATGTTCGTAAATATATTGTCAAGGCCGATGTATATAAAATTTTGTAACCTTGAAGGGAGCAGACACCCACGATACAAGAACTTCTCTTAGTGTGGGTTCTGTATGTCATTTTTTTTTTAGATTATACAAGTAATTTAAGCAAACACGAACATTATTTCTTGTGTATGTTTCTAAAGCGATCCTTGTATTATTTGAATCAATAAACTTTTGTATTTGTATATCCATACCAAATTTCATCCAAATCCATTCAGTCGTCTAGGCGTGAAAGAGTAAAAAACATACATCCATACACACAAACTTTCATATTTATAATATAATGTAAGTAGGACACTATCCGAAATTTAGTTACACAAATTCTTTCTATGAGTAGTCGATAAGGAGCGTACTCCTTACGATGCATTGCCGTAGCAATGCATCGTTACATTATAGTATTATTGAATTGATAACTACAAAATGCCAGCGAATTATAAAAATACACAACAGTATATTCCACCAATACCGGATAATTTACGACACGGCGATCATCAGGAGCCAGAAGGAATAAATAACGCCACTTTTTTCTCCTCCTTCTAGCACTTATTAATAACCGACTTAAAAAAATACACTGTATGTATTTTCTATATGATATTGTGAAAATATGTTTTTATGAATAATACGCCGAGGCCAATCGATTTTATTTATCGTTTTATTGTCTTACATATTTAACAATATGTAAGTATTTGGTGATATATTTTTAATAAGCCTGGCATAGAATAGTTACGTTGTATGTAGCATCTAAAGGCATAAAGAATCTAGAGCTCATTTTCTATATAAAGTGGTTTCCTGAAATACATAAGTATCCTTTTTTTTCAAGTCTCGCATGACTCTTTAATAATCTTCGTAGTTTGTGGGCTACATCTATATGTAGGTACTTACTGCATCTTCTATTGACAGCAATTAAGATATTAATCGAATAAGTTTATTTATTCAATGACAGAATGAAATACCCGCACTTCGAATTAGGTCTACCTAATCGGATCACATTGTGATTGTTCCACAATTCAATCCGAATAGGTAGATCCATTTTAAGATAAGCAAAATATTATGATAATAAAGTGTTTATATAAGTGGAAAACTGATATTTCACCTGACTCTGTCTACGGTAACAATAGGTACTCCGAAGTTAACTTCCACGAATTTCACATCTCCAAGCTTCCCTGACTTGATTTCCTCCTCCAATGCTAAGTAAGCTGACGAAAATCGCGACCAGACAGCTTCCATAAGAAACAGTTTATACTTCTTGGCGATGTTGATCAGGCTCTGAGCTTGCTTGAAGTTCATGCAAAGTGGCTTCTCGCAGAGCACGTGTTTGCCGTTCTCGAGAAAGAGTTTGGTCAGTTCATAGTGATCTGGATTTAAAGCTCCAATATAGGCAACATCTGAAAATATACAAGTTAACAAAATATGAAGCAGCATATAGGCAGTCTACCCACTCGCTACGCATTATTGTTTTAATATTTTTCTATGGACTCACTAACTCACGCATAGCTTACACTAATACAAATTCACAAGCACACACACTTGAAGCAGTTTAATTATTTTTCAAAATATAAATTTGAATTAAATCAATATACCTATTACATAAAATTATCATGTTGTTTATAGTGTGTATAAAAAAATAATGTACCCACATACAAGTATTAATTAAACTATTTGTATAATCTTTTCCAACAATGTGTCACAATGTATATGTACCAACGTTAGAGTCCTGTCCTGAGACCTACCTCGGGCTCCGAACCTTAGTTTTAGGTTTGAGGTGCATCATTCATTACAAAATTCCACTTGCCTATGGTCAACAAAGACTTTATTTATGTTTATTTATTTATTTTGCTCTAGGGATATTAGCATCCGTCTAGGAACATAAAATCGCGACGTTATACAGTAATGATTTTATTCCAAAAACTATATTGAAAATAAAGCAGGTGGACCTACTTACTTAAAGATAAGTCTAAAAACTCCTATAAAAACGGAGATCTCACAAAGGGGGCATCTTAAAAATTACGTGAGGCAATTTTGTTCAACTTTAATGCGTTATTTTTCACCCCCGACGAAAAAGATGGTTTTTATAAGTTTGTTGTGTGTTTCTGCGCGTCTGAACGGTAGTACCCGATTTCGGATATATTTTGGCTTTTGAGCTTATTCAAACAATGTCCACCACATATTAATGACATCTTAGGAAATAAGTCTCTCGGTGACCAATGTAAAAAGGTGGTCTTTTTGGGTAATGTTAACTAACAATCGGACGTCATTTTTGACTTCCTTAAAGCGGTTTAAGTCCCATTCTGTCTAATAATTTTGAAAACGTTACTAACACTATCATAACATAAAAGTTATTAAATTTATATGTCTATCATGTCCATTTAAGCAGTAGGTAGTAATTTCATGGCTTTATAATGATACTTACCGACTTTTTCGGCTACAACAAAAGCCTTTTTAAAATTTATCTCTATACGAGACATTTTCGATGTTATTTGGGGACCCACCTATAGCATTACTAACAGCAAGTGCCTGATATGTATCGAAGACTTTCGGAATCTTGTGCAACTTCGCGAACTCAGCTGCCTTAGTCTTGTCTCTGGCTGCAACGCCTGCTAATACGTCGTCGCCTTTGTTCGGATAGGAGTTGAAGGCATTACAGAAGTCATGGCTAATCTTGCCAGCCGTTACGATTCCCCACCGGATAGTCATCTGTAGAATATAGTACGATCAAATTAAGTCAAATATGGGCAATCAGGGGAAATAGTTCGTGTAGGTAATAATTTTTTTAAATTGGTACAGTTATACCTTGCGGTATCCAGATGAACATACTAAAAGCCCTCGAGGGTGGGGGGTGTGCTAAGGGTGAAAGGGGGGTTAAAAGTGCCTTTCTTCAGATTTTTGCTCATATCTCGAATACATGTACGAAAAGCATTATAATTATTTCTGAAAAAAGTTTCTACATAAAATTTCCTACAAATTGAGTCATACGTATTTTGACTCTACGATCAATACTTTAGGAGCTACAGGTGTATAAGTTAACAAGGAGATAAAATATAGAAGAGTTAAGAAAACGGCGTCGTTTTTTCGTCATTGTGCATCATCACTTACATTTTAGTACGCCATAATACGTCCACTGCTGGACATATGCCTCCCCCATTGCTCGTCACAAGGACCGGATAGAAGCGGCACGCATCCAGCTCTTTCCTGCGATCTTGTTCAGGTCGTCTGTGCACCTTGTCAGTGGGCGTCCAATGCTGCGCTTGCCTGTCCTGTCTTCACTCGAGAACCTTTCAACAACGGCCATCGGTTCTCCGAGATATGTGCCCTGCCCACTGCTACTTCAACGTGTTAATCCGATGGGCCCGAATTTGCCGAATGCCGCCCAGCCGAGTTGAATTCGACGATTGACCTAGGCTCTTCCTCGTAGATCGATCTTTAATAATTTATGAATGAAAAAATATATCAGTATATTGTAGGACCGCTATCATTTTGACCTAATAACTCATTCTTGATTTAACATAATTTATGCGTTCCTTAGATCCTTATCTATGTAGACCACGTTATGAGAAACGCGAGGAATTTATTTTCTCTCCACCAGCTTCTCCACCAGTACTTCCTTTAGATTTCTACACGTTCACAATATCGCCCTAACAGTGATGTGGTACTAAAATGATACTCGTAAACGTAATACCTATATTTACATTAGTTTTAATTCTACAGTGTACTATTTCTTGTTTGTTTTTTGCTACTAATAAGTCTATGTCTATATAATACAGGTTGGATTTTCGAGAGTATGGGCGTAAGCATATCATATAAAATCAAATGTTTATTTTCACCTCACATAAGGTGTCTTATTGCTAAATATACAAGTCAGGGGATACAAATATAAAAACCTAGCTAAGAGTAGGGACTGGTGCCTGAAAAAGGTTAAAAAAAAACTGTGACACAGTTCACCAGGCTACCTCCCGCGGATAGAATAAATATACTGATACTTCACGAAGATCATACCTACTACCATTATAACTACGGACAATATTTTATTACAAGTTATATACCTAATATCTACGCTGTTTATACATATTGGCTGTAATGAATTTTGATCGCTAAAGGTGTTGAGAATCAAGTAAAAGTTAAGTGTAAGTAGGTAAGTGTAATTTACGTAAGTTGGGCGGTGTGTGGTGAACGCGGTGAATAAACGGTGTATGTATTTGTATGTCACACACATACAAACACACAATACACAACATATTTGTTGTTTGTTGTGTTACGAGTTGTATAATTAGAGTCAGTAGTCTAGCACCACGCTTTTGATATTATTATTAATCTACCTAATTCACCATTGGTTAATAATAGTTACATAATGTAGTATTTCAGTAAATATAACATAGATAGTTACGTCTTATATTCAATTAAACAAAATCGTCACATAACATGACATGCGCGGGTATATGAAAAGATAAGTATCTAATACTTAATTATGATAAGAGGTCCTTAAAAATTATAACTGGTGTCAATTAGCACCTTTAGTAAGGGATGATAATAAGAATGTGTTGTACATAATACCTAGGAGGTCTATTCAGGTATATGTATTACATTATTTTATGTTTGTAGAAAACGCCTCTATTCTATTTAAACGACGATATACAGACTGACAGACAACGCCTCATGTATGGACACCCCACTCCTCCACAATAGCAACTATCCAATGGCAATCTGCTAGATAAGGACAAACTACTGTTGGGCTAATTCACCTGGCTGAATTGTCTACTTTTTTAAAATTACATGCACACAAGGTCATCAGATCCCAAACTAGGCAGAGCCTGTACTATGGTAACCTGTTGACTGATATATATACTTATATACATATACACACCCAGACACAGGTCAAACAGACATGATCATACACACAAATGTTTGACCTGTCCGGGAATCAAACCCGGGACCAGCGGCTCAGAAGGCAGTGCTACCAACTGCGCCAACCGGCCAGTCAACTTTGACTTATAAAAAGAAAAATGAATCTTAAGCTTTTGGTTTAGTCTATTTTATTTATGTGCTAATTATTGAGTTCGCGATCCAGTTTACGAAGTTTAAATCCATAGATGATAGATGGCACCGGCCGTTGTTCAATACTGTCTCACTCGCACAAATGGTTCGGCACGTCTCTTCAATCTTGTCTGTTCCGTGCATGTATATTTGCGCACCGAGCCTATGTTTAGCGCTTGGGATTATGAGATGTTAGAGCTTGAAATATCTCCTCGTTTAACACTATCAATGAGCAACACATTATTTGTATTATCTTCAAATTTTAATTTGACATAGGCACCTTATTTTGATCAGTGAAACAAATGTTACATTACAAAAATAGAGTAGATATACTTACGTTTCTTCTTTCGGTTACCTATCGTTGAGTTTCTACTCAACTAGGTATTTCACGGCACAACAGCTTATCGACACGAATTATCTGGTAATGGCCCCAGTTTGTTTTGTGTGAATGATGGATATATTGCCTTATCAATGTTGAATATGAGTATTATACCTACTACATGATTGTGCTGAAGATAAGAATACCATACACGCTGATCCGTTATTACCTACTTACGTACGTAATGTACACTAAAGGAACATATACGCCAAACACTTCAGTAGGCAGCTGTGCCATAGTCTACGTGAGTAGTGTTGGTCAAACATGAATCGATTAATCGATATTACAATAACAAATATCGAAACCATTGATTGTATGAAGATAGTATCGATATGTCTCTAATCTACAATTTTGTAGATATATATTTAAGGGTATTGGATACAGTCATAGAATTAATATGTACTACGTAAGTACATATTAATTCTATGGATACAGTACATTGACGACTGACAGCCGATACTCAAAATAAAAGTCAGTTAGACTATTTACATTATCTTGACACCACAGTGTTCTTGGTAGCTAGAACAAAGGATCCGATGGTTAAGGGATTGCTAATCATAATATACAGTTATGATCCCTGCCTGTACCCACGCACTCGCTTGGAGCACGATGTCTTGCTATAACAGTGGGAACGCGGGTTGTGTTTGCAATCACCGCGCTGCCACCACGGCGCAGCCGTCCGTCCCCGGACCCCTCCAGGGAGAGGATGACTCTCCTCTCGCGACTGCGCCTGACACGAGGGCGCGGTCGTACTGCCCCGGGAACTACACAGTGCAATGAACACCAGACTTCCCACATCTAACGTTCGTGCGTGGCCCCCTGTGATGCCGACCCGACTCGATCCAATCAAATTTGAGCCGCTACGTTTCGTGTTTCATCGCGGTTAAGATAAGACTTGAGAGAAAAGAAAATGCGTTGATAAATTAAAAAATATGATTTTTTTAATAGTATTTAAAAGGTTTTATATAATGTCTAAATATGTAAGTATTACATATTTTAATGTATTTGGATAACGCCTCTAGGTAGGTATCCTATTTAACCGACGATAATATACAGACTGACAAACTACAAAGCTGTATGTATGGACAGCCTACGCACCACAGTAACAACTATCCAAAGGCAACTGCTAGACAAGGACAAACTACTACTTTTGGGTTATTTCACCTGCCTCATGATCATGAATTTCGAATCGCTGCGATTCTGGCATACCTCTCCTCTCCTGTATTCTTCACTTTCGTTCATCAGATTTTTCATACATGCTCGTCGAGTAGTCATGAACTGATATGGCTTAGGTATTACTGCCTATCTTTACTAATACGGGAATATCACGTCATCTCCGTTCACATTGGTTGTTTAACAACAAACATGTAGCCGCATGGCCAAGGTGCCAATCTCTTATTTATTAAGACAAGAACTAATTAATAATGCAATAATAATTCAAATATTATATAATTATACTCCAAGTAGAATAGAAAAACTAGCGATAAACAACATTCATTACTAATTTATGAACAGTGTTTTGTAAAATTAATGATGTACTGACCAGAAACTCTTTGATCTAGTCATAATACGTTCGCAGAGTTTTTCCTCTTCTACCTGTTATATATACCGGCATTGTGAGCTTATCACACGATTATTAGTACACTAACTGCGCCCCGTGGTTTCACCCGCGTGATCATGATGATGAAAAGTCTATGAGACTCACAAAATTTAATGTGGCTTTCTTTGGGTAAAAGAATTTTCTAAATCGGTTCAGTAGATCCAGAGATTATCTCCTACAACCTCACAAACTATCTCTTTGTAATATTATTATTTAACAAGGTAACTACAATATAAATCCTTGAAGTCGATTATGAAACGAACGAAAATGAAGACACGGAATGAAAAAAAGAGACCACAAACAGAACACACATTTATTAATGTTTCCAGCTATGATTGAAATCGCTGATATTCGATTGAAAATAAAATAACAGTCAATAATGCGTCAATAGATATAAAAAATAATATAAACGATTCCCAACATTCATGTATCATGAATTTATGGCTGTAGGTATCTATCTAAAAAAACATCAAAACACACATACAATTAAGAAATTAATGGAAATCTTTGAGACTTCAATTAAATACAATCACAAAAGTTTCCTATTAATTTTGTTAAAACTATCCAAAATGAGGTAGGCAATATCTGTTAGTAAAATACTGCATTGTTAAAAATTACACTTTAAAATGTACATATTTAAATATATTGACCCCACTTGGTCTATGTGTATAAATTGTTGCCGTGAACAGAATTTTAATTATTTTAGTTTGAATACTCCCTCAATTGTTGATATCATGTTAAAAGCTGAATTATTTTACTTAATTTATAACAGCCGTACAAAAACTAAATTGATCACTTAAGAGAGATTCTGTCAATACTTAAATAATATATTTGATTTATGAAACCTCAATACACTAAATAAATACATTTCAATATAATGCATCCTACGAGCAGGTACACGTACCTTACAACTATTAAACTTTTTTAGTGTACAATAATACAAAAAGCTAATATAGATCAATTGTGATTTAATAATAATTATTCAATAAGTGATGCATTTGTTATAAAATGTGATATTATTTGGTAAAGGATACATATATAATAAAAAACTAATCTATCATTATCAACAACTACCTGTTTTAGGAACATGGAATAGTAAATATATACTTAGTACAACTAGTTAGGCACTTCATAATATAATCAATGCTAAAAATATTAAAACCGTTCAGTCAATATCAAAACTGAAACTCAATTACTCACGTACATTAGCGCGAATCGTGTTATAGTCATTGTACGAGGCTGTGGATATTATTTCTTTAATTCACAAAGCATTATGTATCTATCTTAAACGGCTCATACTAGAATGACACTTTAAACGCGTAATCCAAATCTTTAATAAGATCTTCAGTGTCTTCAAGTCCAACTGAAACTCTGATGAGTGAATCTGTGATTCCTAACTTAGCTCTCTCTTCTTCAGGTACCGAAGCGTGCGTCATAAGTGATCTGCAAACAATTAAATATGGTTTCATTTATTTTAATACTAGCTGCGCCTTGCGCGTGCGCATAGATAAGTAACTATGACCTTGCGGTATCACCCACGTGGAGTACGGTTTTGACGCTATTTGAATTATCCCGACACGAGAAAAATATTTTTTCCTTGATAAAAAGCCTATGTGTTATTCCAGGGTGTAAGCTAACTTTATTCCAAACTAGCTGTGCCCTGCGGTTTCACCCGCGTGGATTACGGTTTTCCCGCTACCTCAATTATCCCAAGGGAACTATACTTTTTCCGGGATAAAAGTAGCCTATGTGTTATTCCACGGTCTAATCTATCTAT
This sequence comes from Apeira syringaria, assembly GCA_934044485.1. Lineage (NCBI taxonomy): Eukaryota > Metazoa > Arthropoda > Insecta > Lepidoptera > Geometridae > Apeira > Apeira syringaria. The sequence continues at coordinate 7,783,697 of OW203659.1, forward strand.
ACCAAATCCGTATCCTTAACCCTTAAGGCGCTGTGAGTAGACAAACCGCTATTTTTAAAAATGTATTTTAAACCATGTGTAGAAGACAGAGCTTTGGTTTTTTCAGTTTTAGTATCTTTGGTTCAGCATAAAGGAACAGTCAGGATTCAAAATCCGGTTAAGTAAAGTTTTCTCGATAGTTTTAATTTTTGAAAAATATGCTTTTCAAAAATTAAAACACGTATATCTTACAAAATAATAACAACATTCATATGAACCTTACTTTGTTTGATAGATAATGGCATTATCTAGGAACAGTGAAGATTTTTTTTTCAATATTCATTTCTGTTGATTTTATATGAATTTATTTCGTAAAATTCTTAGTGCCGCGCGGGATCACGTGATCTCAGCTGGCTTATCCGCGCTGCTCTCCACCCGCGCATTCCTCCCGTGACCACTGTCAACGTCGGACCTGTGCTTGCATCGCTCTGCCTCCTAATATTATTATTTTAACATCTGAATACAAGGGGCTCTAACATATCTGTCGAAAGAAAGAGCGCTCATGTAGTATAGATAGCTCCTGTTGTATCCCTATAGAGAGAACATTTATTATGTACCTTGCTTACGCCTGATAGAACACACAATCGAGCAATCGTTAGCCGAGTAGCGCCTGATTGCTTGTGTGAGCAACAATATGATACATTTATAAAATAGATACAATAAATAATATATGAATATTTACCTACGTTTTGTACGAAGGTGTATGATACAACTTTTTATTATATTGATTAGGCTGTTGTGAATAGTGCTCATCAGTGACCATATTTTTATAATTTATAATCTAGCGTTTGACAAAGTTATCTCACTTGGACAGTGACGATGTGATCGAATGTATAATCACGTTAGACCAAAAATGTTTACAAGGCCTGCTGCATGAACAGACTATGCGTTTTTTGAGAGTTCTTCGAACTTGTGGTTGGAAGCGAGCCAGACAGGCACTTGAAAGTACCCTACCACCATCGTGGAAATTTGATGTCGGTGTTGCCTTCACAAAAGCCATTCGCGTTTTTGAGGTTCAACGTAGAGGTAGACGGTCGCCGTGGCGCAGTGGTTAGTGTCTTGACATGACTTCTGTGTCTCCGGGACCCTAGGTTCGAATCCCGGCAGGGGCAAACATTTGTGCGATGAGTGTAGATGTTTGTTTCGGGTCTTGGATGTTTGTGTGCTGTAATTATGTGTGGCCATGCCTCCTGCGATACAGGGAATCCTAGTGCGGGGGTCTGAGTGTGATAAAAAAAAACCAGCGTCCGTCAGTTTGACAGCCGATGCTCCCACCGGCAAGGCTTGTAATTTAGTTGGCGTACTGAAAAGTAGTCATTTGAATAATCAAAAGGTTAAAAACTTTTGTGACACCCGTGTGAAATTCATGGATAAATCACTCAATCATTAACTTGCGACAAAATAAAAACTGAACTTGATATAATCGAGGGTGGTAGATATTTTAAATTTGAATGTATTAGTACTGCAGTGTGTAGTAACATGTATTCTCTAGTCCCCACTCGTTACTCGTCATTCTTTTTCACTTTCTCTCTAAATATTTAAAAAAAGGTAGTTCTCAATTTAGCTGTATCTTTTCCTTTTTTTTTGTTTGTTATATGTGATGAGCATTGATGTTTGTCCCGGGTCTTGTCACCAAAGACACAGCGTGTGCAGGTCGTATTCCTTGATATCCATTGAGCATCTATAAACTATCGAGCGTCAATGCAATTTATTAGTCAATCAAAAACACTTTATTGAACACAAAAAAAGAAAACAAAATGAAATCGTAAATATAAAAACACTGGTGGAAGAATTGGTGTCCCTACCGCTTTGAGCAAATTTATTGTTATTCTCAAGGCTTATTTCGAAACCCATAAATACCTCTTTCTGTCACATGGAAACACCGCTCTTTTTGAGTTTGAATACCTACATGTGAACGCTAATTAAAAATAGTACTGCTTTAATTATATTTTATTATGATAGTATTAGGCTTACGTAACGAACAACTGGACTAGATACAACTACAGCCAACCGCACACCCAAACAGTCACTTTTGTAGTTGCTTATACGGTAACTTTATTTGACTCTTACGTTGACAAATAATAAATAAACCTGTAACCCTGATTAATGACATTATGACTATGATGTAAACTCGTAGGTAAAAACGGCAGAGTCGCGTTTTGTTGATGAGGGCCATGCAATGATAATATATGTTTATATGAGGTATAGTAAAACATCATTGGGGCCATGCGTACCGGCAATATCGCAACTTTTGAGTTTTCGGCCACATAAATATTTCACTCATTTCATCATCATCATCATCTCAGCCATAAACGTCCACTGCTGCTTATTTGGTGAAATCAAATCTCTGTCACTTGGTCATTTTTGATTCGATGAATAAATTCAAAACACAGTATTTATTGTTTTTTTATCCGACTGCGTTTACAGCCATAAATCTGCATACGTAACAAAAAACGTAAGTAATCGTCATTAGAGTCCACTTTTCAATATTGTGACGGCCATATCATCGTCATAGAAAACAAATAAACGTCACGTCAAATAATCAGTCAGTCCGAAGCAACGAATTAAGAAATTCGAAGGTTCGGCTAATAGGTTCGTGGCGTAGCGGGCAGAGCTCTGCTTGTAATACCGCTGGCCCCGAGTTCTATCCCCGATACCGCCGAAGTACTTTTTGAACGTTTTGGGGTTCGGTGGAAAGTTCTGGACATAAGTGAAAATTATTCGTGAATGAGAAGTGTATAGAAAAATCTAAAGAAACAAATGACTAAAATAAATGAAGATTCTAGGAAGATTCAAGGAAAGGCGATCGAAATGATGACGATCGAAAATATGAAAATCGAAAATAAATTAATATCGAAATTAGGGGTAAATAAGAGGCTCCGGACGCCGCCGTGAGTCAGTTGAATTTGAGACAAAGTATAAGAAAAAAGTAATAAAGAAGTAAAATAAAAAGTTAAGTGAAAAGTAAAGAAAAGTGCCAAAAAATGAACAGTAACAGTGCTAAAGCATCAGTGCTAAGTAACAGTAACCAGCGTGTGCTCTCAGTGACTGTGACTGTAAAGATACTCGATCCACAGGACTCTCTCGGACTCTGTACGTGGTAAGTCGAGTGAATAAATTGTCACTTTTGTTGCAAGTGTTGTTTCCTTCCAATCCCGTACCCACTTCCGTAACAATACCATACACATGCATACGAATGTGTCATGTCATAAATAAACGTATTTTTCTTTCTTTCTAATAGTAAACGAACAAATAATAATTAAAATAGACCGAAAAATGGAACCGATATGATAGTTCAAAAGTTACTGATATCAAAATATTGTGCTCATGGTACCGACTTCGACAAGTTATTTCATACTTTTGAGTGTTGAAGTCGGTTCCATTATTTGGTACAAAAATATTTTTCACTCTTTTTCTTGACTTTTGTTACTCATGGGATCAATTGTCATTGTGGTGTAGGTATGTTCACCGATGTTTTCACACACTACTATAATATCGTCTAGGTATAAGCACGCATTTTTCAGTTTCTGGAGTGTACCTAACTCAAAGAGTGCTTGTCCGATTTTGATGAAATTTAAATGGGACGACACGGGAAGCACCAGCTTTCAAATAAAAAAAACATAAAATTTTTTTTCGAGCACGCCACTCATTGGCTACGATGTCTTTCGTCCCATCCTGTTCTGGTATGCGTAATTTTATATCGCTCTATCTCGTTTCCTCACCCTATTTTAACGCTTGTAGAATGTTACTTTGTCTACAGGGGCAAAAATTCGACAGTTCGGTTATTAGCTCGGTGGCGTATCGCGTAGAGCGTGCAATGGCATTTGGCTTTGCCTGCAATACCGCCGGCCACGAGTTCAATCCTCAATATAACCGAAGTATTTTTTAAGCGTTTTGGGGTTCGGTGCAAGGTTCTGAATACAGAATGAACATTATTCGCGAATGGGAGAGTATAGAAAATTCTAGAGAAACAAATGACTAAAATAAATGAACTTTCTAGAAAGATCCTCGATCCACGGGACTCTCTCGAACTCTGTACGTGGTAAGTCGAGTGAATAAATCGTCACTTTCGTTGCAAGTGTTGTTTCCTTCCAATCCCGTACCAACTTCCGTAGGTACCAATACTAAATGAGTGACGATTAACGCGGCCCACTGGCGTGTGGCGCTAAAGAGTTCATACTACGGCTACGAACTAAGCAATTAACAATACTATCGATGGATGTTTTTAAATATTTCCCCAATAAATAATGATACTACTATTTTATTGATAAATTAACATTTTAAATTTGAAAATATGAAATGTTATACAATTATATTGCAATGGCATTGGCTATTTTGAGAAACAGCAATTATGTTCTTATCGTTCAAAGCATATGGCGTGTAGCACTGCAACTGTTTGTTGCAGTTTCGTTTTTATCAATGAACGCATAGATTATGCACATGATGATGAATGTAACTATTTTCTAGATATCGAAAGTTGTTACCTACTTTTCGGACTCAAGCAGTTATTTTGAACATTTGAACACTATTTATATATATATCCATATGTATATATATACATATATATATATATATATGTATATATATAGCAAAAAGTAGTTATATATTATATATGTTGAATATGTATGTTAATAAATATATAATATACGTAAATAAATCCTACTAATATAAATGCGAAAGTTTGTGAGTATGAATGTATGGATGAATGGATGTTTGTTCCTCTTTCACGCAAAGACTGCTGAACGGATTTTGATGAACTTTGGAACATAGATAGTTTATACCCTGGATTCACAAAAAGGTTAATTTTTATCATCATCATCATCATCATCGTTTTTCATCACCGGACCAAAAAACGGATTTGGGTGAAATTGTGTAAGTAGATACTTCAGGTCCGGGAGTGACACATATGCTACTTTCATCAACATCATCGTTATCATTCATCACCACGACGGATTTGTATGAAATTTGAAACGCAAATAGCCTTTACCCTGGATTAACACATAGGCTTATTTTTATCATCACCATCATCACCGTTGTTATCACCAGGCGGGTAAAACGGATTTGGGTGAAATTTTGTAAGTAGTTATGGCTCATCGGCTATAGAGGGCTATTCTATGGACTCAAGAAACTGAATGTAATATATATGTCAATAAAAATATTTTGTATTTTTATTCTCGGGGCTTATTTACGAGACCAAATCATAAATGAGGAGATCCCTAGAAGAACTGAAGTCACCGACATAGCCCAGTGGATCAGCAAGTTGAAGTGGCAGTGGGCAGGCAAATATCTCTAATAACCGATGGCCACTGGGGTCGAAAGGTTCTCGAGTGGAGACCACGAATAGGCAAGTGCAGCATTGGATATCCACCACAAGGGGGACAGGCGACATGACCAAGGTCGCAGAAAGGGGGCTGGATGCATGCCGCTTTCCACCGGTCCCTGTGGCGATCTATTATATATTTATGTATATTATCTATTATGGCTGATTGACGGTTACCGTGGCTCAGTGGTCAGTGATATGACTTCTGTGTTTTTGGGAACCTGGGTTCGAATCCTGGCAGGGGCAAACATTTGTGTGATAAGTGTACGTGTTTGTTTCGGGTCTTGAATGTTTGTGTGTCTATGCCTCCAGCGCCACAGGAAATTTTAGTGCGGGGATTTGAGTATGATTAGAAGAAAAAATAATTTTGATGATAATGACATAAAACGAAATAGTGGTCAAACGCTAGATCTATACACCACCATGGGATTTGAACCACGGAACTGCTAGTCTTTAGTCTGTGACGTCTTCTCCTCAACCTATAGTAGCATATAACGTTGAAATTTAGAAAGACTTATGAAAAACAATATTTCATAAAATATTGTGTTACTGTACTATGTATACCATATGTATGTACTGTGAACTATGTATACCATAGTATAGAAGATATGATTTTATAGTGTACCTATATATGACACAAATTTATTGAATGTAGAACTTATTTAGGTATATTTTGGTTCGATAAACCTTACTTATGCAACACATGTACAGTACTAGTATGTATTTTAAATTAGAGTAATACAAAGTACTAGTGTTCGGAGATTTCTTTCTTCGATAATGTTCCGTTTAGACATTAACTTAGTTACAGTCAAATGGTCCTTTTGAAGAAGTAAAATCGGGATACATATTAGGCCATACAAGAAGCCACGAGGGGATCAATTAGTCTAAACAGACTATGTTTAAAGCCACTCAGATGTTCATTAGCGCCTACCAAAATATGTGGAGCTATATTTTGACAACAGCTTGTTACCAGGCGTTAAATATTACTCTCTCTTGGAGCCGTGCGTTCGTAGGGCGCGGGGCCGGCGGCGCGGCGCGCTGCGGCACGCCGCTTCCGCTACTGTCCTGCTCTAACGCGCGTAAAATACCTAAACATTTGGTAAAAGAGAGCCTTAAGGCTCTCTTTTACCAAATGTTTAGGTATTTTACGCGCGTTAGAGCAGGACAGTAGCGGAAGCGGCGCGTCGCAGCGCACCGCGCCGCCGGCCTCTCGCCGTACGCACGCACGGCTCCAAGAGAGAGTAATATTTAACGCCTGGTAACAAGCTGTTGGCAAAATATAGCTCCACATATTTTGGTAGGCGCTAATGAACATCTGAGTGGCTTTAAACATAGTCTGTTTAGACTAGCTGATCCCCTCGTGGCTTCTTGTATGGCCACCATAAAATATTGTTTTTCATAAGTCTTTCTAAATTTCAACGTAATATGCTACTATAGGTTGAGGAGAAGACGTCACAGACTAAAGACTAGCAGTTCCGTGGTTCAAATCCAATGGTGGTGTATAGATCTAGCGTTTGACCACTATCTCGTTTTATGTCATTATCATCAAAATTATTTTTTCTTCTAATCATACTCAAATCCCCGCACTAGGATTTCCTGTGGCGCGGGAGGCATAGACACACAAACATTCAAGACCCGAAACAAACACGTACACTCATCACACAAATGTTTGCCCCTGCCAGGATTCGAACCCAGGTTCCCAAAAACACAGAAGTCATATCACTGACCACTGAGCCACGGTAAACGTCAATCAGCCATAATAGATAATATACATTAATATATAATAGATCGCCACAGGGACCGGTGGAAAGCGGCATGCATCCAGCCCCCTTTCTGCGATCTTGGTCATGTCGCCTGTCCACCTTGTGGTGGATGTCCAATGCTGCACTTGCCTATTCGTGGTCTCCACTCGAGAACCTTTCGACCCCAGCGGCCATCGGTTATTAGAGATATTTGCCTGCCCACTACCACTTCAACTTGCTGATCCACTGGGCTATGTCGTTGACTTCAGTTCTTCTAGGGATCTCCTCATTTATGATTTGGTCTCGTAAATAAGCCCCGAGAATAAAAATACAAAATATTTTTATTGACATATATATTACATTCAGTTTCTTGAGTCCATAGAATAGCCCTTTATAGCCGATGAGCCATAACTACTTACAAAATTTCACCCAAATCCGTTTTACCCGCCTGGTGATAACAACGGTGATGATGGTGATGATAAAAATAAGCCTATGTGTTAATCCAGGGTAAAGGCTATTTGCGTTGCGTTTCAAATTTCATACAAATCTGTCGTGGTGATGAATGATAACGATGATGTTGATGAAAGTAGCAGATGTGTCACTCCCGGACCTGAAGTATCTACTTACACAATTTCACCCAAATCCGTTTTTTGGTCCGGTGATGAAAAACGATGATGATGATAAAAATAAACCTTTTTGTGAATCCAGGGTATAAACTATCTATGTTCCAAAGTTCATCAAAATCCGTTCAGCCGTCTTTGCGTGAAAGAGGAACAAACATCCATTCAACCATACATTCATACTCACAAACTTTCGCATTTATATTAGTAGGATTTATTTACGTATATTATATATTTATTAACATACATATTCAACATATATCATATATAACTACTTTTTGCTATATATATATAATATATATATAATTAGCAAAAAGTAATAATTGTTGAAAATAACTGCTTGAGTCCGCAAAGTAGGTAACAACTTTCGATATCTAGAAAATAGTTACATTCATCATCATGTGCATAATCTATGCGTTCATTGATAAAAACGAAACTGCAACAAACAGTTGCAGTGCTACACGCCATATGCTTTGAACGATAAGAACATAATTGCTGTTGTGTGTCTCAAAATAGCCAATGCCATTGCAATATTATTTTATAACATTTCATATTTTCAAATTTAAAATGTTAATTTATCAATAAAATAGTAGTATCATTATTTATTGGAGAAATATTTAAAAACATCCATCGATAGTATTGTTGATTGCTTAGATCGTAGCCGTAGTATGAACTCTTTAGCGCCACACGCCAGTGGGCGCGTAAAGCGTCACTCATTTAGTATTGGTACCTACGGAAGTTGGTACGGGATTGGAAGGAAACAACACTTGCAACGAAAGTGACGATTTATTCACTCGACTTACCACTTACAGGGTTCGAGAGAGTCCCGTGGATCGAGGATCTTTCTAGAATCTTCATTTATTTTAGTCATTTGTTTCTCTAGAATTTTCTATACTCTCCCATTCGCGAATAATGTTCATTCTGTATTCAGAACCTTCCACCGAACCCCAAAACGCTTAAAAAGTGCTTCTGCGATATTGAGGATTGAACTCGTGGCCGGCGGTATTGCAGGCAAAGTCAAATGCCATTGCACGCTCTACGCGGTACGCCACCGAGCTAATAACCGAACTGTCGAATTTTTGCCCCTGTAGACAAAGTAACATTCTACAAGCGTTAAAATAGGGTGAAGAAACGAGATAGAGCGATATAAAATTACGCATACCAGAACAGGATGGGACGAAAGACATCGTAGCCAATGAGTGGCGTGCTCGACACGTTTTCGCAAGGTGTACCGTTAGCCAACAGGTTTCATAGTCATTGGATTTAATCATATGAACAACGAGAACGAAATTTCATCGGCTCGAGAAAGAGCTATGTAGCAACGCATTTGGCCCTCTGTTCCAAATTCGTAGCGCTAGTTAGACTCGCAATGGGCTGATTTTTAACCAACTTCAAAAAAAGGAGGAGGTTCTGAATTCGACCCGTATAATTTTTTTATTTTTTATTTGTGTTTGTTACCGCATAACTTCCGACTGGGTGAACCGATTTTTAACCGACTTTAAAAAAAGGAGCAGGTTCTCAATTCGACCCGTATGTTTTATTTTTATTTTTTTTATATGTGTTTGTTACCGCATAACTTCCGAGTGGGTGAACCGATTTTTAACCGACTTCAAAAAAAGGAGCAGGTTCTCAATTCGACCCGTATGTTTTTTTTATATTTTTTTTATTTGTGTTTGTTACCGCATAACTTCCGACTGGGTGAACCGATTTTTAGCCGACTTCAAAAAAAGGAAGTTCTCAAAACGACCCGTCTGTTTTTTATTTTTTTTTATTTGTGTTTGTTACCGCATAACTTCCGACAGGATGAACCGATTTTTAACCGACTTCAAAAAAAGGAGGTTCTCAAAACGACCCGTATGTTTTTTTTATTTTTATTTGTGTTTTTTACCGCATAACTTCCGACTGGGTGAACCGATTTAGATCGTTTTTTTTTATTTGAAATCTCGTGCTTCCCGTGTGGTTTCATTTAAATTTCCTCAAAATCGGGTGAGTACTTTTTGACTTACAAGTCAAAACTGAAAAATGCGAGAGCTTATACCTACACGATATTATAGTAGCAGGTGAAGACATTGGTGAACATACCTACACCACAATGACAATTGATCCCATGAAAAATTTTTTAACTTAATAATGGAACCGACTTCAACACTCAAAAGTATGAGGTCTAAAAAAATGGCGGTGTAAAATCAGCGTGTTTAAAAAATAAAAACACCAAAATTTGTTGCTTTTTTGTTGCTAATTAGTTGCTGAAAAAATTTTTTTTTTGCTCAAACTTATCGCGAAAAATCAGCAATAACGCTAACTTTTCATTAAAATAGCGTGAAAATCACTGGACATAGAATGATCGATCAAGCGAATAGGGGTCAATTTGTTGCTAATTTGTTGCTGACAGATGCAAGAAAAAAAATTTAAAAAAAAAAAAAAAAAAATTTAATTTTTTTTTTTTAATGCCAAAATAAAAAATGTCACGCCTGATTAGCACTCACCTTTCCGTGGAAAAAGTATATTAAAAATTTGTAGCTGCTCATACTGGAGCTACTCTGAGTACTAAGAGTCAGCAACAAAATAAAAACCGGAAGTCAAGAGAATTTGGAGATAGGTTTAGGAAAAAACCGGCCACGCCAGCTTAACTTTTGACTTTTCCGTAGAAAAACTATTGTAAAAATTTGTTGCTGCTCATACTAGAGCTACTCTGAGTACAAAGAGTCAGCAACAAAATAAAAACTGGAAGTCAAGAGAATTTGGAGATAGGTTTAAGAAAAAGCCGGCCACGCCAGCTTAACTCTCGACTTTTTCGTAGAAAAACTATTGTAAAAATTTGTTGCTGCTCATACTAGAGCTACTCTGAGTACAAAGAGTCAGCATCAAAATAAAAACCGGAAGTCAAGAGAATTTGGAGATAAGTTTAGGAAAAAACCGGCCACGCCAGCTTAACTTTTGACTTTTCCGTAGAAAAACTATTGTAGAAATTTGTTGCTGCTCATACTAGAGCTACTCTGAGTACAAAGAGTCAGCAACAAAATAAAAACCGGAAGTCAAGAGAATTTGGAGATAGGTTTAGGAAAAAACCGGCCACGCCAGCTTAACTTTTGACTTTTCCGTAGAAAAACTATTGTAAAAATTTATTGCTGCTCATACTAGAGCTACACTGAGTACAAAGAGTCAGCATCAAAATAAAAACCGGAAGTCAAGAGTAGTTGGATATCGGTTTAGGAAAATACCGACCACGCCAGCTTAACTCTCGACTTTTTCGTAGAAAAACTATTGTAAAAATTTGTTGCTGCTCATACTGGAGCTAGTCTGAGTACACAGAGTCAGCAACAAAATAAAAACCGGAAGTCAAGAGAATTTGGAGATAGGTTTAGGAAAAAATCGGCCACGCCAGCTTAACTTTTGACTTTTCCGTAGAATAACAATAGAAAAACAATCGTTTTTCTACGGAAAGGTCGAGATTAAGCTGGCGTGGCCGGTTTTTTCGTAAACCGATCTCCGACTACTCTTGACTTCCGGTTTTTATTTTGTTGCTGACTTTCGGTTTTTATTTAGTTGCTGACTCTATGTACTCAGACTAGCTCCAGTAGGAGCAGCAACAATTTTTTACGATAGTTTTTCTACGAAAAAGTCGTGTGTTAAGCTAGCGTGATCGGTTTTTTCGTAAACCGATCTCCAACTACTTTTGACTTCCGGTTTTTATTTTGTTGCTGACCCTGTGTAATCAGACTAGCTCCAGTATGAGCAGCAACAAATTTTTACAATAGTTTTTCTACGAAAAAGTCGAGAGTTAAGCTGGCGTGGCCGACTTTTTCTTAAACCTATCACAAATTCTCTTGACTTCCAGTTTTTATTTTGTTGCTGACTCTTTGTACTCAGAGTAGCTCTAGTATGAGCAGCAACAAATGTTTACAATAGTTTTTCTACGAAAAAGTCGAGAGTTAAGCTGGCGTGGCCGACTTTTTCTTAAACCTATCACCAAATTCTCTTGACTTCCAGTTTTAATTTTGTTGCTGACTCTTTGTACTCAGAGTAGCTCTAGTATGAGCAGCAACAAATATAAACAATAGTTTTTTTACGGAAAAGTCAAAAAATAAGCTGGCGTGGCCGGTTTTTTCGTAAACCGATCTCCAACTACTTTTGACTTCCGGTTTTTATTTTGTTGCTGACTCTGTGTACTCAGACTAGCTCCAGTATGAGCAGCAACAAATTTTTACTATACTTTTTCCACGGAAAAGTCGAGAGTTAAGCTGGCGTGGCCGGCTTTTTCCTAAACCTATCTCCAAATTCTCTTGACTTCTGGTTTTTATTTTGTTGCTGACTCTTTGTACTCAGAGTAGCTCTAGTATAAGCAGCAACAAAATTTTTACTATACTTTTTCCACGGAAAAGTCGAGAGTTAAGCTGGCGTGGCCGGCTTTTTCCTAAACCTATCTGCAAATTCTCTTGACTTCCGGTTTTTATTTTGTTGCTGACTCTTTGTACTCAGAGTAGCTCTAGTTTGAGCAGCAACAAATTTTTACAATATTTTTTCTACGAAAAAGTCAAAAGTTAAGCTCGCGTGGCCGGTTTTTTCCTAAACCTATCTCCAAATTCTCTTGACTTCCGGTTTTTATTTTGTTGCTTACTCTTAGTACTTAGAGTAGCTCCAGTATGAGCAGCTACAAATTTTTACTATACTTTTTCCACGGAAAGGTGAGTGTTAATCAGGCGTGGACATTTTTTATTTAGGCATTTAAAAATTTTTTTTTTTTTAAATTTTTTTTTTTTTTTTTTTTTTTTTAAATTTTTTTTACACCATCTTTCAGCAACAAATTAGCAACAAATTGACCCCTATTCACTTGATCGATCATTTTATGTCCAGTGATTTTCACGCTATTTTAATGAAAAGTTAGCGTTATTGCTGATTTTACACGATAGGTTTGAGCAAAAAAAAAAATTTTTTAGCAACTAATTAGCAACAAAAAAGCAACAAATTTCGGTGTTGTTATTTTTTAAACACGCTGAATTTACACCGCCATTTTTTTAGACCTAAAAGTATGAACTAACTTGTCGAAGTCGGTACCATGAGCACAATATTTTGATATCAGTTACTTTTGAACTATCATGGTACCGTCTTCAACAAGTTATATCATACTTTTGAGTGTTGAAGTCGGTTCCATATTTTGGTAAAAAAAAAATTATGGTTTTTTTTATTTGAAAGCTGGTGCTTCCCGTGTGGTCCCATTTAAATTTCATCAAAATCGGACAAGCACTCTTTGAGTTAGGTACACTCCAGAAACTGAAAAATGCGTGCTTACACCTAGACGATATTATAGTAGTGTGTGAAAACATCGGTGAACATACCTACACCACAATGACAATTGATCCCATGAGTAACAAAGGTCAAGAAAAAGAGTGAAAAAAATTTTTGTACCAAATAATGGAACCGACTTCAACACTCAAAAGTGTGAAATAACTTGTCGAAGTCGGTACCATGAGCACAATATTTTGATATCAGTTACTTTTGAACTATCATATCGGTTCCATTTTTCGGTCTATTTTAATTATTATTTGTTCGTTTACTATTAGAAAGAAAGAAAAATACGTTTATTTATGACATGACACATTCGTATGCATGTGTATGATATTGTTACGGAAGTGGGTACGGGATTGGAAGGAAACAACACTTGCAACAAAAGTGACAATTTATTCACTTGACTTACCACGTACAGAGTCCGAGAGAGTCCTAGGGATCGAGTATCTTTACAGTCACAGTCACTGAGAGCACACGCTGGTTACTGTTACTTAGCACTTATGCTTTAGCACTGTTACTGTTCATTTTTTGGCACTTTTCTTTACTTTTCACTTAACTTTTTATTTGACTTTATTACTTTTTTCTTATACTTTGTCTCAAACTCAACTGACTCACGGCGGCGTCCGGAGCCTCTTATTTACCCCTAATTTCGATATTAATTTATTTTCGATTGTCATATTTTCGATCGTCATAATTTCGATCGCCTTTCCTTGAATCTTCCTAGAATCTTCATTTATTTTAGTCATTTGTTTCTCTAGATTTTTCTATACACTTCTCATTCACGAATAATGTTCACTTATGTCCAGAACTTTCCACCGAACCCCAAAACGTTCAAAAAGTACTTCGGCGGTATTGGGGATAGAACTCGGGGCCAGCGGTATTACAAGCAGAGCTCTGCCCGCTACGCCACGAACCTATTAGCCGAACCTTCGAATTTCTTAATTCGTTGCTTCGGACTGACTGATTATTTGACGTGACGTTTATTTGTTTTCTATGACGATGATATGGCCGTCACAATATTGAAAAGTGGACTCTAATGACGATTACTTACGTTTTTTGTTACGTATGCAGATTTATGGCTGTAAACGCAGTCGGATAAAAAAACAATAAATACTGTTTTGAAATTATTCATCGAATCAAAAATGACCAAGTAACAGAGATTTGATTTCACCATATAAGCAGCAGTGGACGTTTATGGCTGAGATGATGATGATGATGAAATGAGTGAAATATTTATGTGGCCGAAAACTCAAAAGTTGCGATATTGCCGGTACGCATGGCCCCAATGATGTTTTACTATACCTCATATAAACATATAATATCATTGCATGGCCCTCATCAACAAAACGCGACTCTGCCGTTTTTACCTACGAGTTTACATCATAGTCATAATGTCATTAATCAGGGTTACAGGTTTATTTATTATTTGTCAACGTAAGAGTCAAATAAAGTTACCGTATAAGCAACTACAAAAGTGACTGTTTGGGTGTGCGGTTGGCTGTAGTTGTATCTAGTCCAGTTGTTCGTTACGTAAGCCTAATACTATCATAATAAAATATAATTAAAGCAGTACTATTTTTAATTAGCGTTCACATGTAGGTATTCAAACTCAAAAAGAGCGGTGTTTCCATGTGACAGAAAGAGGTATTTATAGGTTTCGAAATAAGCCTTGCGAATAACAATAAATTTGCTCAAAGCGGTAAGGACACCAATTCTTCCACCAGTGTTTTTATATTTACGATTTCATTTTGTTTTCTTTTTTTGTGTTCAATAAAGTGTTTTTGATTGATTAATAAATTGCATTGACGCTCGATAGTTTATAGATGCACTTGACAACTATGTTATCTGACCCGATGGTCAGTGACGATGTGATCTTTAGTGTAATCAAACTAAACCTAGATGCTCAATGGATATCAAGGAATACGACCTGCACACGCTGTGTCTTTGGTGACAAGACCCGGGACAAACATCAATGCTCATCACATATAACAAATAAAAAAAAAGGAAAAGATACAGCTGCATTGAGAACTACCTTTTTTAAAATATTTAGAGAGAAAGTGAAAAAGAATGACGAGTAACGAGTGGGGACTAGAGAATACATGTTACTACACACTGTAGTACTAATACATTCAAATTTAAAATATCTACCACCCTCGATTATATCAAGTTCAGTTGTTATTTTGTCGCAAGTTTGTGATTGAGTGATTTATCCACGAATTTCACACGGGTTGTCACAAAAGTTTTTAACCTTTTGATTATTCAAATGACTACTTTTCAGTACGCCAACTAAATGACAAGCCTAGCCGGTGGGAGCATCGGCTGTCAAACTGACGGACGCTGGTTTTTTTTTTATCACACTCAGACCCCCGCACTAGGATTCCCTGTATCGTGGGAGGCATGGCCACACATAATTACAGCACACAAACATCCAAGACCCGAAACAAACATCTACACTCATCGCACAAATGTTTGCCCCTGCCGGGATTCGAACCCAGGGTCCCGGAGACACAGAAGTCATGTCAAGACACTAACCACTGCGCCACGGCGACCGTCTACCTCTACGTTGAACCTCAAAAACGCGAATGGCTTTTGTGAAGGCAACACCGACATTAAATTTCCAGGATGGTGGTAGGGTACTTACAAGTGCCTGTCTGGCTCGCTTTCACCCACAAGTTCGAAGAACTCTCAAAAAACGCATAGTGTGTTCATGCAGCAGGCCTTGTAAACATTTTTGGTCTAACGTGATTATACATTCGACCACATCGTCACTGTCCAAGTGAGATAACTTTGTCAAACGCTAGATTATAAAGTATAAAAATATGGTCACTGATGAGCACTATTCACAACAGGCTAATCAATATAATAAAAAGTTGTATCATACACCTTCGTACTAAACGTAGGTAAATATTCATATATTATTTATTGTATCTATTTTATAAATGTATCATATTGTTGCTCACACAAGCAATCAGGCGCTACTCGGCTAACGATTGCTCGATTGTGTGTTCTATCAGGCGTAAGCAAGGTACATAATAAATGTTCTCTCTACAGGGATACAACAGGAGCTATCTATACTACATGAGCGCTCTTTCTTTGGACAGATATGTTAGAGCCCCTTGTATTCAGATGTTAAAATAATAATATTAGGAGGCAGAGCGATGCAAGCACAGGTCCGACGTTGACAGTGGTCACGGGAGGAATGCGCGGGTGGAGAGCAGCGCGGATAAGCCAGCTGAGATCACGTGATCCCGCGCGGCACTAAGAATTTAACGAAATAAATTCATATAAAATCAACAAAAATGAATATTGAAAAAAAAATCTTGATTGTTCCTAGATAATGCCATTATCTATCAAACAAAGTAAGGTTCATATGAATGTTGTTATTATTTTGTAAGATATACGTGTTTTAATTTTTGAAAAGCATATTTTTCAAAAATTAAAACTATCGAGAAAACTTTACTTAACCGGATTTTGAATCCTGACTGTTCCTTTATGCTGAACCAAAGATACTAAAACTGAAAAAAACAAAGCTCTGTCTTCTACACATGGTTTAAAATACATTTTTTAAAATAGCGGTTTGTCTACTCACAGCGCCTTAAAACTGATATTTGTGATATTAGAATACTTTAATTCGGTTTCGGATGGTTTCCGTTATCGCAAAATTACGATGACGATATATTTTACGTTAGAATACGTGCAATTTAATGAAGATACTAAGTGCTATACCAATACGAGTACTATAGGTACCAATATGAGCGTTATACCAAAATCACTGCTATACCAATATTACTGCTGTATCAATTTTAAATTTATCTTAACTGTATAAAAACTTTCTTTAGTTCTCTCAAACATTCAAACACTTTCAGCTAGTTTAGTTGAAGGACAAAATAATGACAATTATATTTTATAAATACTTACGGTAGTTCTGCCAAACTTTCATATCCTCCTAAGCTTTCAGCTAGTGTGAAAATTTTTAACGAGCTTAAAAACTTCCTTGATTCCTTCAATCCACCGGAATGACGAAAACTGAAAGTGCCAGAATGACCAGTCATTTGTTTCTTGGCGATTTCATGCTGAGGGTGTGTCGGGAGACCTGAAAATGATATTTACATATAACTGACATGAACGTTCCTAAAAAGCACGTATGAAAATCACCAGCTGCAGTTGTTAGTACATTTAAAAACTTAGCTCAGAACTATGCTAGTTTTTTCTTTTGCATAGTTATACTTATTTTATTGAATTTGCTACCGAAATATTTATTGGTTTAAATCGTAACGTGTAATTCAAAGATCTTTTAGTTTCTATAGTGATAACTATAAAAAACTTAGATACCTCTGAGCTATTTGGTAGGTAAGGCTTATAAATATTTTTCTAGCTAAAATTTTACTTTGCTTTCATTACTTCATGTTTTCGATAAATGCAGCTGGTAAAACAAGGTTCACTGTAATATTTATAATACATTTGTAGCTTCATAAACAAAGTATTTATAGAACACTAGACTTAAAACTGAAGTAAAATTAAATCTAAAGTCTAAAAATAATGACTACTATAAACTTGATCTAAAAGTCCAACAGTGGAGGGAAGAGTCCCCAGTGCTGGCAGCATTGCCACGTTGAACGACTAGGCTGAACTTCTGTGCAGCCACAGCCAGCACTCTGGACACCAGACACCTCCACCAAACGCCAAGCCTCTATAACTACTAAATAAATATCACATTGAATATATTTAAGTAACGAGATGTGAGGTATACCTGGATGAAGAACTTCTTCTACTGAAGGATGATTCTGCAACCACTTGGCTATAATCAGGGATGATTTCTTATGTTGTTCCATGCGCAACGCCAGGGTTTTCAAACTTCTATTTACGAAGTAACAATCTATTGGTGATGGAACAACTCCCATTGCTGAAAGAAATATATCAACCAAGGAGTCATATTTCTATTTCAAATCAAAGTCAAGATCTTTACTTACAATGTAAACACCAAGGACGCACATACGAACGTCAAGCATGAAAGATAGCTGCGTGCTGCGGTCTCCCTCGCGTGTACTACTGTTCCGCTACCTCAGATAATCCACAGGAACTATACTTTATATCCAGGAAAATAGTAGCATATTATGTCATATCTACCAAAGTTAAGGCGTAAAAATGTCACATATAGACAGAGTTACTTTTACATCCCATTCTACTAATATTATAAATGTGAAAGTTTGTGTGTATGTTTGTTACTTCACGCTCAAACACGGATTTCGATGAAATTTGGTATGCAGATAGTTTAAGCCCTGGATTAACACATAGGCTAATTTTATCCCAGAAAATAATAGTTCCCGTAGGACAAACCGTAATCCACGCGGGTGAAACTGCTACTAGTTTATAATATGAATGAGGTTTTGTTGTATCCCAGAGGAACCATTAATTATTCAGGATAAAAGAAGGCTATGTTTTAAGGAAGGTTACAAGGTACCTTCATTTCTAATTTCATTCAAATGTATCAAGCCGTAAAGGCGTGCAGAGGTAAGGAACACAACACACATATATTTGCATTTATATTAAATAACTGCGCCCCGCAGTGGTGCAAAAACAGTTTTACCTGCGTGGTGGTGTTGGTTTCAATATCAATATAATAATTGTATTACAAAATTTTTGTATTAAGTAAACCATTCGTAGTAACTTTGTTTAACCTATATCGTATAACTATTATTAAGTTTATATATTGCACGGTGTGTTTACCTGTAAATCGATTATGCATTTAGTGTAATACTTTAAACATGTATAATTGTTATTATGATGTAATAATTGTTGGTAGACCAATAAATAAATGGTAATGATGATGATGAAAAGTACCATATCATCAAAATTGGTCTAGCTGTTTGAAAGCGTGATAAACTCATATTCGCATTTGCGAGGGTCAAACTGAAAGTTTTTGAAACTAGCCACTTGTAAACAATATAATAAAAATAATATATTTAAAAATGGAACTCTTTGCCAATACTATATTTCATTCATTTGTCATTTGTTTTACGATTTGGCGGCACATTGAAAATGTCAAGTCAGCGTGAATTTGACGCGAGATTATTTTCGTACAATGATTTTTTAGGGTTCCGTACCCAAAAGGTAAAACGGGACCCTATTACTAAGACATCTCTGTCTGTCCGTCTGTCACCAGGCTGCATCTCATGAACCGTGTTGGTAAGACAGTTCAAATTTTCACAGATGATGTATTTCTGCTGCCGATATTACAACAAATACTAAAAAACAGAATAAAATAAATACTTAAGGGGGCTCATACAACAAACGTGTTTTTTTTCCTAATTATTCCTCGATAGTTATTAGGAGATAATGGCAACAGGTAGAAGCTTGAAATAAACACAGAATATTTCGTTATACATATATTCCCTTTAAAGATAAATAATTAAATTAAAAAAAACAAATATTTAACGCTCCCATACAACAAACGTGATATTTTTGAATTTATATTTTATAAACAACTAGCAGCCCGCTCCGGCTTCGCACGGGTATAAAATATATGGCCTATGTCATTAATGAATGTTACTATACACATGAACCTTCCTCTCCAATCACTCTATCTATTTAATAAAACGGCATCAAAAGCCGTTGCGTAGTTTTAAAGATTTAAGCATACATAGGGATATAGGGACAGAGAAAGCGACTTTGTTTTATACTATGTAGTGATGCATATTCCTTATGATATTAATCATTTATTTCACCAGAGTAATTGTTATCAATTTATTGCATTTTTATCTAAATACCCTTTTAAATGCTTTTATATTGTTAATAATCTTATCTTAAGCAGGTCGTAAACCTATAGATTCAGTTACGATGCTTTTTGTTTGATATGGCAATAATAGTGCATAGATGCGACATTAGTTTCCGAGAAAAACTTGTTGGAAGTAGGTACCTATGTACCTAGTTATATGGCAATGCATAAATACACCTACATCTTAAAAAAAACATTTTCAAATGATTTAGAGTAGGTATATGAATGGTAGCTAATCCTTCATTTCATATATGATTCTAAAGTTGTGTCGGAATGACAATATGTAGATTGTAGCTATAGGATCTGTATCATCGTGACACGCGGTAGATAACTTATTATCAATAGCACAGCTAATAGAGAACTCTTTCAGGCAATAAACTTCCTTATCAATTTATTAACTTATTATGTAAGAATAATAAAATTAGACACGAGTTGATGAAACAACGCTATAATTTAAGGGTTTAACAGGTGTCGATGACATTACAGAGGCTCGCGGGTGTTTACAGGCAGAGAGGGCGGGACAATTTCCCTTGCGTGTTGATTTAAAATATAAAAAAATTGACTTGGCATGTGACCTACGGGCTTTAAAAAAAATACTAATGACATTTTTATTTTCCTGGCTTCTGGTGTAAGACATATTTCAAGCTCATTTGTTATTATCGCGAGGATTTTTGATAAAGGAAATAAATAAATACATAAATCACTAATAAGTTTGCAAATAAATTAAATTTAGTTCAATCGGAATTAAGCTACATGAGCTGTTCCCATAAGTGATATTTTTTTTATTAGATACGTAGGACTTTCAGTAAAATAAGTTGAAAAGATTCAGAAAACGTCAAATTTTTGAAAAAAATAATTCGGTTACTGTTCGGATATCAACCCCGACCACAGAATACCGTCTGTACTTTTTCCTTCAAAAAATTGAACGTAAGCACTGATGTTTACAGTTGCCTACACTTATCGCATAAATGTTTGTTCCTCCCGAGATTCGAATTCCCTGAGACCCATAATTCATGTCACTGAACCGTCACCGTCAATAAATAATTGAATGGTATCGGTGAAGTGTGAGGAAAATTCACACGTTTATTGTCAGGCCTAGTGATATTGACATTGAAAATTAACTCCATCGGTTCACCATGAGTCATGGATAGCGTGACTTTGCATTTGTTCGTTGAGACACATAACGACTGCGACGTGTCATCGAGAATCATTCAAGAAATTTTCCTGCTTACGTTTCAGATTTACACAAATAGACTTATCAAGTAATTTCGTGACTAAAGTGACACACATTATTGAAACGTGTTCACAAGTTAATGTAAAACTACATGTAGGTGGTACTTTTAGGACTCTCATAATAAATTAACTAATAATTAATATAAAAATTTCACTTGATTAAGTTAATGTGTACTGCAATTAACACATTGTAAAACATATTTTAAAATAATGCGCCCTAATTTTATTTTCATCCTGATATGGCTTTTTAATATTGGGAGGCTTTAGATTATTGTTGACGTCAATAAGTAACATATGTACATGTCTTTTCAGCTTATTTTTTAATGACCTACATCACTACATAGTATAAAACAAAGTCGCTTTCTCTGTCCCTATATCCCTATGTATGCTTAAATCTTTAAAACTACGCAACGGATTTTGATGCGGTTTTTTTAATAGATAGAGTGATTGAAGAGGGAGGTTTATATGTATAGTAACATCCATTAATGACATAGGCTATATATTTTATACCCGTGCGAAGCCGGAGCGGGCCGCTAGTATCTAATAAACTGTAAAAATACCACTGACGAGAACAGTTCATGTCGGTGAATCCTGTTTGAACAAAATTTGATTTCATTTGTTAATTTATTAATAACATAAATATTTTGCATCGAAATATTTCCGTTTTCAAAAATTCTCGCGTTAACGAGAAATGCGCGTGAACTGTATCTTAAACTAAAATAATTAATATTATTTTGAGCCCCTAGGTCATTTCTAAAGTATATTTGAAATCAACACGTGTATTAGGATTTGCCCCACGGCCCACCACTTCTGCCTGTACACACCCGCGCCTGTGAACTAATTATTGACTTTGACCGTTTTGATTAATCATATTAAACAATCACATATTCAGTTCAGTACAATATTACGTTTCCACTGCCATTGTTATTAAACTATAATCGACTCTGAGGGGTTCATTAAAGAGGCCGTAGTAAAACGGAAATGCTCGGTCAAAAATGCCAACCACAAGCGCGGCAGCGGTCACTCATTAAAATAAGGGAACTTTTTTAATTAGTTTCGAACGCATATTATACTTCAACAATATAACCGCTTCATAAGTAATGTTAAGTCATGCTTAGTAATTTGCTTAGATCTAAGAGGCGTGCTGATATTCATATTGTTATTTATCAAATATTGTACCAGAAGCTAGGTTAGGCTAGGAATTAGGCTAGCTTTATAGCTTGCGAGTAAATATCTCTATATCTCTAGCACGTCCGAGACGAGACATCACGACGAACGTGTTACGTGCCGCACTCAAGATCCTGGTGGAGAATTTCGGAAGATGCCGAAACAAATTGTCGATCATGATATACCTAGACTACGCGGTCCCGCTACATCCACACACATGTTTTATATCATAAAATAATATGAGCATGATTTTACTAGCCCAAACATCATTAGAACTATAATTGATTGCAAAAAAATGGATGTTCGCAAAATTTCATAGAAATCTAATCAACCTTTGCAATATAAAAATGTCTTGTCCAAACTGCTACTTTTATTACTTACTTAACCATAAAATCTACTGAAACGGTATTTCAACTCACCATTTTGTAAAAATCTTAGTTGCTTTTCAATTTCATCGTCATTGACCACGGCTGCTCCCATAATAACATCAGAATGGCCATTCATGTATTTTGTTAATGAATAAACGACAATATCAGCGCCGAAATCCAACGGTCTTTGCAAATATGGAGTTAAAAATGTGTTGTCTACAACAACAGTAATATTGCGTTGTGTTTTAGCTAACTTAGTGAGGGCGGCTATGTCTACCACTTTAAGTATTGGGTTTGAGGGTGTTTCTATCCATATCATCTGAAATTAATATGATAATTAATTATTACATGTACCAGTGTCACATGTTACGTAAACATATCATAAATTAACTAAAAGCAAAGACGACACTTCAGATAAAATTTATGCAGTAACGTTATCTATCAGCGAGTCTTATCTCGTTTCATGTAGTTATGCTGTAATAACTGTGTTCGTTGTTACTTAAGAATCCATTCAGATAAAAATGTTTTGGTTAATAGATTAAAACATTGCGAAATATTATAGATTGGGACGTTATTTTGCGTAAATCTATATCCAAATGATATTAAATACACAGTATTTCGTGTTAATTCCGCGAGATAAATTATTCCAATGTTACTCAACCGGAAATCTCTTCGAGACTTTTTCGCCATCAGAAATGAGGAGATCCGTATAAGAATATAAGTCACCGACATAACCCAGCGGATTGGCAAGTTGAAGTGGCAGTGGGCAGGGCACATATTAGGTCGAGAGGTTCTCGAGTGGAGACCACGGACTGGCAAGCGCAGCATAGGACGGCTACCGACCAGGTGGACAGACGACCTGACTAAGATCGCAGACAAGGGCTGGATGCGGGCCGCTTCCAACCGGTCCTTGTGGAAATCAATGGAGGAGCCCTATGTCCAGCAGTGGACATCCTATGGCTGAGATGATGATGATGATGATGATTATATGTATAAAATTATTTTAAAATATTGCGAATACATACTGTAATGTACATTCAAAATAATAATATAATTAATCAACCATTTTACTACATTATGTATTCGTAGATACGCAAGAGCTGAGTTAAATTGTTTTGCATCTTGCTCCAGATGTAATCATACAGTACATTGTTTAGTTATTATTCAGATATTTGTTTTACTAATACTAAGGTATTATGACAATATTAGCACCTGGATTTAGGTATGTATTTGAAAAAATCAACTTTACGAGTTATGAAGACTCTTTTTTATGTTACGAAATTACCTTTGTGTTTTCCTTGATAGCATTTTTTACTTTGTTTAAGTCAGTAAAATCTACAAATGTGGTTTCAATGCCCATTCTCGACAGTACTTTGCTGAAAAAAGGAATGATCAATACAGAACACGGGTTATAATTAAAAATACGTAGGTATATGAGTTTTGAAAATAAAAATACCCCTAATTGAATTTAACACAACTGTGAAATATACACGAAACACAGGAAACTGTTCTTGGAAACAAGATTATTTTAAATAAAAAAATACATTTGGTGTGGTTAATAAACCACAACCAAACCCACCTTTTTATATGAATTTGCACTTGGCCAAACAATAGTTTGGCCAAGTGCAAATTCATATAAAAATATAGGTATTTGTACGATCAATGTACAGTGTGTCGTAGTAATAAAATTATTTTGTCAGATTCATGTTCAGATCGTAACATTTAGTGTATCAAAAGAAATAAATTTATTTACGAATCTAATAACTAGTCATTGATTCGCACATATGTTGAAAAGACATTTATATAAGTACTTAATGTAGTTTGTCAGAAATACTTTTATTTTTACCACTGCATGTAAATATCTTATAAATACCTAAATGTTTGTTTTATTTTTATTTTCTTTATTAAAGTAACAAGTAGATAATGCTGTTTGGATTTCGTAGGTATATAGGTAGGTCCATAGTACCTAATAAATGAGTCAGTGTACGAACCGCGCACTTTGTTTCAAATCAATTTAACGAAAAAACGGAATCATGCAAATGAAGAAATGTTTCCTCAGATGGTTATCCTGTACCTTTTATGGTTATAGTTTTTCCGTAATACGTCAGTTGAAGTTTTCCTCCTATTTGTCAGCATGTGTTTTCCATTTGGTTTATGTAGGTTTGTTTCATTTTGTGTAATCAAATCAATTATGTTTTACTAAAGATGACGTATATTCATACTGCGCGGTGCTCAGATTTTGTTCCTTTACGACATAAACATGCTTACTGCGACAGATACTACGGTACAAATAATATAGAAAAGGATAGCTATATTTTTTTTTTTATTTTTTTTTTTATTTATTTATTAACATTCACACAAGGTCTTCAGGTCCCAAACTAGGCAGAGCCTGTACTATGGTAACCTGATGACTGATATACATACTTATATACATATACACACCCAGACACAGGTCAAACAGACATGTTCATGCACACAAATGTTTGACCTGTCCGGGAATCGAACCCGGGACCAGCGGCTCAGAAGGCAGAGTGCTACCAACTGCGCCAACCGGCCAGTCAGTTATATGTTTAGACTTGCGCTTGAAATACGCGACATAATGAAAATTATTACAATTGACTTAATTTTGCCGCCACTGTTTCCGCGCGCTTGTGCGACATCTACCTCATTTAAACATATAATAACATTGAATGAAATGGTAATAGATTTTATTTTCGTAATTATTGATACCCTAGTATCACTTCAATATATTTTATACAATTAGGTATAATTTAAGTGGTTCAATCGATTGATCCTAAAGTCAAAATACTTTTGGATATCATTAAAAACCTTGACACTGAAATTCCTTACGATCTCCTCAATTTATCAGTAAGTACCTACACGATAACGACACAGTTACGTAAACTATAACAATGGTATTTTGTTACCTTAGAAACCTGTAAGTGCCTCCGTATAAATCGTCTGATGACACAATGTGATCCCCTTGGCTAAGTAATGAACAAATTGTTGTAGTAGCTCCAAGACCAGACGCAAAAGTCAAACAATATTTTCCACCATCTAATGCGGCCAAACATTCTTCTAAAGTATTTCGAGTGGGATTTCCTGATCTTCCATACTCAAAACTCTATAATGAAATACAATTTTTTTTAGATAATCTAACGATATAAGTAAGTACCTACTTAGTTACTTTCGGAAAAACAACTTAGGGATAAATTGCAGAGTTCAAAATGTATAATTACCGTGGGTTCTGCCGGTGCTGGCTGCTTGAATGTGGTAGCCGTGACTATAGGCGTAACTACGGCTGCGGACTTCCATTTTTCCGGTTCTTGACCAACGTGGATGGCTTTAGTAGCAAAGCCTGGTTTTTGTTCCAAAAATCCGTTTTCTGACATCTAATAGAAATATTAAACGTAAATACCACGTGGCTTAAAAAATAATTATTTTATTTTTTGTTATATATTATTATAGCATGAGTTCTAATACCTATGTACGTTGCAAATTTTATATGTAAGTAGGTACTGACTTAATAAATATGTTTAATAAAACTACTAATATACAATTTTGATGGCATAAAATTATTAACCATACATAATATTCCAAATCATAAATTTGTAATAAGTTAATTCGATGTATAGGATAATAATATCATTAATATATATTTTATTGGAAATTAATTGTCATCAGTGGTGCCCCTGAGCAACATATTTTTAGCCCATTATACGACCTACAACTCTTCGATATTCAAAAAGACCATTAGAATCAAGGTTAAACCGATACTCGTGCAAAATGATGTAAAAATTTGCAATGTGTCATTAATTGCTCGATATACAAAATTGACCGTGATTATCACCGAATTTGAAGTTTAGGATTTTTTTCACAACATACATACCTTTATTAAATCACAAAATGTTTCGTTAAGGGTCAAGTAACCTAATAATAATACTAATAATATATTCTACACCAACACCACCGGCTCGAATAACGTAGCGGGAGCGAATGAGAAATTGAGAATGAATGAGCAACTCAACAATTGACAATTGTACAAGTTTACTACCTATATGTGCTGTGGGTTAGGTACTGATGAATCGTGGCTGATTTTGATACTTTCGTTCATGTTTCTTATATTGAATGCTGTCATTCATGACATGAGTAGTAGATAGTAGGTAATTCGTCGATCTAATTTTTTGTTACCTAATTTATCTGTGGCATCTGTGTGCGTTATGTTATCTTTATTTAATCGTTAGAAAAGACAACGCTGCTCGAAACTATGCTAAATTTAAGAGCAGAATTGTTATAAATAAGATAAGAAATTCTATCGTAATATATCGTACGTTGGCGTGTCAGTTAACAAATTACATTGCGTTTCAAGACTTAAACTCGATTAGATGCATGTAGGTACCTACTGTACGAAATAATATAATATTACGCTAACGCCGCGCCGAACACACCTCTGATTGTTTCCAATTTGATAAGGTTCACATCCCTGTAGGTTTACGTCGGTGCAAATAATATAACTACTGTGTAAATGCAACAATTAAGAAACTACTTTATCAATATAAATGAACTGAAATAAAATGATTGTGTCGAAGTTGTGAGCAAATATGCACTCTCATGATCAAATATCGGGCGTACCAATATTACATATTAAATTATTGTTGTATATTGAACGGAAAATAATACAATAGATTATAGTTTTGGAAAATATTGTTATATTACTGGCGTGTTTCACATGAGTGCCAAAAAAGCGAAAACGTTCAGCACAATAAACTTGATATTTGTTCTACTTGAATAAAAACAAAATTTTCAGTCTTTTCGCTTTATTCTTCGGGTATTGTATGGTGACATTCAACGTTAAATTTTTTAGTGTGATCATCATACAACATAATCACGAGCAAGCGTGTAAACACAGTTCATCATTTAGTTCAATGTAGGTCAACCTGTATCGTCATATTTTTTTAAAAGTTGCTAATGCAACGCACGCACCATAAGTAAATTTATGATAGAGTATACAGCCTGCAGCAGCCCGCCAAATAAAGTGTCAAAATAAAAACCAATAAAATAACTTGTATTGGGTTGCGAGCCGGAATTTTATTATTTTTAGGAAGAAAAAACGTAGTATTTTCATTCTTGTCATATTTTTTTAAAAGTTGCTAATGCAACGCACGCACCATAAGTAAATTTATTATAGAGTATACAGCCTGCAGCAGCCCGCCAAATAAAGTGTCAAAATAAAAACCAATAAAATAACTTTTATTGGGTTGCGAGCCGGAATTTTATTATTTTTAGGAAGAAAAAACGTATTTTCAGTATTGACTGGCTGATATATGATTATCCGTCAAATCGTTTAATAATTGCGTCCTGTAATTTATATTATTGTCAAATAAAAACAAAGCATACCCATACGAGATAGTGTCCTCAACTGTTTAGTGATAAACAATTGTTGTAAAATGAAAATCGACAGTAAACCACTTAGATATGCTCACGCTGAGGGCCACACTGACGTTTGTTTCACGGAAGATGGAAGGTGAGCTTTACGGAATTCCTCCGGGTATCGTTACTCTACTTGTACTACTAAAACTTTTTGTTAGATTCTGTTGGTCCCTGGAGTTTGCGCATGATGAAGATATTAGCTGTTATCTGTTCACATATCAGGTTGATTCTCCCTTAATAAGAGATAATTTACCATAATTACCAATATGATTAAAAATTGCAGTCAAATTCTAACTTGTGGGCATGATGGAGACGTCAGAATATGGTTGGGGATTGAAGACGATGACCCTATCTCGCACTGTGTTGGTGAGAGTGCTCTTGCTGTGTGTTTTAAAGAGAAACGTCTCTATGTGGCTACTGATAACCATGCAGTGCAAGCATATACCTATCCAGCATTTGACAAAGATGGAATCGTTACAAGATTTACAGCACCTGTCACTCAAATCAAGTCTACAAGTAAAATAGAAGTAAGTTATAACAATTAAAGTAATGATCATAACCCAAAAGAAATATGGTTAAAAGTTAGAATTGTTTGTAGGGAAAAGAGGTAACTGTTCTACCTTGAAAAATTAAACAATCTATATATCATACCAAAAGTACATAATATGGTGCGAGAGTGTGGCCCCTTCCCTTACATACTATGCCCTATTACTCCCTTAACTAACTACCTGTTAGTTAAGGGAGTATTGACTCTGCATTACCTGTTAATAATGCAGAGCATATAATAGACAACACAATCTTGTGTCTATTATATACCTGCACATATAGTTAGTCATTTAATCACAAACCATGTTTTTAGGTACTTGGGTGTTCATCGGAAAATATGGAAGCAAAGATATGTAGTCTTGAAGGTGGTGCACCCTTATGTGTAATGAAGCAACATAAGGGACCAGTCTTAAGTATTGCCATATGTCCCCGTATGAAATATGTCTGTACTTCATGTGGAGATGGCATGCTTAGAATAATTGATATAGACAGTGCAGAAGTAGTTAAAGAGATTCAGTGTGTTCCTAAGATAAATACTTTTTATGCTGCCAAAGTTTTATGTAAGTCAAAGTTTGTAACATGTAGTGTTCATTTTTTATTGTAGATTGATTGTAGGTGTATGTATGTTTGTACACACAATAAGGTATAGTTAAATATTTAATATTGAAAACACTATCCAGTGTTGAGATAAATTATTCTGTTGTAAATTGCAAGCACGAAGTATACAGCACGATAATCATACACATGTAATCTTACTCAACTGAAACCACTTAAAAAAGTCTCTACACATGGCATTTTTAAGACATTTTGACTGGGAATGTCAGGATGAGTGTACTGACACATTGCACATTTTACAGAGGTGTGAAAGTAACTACATACAACATATCCATTTGTATTAATTACTGAAATAATCAGTACTTGTACTATTGTATTGTTACATTACTTGTTACTTTCATATCTAATGACATCAGAACATATTGAGTCGTGTTGCATACTGTACAGACCCTGATTTCGCCTTGTTTGTACTATTTAGAAAATATATGTATGTGTTACATCTAGCACCTAGAACTGTGCATTTTTCAACTTTACCTTATTTTGAACCAGACTTGTGTATAATAATATGTAAATCTACATAAAGTTACATTGGAGAACTTTAATTATAATTTTAGCAATGTATAAATAAATTATATAGATGTATTATCCCGCTTTACTCACGGCGCGGCGACCACAGTCGCCGCATTCTTCAGCGTAAACTCACCTGAGGATGGGCATCAGACATGCCTGAAACCTGGGTTGAAATTCTGACTATAAACGTGAGTAAAGCCAGATAACACATCTATATATATTGTATCAAACTCACAAGAATTTCCAATCAAAAATTGCATAAATAAAGTTGATACGCATTATTTTTTTTTAAATTTATTAATAGCTAGTACACACATATTATATAACATAAGTACAAGTGGTATAGTAGTACAATATAAGATGCATTATTAATATAAATACTTATATATAATTACAGGTAATTATATATACTCACATATATAATTACTTATGTATTATTGTTAAATAATTAAGGATTGTTGAAACTTACTACATTTGTGTTTACAGGTCGAATGGATTTTGAACCGTCAGAAGGGAAATACCTCGCATATCCAAATAACAAAGAAATCATTTTACTGGACTGTGAAAGTTGGGGGCAACGAATGGCATTCACACATAGTTTGGTTTGTGACATATACATTTTTAAAGATTTTTAAAAGACGAAGGGCTCTGTGATATTTCGATGTTAAATTGTTTTGCATCATCATAATGTGTAGATAGATAAGGTATATCTAAAGAGTAGATTTCATTGTCTGAGCAATAGAAAATAGTGGTTTATTTTACGCAATGATAATAAAATAAAATATTTTAATTGTTTATCATCTGATGTTAAGTGTGAGGCAGCTTATTCTGAATCAAGCCTTCCTAAGAGATACCAATGAATGGCTGTAGGAAGTGAGGTCTTATATGCAATCAGTGCAGGCTAAGGTCTTGTTTTACCTTATTTTATATATATTTAATCATATCATATCATGTCTTTAGTTTCTATGAAGATCTATTTGAATAACAATCTTGACCATTTCTTCCAAAGCGATCATAGTCAATCAAAATGAAATATTTATGGTAAACTTGAGCCTTGAGTGAAAATATAGTATTATAAAAATATATTATTAAAAATTTAAACAGCCCATCTGCTTCTGTGCATAGCCATCCTACTGCATAAAAAACTGTTCTTATTCGAGTTGGGGGTGCTGAGTCCTGCACAGACGTCCCGCTTGGGGTGTTTTGTGCATTCCCCCTGCCAGCCACTACCCGAGTCATCCTAATTCCTTTATATAACGGAGCATGGCCCTGGGTTGCTGGTATAGCTGCTCCAGTGGTATGTGTGGTTGTTCCTTGGACAATAAAGAGTCAGCCTTACGCAGTCCGGTTGAGATTATTGTACTTTCTGTGGCTTCCCAGTGCAGTAGCACTTGTTTCACAGTCTCGTTTTCCAGCATGCATCCTCGACATAGGGGACTGTCTGTTCCTCCCGTCTTGTGCAGATGGTAGTTAAGGTTGCAGTGACCTGTACCTAGCCCCACCAGTAGACATTGATCCTGTCATTGAAAAAGTGTTGCTAAGTATTATACACACATACAGACTTTTACTAACTTAAAGAGTTTTTGGCTTATTGCATTAACAACATGCTAGGCGGAACTTACGTTCATATTATTTGAAGGAAAAAATTCGGCTGCTAGTAGGACTTGAACCCATGACTACAGATTACCGTCCTGTCTCTTTGTCCAAATAAGCTATAGCAGCCCATACCACTTGACCATAAGACATACCACATTTGATAATTGGAACCAGTTCACTCATTTATGTATTTTTTGGCCACTAGCTCGCTTGTGGTCAGTGATGATGTGGTCTAAGGTTGAGTCACATTAGATGTAGAATATTACTTAGATTGAACAATTATACAAAACCCAATCAAAGCCATTTATTGTTTAATTCCACCAGAGGTTCGATAGTAAAGATGAGGCTTTGATGGCCTTATCAACCAAAACAAAATTATCAGATACCAATATCTACAAAACAATGCTTTTTCTTTCTTTCTTTTAGATAAAATGTGCAATTTCGCAATGTCTCTTCTCACCCTGCGGCCAATATTTAGCTGGCTCAACTGTGGCGGGGCAGATAGCAGTATGGGATATAGAATCTGGAAATTGTATTGGCATTATTGAACACCCCACGTCACATAATGTTACTGCTATGTCATGGAATCCTAAAGGTAAGAATTGCCTTGGTTGGCATTGCCATATATTTTGTTGCACTATTGCACATTGTAAGTAATACTGTATAAAAGATGAAGTGCTCTATACAATTTCAAATTACTGGGTGAATGACAGCATATAAGCAGTATCTTCGCTGTCTGTGAAATGCAATGTGGGATTTATAATACTGTGGCTTTGCATACAACAAATGCTATTATAGCTACTATATTATACTCACGATATTATAGCTTTAGTGATATACCACATTTGAATTCATTATTATTTATTCGACAGGCTGACATAAGTATGTCTTACTAAAGTAAATTTATACAAGATTTCTAGACAATATGTATAATATATGCATATTGTCTAGAAATAGTATTAGTTAATAGTATTTATTATGTTTGCTTTTATTATATAAACATAACCAGCTGCAGCCCACGGAACAGTTTTTGGGAAAAAAGTAGCCCATGTGTTATTCCGGGGTAGCTACCTTAATTCCAAATTTCATGGAGTTGCATTGAGAGAAAAAAAAACATATTATTCTATGCTTTTATTTATGGCGAGAGTGGCATAGAACATTAATCCACCTAAAATGTTTATCACGAAATTTCCAAGGGATCACGATATAAACTAGTTCCGTTCACGCTATTTAAACTATGGTGACAAATAGAGACATAAATAATGCTTCAAGTTTGTCTTTGTCTCTAATAACTAATTACAATACTGCAACTACTACAATAACATGTGAGCCTATAGATAACTCAAATTGTTAAAAAAATTGTCTCTTAGAGTAGAAATAGTCTATCGTAAAACGTTTACAAAGAGTTACAACACAAACATACAAACTACTAATAGCTTGACTACATTAATATTATGTATTATAATGAAAAATCAGTTATCATATTGCTAAGGTAAACTAGAATTATGCATGAATATCCAATCATCAATCCTTCCCAGCTCTACATTTTAAAACTAGAGGGGAATCTGGTGATGGATTTCCGTGGTTTGCCATTAAGAAAATACCAAATAAGTAGATAAATGAAAGAGGTACACAAGATAATTCTACAAAGTAACAATAAACGGATGAATTTTCATCAATACATTATTATACTTACCTACTTAACATTATTGTCCTAGTACAATTGACAATGTCATTTGGTTTCAATGTTATTGAATTATACACACATGTTTGTGCAATTGAATGACAAAAGATTGGAAATATGAAGTGAATAAGTACTTTGTTATGTATCATCATCAGTTTTTGTTGATTTAAAAGCAGTGCAATAAATTTTACAACGTTCAACAACCTATGGCGCCTCGGCAAATAAGGAAAAAAAGTAGAAGTATAACAAAGTTTGCAACTCAAGTTGAACACTCGAAGAAATTATTGCTTTATCATGATACTAATCACTTCGTCACGTTTCAATCACTAAAAAGTGATTGAAACGTCGGGAACAAAAATGAATAAATTATACGCGAGTATCAATAATGTAATTTCAGTTCACAAACTAGTTACAAACTTCAATAAATTTAATTTCTGTAGAGCTGACCTAATAGAGTTCAAACCTTGCATCCTCCTATTATCTAAGGCTTCCTTGCATCCTCGTCTTATGTAAGACTTCCTTGAAATGCATCTTTGGCACTTGGGTGTGAAGCAAGACAAGAAGTTTGTCATAATTTTACCATATTTTATCTAGGTCTGTCAAACCAGAGAGTCTGTTGTTGGACGTGCCAACCACTGCAGAGAAAAAAAAAATACACAAAAAAAATTACCAAAAAAAGGAGGAAGTTACTTCAACACTCAAAAGTGTGAAATAATTTGTCGAAGTCGGCACCATGAGCACAGTATTTTGATAACAGTTACTTTTTAACTATCATGGTCCCGACTTCGACAAGTTATTTCACACTTGAGTGTTGAAATAACTTCCTCCTTTTTTAAAGTCGGTTAATGAACTAATATGAAATTCAAGTATTTTTATTCAAGTTAACCCACATTTACTTAAAGTTTGAAGTGAGTATTACACATTATAAGACGGAATCCGGCCACACTCACGGTTTTTTAATCGTATCAGATTAATGCCGACTTCGCTACGTTTCGAACGTGGGTGCAACTCCAAGTGAGTACACGCCTATAAAAAGGGCGTCTTACACGTCCGAAGCGGTCGTCGGCATTAATCCGATACGAAAATAACGTGAGTGTAGCCGGTTTCCTGTAAAACTGTGTAAATAAATTTATTTACACAGTTTTATAGGAAACCGGTTACACTCACGTTATTTATACTATTTATCTTACAGGTAATGGTGTATTAGCATACTGCGATTTTGCCGGTCAACTCGGCACTCTACTCAATTGTTACGGCAAGGACACTGCTGCTGGTGAAGATGACGATGGCGTCGAAACGGTCCAGAGAGATGGTGAGAATAATCTTTGGTATTCATAGCTGCTTACATTTTAGAGATGAGAAACTGTTTTCTCCTATCTCATACTAGTTGATTAGTTAGTAGTGATTAAAATGGTTAAAGATATTGTCATTTCTGCATTATGTGCCATATTCAAACTATAGTGGAAAAACCTAATTTTCTTAATATTTTTTGATTATATTGAAATTTCTACAAATACGTGTATTTTTATTTATACAAAAAATACATCTTTTTTGCTCAAAAATAAAAAATCATGTAGTAAGGGGTTAAAGTCAACAATCTGGCGGATCTGAGGGCTGGCGCTAGTAAATGGCTCGAAACCTGGAAATCCTGTTTTGGATCCACCATTGAAGCCGTGTGTATTGTATAGAACGTGATGTGTATATTAAAAAGTGTTAAAACCCTTGGTGTAGTATCGGCCGTGAATCAGGAGGTCGCCAGATCGGTCCTCACCTCAAACTTCACGTTTCCGTATAAGTAACATCGTTATTAAAGTTAATATAGTGATCATACAAATTCGAGGTTCATCAAATCCGTCCTGTTATCGTTTGATCACCGAACCCTCCTCGATACACATTGGCATAATTTCTTACTTCGACAACTCGCACATGTTGCGATCGGCACATGCCCACTTCTATTAAGCATTACAGAAAATCTGAAGTTTAAAGATTATTTGGGCGATTCGTGATTCTCTACATTTCCTCACAGACGGCAATGAAAACTTTGACGATCTCATTGAAAACTATGAGAGTGACGACGGGAACGCGATATCTTTAGAGAAGTTAAAGAATGAAACCCTTGGATTGGTGACCGCTCATGACGATTCGCGGCCTTCGTCTCGATCTAGAGTTGCGCCCGCGCCGTTGTCTCAACCGCCACAACCACCCTTCCAGCCTTCAGCCACTCCTATACACCTCGAACACAGGTATAAATAACATCCTTATGTAATATAGCAATTTTATCCATTATCAATCGAGTCAATATACTAATAATAATTATACGGCTTTACTCATGTAAATATCTTATATATAGCCGAGTGGTATAATCATTATATTATTATAGTACATACTCGTAATATACGTATAGAGCGTAATCTCACCTCGTAAGGGTCATCGGACATGCCTGAAACCTAGGTCAAAGTTATCTTTTTTTATACTGTATAGATCAACGTTTGACCACTATCTCACTTGATAGTCAATGACGATGTGGTCGAAGATGTTATCACGCTAGACCTAGAATACTCACTGGCTCTCAATGACTGCTGCCTGAACACACTATGTGTTTGGTGACGGTTTGTCAAACTTGAGGGTGGTAGCTACCCAGGCGGGTATTCGAAAGTACCCTACCACCATGCTGGGAATTTGATAACGGTGTTACCTTCACCGGAAGCTCAAGCTGTTGTTGGGGATCGGACCAGTGTCCGTCACTTTGACAGGCGACGCTCCCCCTGCTGAGCTATCATCGCTTCATGTCGCTTACTGTCGCTAGGTACTCTACAGTTAACGTGAGTAAAACCGGATAATACAATAAATAGTAATGCATTATTGTCTCTCAACTAAAGTATTTATACTTTAACTCTTCTTTTTGGCCTGCTCCCATATTTGACCGTTTACATTTTTCGATCACCTACGCCACTGTCAACCTTTCTCTTGGAAGTTCTTCAAGTCACGAGTGAATAGGCATCTTTACACACGTGCACGACAGGCGCGCAGCATTGTAGATGGTTATATCACTTAACATCAGGTGAGATGGTGGCCAAAGGATTGCCTAAATAAAAAACGGAAAAAAGCAATTCTAAACATATCCATGCTCGTCACTCCACAGATCTATTAAGCTATATATGGATTAATTACGTAGTTTCAGAACCTTAAAAACTAACAGCTAATCTGTGGATTATTTTCAAAATTATCTTGAATAGATAAATAAATACTTAACTGATTTTTGATGTAATTTTTATAGGACCTTCTGATGTATACAGAAACAAAAATAAG
The DNA here is from genome assembly GCA_934044485.1 of Apeira syringaria. Taxonomy (NCBI): domain Eukaryota; kingdom Metazoa; phylum Arthropoda; class Insecta; order Lepidoptera; family Geometridae; genus Apeira; species Apeira syringaria. The sequence continues at coordinate 7,819,937 of OW203659.1, forward strand.
TACTAATTATGAAATTGCCGTACGGTGTCTAGTCAAGAGTCGCACAGTATTACTACACATTGTATTTTAATAGATTTTTTAACGGGATAAGGTGACGGAAAAAGCAAGGCCCACAGAATGTTAAGTGGTAACCTCTGCCTATAGACAGATGCAATTCGTTAAGAACTGCACTGCGCCCGTCATCCTAAGACATAAAGTTGGTAAGTCTCATGTGCCTGTTATTGCTCCGTAACCCATACCGTTCAAACCGGTAATGCGAATGCTACTACCTGGCGGCAGAAATATATATGGTGGCGATACTTCCCCGGGCGAACTCTCACATAGTGCTACTATTTTTAAATAGTTTTTAATAGACTTCTAAATAGGAGGTGGCTATAGAGCCAAAAATATACAGGTGGAACATAGGTTCCACTAACCAGGTTTTTTGGATGAAAGAATACGCTTCCGAGATAGTCTCATTTAAATTTTAGAACTTTTTATGATATACTATATTAATGAAGTTAGTTGCTCCAATCTTTGTCGAAAAAACTTGTTCAAGTACCTACTTAGTTATGAGATTAAAATATTTCTTTTTTTAGATACATGTGCTGGAATGATGTCGGTATAGTGAGATGTCACTCCGTGAAGAACGGAGAGAGCAGCATTGATGTGGAGTTCCACGACACAAATGTACACCATGGCATACATTTGAACAACTATCTGAACCACACCATGGCGAGCTTGTCTTCTACTGTGCTGGCTTTGGCTTGCGAGACGCCAAGGTAAGGAAATAATTATAAGATTCTGCCTGCGACCCGCAGTTTCGTCCATATGTATTATGGTTCTCTCGTTTCACCAGTTATCCTACGGGAACCATATTATGTGATGAATATTGTATCAAGACGACTATTGAATGAAATCACACTAATGTTATAAAGGCGAGAAATTGTTTGTCGTTTGTATGTTTGTTACTAATTCACGATGAAACCGCTAAACGGTTTTGCATGAAATTTGTAATGGACATAGCTTATGTTCATTACAAATTTAATGCAAAACCGTTTCATCGTGAAGGAATTCAGTATATCCTGGAATAACACATAGGCTACTTTTTATCCCGAAAAAGTTGACTGTTCCCGTAGAATCACGAGAAGACACAAACATCGCCAATACCATTTCTGTTACTTTGGGAGAGTATGACTGCATGATGTAGGATGAACAAACCTCCTTGTGTTACAGATTAGGTAATGATAGTTACTACCAAGTCCTCTAAATGTTAGCTCAGCTGTAAATTTGAGCACAAGCAACGCTTATTTGTGATACAAATGTAATTATAACAATAGATCGAGAACCCATCTGTCTAAATCTAAATAAGATTTAAGACATAATTTAATAAACTCTTACGTAATTTGTTGTGATAATATGATATGATATGTGATGATAAATAAAGAAAAGCGATGGGCTATCCCAGCGGTGCGAGCGTCGGCTGTCAAACTGACGAACGCTGGTTCGATCCACTAAATGCTCGAGCTTCGAGTAAAAGCCACATCGTCACCAAATAACCTTCAAGGCGATAGGGGCACTTTCGAGTACTTACCTGCCTGGCTAACTACCACCATCAAGTTTGAAAAACTGTCTATCAAACACTTATTATGTTCAGCCACCAGTCCTTGACACCCGTAAACATTCTAGGTTTAGCATGATTACACCTTCCTCTACCTCTTCACTCACCATCAAGTGAAATAGTGGTCAAATGCAAAAAAACATCTAAATCCTCCATCCAAAATGTATGCCCTTGTTTTTTAACTAACGAGGAATATTCGATTTCGATTGAAATAGACCTCTTCCAGCCCAGTTTCTGGCTTCTGATTTCTGAATTAGTTACACCAATATATCTAACAAGTTTTACAATAACTCCTTATTTAAAACTTCCAATATGAGTACATGTTCAATGTTTAATAATATTTGAGTTTTCATGCATAGCACATTAACATAATATGCATTAGTTACGCATTACACGGTTCTGATGTTTATGGCGCGATCCACTTTCTCGGTCTAGTTTTCATGGAAATTAACTATTGTTATTACATTACTTGAATACTTAACTTTAAAAATAAACTTGGTCAGCGTTGGTAAGATAAAATAAGAGTTTGCCTGATACTTCCTTAGCGATGGATTTCGAAATTTAAACTCGGTATTTTTAGGGATGTTATTGTATCAAGGAAATGCTAAACACGATTATTGCCTTTGGTTTCATAGACATTTAAAATGATTAATATACTGACGAAACGTACTATTTCGTTATTGCAGTATTCGATAGTGCACGTGTAAACGGCATACAATCTATATTTTATATATAACATAATATGTCTTCCATATTACCACTTCGACTTGTTGATACGGTGGTCTTAGTCGGTGATTAGTTTGTCTACTTCATCTCTAATTCGTAGAGCATAGCCTTCTCTATAGCTCTATTTTTACCATAAAGAGCGGCATATGTAAATCTAGAACATATACTCTTTATTGCTCAGAAACACCGTACATTTTTACATGAAGGAGGGTTTCTAGCGTGTGCTTTTTTTCATTATTAGTTTGAGCAGATTCTGCTACAGCACGACAAAAGACTTTGGTTATACTTCTGGCCTTTGCCAGTCCTCGTTTCGTTTTTTCTTACATATTATTATAGCCGTCCGTCTGGCCACTTATTATGCGGACATCATAGTGTCGCCCGCCCAGAAGATTTCCGTTCACGACTTCCGACTCTGTATGCGTTACGCGTATGTCTGGAAGACATAATCAATTAGGTTATGCTTAGATCACGTTCAGCTAAGATAACAGTTCTGAATGTGAACGCGGCGATAGTTCTCAACCGACTTCAAAAAAGGAGGAGGTTCTCAATTCGACCCGTATGTTTATTTTATGTTTGTTACCTCATAACTTTCGACTGGGTGACTCGATTTTGATGATTGAAGCTGGTTCTTCCCCCGTGTGGTCCCATTTAATCATCAAGATTGGACAAGCGGTTTTTGAGTTACACTCCTATAACTGAAAAGTGCTACTCATACCTCAACGATATTATAGTTGCTGGTGAAGACATCGGTGAACGTACACAATGACAATTGACCCCGTGAGTAGCATAGATCACTGAAAAGGGTGAAAATAAAGTTTTACCAAAACATGTAACCGACTAGGAGATAGTGACTACATACCGTAGATTTACACATAGGCTACTTTTATTCCGGGAAAAGTAGTTTCCGTGGAATAATTGAGGTTGCAGGAAAACCGTAATCCACGCGGGTGAAACCGCGGGGCGTTACTAGTTTTATATACATTTTTACACTAACAACAACTAAATGCAGCTTAACCGTAATATTTCTAGTATTAATAAGTCTTTATATATGGATAGCATTGAATTTTATAGGAATTTGAATTTTAGCATATAGAGCTTAATGAGTTTAGGGTGGTTCGATTTCTATCAAACGTATTTTTTTATTTATGTGAAAAGAGAGTATATTAGACAAGATAACACCGAATTTACAACAATTAATTGAAAATTCGGTGTTATTTTTTATATTATTACACTGTTTTCTTCAATGATTATGTGATTTGCCGCAGATAAAGACACAAATTAAAACCAGCCACAGTTTAACCAGTGTGAAAATGTACTCTCTTTTAACATAAATGGAAAAATACGTTTGTATGGAAATAAAACCATCTTGAAGAATTTGAGGTAGCGCGAGTGGTTAACAGAATTATGGCCTTATACCTCACAGATCAGTGTTTGATTTATATTGTTACACGTCAAGTTGTTGACCTAATAATATATAGGAGATTATACCAATAAAACGTGTTATTATTGTTGTATTGTTTTCAGCAAACTAGTGTGTATATCACTAGTAGGTAGCAACAAAGAATGGAGTGTGTCCATGTCCGACACAGAAGAAATCCTATGCATCACTGCGGCAACGGGCATCGTCGCGTGCGGAACCGATGCAAGGATGCTCAGATTGTTCACTGCTATGGGCACGCAGAGACAGGTACCTGTTTGCACTATTTTTGAACAACGCTAGTTTTTTTTTTTGAATGCTATAATGTACTTCCAGTTTTGTGGTCTTGAAATAAAAAAATAAAAATAATATACCCTCTCGCGTTGTACTCCACAAGAACCAGTTTGCACGCATCCAGTCTTTTCATATGTGACCCAAATCAGGTTGTCACCATCATCAAGGTGGACACCTTTTTGGGGACTTCCAATATATGCAAGAACCTTTCGAGCCATCAGGTTTGCTTCATAATATCATGCAGAACTTGAGAGAAATGTGCCCGTCAATTCCACTTGCATATCTTGTGGGCTTTGTTTGGTAACTTTTGTTGTGTTATGTATGAAAGCAATGCAGATCAGCCAGATTATCACAATTAGAAGTTGTGGGTAATTACTTTACAGGCATACAACCTATTAATTTTTCATATCAAAATAAGTCTTTTCGCGCACATTTAAATATCGAAAAGTTACTTATTAATTAAACCTTTGGAAAACTAACATGATGACATATTCTTTTTTTACAATTAGGATTTAAAACGGAAAGCCAATTGGAGGTATTCACTGATAAAAAATAGGTGGTTAATGTCCGTTTTCACCAACCGTTCGTGAACCAGCCCCTGTGTAAGTGTCCCTTAACTGATCTAAATAAAATTCATATTGACCACAACCATTCAAAAGATTCGTTTAAATAGGTAGCAGTTTTAGTGGCAGTACTTAATGCAGTTGCTTCAAGATATACATGTCATTTGTGACGTGATTGGTGACAATAATATAATAATAACAAATTCATATGTTTGGGGCAAATTGCTGACAAAATAAAAAATCTGTATACTACATACATTTATCGCATCAGCCTGACTTTTCTAGCATTAAACACTGTTACTGTACACTGAAGTTGCCAAATAAATTCTTTCATTCGCATATGTGTCAAAGTGACAAAAATATTGAGAAAACTTATCCATATACATACATATTTTAAGACACGTTTTCCAAGAATCTTTACGTTTTAATTAGCCTATTCATAAGTTAATTCTAACAATTATTACTATAAACTCACTTTATGCTTTCAACGAATGCTCGATGCGAGCTGGGATTTGATCCGCCGACCGATGCAACCATAGCAAGCTGTCGTCATCATCTCAGCCATAGGACGTCTACTGCTAGACATAGGCCTCCTCTATTGATTTCCACAAGGACCGGTTGGAAGCGGCCTGCATCCATCCCTTGCCTGCGATCTTAGTCAGGTCGTCCTATGCTGCGATTCAGCCATCAGTTCTTCGAGCTATGTGCCCTGCCACTTCAACTTGCTAATCCGCTGGGCTATATCGGTGACTTGCGTTCTTCTACGGATCTCTTCATTTCTGAGAAACCCCGAGCATAGCCCTCTCCATAGCTCGTAGTGCGACACTGAGCTTGCTCAGAAGGCTCATCCAAGCTGTCATCACTTCATAATAATTCTGTAGCTTGTTGGGTTGATTATAATATTATGACTTGTGGGTATTTTAGGTGATATGTCTGGCGGGCCCGCTGGTGACGCTGGCCAGTTACAATACAACGGTATTTGCCGCGTACCACAGCGCAGATCCTGGAGTGTCTGATCAATATCTCGCTATGGACATTATTGCTGTCAATGGTAATCAGGATTCATTTATATTTTGACGGTCGCCGTGGATCAGTCGTCAGTGGCGTGACATCTGGTCCCCGGGGACCCTGAGTTCGAATCCCGGCAAGAGCAAACATTTATGCGATAAGTGTAAGTGTTTGGCTCGGGATTTGATGTTTGTGTGATGTGCTTGTGTGTGTCCATGCCTCCCGCGACACAGCGACCCCTATAAGTGCGAGAAATACAAATTACGTACCGTCGACGGAAACAGACGTATTATAAGTTAAATGTATGCAATATCTATCCCATACAGACTTGCTTGAGATACTTCATTTCCTCAGTGAAGTCATGCCTATACTGACTTCGCGATAGTTTTCAAACTCACTTTCGCATTTATAATAATTTATTTACTATTCTTTAAGGATAACTGCAATGTTCGGAACACCATAAAGCATATTATATAGTATGATTTCTGTGGTCCTTAAATAATGTTACAAGATGATAATTTTATTTTTGTAAATCATATATTTCAGGTCGTCAAGTACGCAGTAAAACCGTCCCTGTACCATTGACACCAGGGTCGAAACTCGCGTGGCTCGGCTCTACAGATGTAGGGTCGCCTTGTGCCTATGATAACACCGGGATTCTAAGAATGTATGACGTAGCGAGTGGAGTGTGGATTCCTGTATGTGACACTAACAATCATTCCCGGGGAGCTTCGGACTCATGGTTTATTGTTTCCGTAAGTTTATTATATTATTTACTGACTGCTAATGGAGTGCTACTAGAGGGCCCGTAGACAAAGTAACATGCTGCAAGCGTTAACGCGAGCGAGAACCGTTCAATGGTCGTTCTCGTTGCGAAGCGAGCGATAAAATTAGGTGAGGAAACGAGATAGAGCGATATAAATCATTGTTGCCTTTTCTCGTATTGTTTTTTTTTCTTTTTTTTTTTTACATATTATAAGTTTGCGTTTGACAACTGTCTCACCTGATGTTAAGTGATGACGTTGTTTATTGTCATAATAAGAGACGACAAACACAACCTTATGCTAAAGCAACGTCAACCTTATGCAGTTTCAGTTTTCAACTGTCCAGAGCATTTTTCACTAGTTATTTCTGGTATGGATATCACACCCAATCGAAAGTTATTTAACTCTAATTAAATCAACTGTTGTAATATTGCTTGTGAAAGTAGATTTTTTATTACAGATTTGTGAGTCGACACAGAAAATTCAAGCAATTTTGTGCAGAGGTACATCTTTCCCTGCCACCATACCAAAGCCTATCATTAACGAGTTGGACATACGGGTAAGTTTTTATCACCAAATCTTAGTTACTTATAAAAATATAACATTGGTTTTTTAACATAGATCCGACCTCCCACGTAACTATGCCGGCTTTGCTCTGATAAGTTTGTCTTTTGGTTCTTTCAACATAGTTCCCACCACGGAACCACTTTTCGGTTTGTGATTTATGTTAGTGGAGATTTTTTACGAAGCGCATATACTTTGGTTATACTTTTTTCTACTTACCTCTTACGTCAATAAAAACAACTCTCGGTTGTGCATATGTTTATCAACATACAATATAGATGGCAGTCAGTTTAGCCGATTTTCATAGTTTTTGCATGAACAATGGCCGTCCTGGGCTGCGCTCGGCAGCTACTTCAGCCAAAAAATGGTCGGCCAATACTTGATCGATGTTTCACGAACAGACTCCATAGTATGTTAGAGAGGAAGATGAAGTCACTTACATTAATAATGTATCACGTGGTAGTTACTACCGCGAGTACCGCGTATGTCACTTTTGACAGCCGACCAAAATTTGATGCACGCATGGTTCATCTAAATATTTATTTATTTTCAAACTTACAGCTATCATTACAGGTTATACCTAATGCGATAGTAGTTTTCAAAGATTATTTATTTATTATTTATTTATTCACACCTTCCATAATACCTTTACAGTAAGAAACCAATACAGTGCTATGAAAACAGTGCTTTAAGATGAAACTGTTGTCAGTCTACTTGACCACGTAAATCATTGAAGATAATATTGATTTAAGTTTTGCCAGAACAAATTATTGTCCTCATTTCCTTTTGTCAACATAACTGCTAATCGTAAATTAAAAAAAATAGGTAGCCTACGCAGACATCGCAACAACAAAGCGATGAATCCAAGTTGACAATTTAACATCCTTCCATATAAATCACAATGCCATGTTTGTTTCCACCAACACTATCATTAAATGGCGGATCCGTCAATCCGTCAATAACACTGCCCGGATGTTTTCGCTTGACGGATAAAGATTTAGGTGCCAGGAGTACCATAGTATAGTATAGTATAGAGTATTTAGGTACCATAAAAACTTATAAATACTTATATATCATGTTGTATGTATTGCTTCCGGGCTGTTTGGCCGTGGTCTGACCGCAGTGATCAACGAAACGTCTGGAACAAAAGTTTCACATAGACCACGGCCAAACAGCCCGGAAGCAATACATACAACATGCAACGCCGGCCGTGAAAGCCTTAGAGTTTACATACTTATATATTGTCTGGAAGGGCCCAAGGTATCCTATTTCAGCTTTGTGTTAACTTCGGCTCTGACAGCAGTCATTACGAACATGTATTTAGTATTATTATTGTCTTTTTTTTTTCTTAGGTTTAGTTTTTTACAGTATAAATATCAAAAACAAAAATGAATAAAGAAATTATAAAAAACCTAAACCTAGAGTTCCGCCGGCAGTGGGGCAGGGCCCAAGCTACCGGTGGTTAGGGCTGCAGAGTGAGGAACCTCCGGACAATACGCGCCGTTTTAACGAGTACCGCCTTCTGCATCTGACCCTTGACCCAACCGTCTAGCGAGATCGAGGTTCTTCGCTATTAAGCCATTCGTCGAAACGACTATCGGGACAATGGTCGTAGAGTCAACATCCCACATGGCAGTTACCTCTTGAGCTAAGTCAAGGTACTTGCTGAGTTATTATTATTACCTTATCTTCTATCTTATTTTGTCAACATTTCCTAGAAGATTTTGATTTAAGTTCTATACACTTACTACTTTTGACATGCGTTGGAATTGTAGAAATCAGTATCGTGGCGTTATCGAGGGCAGTTTTATTAACATTCATTTGTATGATTAATTACAGATTCCCGTATGCGAGTCTGAGAGTGAGAAAAGTCAATACGAGGAGCAACTGGTGCGATGGGCGCACACCACGGCTGATGTTGACGTCAAAACTGCCAGAGAGACTGCACTCAAATTGATGGCGGTAATTTTTTTTTATTTTTTATACTGTATAGATCTAGCGTTTGACCAGTAACTCACTTGATGGTCAGTGACGATGTGGTCGAAAATGTTATCACGCTACACCTGGAATGCTCACTGGCTCTCAAGGACTGCTGCCTGAACACACTATGTGTTTGGTGACAGTTTTTCAAACTTGCGGGCGGTAGCTAGCCAGGCGGGTATTCGAAAGTACCCTACCACCATGCTGGGAATTTGATAACGGTGTTACCTTCACCGGAAGCTCAAGCTGTTGTTTGGGGATCGAACCAGTGTCCGTCAGTTTGACAGGCGACGCTCCCCCCGCTGAGCTATCATTGCTTCAAAACTTACTACAGAAAATCATCAATCACATTATTTACACTATGTGTATTACAAAAAAAGCTTAAATCTATGAAATACAAAATAAAAAATAAATATTACAAAAGACTGTGTTTGTTAATCTTTATGCCCTATGAGTATAGTTCGATGCCTACATATATTGTTACAGTTTTGTATAAATAAATACAATCTTTTATTTCAGACCAGTGATCCATAATGTGTTAGTAGCAAATAGGTAACTTAAAATTATATCAGTAAGTATTAAAGTTCAGTGGATGTGTGTCCAGTCGTCACTGAGGCACCAGTCGAGCTGTAGCCTGGTCAAGCAATGTCTCATGTAGCACACATCTTCAGCTACTTATTCCTAATTTTATTACGCAGCTCGCATGCCGCAGTGAAATAGAACAGCGAGCTTTAGAACTGATAGAGCTACTGAAAGACGACCGTCTCCTGCCGCTGGCTGCTAAATACGCATCGCGTCTCGGCCGTATGAACCTCGCAGACAAACTCGCTAACCTTGCTGACACTTGGGAACGGGACGCTGATAAACATAATGTAGCGCAGAGTTCACATTTCCAAGAATTGGACACGCAAGAAACGTATGATGTCACAAGTACTGAGCAAGAATTGAACACCAGCTTGATTTTACCGCAGAAGCCTAAAGAGAAGAGGGTAGAAATCGATACGCCTATTAAACCCGTGGTGAGTACTTAAAATAACATTTAATACATATTTACCTTCTTGAACATGTTGAATCTGTATACATTATCTCTGCATAATATGTCACCTTATAATTGTAAGACCATTAGTTTATAACAAAATGTAGTGAGATTATAAACTAACGATAGATTTTGAACTAATTTACAAAGTAATGTATGGATTTTCGTAAGTTTATAAACTTGCAATGTGTATCCATAATATTTGAATTTCGAAACATGCGAGTTGTGAAACACATATTAGTCGCAGATTGGCTGATTGGAAATAAAGTTACCTCTTCTTCTATGGCTATTTGTCACAATTCTGCCAATGTCCTTTCATGCTAGTTTCATAAACCATGTGGGAGTTGTGTAAGAATATGATCAGTGAGAAGATTGTTTCCAGACCATGATGATTTTTTTATTTTTTTTTTATTTCTTTACATTCACACAAGGTCTTCAGGTCCCAAACTAGGCAGAGCCTGTACTACGGTAACCTGATGACTGATATATATACTTATATACATATACACACCCAGACACAGGTCAAACAGACATGTTCATGCACACAAATGTTGGACCTGTCCGGGAATCGAACCCGGGACCAGCGGCTCAGAAGGCAGAGTGCTACCAACTGCGCCAACCGGCCAGTCAAATGATTGAGGGCAGACTCGTAGTTACCGTAATATTCATATAGCTTAAACAAAATGAACAACACATATAATATTTATCATATATATTTATATATATTAATATTTATTTACATATAATTGTTTTTCTTCTTTATTTTTGTTGTTTGTGTTTTCCAAAATAAATGATTTTTCTTCTTCTTCTTCTTCTTCTAATATACAAATTCTATAGCAATCACAATTAAGAATAATAATCAAGAAATAAAGAACTTACAATAATGTTACTTTCTTCTGACACTTGAATGCAATCTATCTATAATGTCTTAGTATTGTCTATTTATATTTGTGACTAAAACATGTCACTCTATTTAGTTTGTGCATGCCACTTATAATGTAGGTAGAGAAAACAGTTCACATGTTGCAATTATATTATCAATAAAAAGGAATTAGGAAAAGGAATAAGATACGCTCTAAGATCACGTAACTAAAACTGGACCAGACTAGACAACTATAGGCAAACGCACGCCCAGTTGCCATTTGTGCATTTCGTAAACATAGAAAATTGGACACATGAAGCATAGTTTCTGCCTAATTTTAAAATACTATTGAGTGAGACCATACATGTTTCACAACTCTTGGCCCAACCGCGTCTAAAGCAAATTAGGTGTATACACCTAATTTATCCGGTGCTTTACCATACATTGTAATAATGGTATGTATGTATATTGTATGTACTTTGCAGCCCATCAAACCATCTCCTGGCGGTACGAGGAATCCGTTCAAGAAACAGCAAGAAGCTGCTAAGAAGGTTCAGAGTCCCCTCAGCTTGACTGAAAGAACATTGGTGGAAGTGCACTCAACTGAGGACACGTCCGAGATTAATGATGTAAGAGTTAATTTATCTATATGAATATATTGCCATAATTGACTTAGGTTTTTTTTTTTTACATATTATAAGTTTGCGTTTGACAACTGTCTCACCTGATGTTAAGTGATGACGTTGTCTAGGATTTAGCACGCAAACCTAGAAGGTACATATTCACTCGAGACTTGAAGACTCCAGGATTATACATATCATATATGTCTGGGTGTGTTTATGTATATAAGCTCTTGGCCGTTCATAAACATGCTAAGAAAAACATCCCCTCATAATATGTATTTGTAATGAAGAAACAAATTCGGACTGCTTATGTAGTTGCTACTAGTGGCTTAGTTGCCAAAGCGATAGGACCGCATTCTGTCGTCGTGGCTTCAAATCGCACTAGTAGCCGAATTTCACCATGCTAAAATTGAATTCCCTTTATAGTCCCAATTAAAACTGACACTGCATATCTAAACTACCTAACATTTTATAAAAATAAAACTCTCTTCTTGGCACCTAAAATTATGTACAACACTGCTGTGAAAACATTATCAAGTTATAATTAGCAAGTCTTAAGTCAAAATATATCTACGATAAGTGAGTTGTGATAACAGTATCTAATATTTTTAGCAGTTTTGAGTAATTTAGTAACTATTAAATAAACAGGCAGATAGAAATGGAATGCTTGTTTCTTGTTCCGTTGAAATTCAAATTTATTTATTCATGCAGATAGATAACAATACCCCTGACATGTTTAGTGAAAATATTTTCTATGCATATACTTTTTAGCATGTGCCGTTTTTATCTATATTATTTATACTCATTATGTCGTTTCATTACTCATGAAACAACGACATAGGAGCTCCCCTTGGGACCCTCCCCCATCTCAAAAGTAACGACAAGATCCCTACCAACAGCTGGATCAAGCTAGAACCCTGGATCCACTACTGGATCTTTTTCTTGTCCTTATCCCACACTAGGTGGGGGCGCACAACATATTTTCCTCTCCCATTCTCTTCTATCATTAGTCGTCTAAGTGCTCACACCTTTCATTCTACACACAGTCTATCCGTACCTTCTTCGGCCTTCTTCTACTTCTATATCCATCCACATTCATGTTAAGTACTCTTTTTGTTATATGTTTTCCATCCCTCCTCATGACATGCCAATACCAAGCCAATCTATTCGCTTTCAACTTATCATTCACTAGTGCTACTTTCAAGCTTCCTCTGACATACTCATTCCTTAGTTTATCCATCCTAGTCACACCACACATCCATCTCAACATTCACAACTCTGCCACAGACACTTTTCTTTCATCCACCTCTTTTGCTGCCCAACATTCAGATCCATACATTACGACAGGTCTAACTGGATCACGTTATTTTATTTTTTCTTTAATTTACTTTGTATACGTTTCTGTTACAGCCTCTAAAACCACTCGAAGGCGAAGCTTTCGTCGATTGGTTCGCTCGCAACAAATCAATACTGGAACAAGAACATTCGGCACTTACGCCCTCTGAACTGACCCGACAAAGTGTCCGATTATTCAAATCCGTACAAACAAAGAACGCCCCAACTCCCGACACCGGAAATAAGAGGAAACTCGATGAAACGAGCAATGGAATAGATACACCGATAACAAGCGCTCCTAAACAGTCCAAATTAAGTGCGTTTGCTTTCCAAAAGAAGACGTGACGTTTCAAATAGGACTAATGTTTTACAATTTTACTGATCAATGATCATGAACATTGAAATAAATATTCAGCGTCTTATTATGTATATGTACCTCCATTTTACGGAATCAATGACAACGCTTAATAATGGTGTTAGTACATATTTTGTTTATGTTCCTTGATTTAAAACATATTTGTTCTCGCGTTTCGCAAGGGACACACACACACACACAGTTTTTCAGTTCTTTATGACGTGTTATATACAAGACAAGTTTTTACATATACAAGACACGACATTCATATACAAGAGTTCTATAATTAAAAAAATATTTGCATGAAATTTGGACCGAAAGATATTAGATGTATGTAGATGACATTTTATAAATTGCTAAAATTAAATTTTATTTGTTTTAACGGCTCTTATTTAATTATGTAACTAACATTAAGGTTTATTCTTGTTGCATCCACTTTTGTGGATGCAACAAGAATCCTATTCCCGTATTATTGAATAAGGCAATGTTCCTCTAAACTGTGTTGTGTGACATTGTTTTATTGGGTACTACTTGACTAGAAAAAGAAACTGCATTCTAATAGAAACGCTGTCATAACAGGGTATTTGAATTAGGAATAAATATAATACCAATAATGCTCGATTCGACAGTTCTAAATTATTATTTTTTTCTCGGTATGTGTATAGGGCATTACGTTTTTGCTTTAGATTTTATTCTGTAATGTTTGTGTCAGAAACTAAACTGACCATCAAAACCATCATGCTCCACATTAATGGTAAGATAATGTGCATATTTTTATTGTAAGGATGAGAAATAAAATACAACTTTATAATTGAAAAAAATAATCTTTTATTGAACTTATCCATTAATTAGTTCAGTTTCATTGGGCGCTGGGAACAGTCCTTCTTTAATCATTCGCTTCCACTCGCTTCCGTTCGGGTAAGTGTACTTTTCTAATGTTTCACGTATGAATTCAGTACTGTACCCGGCCACCTGAAAAAAATGGCAAGGCAAATCACAATACATTTTTGAAAATAATAGCACTGAGTTGGGAACCTTATGTCCAGCAGCGGATGTTGTATAGTTGAAACGATGATGATTTAAAATGTCAAAAGTAGTAAAAATTAAAGTCGGTATTCTTATTGTAAACTCTAAGGCTTTCACGGCCGGCGTTGCATGTTGTATGTATTGCTTCCGGGCTGTTTGGCCGTGGTCTAAGTGAAACCCGTGCTCCAGACGTTTCGTCGATCACTGCGGTCGACATCTTCAGTGGTTCAGGTCCGAGCGACAAGAGCGTAGGACTCCTTCGCGGCGTCTTCTCTGATACTGAACCACTGAAGATGTCGACCGCAGTGATCGACGAAACGTCTGGAACACGGGTTTCACTTAGACCACGGCCAAACAGCCCGGAAGCAATACATACAACAGTATTCTTATTATTCTAATGGGTGAGTGAGCTGCCCCATAAAAAATGTATTCCGTGTATCGGATTTTGATTGTGTATCTATATAATTATTTTAAGGTACAGTACATAGAGTATATACATGTTAGTGTCCATAGTACACACTGCACATAAATTTTTTTTGAAATCTGGATAAATCATGCAAATTTCAGTGCGTGTTCCTAATCACAGCACGCTTTACGAAGAGTGTGTTCAGTTTATTTAAACACATGTTTTCATCAATAATCTTTAGCATTACTGATATTAATTGTAAGATATATCCATGTTTATACTAATAGTATACACATTTCTTAGATATATATTTGCAGAATTTGTATATTTTCACCCAGACCGTCCATTTTGGACTCAGGATAGCTTTTCATATTTAGCATCAGGCATGCAGTTACTTTGTGTGTAGCTATCTATTTGCTTATATCACGTTGTTAGATCATATAATTAGTTTTGGTTTCGTACGTATAGTTTTAATCAGTTAAGGCTGAAATTAGCTTGGTGTCTACGAGATAGCACTGTGGAGTAATATTACAAAAATATTTATTTAAGCCAATCGTTTTTCATGGGATTGGCCTTAAATTGGAAAATGCACACTTGAAAAGGCACATTAATTTAAGTATATTTTCATTTTATTCATCAGAGCTGCCTAAACACCAATGATAAGAATAACGAAACTGCGTAGGTACCTGAGGGGCCTTGTATCTCGCGTTCTCGACGACACAGGGATCGACGAAATGTTCGTGTTGTTGGTCGACATATTCGACGAGGCGGTCCTCCATGGTCCCCGAGACGGAGGCGAAGTCCCAACACTGCAGGTGCTGCACCATCTCGCACAGGCCCACACCGCCCGCGTGAGGACACACTTTCACTGCAACAGGGGGAGGAGTATTTGTTTCAAAATTGTAACAATGGCGACAGTATAAAAAATTATATATCTAGATTTTTACTGATTTATTAAAGCGCAATTGCGCCATCTGAGCCGGTGGACCCGGGTTCGATTCCCGGACAGGTCAAACATTTGTGTGTAAGAACATGTCTGGTTGGTTATAAGTGGATATATATATCAGTCATCAGGTTAACATAGTACAGGCTCTGGCTAGGGAAGACCTTGTGTGAATGTTCAAAAAAAAAATATAAAAAATACAGTAGGTATCTATTACGTATGGGACATACATAATATCA
The DNA here is from genome assembly GCA_934044485.1 of Apeira syringaria. Taxonomy (NCBI): domain Eukaryota; kingdom Metazoa; phylum Arthropoda; class Insecta; order Lepidoptera; family Geometridae; genus Apeira; species Apeira syringaria. The sequence goes on from OW203659.1 coordinate 7,835,678, forward strand.
TCATAATACCTTCAGATTACAGCTAACAAAAGATTAGGAAAATCTTATCTCAGTAGAGAAAGTGTTCATATCGTCATCAAAATAATGGAATAATAAAATATTTGCATGTACAAACTTACTTCGCAATATATGCATTATTTTAACATAACCATAATACGTGCTGAATCCTATACTATTTATAAATAGCAGCATAGCGCGGTTTTACCGCACGGACTACGGTTTTCCCGCTAACACGGGTATCCCAGGGCAACCTTTATTTTTTCCTGGATGAAAAATAGAAAATCTCTTTTTCTAAGGCCTCATCTATGTATCACACTAATATAAAGGTGAAAGTTTGTGTGTATGATTATTACTTTTTCACGCTGAAACGGCTACACCAATTTAGATGAAATCTGGTATGGAGATAGTTTAGACCGTGGATTAACACAGGTTATTTTCATCATCACGCGTGTAAAACCGCGGGGCGCAGCTAGAACTCTGTTCTGAAGTGTTCATTATAATTTCGTTTATTTAAACTATGTTGTAAATGTCAGTTTACGTATGTACTAATAATAATAGTTAATATATATCGTGGCGATGTGCTGCTACGAACTAAGCTCATAACCTGTCTTTCAACATACGTAAATCGCGCCCTCTTCCGAGAAGTTACAGATAAATGGTACCTTTAAGTTTTTCGGCCATGAGATAGACGGAGAGTATTTCGTTGACGCCGCCGACCCGCGCGGAGTCGATCTGGCAATACTGCATGCCGCCGCTCTGCAGGAACTGCTTGAACATCACCCGGTTCGCGCACATCTCACCGGTCGCCACACCGATCCCATACGGGCTGACAAATGAACAATCGTTCAAAATATTGAAACAATCATGGTACTTTCTATCGTATGCTGTCTACTACCCATCTATCGCTGTTTGATCTCACAAATATGTAAGATGTTGCCAACATTTTTTTATTTTATACTGTATAGATCTAGCGTTTGACCACTATCTCACTTGATGGTCAGTGACGATGTGGTCGAAGATGTTATCACGCTAGACCGAGAATACTCACTGGCTCTCCAGGACTGCTGCCTGAACACTATGTGTTTAGTGACAGTTTTTCAAACTTGAGGGTGGTAGCTAGCTAGGTGGGTACTCGAAAGTACCCTACTACCATGCTACGGATTTGATAACGGTGTTACCTTCGCCGGCACCTCTAGCTGTTGTTGGGGATCGAACCAGTGTCCGTCAGTTTGACAGCCGACGCTCCTCCCACTGAGCTATCATCGCTTCAAAATCATCAGGACGCATACGGGGTGAGAAATAAACAATCGTTTAAAATATTGGAACAATCATGGTACTTTCTATTGTCTGCTGTCTACTACCCATCTATCGCTGTTTGTTCTTACATATACATATTAAACGTATTATTTTATTCATTTTGTACATATTTAAGTTATAGATTACTGGTGCCCATTCCTTGGTGGTTTTTAAGTATCATGATACTTTTTAAAAAGAATTGTCTGAGGCGGCGTGTGTCCCATTCCCCACGATAACAATTGTGTTCATTCTGACAATAACTTGTTAAGTGAGTTGGAACACTTATTATGTTATCTGCTGCAGTTCTAGTGTTTCACTGCTATCACATCTGATAGTCGTGACGGTGTAGTGAAAGGTGGAATCACGCTAGAACTAAAATGTTGACGGGCCAAGACAGAAGCCTGAACAAATTGTGTGTTTAATGACGAGACCGGTAGTTGAAACTTGAGGGTAGCAATTATTCCGGCCGGTACTGGAAAATACCCTAACACCATGCTATGCATTCGGTAGGAGGTGAGAATCCAACCAGTATCCGTAAGACTGACGCCCGCTATTCCTGACCCTGAGATTATCATCGCTTTACTGTTGAAAATTACCTGTTTTTAAGCTGAATACAATTTATGTGATAGTATTACTTACGCCAAAGCCTTGGAGATGGTAGCATGTCCAAGAACATCGTCAGGCGAAGTCGGTTCTTCGATCCACATCGGTTTCAAAGGGGCTAACTTCTTCATCCATTCGATGGCTTCGTTCACGCTCCATGCTTGATTGGCGTCCACCATCTAAGTGGAAAAATCTTTATAGAGAAACGTATACAGAAAACGCAAAACGGATTACGTAAATACATCATAATATAGACGTAAAACGGATATATGAATATATTTTATAAGACTTCATCATCATCATCATCTCAGCCATAGGACGTCCACTGCTGGACATAGGCCTGCCCCCTTGATTTCCACAAGGATCGGTTGGAAGCGGCCCACATCCAGCCCTTGCCTGCGATCTTAGTCAGGTCGTCTGTCCACCTGGTCGGTGGCCGTCCTATGCTGCGCTTGCCAGTCTGTGGTCTCCATTCGAGAACCTTTCGACCTAATATGTGCCCTGCCCACTGCCACTTCAACTTGCTAATCCGCTGGGCTATGTCGGTGACTTTTGTTCTTATACGGATCTCCTCATTTCTGATTCGATCGCGTAGAGAAACTCCGAGCATAGCCCTTTCCATAGCTCGTTGTGCGACTCTGAGCCTGATCAGAAGGCCCATAGTCAGGGACCACGTTTCAGTTCCGTAAGTCATACATATATATTTCGTGTTAATTCCGCGTGAATATTAATCAAATCTTATTATCTTATCTTAAATTATGTTTCAACACCGCTAAAAGCTTGAATGCGCCTGCTCGATAGTAGCTTATGTTAACTTCGCCTAACGGGTTCTAAGATTATATGTAATGATTTACGAATATGAAAAAAGTATTCGTTCAAAAGGATTTTCAGATTGATCCTTTAATATAAATTATATTCATAAAGTTGTATAAACAATTATCTTTATTTTTTTAGGAACATGTTCAAGGAAAAGGTTTTATATTTTTTTTAAATAAGTAATTTCTTCATGTATTAAAGTCAAGGCAAAGGCATTTGCTCTACAAAGCTCAAGTCCAGCATCCCGTGGAATATTGATCTTTCCACTGTGGATACTTGGGTGCAGTGTTCTAAACCATGCACCCAAGTATCAGTTTGAGCCACTGGATGCATTGCAACAGAGAGCTATCAGAATTGTCAGTGACCCTAAACTCACCAAAAACCTAGACCTATTTAGTATAGGTACGCAGATACAATTGATCTCTGTATTTTTTTATCGTAGGTATATAATATAACGCGGAGTGTTCTAAAGAAATCTACAACTTTATTCCAGCATCAAGACGCACTAGACGCTATCAGGTGAAACCTCACCTACTATGCGAATCGATCTATCGTTTAGCCATATACTTACCTGCAAAATGTGAAAAGACCTTACTCCCTCTTTTGAAGAATTCCATATTGTGGGGATCGGGTATTCCCGTTCTGAATATGGAATTCTTCAAAAGGAGAGTTAACAGGCTTGAAAGGCATTTTTCAAATACATATTACAAAAATGACAAAATGTTGCCTCAACGTTACAGATTGTATATTTATTATTTATGATGCAAAGGGTGGTGATCGCTTACCGTTAGGCCGACCGTCTGCTTGTTTGCGACCAGTTGCATAAAAATCTAGAGATAAGTACATATAAATGAATGACATGCATTATTTACGTAAACTTACCAATACTTTGTCATAGCCGATATTTTTCCTAACCGCGCTGCACCTTCTATAGTCGTCTTCAAAATTCTTTCCCACTTTCACTTTGAAGTGTTGGAACCCGAGCTTTAAGTACTTGTCGCAAAGCTCGTTCAGTAGTTCGTCGCTGTAGCCGAGCCAGCCTACACGAAACAGTTACTAAAGCCATCTCAAAATTAGTCCTTTGCAAAAACATCAATCATGAGCGTGGACAGGCGAGAACTGCTCCAGCCGGGTAAAATACTAGTTAAATGTATAAATATGTTGAACAGCTTATTATAACCTACTAGGTGCGCCCCGCGATTTCACTCGAGTGGACTACGGTTTTCCCGCTTCTACATCTATATATTATATACATCAAAATTTGTTTAGCGGTTTAGCCGTGAAAACGTAACAGACACTTTCACACTTATCAGTGGTCTCTGCCTTACCCTACGGGAAAGAGGCGTGAATATATGTATGTTTTTGTTGTATGCAATGGGCATATGTCCAGCAGTGGTCAGTTGACTACAAACAGGCTGACGATGATGATGAAGACCTAGTTACATACATTACTACACATACATTACACACATTCATAACACTTCCAGAAACACAACACACACACACACTAAACAAGTAGTTTTTATAGGTGTTTATATTATAAATTATGTATTTACTTGACGTAAGCTAAGTCTTTTCTGGGAGAGGCCATTGGCTCCTGAAACACAGTCCCACTAGTTCAGGAGTCTTTGGGTTCACTATTTGTTTGTACACGAACTATTTCGATTTCGATTTTTTTACTGGTGGTGTAGAAATTTTCACAAGTCCGGATTATCGTCTCGCAGTAAACTTAACCTCTAATGAGGATAGGATTACTTACCAACTTGAGTGGTGTAGGCTGGATATCCATTTTCCTTTAAGAACTGGATCCGAGCATCCTTGCCGGCCTTCTTGTTTCTCAGCAGCTCTACCGCTTCTTCTTTGGTTATGACGTCAGTTATGTATCGGAAATCTATCGTTGATACCAGCTCCTGACAATTATCATAAACATATTAACCTTTATACGCCACCTAATCATATTTAAAAGTAAACAGTTTGTCTCCATTTAGAAAGATAACAAACATAAACATATGTTTTTGCGATTATATTGCCACATTGTGCTACCTACATAATTAAAAAAAAAAATGTAATTTTCATTACAAGTCAGAGCTGAATAATACTTTATAACTGGACAACTGGCTAATATAATCCAATCGATTTTTCGATATTTTGTCTATGAATATAACAACAAAGTGGGATTATACTTAATTGCCATGAAACTTCAGGGAGCCGAGATATAAAGTAAAATGTGGTCAATTCATAAGACTGATTCTAAATTCATTTACTGAGCCGCTAGCGGGTCAGCTAGTATAAAATATAAATCAACGTAGAAAGCATCAAGCAAAGAAAAAATAAATCTTCTAGTAAATTACACTTCTATTAATTGGACGACTGTAACTTAACTATTGATGTAATGTCTAAAATAAGTTAGGTACCTCAGGTTCCATATCAGCTAGGAGCCTCCAAAGTGGCTTGTTCTCTAGACGTGCCCACAAGTCCCATAGCGAGTTGAGAATCGCAGCCACCGCCAAATGTGCCACGCCCTTTTCGGGCCCGATCTGAAGAAATATTCAAGATCATATACGTGAAACATAAAAAAATATATGACACACATCTAAACATACAAACGGTTCAATTTAATTCCAACCAATTTGTACCATAATGTTGAGATGTACCTAAATTGTCTACACTAGATAAACACTTTAAACTCTGGACATGTGCACTAAATGAGAACTTTACACTGGACACACCATAAAATAAGGAATAAATTTTAAAAAAACACCCTCATAAATATGTAGTCCAGGATTAGCTGTTTTTTAGTTTGGCTAACTAGCCAACAGCTAATCCTGGAGATTCTGGTAACGATAATGGGTCAAACTATTTGAATTATTGCATTGTCATTTTTGTCATCATGAAAAGGGTGACAATCCCGTTCAAAGATTTCATTACATAGATACAGGCGAAGCTAATGAAATCGTGTTTACAACATTTGATTTTCATACTTTTGGGGTACCTACTCTACATAGCGGTATCATTAAGACCCGTTTTTAAAAAACATATTTCAGGCGCCTAATTGTTAAAAGAAGTAATAAGTTGTTACATTTACGATAAGTATGTATCGTTGAGACATCATACTACACTCCATCTGCTATCTGCCAATCCAGAACCCACCGTAACTAACCGAATATAGATTCTTTTGGATGTGAGTCGGACTATTGTTTTCACTTTCTGTTGAGCTACTCAAAACTTGGCATACAATTTTGTTAAACTTTTAAATAATGGAATATTCGGTAACGATTACGGCAAATATTCTGTTTTAAATTGACAAAGTTAAAATATCATAACATAAATAAAAAAAACTTATTCTAACCGAATCGATTCAAAAATATATTATTGCGTATTGCGACATTAGAAAACAAAGTATAAATTTCAAACCAGGTCAGTTTTAATAACAAAATGTACAAAGTTCTAACTAAAATAAATAAAACACCTATCCTTGATTAGTTTTCATAAATACTTTGGTGCATAGTGCTTACATCTTACCTGTTATCTCGCTCTCATTAATTTATTTATATTGATGCATAACCGAATTTGTCGTTTCACCCACTTGTGAATTTAAATTGAATTTGTCTTTGTAGCTCGGTCATTCATATCAGTGCTCATGGTACATTTGATAAAACGGTTTTTCGAGAAACCCTTTTGTTCCGGTAGCGGATGAGATAAGTAAGATAATTACGCGGTTGCTTTTAACGTAAGAGTGGGAGATCAACGCTATGTTTGTCATATAAACATGTGACTGCATTTAATTATAGAGCACCATATTTCTTTAGGCTCCGTGAAGATGCGGCTAAAGGCAGAAAGCCAGGACAACACTGTTAAGGTTTATGTAGAAAGTACTAGCCAGAAGGGCCATTATAATCCCATATAATGCCAGTACATACGAATACATGCTGGTATTTAGTTTACTGTTCTGGTACTTACACCCCTGCAATAGGATTCCCGGTGTCGTGACATGAACACAAGCAATCACAGCACACATACATCCAAGACCCGAGGCAAACATTCATACCCGCATAAATGTTTGTCCCTATCGGTAATTAAACCTAGGATTCCGGGGAACACAAGCCATGTCCATAACCACTGAGCTGACACGGCGACCGTATGATATGATATATCGAATACGCAGCATGTTTCAACCTACGGCCGCTATTGAATTACATTCGCTTCAAGTGTTAGAAAACTTACCCATCTCATTTGCGAGTCGTTAGTAATGTTCCGCCAGAAAGTTCCAAAGTCCGCGAAAATATCTGCGGCATTCTTCCCAACGACGAACCGTTTCATGGACCTGATGCAGAGCACCACGATCTCTGTGCCGCGGCCGCAAGTGAAAGTGAGCCCAAAGCCACGCTTGCCGCTCTCTGTAATCGTGGTGACGTACGCGCAGGAATAGTCCGGGTCTGTATGCTGCGTTCATGTGACAAATAACAAGATAGTGATAACAAAATATTCAATTTAATATATATAAATATATGTGTGTAAATACTGAGAAGATGCATAACACGATCAGGAATACCATTATGTCAACAATTACAAACCATGATGGAAAAGCTAGCCGTTAAGCAACCGAGACTGGTCAATTCCTCGAGCCCACTGATGCTTCAGGACAACGCTAGACCACACAGAGAACTAGAACCGTGCAGTGATGTCCAGTGTGTGTGACCACACACTGCTCGGTTGCTAAATTAGAAGAGCCGCGATTGGAATGTCTTTGACATCCATCGTGCTTCCCAGACCTTGCTCCAACAAATTATCACTTTTTCCGGAATTTAAAAGAAAAGAATTAAATTCCTATGAGACTGTTACAAAATCACCTCCAAAGATTTTATAGATTCACGCTTCCCCAATTTTTTCAGCACATGAATCAATGAACTACCTATAAAATGGCGAAAGTGCGAGGATAATGGCTTTTTGATTAATTAATTAAAAAAGTTTTAGCAAAACTTTTTTTGCTTCATTAAAAAAAGTTTCGCTTTTTCCACAAATGACGCAATTTTCATATGTTAAATTTAACTTGCGTTATGTTATTACTTGTTTTAATAACAACACAATAATCTAAATTGACTGGCCGGTTGGCGCAGTTGGTAGCGCTCTGCCTTCTGAGCCGCTGGTCCCGGGTTCGGGTGTGTATATGTATATAAGTATATATATCAGTCATCAGGTTACCATAAGACAGGCTCTGCCTAGTTTGAGACCTGAAGACCTTGTGTGAATGTTAACAAATAAAAAAATATAAAAAAATCTTTATAAATAAAATACAAAAGCATGACACGGTAAATAATTGGGTAAGGAAAAGTGACTCACCAACGCATCGGATCCATGGCCACCAAGCGACGTAGGAAACCGTACATCTCTAACATCTAAATCGACGATTTTCAAACCGATTCTATTTAGCACTGGCATCTTATACAACAAAACAGTTCGGCTGTTTTCATTAAACTGACTGCTAGTGATACAATTGACGAACTTTTGTTAAACTGTTAGTATAATACATACATTTCAAAGATAACCATATCTAATTAATGGTTTCTTAAACACGACTACGAATATTGTTTACTGCTGATAGTTCGTTTAAACAACTGGTGAATAATTAATTTAAACCGAAATTATTTTAACATAAAGTTGACAATTGTACGTTTTCTTCATGATGATCTTCAGCATGTATGTATGGAGGTATGTAAAGGTAACTTTTCACAATTCAAGTATGTTGCTATTAGGATATTTTAAGGTCACGAATAAGCATCTTCCATCAACTAGGTATTCTAGGCCTCTATCGGCATTTACAGTATCGCGTCGCCGGGCTGGGTTTCATGCAAGCACATTATAATAACGCACATGAATGCCGCCAGGATTATTTGCAGGGCGGTACCTACTTACTGGTAAATTATCCATTGTTGTACAGAAATATGAGTCGCCGTGGCGCAGTGGTCAGTGACATGACTTCTGTGTCTCCGGGTTCGAATCCCGGCAGGAGCAAACATTTTTGCGATGAGTGTAGATGTTTGTCCCGGGTCTTGGTTGTTTGTGTGTGTCCATACCTCCCGCGACACAGGGAATCCTAGAGCAAGGGGTCTGAGTGTAAAAAAATAATAATTAAATAGTAAATACTTCTTCTAATTACTGTCGACTATTCAAACATGAAAACAATAATATAATGATTCAAAAATAACAAATTATTTTTAAGTGCTTCTCCTTACACCCAGATAATACAGCCGTGGAATGGGAGTTTTGTAGGTAAGTTGTGATTGGTGGTGCAATATCCATAATTGAATTGAGTTGAATTGTATTGAATTTTCGTGACTAATTAATTTTAATTCTATTTAATTTAACTCTATTATAATTTAATTTAATACTTAATTTATTTTATTTTATTCAATTGGTTAACTTATATGTAACCTGAAATAAATGAATTTTATTTTATTTATTATAATTTTTAGAGACGACGCAAATACTATTATTCCACTTCTTAGATAGTGTTGAGAATACGGAGTGATTTTATGCACAGTGGTGTTGAGAAATAGAATAGTTTGAAACAGACAGGAGCCAACCCTTACGTCTCGACATTATCGGATTTAGCCTTCCCGATAAACTAACGTCTCAGTTGTCGATTATTATATAATGATAATTTTACTCACAAAGCACCAAATTATTCCTGGTAGTATCCTGTTTTCAAAGAGAAATAAAACACAATAAAATAATTTTAAAATGTTTATAAGTAAATTCCATTAACTGTATACATTTGTAAAATGTACTTATATTTAAGAATATAATATTTTGTCCTCTTAAAGCTATTTGCTAACCTTACCATGATTTGCATCAATTTCTGACTAGACCACACAATAAATATTTATATTTTGTAAATATATTACAACGTTATAAATGACAGTGTTAACAAAATGTAGAATACAAATTTCAAATGTATATTTCTATAATCTTTAGATTTTAAAAACTTATTGATCCCAAAACCAAAAATAAGTATAAAATTTGTGGTATAAAGTTTTAGTCATTTTATAAATTTCTTACTAAATACTAGGCATGTAAAAATTATTGTCGGTCACATCACAGATTTCGCTCTTTTCCCCTTACCCTATATTTTATTACAATGTTATTACTAATAAGTAGCTTATTAACTAAAACATTAACCCATAATGGAATGTAGTATATAAAAATAATAAATAAAACTATTAGTTAAATGTACATAATATAGGCAAATTTGATATCAATCTTTAATAGATTGATTGCGTATGTTCAAATATATCGTGGTAGGATAGCATACGACGGAAATAGATGCACGCTGCGATATTTTTTATTTTTTTTACATATTATAAGTTTGCGTTTGACAACTGTCTCACCTGATGTTGAGTGATGACGTTGTCTAGGATTTAGCACGCAAACCTAGCAGGTACCTATTCACTCGCGACTTGAAGACTCCAGGATTGTACATATCGGGAAACACAGACTCGGGCAACGAGTTCCAGATATCGCGCGATAGAAGCTTTATTTTGCGATTTGATAATTAACTGCAATTAGGGCATGTAGGAAATTTAACCGTCAATAAATTACGTCATTCGCGAATCTTATGAATTGCATCCCTTTCCTATCCTTTTTTCACAGATGTATTAGACACCTCCCACTGCTGTGACGTGACGCACTTATGTACACAATTTCAATTTTACACACACACCAATGTCATGTTTTACTTTTACGTCGCAGTTTCTAGAGTTTTATTGGTAGTCTTGAAGATATCTAAAACTACATCTGCAATACACAATACATACTGTGTGCTGTGGTATTATATACACAGTACTTCTCTCTGATGGAGGTGTCTAAATACTTTATATTCTGACGAATGACTGAATTAAATTTATGATTCTCCCACTCGATTTTTGGGAAGATTTTGGACGATATACTAGCAAGAAGTTTTACCACTGAAGACATTGTTACCATATAAATGTTTTTATATGCCAACGTTCTGACAAATACGTCTTTTTCCCTGATAGACCAGCAGCCCTTAACAAAGTAACATTCTACAACCGTTATCGCTGAGAGAAAACATAAAGCGATATATCACGTGATCAACGAGAACGTATATTCATCGTTAGCAGATAGAGAAAAGGAATCGCTATGAAGCGATGCATCTTGTCTAGGCCCAACTGATACGGAGCGGTTATACAATGTCACACTTCCTTGACCCCTAGGATAGCCCTGTACCATGTGATAAAAATGATCGAAATGTTTATTATACACTAGCTGCGCCCCACGGTTGTACCCGCGTGGTGATGAAATACGGTGATCATGGTGATGATGAAAATAAGCTTATGTGTTAATCCAGGGTATAAGCTATCTCCATACCAAATTTCACCGAAATCGGTGTAGCCGTTTGAGCGTGAAGAGGTAACAAACATACACACTTACACACATACACACAAACTTTCGCATTTATAATATTAGTAGGATTACTGTCGAATAATAATCTGTGCACTTGCATGGTTTCATCATCTGCTAAACTAGTGTTTAGTTTATTATTGAATATGTTCCTTAATAGGCGCAAGTGACTTTGAAATTTACTACACACGAGAAAACAGTCGAAATTCCTCAAGTAGTCGGTAACAGAAAACAGTCAATTACTCACAGTTCCAATATAGTATGCTAAACTATTTGTGTTCAACAGTTGCCAAATATAAGTTGCTCATAAAACATATTTTTTTTGTAATAATAAAGACTGTTCCGCGAAAATTACTTCGCCATCTTGCCACGATTTATACGAAAAGAAAATGTAGGATCTGTTGAGTACTAAATATATTCTGTCGCTATTGTAAATAATTATGGATGCAGGTACTTATTGACTTAAGACTTGGTATTTTCATATAACTCTTCATATATAAATTCATTCATTTGGCATGATGCATTTTTGAAGTGAATATTCTAAATAAAATATTACGTATACAATTGTTATATACATCATAATATATTATATTCCACCTTATACATACATATGTATTCACATACATATTAACACCTCTTTCCCGTAGGTTTAGGCAGAGACCACAGCTTTCCAATTGCTACGATCCCGACACACTTCCTTCGCTTCATAATCTAATTATAGATAGATAGATAGATAGAAAACTCTTTATTTGCACACTATTTCAAAACTACACACATAAAGAAAACAAACAAACAAATATAGATAGTGGTACAAAAGGCGGCCTTATCGCTTAAAGCGATTTCTTCCAGGCAACCAAAATTATACGTGCGACGTGCTCATTAGAAAGCGTCGGTTTAGAGCACACATGACCAGGGGCCTTACTATCAGCTTTGTAAAATCCATTCAAGTTCCGAGCAGTTCTAAAACCTAGCTTAAACATGCCAGAGACAACAATAACCGTTCACCTTTGAGAATATCTGTTCGAACCGTTCGCTTAAAGGAGCGTAATGCTGTGGTGATGGTACTTTACACTAAGCTGTTTAAGCCAGGTTTAGGAACTGCTCGGAACTTGAATGGATTTTACAAAGCTCAAGTAAGGCCCCTGGCCCTTTCTTAGAACTTTCTCAATCCGTACTTTCCCAAATTCCATATTATATATACAAATATATGATTACTGTGACAAGAATTAAAAAACGAAAAGTTGGCCTGCCCTTTTTTGATTGGATAGGCAATGAATGATATTAATTTTGGTTTTTAAGTGAATAACAGTATTTTTTTCGTACAATCCTTAGGATGGTATATATAGTACAAAGCATGAAATTGTAGTAAAAATAAAATACTATAATTTCAGTAGAAAATTGCACTGCATGTAATAAACACGTGTGCATTTTCCGTGTTTAGTACATGCACGGTCCCAAATCGCAAAGATTCTTTACGATATGGGAACGCGCTAGTGGTGGCGCCAATAACACATCCCAGTAGACTCTTAAAAGAGGAGTGTCGACGAAACAGCCCGTGGGTCCCTCCATGGACTCCCCCAATCCCTAATACTCAGGGTATAATATTGGCCACACTGTCCATGAAACTTTTAAATTAAATACAAGTTATTTTTGCCTCGCTGGCTGGCTTAGAGTGAGCAAATATTCCCAGTCAAAATTCATAAAACATTTTTTTTCTTCAACAGAGTAGGTACACAATTTTCAAGTTATTTATGTGTATATCAATAAAATCGCATAACGATCAACACTTGCGGAATTGCAAGTCTAAATACTGTATGAGTGGTAAAAGTAAGTAGACTCACAGGCATATTAGTTCTTATTGTTTTTTGTATAGGAGAGAGAGTTCTTTAACAAGTGCCCTTTCACCGTAGTCCCAGAGCAGACCGGAGAGTCGACCCAGAGTAGCGTCTTCTTCGTTGTTGATCCAGTCCAGTAGCAGCTTGTAGCGAGCCTGATACATAAAACACATTTCTATTGAGATTATTGAGTTAAGTCACTATATTTTTTAGACTTTTGGTCTGAATTAAAGGATTGGCTCACGCATGTGAGCAACACACACAGAGACAATATTTTCGACCGAAGATTTCCGTCTTTCAAAGTCAAAGTGATATTTTTTTATAAGACCACATATCTGGTGTATCTGTGAGCTGCTTACTGTAGTGTTTATGTACAAATTTAAACATCGGTATGTCACAAACATCTAACGATTCGAATAACAATCGTAACTTTTAATCTTTTGCTAATCAAGTTCAACCCTTTTTTTGTGATAAGGTAACGGAACAAGAAAAAGGCCCACAGGGTGTTAAGTGGTAACCTCTGCCTATAGATAAATACACCGGAAAAACCGGAACACAAGAATGCAAACACTAATGCCTGGCGGCAGAAATAGATATGGTGGCAGTAGTTATCCGGGCGAACTCTCACATAGACGCTCTTAAAATATTATTTTAAAAACATCCAGCCATCTTGTGAAACAGAGATATAAATACATACATACATACGTCATCGAGCGGATGTTGGTCTCTAGGACTGCGTTCGGCAAATCTTATCGGCTAAACATTTGCCGGTCTAGATATCAATATTTGAGTGAAGAAGTTACCTACAACGACGTAATACCTACTTACATAATAGTTACTATTGAGTATGTCACTTTTGACAGATAACCATGATTTCGCCGAATCTAGAGGTGGAAAAAATAAAGCCTTGTTAAGCATACTTCGGTCTGTAAACTCTAAGGCTTTCACGGCCGGCGTTGCATGTTGTATGTATTGCTTCCGGGCTGTTTGGCCGTGGTCTATGTGAAACTTTTGTTCCAGACGTTTCGTCGATCACTGCGGTCGACATCTTCAGTGGTTCAGGTCCGAGCGGCGACAAGAGCGTAGAACTCTCCTCCGCGGCGTCTTCTCTGATACTGATGAAGATGAAGATGTCGACCGCAGTGATCGACGAAACGTCTGGAACAAAAGTTTCACATAGACCACGGCCAAACAGCCCGGAAGCAATACATACAACATACTTCGGTCTGACAGGCTGTAACCAGGTATTCCGCTAATAATAGAAATGTGAAAGTTTGGATGGATGGATGTTTGTTACTCAATCACGCTCAAACGGCTGAACGGATTTGAACAAAATCTGGTATGTAGATACTTCGGGTCCTGGAATAACACATATCATCAATCATCACCACGCGGGTAAAACCGCGGGGCGCAGCTAGTATTAAAATATATTGTTTATTTTGGATAGATGGATGTTTGTTACTCAATCACGCTCAAACGGCTGGACGGATTTGAATTAATTTTGGTATGTAGATACTTCAGGTCCCGGAGTAACACATAGGCTACTTTTCATCATTATCATCACCACTCGGGTACAAACGCGGAGCGCAGCTAGTATCTATACATTATAATATGATGTATACTCATGCTTACCTCTGCAACACCATATTTTTCAGTGTCCAAAATAAAAGTTTCTATCCTATTTTTTGTATAGCCAAGCTTCATGAAGAACTTTTGCCAGGTTTTTCCGAGGTTCTTGGATATGTGGTCTATGTATTCATGTTCGGGCTGCAATAACAAATCAAAAACAGATGTCAAAATTCATCCCCATCGCAAGATCAACTAGTCAAACGTTCGGCGCGGCGGCGCCGCGGCTATCGCTGGGTTCCCGTAAACGGTATGTTTAGGAAAAGTTACTTTATTACGCAAGACCGTATGAGTGAGTAAAACGATTATAATTTCATGAAGACATAGGAGTGAATTCCAAGTTGAAAATAGTGTAGCTAAGGCATGTCAAGCATATGGCAACAAAGAGCTTATTCATAAAATATAATGCTATGTTCTTTTAGATACAATCCAATAATCCGGCACCTCCCAGTTGCTAATAGTGCCGGTTTAGTGAGACTGTACTCTATCATCGTGCATTTGATTACGATGTTACCTACACAGAAAGATCAAGCTGGAGGTGGGAAACGAACCAGCTATCGTCAGATTGAAGGCGGACACTCACAGCCACGTTCGCGTATACAAATATTATAAATAGGAAAGATTTGATGGTTTGTTTGTTTGCATTGAATAGGCTGCGAAACTACTGAACCGATTTGAAAAAATATTTCCATGTCAGGAAGCTACACTATCTCCAGGTGACGTAGGCTATATGATATTTACAAAAAAGTTAGGGATCCTTATAACTTTAAATTTTGAAATTTTATACCCGTCATAACCCGGGGCATACCGCTAGTTTTCAATAAAAAGATAGAGTCATGAATATGAGTTAAGAAACTGTGTAGCGAGTTTTTTGCTATGTAAACAAGAGTCACTGAAAATATCTAAATGTATAGTGCAATAAATGATCTTACTTGTTTCACAATAATTATCATTGTTATATAATATATTTATTATGCTCTGACATAGATCTTTATCGGTGAGTTGTTTTTCTTTTCCACAAAATAGAGTAAATTCAAAACATTGATTGGATATGGAAAAAGGTTAAATAAATATGGCGTTATATAAATACCTACCTAGTTAAAAGATATGCTATATTATGTTATCACACAGTTGTTCAATAAATGTTACTGATTTCTGATATGCAGACCACATATAAATATACACATATAACTGTCATCTTTTCTTCTCAGGACTGCGCTTTATTATAATTTATATAGTATGCTATATAAAATATAATAATAGAGCGCAGTCCTGTGCGAGTTTAGAATTGTGCCCGCCTATCTCTTCATCACACTTGTTTCATCAACTTCTTGATGTTGGATAAGGCATCGAACTTTATGGGGAGAGTGGTAAGACTCAATCGCACTTCGGTGCGAGAATCCCTCATTCACACTCAAGCCACAATCGCTGTATCCCTTGCTATGTGGTGTTATATAAGGCAGCTAAGAGCATAATCAATAAGTGAGACCCACCCCCTCCTCTAAACTGGAAACTTTCAAAATTCTGAGGTAAAAGTGAGTAATCAGAAACTTTTTAGGTTTTAGATTTCAAAATAAGTGTGAAGTATTAAAAGCAAATGAATTTCACGTTTTCACTTCCTCAAGTCATCCCTTCGTCAAGAGTTTGTAGAGATTTTATATGAATGACACACTTACAACAAATATAAATAATTTTAGTATGTCACCTTATCTTAGTTATGGGGTTATAGAAAGAGTAGGTAGGTACCTTAATTTTAGCCTCCAACAAAACTCTAATATTGTTAGACATCCTGATATGTTCTTCAGGTTCCTCATCATCATCATATTCATTTCCATAGTGCTTAGACCTAGGGGCCATATATGCTGGCCCCATGTAGTAATCATTCCCCCATCTTACATTCTTCGAGTTCACCACATTGATTACATTACCAGTAGCTGAAAACACAATCATTTTCTATTTAACATTTTATGTGTAGGTTTGATTTCATCTAAATATGAATGAAGCATATGTAGCATTTGTAGATAAAATTAGACATACATATGGAGATACCATATGGAATCAAGCATGACTATAATGATCTTGCTAATTGTGGTGGTTTATGGTGCACTGTGGGGAATGTGGGTCCTTCGATTAGTATAGACATTATATTTATCTTGCAAAGGTGGGTTTGAGCAATATATAGAAAATGGGATCCTGTAAATATTTTAAGAAATTAATATTTAAACTTTGGCATCTTAGTATACCTTTCAAAATATAATGTATGTCATTTAAAACCTGATGAGATCAAGTTAATTAGTGAATGTCATAATACTAACAAAATAATATGTACTGATATAATAATGGTATCTAATTTTAGATAAACAAAGACAAATGGATCCTAGGGAGTTGCATTTGTTTTCACAATAAAATCCCAAGGATTCTAACAGAGCTTACAAACAGAAAATTGAAATTAAAGAGGTTTTAATTGGAAAAACATCCTAACAATTTCATAAATGTGAGAGTTTGGATGGATGGATGTTCTCTTTCATGCAAAAACTATTTATTTGGATAAAATTTGGTATGGATAGGTTAGACCCTGGAATAACACAGGCTACTTTTCATCCCGAAAACAGCGAAAACAGTTGCTGTTTCCATTGCATAAGCAAATAATTCGAAAACCTGTGTTACTCAAATGGTCACATCGATTTTGATAAAATTTGGTATGGGGATGGATTAGATCCCTAGGATAACACATAGGCTACTTATCCCGGTAGTGAAACTGCGGGTCGCTACTACTATTATAAATGCGATAGTTTGTGAGTATGGATGTTTGTTACTCTTTCACACAAAATCGGATGGATTTATATGAAACTTGGTATGTACATACTTCAGGACCCAGAATAACACATAAGCGGGGCGCAGCTAGTACTACATACTATGTAAGTCAGATCTTTAAAGACAAAAATGCTTGTGAGGGCCCCACCTCTGCCACGTCACTATAGCTATGTGTAACCTGAAGTGGATAAAATTTGTATGGTATGTATAATGTGTGTATGTATATTAAAAACGATATTATGGATGGAAATAAATTATTTTGAATTTTGTTTTTTACTCAAGTTATGCAGGCGTTTAGACTAATTTCATGAATCATCCATCATGGCAAGGCAACTAGCTGATAAATATATACTTGTGAGTGGTACCTACTAATCCATTAATGACTGTGACACCTTCAGAAATCTTTGTTTTTTTACAGAATGAAGAAGGTTAATAAAACTTAGTTTCCTGGCTTCATCTTTATCAATACCTTTATCAGAAGTCACATAATTAAGACTTATCTTGTATTAAGTTTCTTTTGCATGTGTACATTTTCTAGATGTCTACGAACAGATATGGGCCAATTAGATAAAAGTTATTATAAGCTAATTATGATAACAGTACACATTTATAGTTCAATAATTTAAAAAATATTAGCAGGACGAAGACAATAATCGATTGACTGAGAATCATCGACATCAGTCCACAAGGGTCTCCAGCATCACACAGTAACATATATATGAACCCCATACATGGTCACAGAATCGTTCAATGTCACAGAACTTGGTGTTCTTTCATCTAAGCAACAGCACTACAGTGAGCTGGTCCGCTCATGTGACCACCCATGACAAGGAGGGGGAGGGCACAAAAAGTTATGAAATTCATGTGATGTAATTTATGGATGGCCCCTTATGAGGAATGAAATCAACATAACTACAAGTATTGAACATTGAAAAGAATTGAAATAGTTTATCCTATCCACTTGACTACAGAAAAGATGGAAGCAGCTGGGCCAGCACCCCAGGGCCATGCTTCTTAATATTCAAGAGCTAGGACCTGCTGACTAGGAGAGGTTGGCAGGAGAACTGCACAAAACACCTCAAACAGTAGTCAGAGGTTTGGCAGCAACAGTTCAAATTTATAGTTCATAATCATATTTCCACAATAGGGTCAAAATGTATAGCCTATCCTAACCCATATACCAGCGCAAACAAAAGGTTTTCAAAAAGGTTTTATTTATGTGTACATAAATGACACACATAAATGACTCTGACCAACTAAAATCATGTTATTAGAACATAATTTCATTTGGTCATGTTATATTGACTGACTGGGTTGTTTACCTTGAGTGTTGACAGTGCTGTTACTATTCTTGTTTGGCTTTCTCGGCTTTCCTTCTTTATTACTAGGCTTGAAGAATTTAAACTTTGGTTGTTTATCACTCTGAACTTCATCATCGTCAGATTCAACTAATATTTCTTCAGGTTCGTTCGTAGAGTCAATATTTTCACAGTTTTCTTGTCTTGATTTCTCCGTTTTCTTAGTTTTCTCTTTGCTTGGTCGCGGTGGACGGGGCACAGCGTCAGATTTCAGATTTCGGAACATTTCAAGAAATTTATTTAGGGTAGCCATTTAGATCAGAATCTATAAAAAATTTCGTATTTGTACAACTTTACACAAAGGTTTTCAGATATGATACATTGGGAATCCCAGCTTCAAGGTTCTTTGATGTGCCCAATAGAAAAATACCTATAAACAAAAACATTGATAAATGATATGGTATGGTAGGTCTCTGCTCATTACTAGCTAGATGTCTAAAATATATTAAATACACATACATACGATACGACTTACGTTTAAAATACCGAATGAAAACCAGAAAATCGAAAGGAATTTTGCGTCAATGGAAAGGAAAACAAACAGGATAACAAAAGAAAAAACTACAGATAATAATAAGTAATTACATTCAATACATTTTTTGTGTAGTTCGCGAACGAACGGTTGTAAATATAATTAGTACTCTTTGGCTTGTAACAGCGCTCCCACCATAGAAATAATATGTACTATGTACAACTGGAACGCGCACTGAGCTGAAAAAACGAGCCGATAGAGATAGTTACCACAGAGTTAGTTTGTCCCACTCTTAGATGTTTTCACAGTATGACCATAATTTGAGCAACTATTGAGACATCTGTGGAGTCATTAACCATATGACGTACATAATATCATAACCACGTATTTTTATATACTATTATATAATAATATTCGTAAATCCATACATGAAGTTAACGGATAATAAAGTTTAATAAGATATCTAACTTACAATAATGCAGAAAGGAAACAACAGGAAAAATTGAAAAATTTTCGTGAACATGATACTATTGCATCATTTTGTTGTTGAAATTTTGTTTATGAAAATTTTTCCTAATGATCTGGCTTTAAATGATGGCAGCTCACCACTGTATGGCTACTAACGGTTAATGGAATTAGTTCAGCCACCTTTGATTTACTTCATAATTTCTCTGAAAGCGAAAAAAGAAAAAATTGGTTGTCTGTAAAGTCGGTTTACGGACGATAGATTTACGTGATAACGTCATAATCATTTATGACTTTGACTTCGACTTCGACTTTGACTTTGACTTTGATTATTTTATGTAATACAAAACTCAGGTGGAACGTTACGCGGAACGTTACGCGGAACGTTACTATTTTTCATGAGTGTTGCTGGTATTCATCAATTTATAAAACGTTATCACGTCAAAAGTCAGCTGGTCGATAAAACTAAGAGTAGTAACAGATGGAATATACTATGTACTCGTAGGTAGAATAATATTGTTTTTGTGAATGATAAAGTTGAAACACGAATCGAACTAAATCTCGACAAAAATATTGTCACCTTAATCACGCCACTTTTTTGATGTTGTCATAGTAATAAATAAAACCTACCAAATAAGTTTACAAGTAATAGTGATAACCAATTTAGAACTATTGTTAATTTTGGTTTAAAGAACTTTATTGTCATAAGAAATTACAAAATTTCACTTAGAAGACAATTGTGCTTACGGTTCTTTATTTTTTACATAGTTGTCTTAAGGTGATAATTATCAAATTCAAGAGTATGTAAGTCCGTACACTCTTTGTTATTCAATTCTAAGACTTAAAATATATATTGTTGAAATGAATACTGAAGTGTTTGATAGAATCAGAAGATACTTTCTATGACATAGGATTTAAGGCAAGGCTTATTTTATTCATGTGCCTGAGCCCAGAAATGAAGAAGATGGACTATTATTTATATATTTATTTAAAAAAATACTGTAAATGAACAAACTAAAGCGGACATTGGATAAAATTAATCAAAAATATCTGGTTTTGTATAAAAATAGAATAATAGGAAGGTATTTGCGTACTTAGTAAATTGATAACAATGATGACATGAAAAATACATGTTTTAGTAAGTTTATTTCACGAAAGTGACGTATGATACAAGATTCTGTCTTGCAAAAGGGTACTTTCAATATTTCGCTTTATTCGTAAGAAAGCTACTAAAGTTTACCATAACATATCCTGGCAAGTGCTTAAAAGGGACACACTCACCCCGTCCTAGCCCTCTCTGTCGGCTCGCGGCCCCTGTTCCTTCAAATAAAAGTTTTATATTAAAGTTGTAAGATCTGTTTTTGTTTGCAGTAATTTGGTACGCGCTCATTCTAGTTGTACATAGTACATATTATTTCTATGGCTCCCACAGACGAATTAGTTCCGTCCAAGTATTACATTCTCTAGACAGCAATCCATAATCTTGTCGCGTGCCCGTGCTGGAACAGTATCAAAACGAGCGAACGATTTGCCTTTCTCTGATTCAAACTGGGAGCTGATAAACTAGAACAGCGAACTAGTTTGTTTATGAGTGGCAGCGCGACGACCTCAACTGAGCGATCTCCATCGCGAAATAAAAAAATAATATTTAACTAATATACGCAAGTCACATGATTACATGCTCAGTGCCATGCCAGATATACGCCAAGGAATTAATAATATATTATTACTACTATTTATACGCATAGACATAGAGTAACTTAAGTATTGGGCTCAGATATGACATTTACTACCACATTTGTTTACTAGAGCATGAACCAAATACTCTAGGGGATTAGCGGTCTTCTAGAGTAATTGGTCCATGACTAGAGCTAGCATGAGTTCAGGATGGGATAAAAATACTCATTTACTTAACTATG
The DNA here is from genome assembly GCA_934044485.1 of Apeira syringaria. Taxonomy (NCBI): domain Eukaryota; kingdom Metazoa; phylum Arthropoda; class Insecta; order Lepidoptera; family Geometridae; genus Apeira; species Apeira syringaria. Next base: position 7,857,303 of record OW203659.1, read on the forward strand.
CGAAGATTACATGTTGCTATCATGGATTTGTATACTTCGTAAACATGAATTTGTATAATTCGTAAGCTGGATCGCGTACTCGATATTAATTATCTATCACATACAAGAAATATACTGTAAGCCAAAAGTTTAGGATTCAATTTTCTTTTTGTCATGCGGCGCTTCACTCGAGTGCTAACTAGAGCAAGAGCGTCGGCGACCGTTCTTGGCGGAAGTAGAACAATCACTCCCAAGTGAAATTTATAATAACAATAAAATATAATAAAGCTCTTAAAAAATATCGTACCTATTTGATATTCGGAAATAAATAGCGATTTTCGATATTTCGAAATAAAAATATTGCCGATTCATCGATTATTTTCTAAAAAACTACCGATATTTTGCCATAACGATTCGATAGTTGGTGCCCTTCCCTAGTTCAAAGTATTTACGATTTTCTGATTTGGTTGTTTCTTTGAAAAATTAAATTTGGTAAGTGTCCATTGATTTTTCTAATTAGTGTTAATATAATAATAAAGTTTCGTTTCTAAGGCACAAAGTAGTTAATAATTCAACGTCATTAGAAGTTTCCTTCCATGGATAAATGTAGTTCCCACAATTCCCGCCAAAATAGTTTTATGTGTTATCTGATCTGTTACTTACCTAGCTTTTATTATTGTAATTGTGCATCGTATAAGTTTTAGATGAAATTTGATGCGAATGCTAGCGTTTTTATTCAAATGGCGCGTAAGAATAAGCTCTAATACCTATGCAAAACATTTTTGAGATTCAGAAGAAATTTTCATATTCCCAAAGTTGTTTCTTTTCTAAATGATTCAAGTGTCGTTTGGGAACTAACCCCCAACATCGATACATATTTTAACAATTATACATCTAGAGAGGATAAATAATATAATTGGTTTTTAGTTGTTATTTTAGAGCAAGCCTTATTAACATCATACTTTACAAAAAAACAAACTAATTTCTCCTTGTCCTTATCCCACACTTGGTGGGTTCGGCTAAACATGTTTTTCTCTTCCACTTTATTCTATCACTAGTCATTTCAGTGCTCACACCTTCTAAAGGCAGTTCATCCATAACTTCTTCGGCCTTCCTCTACCTCCATATATCAAACTATATAAATAATGAAATATATATCCAGTATGTACATAGTATTAATGTATTTTATGCATACATATTAAAGCTTTACCGCATGACGACAAGTGATAGCTAAAGTGCAGATAAAAAGCATTGACATAATGCTTGAATTTTTTAAGAGTATTGTCTTCGACCCATCATAGTGATTATTATTTTCTACATTAGTAATTAATATAATGTAATAGGAACCATAATGTATATTAATTTTATCATGACCATAATTAAAAAGATAGATAGATAGATAGATAGAAAACTCTTTATTTGCACACTATTTAAAAAACTACACACATCAAAAAAACAAACAAATATAGATACAGTGATACAAAGGGCGGCCTTATTGCTTAAAGCAATTTCTTCCAGGCAACCAAAAAAAAGATAATATATGTTGGAAACATATATTTATTTATTATTTTTGTAGCATACACAATTACACTCTTTGTAATCTATTTAAATAATTATGACATTAAATGTTATAATGTTTGTTAGATTATGATACCAGACATTAATGAGTGTATGTTTCTTCTGTTTATATACTGATATTTGTATTCACATTCTTATAAGCAAAAAAATGTTTACAAGAAAATGGAATAACTTGCACACACAAGTGTGAAATAACTTGTTGAAGTCTGTACCATGACAGTTCAAAAAAGTAACTATCATCACAGTAGTGTGAGCATAGTATCATCTTCGACAAGTTATTTCACACTTTTAAGCCTAAGCTACTCACGGGATCAATTGTCATTGTGTATGATCACCAATTTCTCAACCTGCAACTATAATGTCATCAACATATGCATAGTGCTTGAGTTTGAGTTATTGGAGTGCAACTCATAAACAGCTTGACTGATTTTGATTAAAATGAAATGGGACCACCTCAGAAGTATATTCTATTAAACAAAAAAGAATCATCAAAATCGGTTCAAAAACAACCAAGTTAAGCGCAAACACACATAAAAAAACATTTAAAAATATATATGGTTGAATTGATTAACCTCCTATTTTTTAAATTAGTTAATAATTTGCTTTTTTTTGTTTTAAATGGTGAAGGTGTTATTTTTATAAATCAACTAATGTTTATTTCTGTTGATGCTGAATATTATTGTGTTCTTTTTATTTACAGATAACGGATAATATGTATGTTTTCTTCCTACCCCCAACACGAAGAGGTTGCCTTGCAGCTTTAAATACTATGCTTAATTACCATGTAAGTTTTTCCATATGTACTTATTTGTTGTCAAGTTTTGGTAGGTATTCGTAAAAGGCTGCATTGTGGTAGAGTATCTACTTCCTCGGAAATCCATAACAAAAGGATGTTGATAAGCAATATTTCGTTTTAATTCTGGGATTTTTAATAATTCCAGCAAACTTACGTAACCGTAAAACTCTTCGACACGTGTTTCGCCTCTTCACGAGCTCCTGAGGATGCTCAGGAGCTGCTGACTCGTTGATCGCCTGACGATATGTTACGGTACCCAAAAACAATACAACTAGGTACTAAGAAGATTGCATTGCATAATTATTGAATTCCTAATACATAATCCCACTAATATTACCTATAAATGTGAAAGGTTGGATGGATGGATGGATGTTTGTTGCTCTTTGACTCTGAAATCGCCGAACGGGCTTGCATGAAATTTGGAATGAAGACAGCTTGTACCCTGGAATAACACCGGCTTTTTATCCCGAAAATATACTGTTCCTGTGGGGTGCCGCGAAGACACAAAAATCGTCAATACCACATACCATTTCACCGCGGGTAATACCGCGGTGTCGCAGCTGGTAACAAATAAGACTTCAAATATGTAAAACTAGCTGCGCCCCGCGGTTTTACTCGCGTGGTGATGATTGATGATGATGAAAAGTAGCCTGTGTTATTCCTGCCCTTGAAGATCTACATACCAAATTTCATCCAAATCTGTTTTACCCGCGTGGTGATGAAAAAGGGTTTAGAGTTTGCGATATTGATTGTTGCTGTGATGAGGATTGTTTGGCTGCCGAGCTTGAATTGTTAGTTAGTAGCCTATGTGTTCTCCCGGGACTTAAAGTATCTCCATACCGAATTTCATTAAAATCCGTTTTACCCTCGTGGTGATAAAAAACAGTGATGATGGTAACGATGAAAATAAGTCTATGTATTAATCCAACGTATAAGGTATGTATGTACGAAATTTCATCCAATTCCGTTCAGGAGTTTTTGCGTGACGTGAAGAGTAACAAACATACATCCATACTCACAATTTTTGCATTTATAATATCAGTAGGATTTTATTAGGAAACTAAATAGGTTTTGAATAATAATGTATAACAATAAATTATTATGGCCATGTTCTATTAGTATAATAATTAGTGCTTCCTAACCAATAATTAGTGGTCCGTGAACGATTTCTAATTTCGCGGGCGACGTATCGCCGAGCACCGTGAGAGAACGCGGGTCTCAGCAAATAACGCGGAACGTACATGCAAGGTGGTAAATGTTCTCTTAAGGCCCCCCCTCCCCCGGCGACTTTGTACATCGATGCTGTCGCGCATTTTGTGAATGATGCTTCTGCATCGCGACTGTAGCGATGCAAACGCGCGACCGTTCCGACGGCATCGGGGGAACGAAGGGTGGAGAACGGAGGGAGGGGTGCTAGGGAAAATGCCGCGGGCGTTTGCATCGCGACTGACGCGAGACAGCACCGCTACTGCAGCGCTACAAAAAGTCGCCGTGGGTGAGGGGGCCTAAGAAGTGCCTTATATTATACGCCTTTTAAAATCTAGTTAGGTACTGAAATAGACTAATACCACGAGGTTCGTAGGTAATTTGTTGGGCAGAGGTTGAGATTTTACTAGGTGACAAGATAAATCTGATCAACTATAAGGACAATTATAATGAGAAACATTTTTAAGATAACCTTCGCGCCTGTATTTGCAAGTTTGTAACAACTCTTTAGTGAGAGAAGAATATGGTTAGAGTTAATTACAACACATTTTGTGCTTAGGTATCACTCATATGCTAGTTAGTATGTTGTATACCTACCTATGCTAATTTAAATAATAATTTTATTAAGATGTTCCGCGGGTCTCGAGGGCGAAGGCGGGGAAACCGTGGATTCAGCCGCGGCCGCGGCCGCGGCCGTGGCTGGGCTGCTGGCGGTGGCGGGGGCTGCAACAAGTATCGTTCCCGGGGCAGGCGCCGCGGCCGCGGTGCGCGTGCGCGCGGCCGAGGAGACGCCACCGTCGCCGCCGCTACAGCGCCCCCGTCCCCGAATCGGAGCCAGTCGCCGCCCCCGCCCGAGGATCTGGAGCCTCCGTGGGTGCCCGACACTGCAGCGTATGTGGTGCCAGATAAAGAGCGTGATGATGTGGTACCACAGGTATACATATTTATGTGCTTCTATTATTATAATATATATAGCGCCTAAAATCCGCCTACATCTTTAAGGATAAACTTCGCGCCTATATTGGGTCTACCACGTTACTGCAGTGCATCCGGCATGTTTACTGAGGCACGGATCGATGGTTTCACCCGGAAGAGATGTGCCTCATTACTAAGCAGGTGGCAGGGTAGCCGCAACATCATTCTAAAAACTCTGATTGATGGCGCATTGTTAGCTCATTGGATGCGACTACACTGTGGGTAGTCGCAACCACTTGCAATTATATCCTGTATTTTAAATTTTGCATTTAATTAGTTTTATAAGTAGTTTCAGTTTTTAAGTTATAGGTCTATGACCTGAAATAAATGAATAATAATATATATTCATAAACTTCAGTTATGGTTGGGCAAAATTGGGGAAAACAATTATTCTGTATTTAAGCTCTTGTGGAGGACGTAAAGAATGACACCAGTAAGGCAAACGTTCAAGAAATCTTTAGGAGTCATCAACAAATGTTGATTGATGAATTCAGTTGTTCCTTCTGAAAACATTCTGATAAGAAGCAAAAGTTGATCAAAGACTAAATCACAACTTCAGTGAAGTTACAAAAGAAAACAATTCCACTTAATACTCATTGAAAATCAAAATTGTAGAAGCTGTAAGAAAGCATTGCGCTTTCATATATGATACAACCAGTTTATGCGAACATGTGATGTGGGTCCGTTCCAGAGAATCTTGGCTGAGCAAATGTCTGCCACAGCTATAGTACTCTATCAGTCCACAGACGGGTTGATCAGTAATTAATGCAATGAAACTGTGTGAATACTATGGGACTGACATTGTCAGTGTACGACTCACAGTCCAAAAGAAAAGAGTTTTCTGCTTTGTTGGTAATTAAAAACAAGACAGGTATACTTTCCTTTTCATCGATTGAATAAAAACTACTGAGTTTTAGATTAAAGTTCAGAATAGAGGTGCTTATTATGAATTCGCCTATTACTTTCATGGGCTTATTCTGTTCTTTATCTAGCTTGAATAAGTGGGTTAGTGTCTGTCGCCTACACAGATACATTTTTTTCTATATTGTTTTTGTATGTATCTCTTGTGTAATGTGTGTGTCAATAAATGTTGTTTCTTTCTTTCTTTATTTACGCTTATGATTATATACTTTATAGTAAAGTAAAAAATATTAAGCGTATTTTTGTATTATGCTCATTTAAATTGACGGTCGCCGTGGCTCCGTCGGAAATGCCACGACTTCTGGTTCCCGACGACTCTGGGTTCGAACCCGGGCAGGGTAAAACATTTATGTGATGAGCATGGATGTTTGTCCCAGCTATTGGATGTTTGTTGTGATGTCATTGTGTCTCTCGCGACACAGAATCAAAGTGAGGGGATGTGAGTTTGATAAGTAAATAAAATTTTGAAGATGTCCTGCGGACTTCGAGGACGATGGTGGGGAGACAGTTCGGTTAGCCGTGGCTGTGGCTATGGCTGGGCCGCAGGTGGTGCCTGGGGTCGCAATATAGCACGCCGCGGCGGCGGGAGTACGCGTGCGCGCGGCCGAGGCGACGGCACTAACTCCGACCTCGAGCCCGAGCCCGCCCCCACCGCCGCTGCAGGGGGCGCCGGGGGCCGAAATACCCCGCGTGCGAATGCGCGCGGTCGAGGCGACGCGGCCACCGTCCGCCGCTCCACTGTCCTCGAGCCCGAGCCGGCCACCATCGCCACCGCTGCAGCATTAGCCGGCGCCGGATAAAAAAGCCTGGCGACGCGCTACCTAGGTAAGGTAAAAAAACGTTAATAACCTGGGCACGACGATCCACCTTCTTTACGCAGAGAAGTACGCTTAGAGATCTCGATCTTGCATCAGAAATTATTATCTCCCACGAGACCTAATCAGAAGAATAGTAGTAGGTACCTATCTTAAAAACAAACAGGCGATGAATCTGAAAAATATAAGTACAGTCAATACTTCAGCTACTATAACATCGAAAGTTCCCGATAGCCTACTCGACACTCACCTATGACCATCTATGCAACTCCACGGTGCTCGATTTTTTTTTCAAACAAGGGTATTAACATAGGGTACCTAGCATTAATACACACTGTTAAAGCACTGTACCGAAAAAAGTAAAACGCTCATACTCGTACATGCGTGTTTATTGGACTTGTCTAAAAAAAATATTTGAAAGAGTGTGTTTGGTAAAAGCCCGATGCAGGTTATCCAAACAAATATATACAAATTACGATGTGGAGGGAGGCAATGTGGTCGGACATTACCAAAACTTCTTTTGTTCATTTACATTAACAAAAACAAGCTGATCAATGAGCTCATAGAAGCATGCATCTCCGATGTATCATCATCACCATCTCAGCCATAGGACGTCCACTGCTGGACATTGGCCTCCCCCATTGATTTCCACAAGGACCTGTTGGAAGCGGCCCGCCCGCATCCAGCTCTTGACTGCGATCTTAGTCAGGTCGTCTGTCCACCTGGTCGGTGGCCGTCCTATGCTACGTTTGCCAATCCGTGGTGTCCATTCGAGAACTTTTCGGCCGCAACGGCCATCAGTTCGTCGAGCTATGTGCCCTATGTGTATGTATCATAGGTGCGGTAAAAGTTAACAAGAAAAATGACGCTGACAGTATGGTACTGCTGCTTAGTCCATCAATTGGAAGACTAAGAGACCTAGTAAAAGTATTTTGAAAGACCATGGACACAAAGTGAAATACTGAAAACAAACATCCAAAACATGTTCCCCATACTAAACTGTATGACACAGTCCCTAATTGTAATCAGTTTGAATACCTAGGTCATATAGTTGGATAATAAGGAATGGATAAAGGGGAGGAGAATGCAACGCCGGCCGTGAAAGCCTTAGAGTTTACATACTTGATTCTAGGTTAGCAACCTATAGGTGAGATATACTCAAAAAGTAGCTTAGCACTCCTTGTTTCTCCAATGATACTGCAAGCACTGCCTCGCTTTTCCAGTGCATCTAGTATGTTTGCCAAAACTAGAACAAATAGTTTTGGCCCAAAGTAAGAATTTATCACCGAAATTTTTTTTTAGCGTTTCGTACAGCCTTACGAACGGAACCGATACGAGGTCTACTTAATCCGGAATATTTCCTGGCATAGCCCATGCTCGGAAATTCTCTACGAGAAGAAAGCCGAAACGAGATCAGTGGATTATCAAGTTGAAATTCCAGGGATGCTGAACTTATCGAGATGCAATCAGAGGTGCTCTGTAGGAGACCATAGATTGACTAAAGTAGCATCCACTGGCATTAAGAATAGACGAGCTGATTAACATGCGTTTTGTATGTACAATGCAGTTATAGTAACTTTTTAGTAGCATACACTTGTTTGACACCAGTTTACATGAATATAGTGATTTTTTTTAAATACTGTAGATTTACGTTTTGCGTTTGACCACTATCTCACATGATGGTCAGTGACAATGTGGTCTAAGATGTTATCACGATAGAATACTTATCTGGCTCTCAAGGACTTCTGAACATACTATGTGTTTGGTGACAATTTATAAAACTTAAGGGTGGTAGTTAGCCGGGCGGGTACTCGAGAATACCCTACCAACAATTCTGGAAATTTGATAACGGTGTTACCTTCACCGCATTATATCAATTTAATGTTTGTTAGTATATATTTAGTTTATAAGTACATCTACCTTTTCTTTCACCCGCAGGCGTTGCCGTAGCCGCAGAAGCCGATGAACAATTAAAGATATTTCAGTTATAATTATGATTATATTATTCAATAAATACAATCTGGAACATTGTCTTTTTATTATACATTATAATATACATTTGCAATACCAAATGTAATCCTTATGAGTTACTCGTATGATTCAAGAGGTTCACAGAAACTAAATATTCATGCACAGAATATTTGAGAGAAAAGGAATGTCACTTAGTATGAGTGAATAGCAGGATGTATTATGATCCAAGAGTGTAAGGTTGAGCAGCATAATATCTAGACTTAGATTTGGCCATTGTTGTTCACCTGTTTATTTAAAAAAGCTAAGAATCAAAGACACATCCCTCTGTGAATGTGGCTTAGACAAAGGTGACTTAAATCACATTTTCTTTTCATGTTCTAAATTTGATCTTGAGCCATTATATTCATCTCTAATACATTAAAAGTTTCAATGTCCTGTTCATATAGATAATATTCTATGTAATATAAATCGCATTGCTATTAATATAATATCTAGTTTCAGACAAACCGAATTCAAAATTACCTCCTTCAGTTTAATTGACACTGGCAATAATGTTCTATAACTTTTGGTAAGGTGATGATTTTGAAAAAGATGAACTTATGACAAATGATTATGATTGAGGAAAAATTGAAAAGTAGGTAGCACTTGTATTATGTTATTATTGTATCGTACACCAAATTTTTATATTGAAATGTAAAGGTTGTGGCGGAAGTTGAAAGTGATCTCATAATCAAGTGAGTAGGTATCACTGTGATTAAAGAAATTATGGTAAAAATCGGACTAAATTGCTTTTTTATATGTATATAAGTTTTTGCCTGGTAGAGATCACTTTTAGTGATAAGGCCGCCCATTGTCACACTGTAAATTTATGTTTATTGTAATTATTGTTTTATATTTAAGGTGTAACAATAAAGAATTTTCTAATCTAATCTTTAAGGTTTGTTCATTACCAAGTGAACATACCTTTTTAAATTAATATAACCAAATATTTGATTATCTTCTATTCCGCCCATCCAACCCCAAAAAGAGCCTTTATTTACAGTCCCGGACAGATGTGTCACAATTCAAACATTACTACACGACAGTAGTTGGGCCGTGGCGCCAGCCGCCTTAGATAGATAGGAAACTCTTTATTTGCACACTATTTCAAAAACACACATACAAAAAAAAAAAAAATATATAAATACAGTGATACAAAGGGCGGCCTTATCGCTTAAAGCGATTTCTTCCAGGCAACTAAACATACAGGAATTGTCATAAATTTTAAGTGGCGGCAAATCACCGCAATTTCTACTTAAATAGATACATAATATAGGTACATGTATAAACTTTAGCATAAATAATATACTTACACATACTACATAATATATAACTACTGATAAATATCTAATACTTATTTAGCAAACTTCGCTTAGAGCCGCCTTATGTAGCTTCCAAGAAATAAGTGTTACCTATTCCGTCAGTTTTTTAGAATACCACCTTCACGCGGGAGACAATTAGTTGCAATATCTATGCCCCAAAGTTTGTTTGAGGTCTTACAGCATTTATAACTGCTTGAAGTTGGAGGTGGTAAAAGCATAAGTCTAAGCGAACTCTTTTAAACCTATATCCTATTGCCCGATCGAGCTGTAAGAAGGTATTCTATCTTCAAATATTGAAACACGCCTGCGCATGAACCGCCATGATATATCATAATAAATGTCAGTCAAACTCAGCTGACATAATTTCTAAAGTTCCTCATAATTATTTACGTTTTGAAAATATTTTTTCTTGCGACGCAATGGATCAGGAGAGGTCAACAAGCTGTTCACTTCCGCTGTTCAATTTATTGAAATTAGGAATTTTCGAGACCCTTTACGCTAAAACAAGTTCAAATCCCAATACAAGACCGAATTCTCCGAAGAGAGAACCGGGGATTCCGGTCGGGCCATGTTCTGACCAGGCAGGCGGCGGCGACGCCCCACCTGCACGGCCGCGTAAGTGCGCTTGTCCAAGTGATTCCGCAAAATGTTCAGCTAGTGACCGAGGAAAGACCGGGGCGGGAGTCACCGGCTCTCGAGCTGGACGTAACTGCCCCGTTAAAGACGAGGACGTGCTGCCAGCAGGTGCAATCAACCCTGGCCTTCTTCGACACATACATAACGCAGCTCGGTATCGTTTGCCTCAATGTTTTGAAGGCGCTTGCATCTCTGTGAAGCAGAGCTCAACAAACAACTGGGTATTGGGTCATTCCATATCATTTAGCTCCGTTTCTCCCGGAGGGTACAAGCTGTTGCTATCTTATGTTGATAAGAACAAGCCGACGGCATTACCTTACTTCGTGATGGAGGCGGCGCCGGGTGGACAGATGAGCTGCGAGTTCCGCGTGGGTCCTTCTCCGGGCACGAGAGCTACGATAGTGGCCCAAGTTGCTGACAAAGAATTCTATAGTTTTGAAAGCATTGTAGATGCCTATTTCCGGAATGCTACCGCGTCAATAATAGCGGTCAACAGAGAGTTTATTGCCCTTCATTATTTACAGGTTAGTGTTCAGTAATTAAGATACAACCTTTTACTTTCTACATCTCACTAGGTCTAAATGTATTGAATCTTATATTTCATTTGAAATGTATAAATAATTTTTCATCGTCAGTTTTTAGTAACGAAGATGGTCACTAATTTACGGTGACAATTTTTTTAAACGTGAGTTTCGTAGCTAGCGAGGCGGGTACTGAAAACTACCCGGCCTACCATGTTGTGGATTTGATATTACTGAAACTACACCGAAAACTCAAGCTGGGGGTGAGATCGAACCAAACACCTCAGGCTGACAGTTGACGATCACGCCGCGAAGCCATCATTGCAAAATTATTACGTCTCTTATAACTGCCGCTTTTGCGGCCCAAAACGGATTTAGGGGAATATAACCTCTATATAAAGATAATGATAATACATCAACATTCAGGAAGCTGAATATGGTTTTGCCATTGTTGACCAGTAATAAAACCATATGAACATATACATCACAACATAACTACCTACAATAAATTAGTACTATTCTCGACTGAGATAAATGGGTAGATAAAACATTTATTTGTGTCTCCAATACACACGTAAAACTAATTATATACAGGGTGGAATTTTATGACGCCACCCGTAGGGAAAGTACTCTAAACAGTGGAGATGTTGCTGGACATACACCTCCCCCATTTATTTCCACAAGGACCGGTTGAAAGCGGCGCGCATCCAGCCTACTTACCATATTTTAAATATATTCCTACTCAAGAACAAATTGTATCAATTTAAAAATATATTGTCCATACTTGATATAACTCGTTCTAAAGTTGAAACTTATCGTTAATAATTAACGTGTTATTGTGTTATAGTTACGAGTAGGTATAGGTGCAATGCATCTTTACTTGTGATGATAGTCAAACTTTACCACTTAATTTTAGGCATGTCATACGTGGCAGCCGCGATTTATCAGCGCTCGCTCCTGTAATTTAACAAATTCAATAGGCTCACATATCAAATATTTTAGTAAACTTATGAAAAGAGTCCTCGTAGGTACGTGCAACGATCGATATGGATTGGCGTGTCGATCCTCAGTTTGTCGGAGTCTGATAGTAATTCTAATACATAGTTATAATTCACATTGTTCAGGCGGTTACTGATAAGATTTCGCTGGGGGCAGAGATTGTGGCTCGAGGTCACGGCGCGGAGCTAAGCTCGGCCTCCGGTGCCGGCCGCTGGGCCACCGACGAACACTCCGTGAGCGCAACGCTGGGCAACCGTGGGCTGGACCTCTGCTACGCGAGAGCCGTCACGCCCTACCTGTCTGCGGCAGCGATGCTTGAAGTACGTTCACATCTTAAACATATTTGTCATATGAGCAGTAGCTGAACTCATTATCATATCAATCTGCTTTTAATTTTAATAATAGTGCTAGTGACTAGCGACCATGTAAGCTGGAGGGCTTACATGGTCGCTAGTCACTAGCACTGGCTTATTTTACTTATATACAGATGCAAGAAAGAGCTGAGACTCTTTCTTGCATCTGTATATAAGTAAAATAAGCATTTTCTTTTATTCTGGTAACTATATTTAGGTAACTATGATAAAATATTTTTAATAAAAGGTTTTCAAGCTTCGCAGGCAATATCTAAACATATTGATAGGCGCTCAAATTTGAATAGAGACACAAAAGCACATTATGGTAATAATAAAGTTAATTCTGATTGAACAAAATTCGATTTCATTTGCTAGTTAATTAGTGAATATAAAACTTTCGAGCGACCACATAAGTAATTACTTATTTTCTTTGTCAAAAATTTTCGCGGTAAAGATAAATTAAACTGTGTCTTGTATTAGAAGAAGCAATTTAAAAAGTCTAAAAATGTGATTAGTTATACATTATTTTGAGAACGTTCGTCATCTGTAAAGAATATATCCTCTAATATTATAAACGCAGAAGTTTGGGAGTATGTGTGTAACTGTGTATGTGTGTAAGTTTGTCACCTCTTCACGCTCAAACGGCTACACCGATTTCGATGAAATTTGGTATGGATATAGCAGGGTATAACCCTGGATTAACACATAGGCTTATTTTCATCATCACCATCATCACCGGTTTTCATCACCACGCGCGTAAAAACGTACCGGGGCACAGCTAGTATATAATATGCGTAATAGTTAGAAATATTTTGTGTGATGCAGCAATGCAAAGGTCATTGTAATCTCGGTCGCATGCCACCACCAATAAAACTTTATCGCTCGATTTACAGGTGGGTTTTGCAATCCGTCGAGCGGTGGCAACGTTAGCGTACGAGTGGCGATCAGATAAGTGGACGGTCCGCGGCTCGGCCGACTCAGACGGGCTGGTCGGTGCTACCCTGCAGCGGGCCCTGGGCGGGAACAGAGCCCAACTGGCCTGCGCTCTCTCGGCGCTGCTCAACCATCCCAACAACAAGTTCCGACTAGGCTTCGGTGTCACTGCTGCCATTATTTAAATTAAAAAAAAACACCGTAGAAACAGTGTAAAGTAAAAAACACACATCAGATAATATTATTATTAACAATATTGAGGCAACAAATACTTATATGAAAAATAGCTGATATGAGTAAGCTTGTTTTAACCCATTCATTGTAAATTGAAGAGTTCTGCTAGCAAATCTCTAGCAAATAATTGAGTACAGTATGAAAAAGTTTATTGGGGTATTTAGATATTTTGACGACCGCAAATAAAATTAATCTTAGGAAATCATTATCTAAAATAGGTAGACCCGTGCTAAAAATCAAGTTTATTTATAAAGCTTCCTAATTTATTAATATTTTTATAGAGATTGTTATGTAGTTTTTAAATTAGATTAGCTTATACATAGGTCGTGATTTATTTAACACGTATTTTATATGTTCATAGTTTTTAATTATTTATAATCTTGAAATAAATGTTCTGAATATACAATTGGTTTTAATATTATATATACATCTTACCTGAAGTCGCACACCTACTTATCACAGTTAGAAGTTGATATATACATTATTCAGAGTGTTGTCCTGACCGTTAGACACAAACACAGCGTTAAAAATTCATTTTCAATGTAACGATAATGTAGGCGTGTATTATCTGCACTACGAGTACGTGCTACGAAGACACTACGACCGTAGCAGCAGCGAAGGGCGGGCGCCTGCGCGATATTTGGGCGGGGTCACTAGCGCCGCCCTGGATCGCTCCCCGTATCAATTTGCTCTTTGTTGTTTGGGAATTAAGGTGCAGTTTAATCTGTATGCGCGTGGAGGCTAGGTGTGGGCGTACAGTGTAGCGGTTACTGCAGTGTGTGGTGCGTAGCGAGCAGAGCGTGGCGAGCTGAGCCCGCGCGGCGACGCGGACGCGTGCTCGCGGCAGTAATGGTGATGGAGCGGCTGGCGGACTTCGTCAGCAAGTCGCTGGAGGGAGGCGAGGCGCCGGCGCCGCCGCCCGAGCCCGATTCGGAGGATCCCGATGACGTAGAAGTCGATATTACAGAGTTGGATGAGAAAGCGCCCCCTGTGAAAAGACCGCGGAATTGGTTGCTTTCACCTGTACCAGTGCAGCACTGTAAGAGAGAGACGGCTAATGACGATGAGGATGATCATAGGCATGGTGAGTTGATTTGCATATGAAATATGAATTATTTATTCGTATTCCTAGAGGCACCTTCCAATTCACGTAGAATTTCAGCTTGGTTTACTACGCCGTATACAATATAGTGCTTTAGCGCACCGAATGCACTTCTGCGTAGAAGTGCATTGAACTTGCCTGTATGGGACACTTAACTTATACTTCTCTAGCAGAAACCATATACCCAGGTTTCATAGTCAAGGTTTTTAGCTATGTCTGTACTTAATATAAATGTATTTATTTAATTACCTCCATTTATTTAGATGGTCTTTAGAGTTAAGATAAAGAGAAAAATCTCATTTATTGCCTTAAATATAGGTAAGGTTTTTAACAAAGACATGATAGAAACATTACATGTAAGGCAAAAGGGTTATGGTCAGGATGTGCAGAATTTAAATCACCGGGTGAAAATAGACTGCGCTGTTTTTCAGCATATCCCTTCCCGGACAAGTGTTTGCCGGGTTACGAAAAAAAGTTGTGTAAAAGGCGGATCATACAATGCTTTAACAAATTGCAGAATAGACTGAAATGGTTCTTGATACTGTCTGTCTGTTTGTCTGCTGTAACCTATAAACTTAAATAATCATTTATATATTTTTTCAAACTTTAAAAGTTTGCTTACGTAGCTGTTTTCGTTGTCATTGAGATTAACAGGTAATTAAATTAAATGTAACAAAATGATATGAAAATTGATTGTATTGTATAAATAAATTACAGAGACTGTGCATATAATATTAGTTGTTAAATAAGCCCATAAGTAAGATAAATAGAAGAGAAGAACCACATTGTCCATGTATCCTTCTAGGTTTGCGTGCTAAATCCTAGACAACTTCATCACTTAACATCAGGTGAGACAGTTGTCAAACGCAAACTTATAATATGTAAAAAAAAAAGTATATATATATATTTTTTTCAATAGAACTTTAAGGAAAGTTCAAGAATTCTCTCTCAATTACTACTGAATGGTAGGACAGTGGTCAAACGCCAGCTTATAATTAATAAAAATAAAGAAATGAATATAATTCCAGAGCGTGTTCACTAGTTGTGTGTGTCGCGTATAACATTATGTACTAGGTACCTTCGTGCAGTAAGTAGATTCTAATAGGAGCTCAGGTAGTATTTTAGTGTTAAAATGAAATCGAGATAACATTACAAAGAAACAATTACACTAAACCATTTGCTCTTTTCTGAGAGAACAACAAAAACAATTTTTGATGCCCAATACTGCTTACTTTCCATAACAATAATTAAAATCTATAACGAATTAGGTAGTATAATTAGAAATTGTACTACCTAATGTAATATACCTATGATACCTAATTTATATATTAGATATCATGTGCATATGATTATAATACCTAATAATTATAAATCACAATGTGGTTGTGGCGGGCATGACGACACTAATGCGGTATATTGGAAAACCTGGAAAGGTGGACTTTTTAATGTGTACAACATATGTTTTTGTAGTTGGTACTGATGAAAGCTATAAAAATATTTAATTTATAAAATGTGTAATCAGTATATATTTATCTTGCTTTTAATTTTTCTATCATAAGCACAACGGGTATACGTGTATACTCTAGTATTCTGAAACTCCACGGCTGTTACCGAATTTATTAGAAAAAATATTCTTTATTTTTGTATAAAATGTTATATATTATAAGGTTGCGTTTTACAATTGTCTCTTCTGATGTTAACTGATGGCGTGGTGTAGGATGTAGCACAAAAGCAATAATAGGTGGCAAACAAGCGGACGGGCCGTCTGATGGTAAGCGATCACCGCTGCCTATGGATTTCTGCAATATTGGAGGCATTACGATACGATGCTTATCCTTTTTAAACTGTTAACTTTCCTTTTAAAGAATCCTATACTAAATCCACTCGGTAACACCGAGGGAGGAAGCTTGTTCCACATTCTGCAGGTATAAGGCTAAAACGATTGGTAGAATCGCACAGTATGTGACTCCCATAAGTCAATAATAATGTGGATGAGCTTTCAAGCGGTATTATATATAGCCGTACTGGCTATCGCGGTGATAAAGCCGTGATGCCGCAATAAGGTTGAAGAGCTCTTCAGAGCAGTCTCCGTTCTATATACGGTAGAAAATACATGGAGACCAAATTGTTCTTTGCCTCGTAATAGTGCGCATAGTACACTATAAATAACAGAATGAATATGTTAACTCATAGATTTTGAATCCTGGTAGCCGGTTATCACGAGAGCACTAAAGAAGAGAATAAATCTTCTAACATCTTATAATTTAAACATGATGTTACCTTCACGGGAAGCTCGATATAGGATTCAATTGGGTAAATGTCTAATCGGTGATTAACCGTCGGCAAACCAGTCGTAACTTTACAGGAACTGCAGTTAGAAACTATACGTCATCCTCCTACTCACCAGATCATGCTCCACGGACTACCATTTTTTTCATGATTTGGACAATTTCCTTCGTAATATTTTTCCCCCAGAAGGCAGTACAAAATGTTTTCACACAGTTTGTCGAATCTAGATCCCCAGAGTTGAAGGCATATATATACTCGTGGAGGCAAACAACAAATAAATGAACTTCCGATAGATGGCAGCAATGTATAGATAATGAGGGTAAATAGAGATTTAAGATATATGTAATATATTAGTTATAATTTTTTATCCAAAAAAAATGGAATCGACTTCGACACTCAAAAGTGTGAAATAACTTGTTGAACCTCTTTTCAGTGACCTTTGCTACTCAAGGAATCAATTATTGTCAGTAATCCTCAATATAGAAGTCATATAGATAGACGTAACACTGTTCAGTTATTGGAGTGTAACTCAAAAACCGCTTGACGGATTTTGATAAAATTTAAATGAGTCCACCTCGGAAGTATACTCTATTAAAAAACATCAAAATCGGTTCATAAACGACGAAGTTATCCGCGAATACACATAATAAAATATAAAAAAACTATGAAAAAACTTTTTTAAGTCGGTTAAAAAATGAAAATTTAGTAAATCGGCAATTTCATACTTTAACCCGGAACCCCTTAAGAGAAATAGAGCCTAGCTCCTTGAGCGTGGACCGCATAATTTAGTTAATGCACCTAATTTGCTTTAGTCTCAATCGGGCCCGCAATTCTGCAGTATTTATTTTATTTTTATTTATTTAGAATTCACACAAGGTCTTCAGGTCCCAAACTAGGCAGAGCCTGTGCTATGGTAACCTGATGACTGATATATATACTTATATACATATACACACCCAAAAATTGTATCTACGTATGGTTATTATAAATATTTTTAAAACCAGGACGACATTATTTCTTCCTGCGCTTTCACAAAATGCACAAATAGCTCGTGTAAAACTAACAACTGTGTGTGCATTTTCCTGCAGTTGTACCTATATAGTCCAGGTTTTAGTTACGCGATCTTAGCACTATCTTTTCCCGATCTTAGACCATGCCCTATCGCTTCTTTTTGATATAATATTAAGAATTATTTGTATATTGTTGTATGTATTGCTTCCGGGCTGTTTGGCCGTGATACTGATCATCAGTATCAGAGAAGACGCCACGGAGGAGAGTTCTACGCTCTTGTCGCCGCTCGGACCTGAACCACTGAAGATGTCGACCGCAGTGATCGACGAAACGTCTGGAACAAAAGTTTCACATAGACCACGGCCAAACAGCCCGGAAGCAATACATACAACATGCAACGCCGGCCGTGAAAGCCTTAGAGTTTACATTATATTTGTATATTATTTCGATGCAGAAGATAAATTGTGAATCTATATTTTCATATTATGTTGCCACTACTGGCTACTGGCTCGACAAGTCTAGTATCAAGACAGTCGTTCAGAGCAATTTAGCAAATTGAGAAGCTCTCCTTTTTATACGACAATTATGTAAATGGCAGGATTATCCACGAAGGCGGCGCTTCGGGCCACACCTCTCCCCTTTCGTCCCCGAGGATTCCGAGACACCTAACGACCTGAGCTCAGTGATTAATTGAGGAACACTAGCGGGTAAAGACCCCTCCACTTCCCCTCAAACACTTCAAGTGTCAGTGATTTATTTGATTGAGAAGTCTTTTCCGGATATCCATTAACGGCTTATTCATTTCGTTTTGTTTGGTGGATGCGTTAATTGATTGGTGTTGATAATACTAGGGCTTTGGCGGTGAAATTATATATTTATAAAATACCTACAGCAATGGAATATAAGGTGGATGTAGGTGTACTTCCTACGCTTAGATATTTACTTCTTCACTTCTCTGTCTTATTACTTCTTTGTATTTATACTGATATAGCAATGAGGAAAATATACGTATTACAAAAACACTGAAGCATTCCTATTCGTTTTATTTGTTATACTATATTTTCACATTGGTAGTTCATCCTAATTAAAATTTACACAACACTCGTGCGAGGCCGGGCCATAAAACATTCTTAAGAATGTTTTGTTTTGTTTTAGTCCAAAACGACAAAACCAAAGCATCAAGTATATTTTTCCCCTCTTTAGCCATCGGGATGAATAAAAAAACTCGTATTGATACTAACCATCTGTTTATATTTTCGCACCCTCAATGTCCTATACAGTTTAGTATTTACGTTGTTCAAAATCTTATTATTTAACATGTAGCTCACAAAACAGCCTAAATAATAATTATAACTTTTAAAAGATTAATTTTATAAGAAACTACCCTTACCTATTGCACCTCAGCCCCCTGATTAAGAACTCTTCGACAGCTAACCGAATCCGTCTTTAAAAACAAGTTTTTAATTTTCCTTTTATTGTCTTAAACACCTACCTACTAGATTTAAAGTTACATATAGGTAAGCTAAATTAACTCAGTGCCTCTTCCGACTCTCCGTCAAATCTAAAACTAACTACATAGCTACCAACCTAAAAGAATGGCACCTAAGGGTTGTTCAAAACGAAGTTCCTAAAAATAACTAAAAGTAGGGGGTAAGAAATAATAATATAAATAATTTTAGCCACTTGAAAGCGTACTTTTGTATCTTTTTTTTCTGACTAAAATGGGTTACTTCATACTCCCGTGCCCTACTTATATATTATGGGAACCTTTTACAATCCCTCGAGAGCCACGGGTGGTATCGTCGCTTTGTCTTGCTACTCACGATTACATTTACAGTTAACATCCCTTTTACAAAGAACGCGTTATCAATAATATTTATACTAAAACATATAAACAGAAAAACATTGCTTTTCCGCTGCGCCCCGCGGTTGTGCCCGTGTGGTGATGAAAAACAGTGATGATGGTGATGATAAAAATAAGCCCATGTGTTAATCCAGGGTATAAGCTATCTCCATACCGAATTTCATCGATATCGGTGTAAACGTTTGAGCGTGAAGAGGTAACAAACATACACACATACACACAAACTTTCGCATTTATATTATTAGTAGTAATATTCAAGTAATATCACAAAACATGTGGTATATTACTAAAACATTATTGGCAATTGAAATAACAGACAACTTATTTTTTTTCAATCATGACAGTGATGTCGATGGCAGGCATTAAGCAACTGAAAAGTTAAGATAATTAAATATAATAACGATTTACCAGATGCGGCAGACAAGTCACCCAACTCGGGCAGTGGAGGTGGCAAGCAGAGGCGCTCCCGCACCAACTTCACGCTGGAACAGCTTGGAGAGCTAGAACGGCTGTTTGATGAGACGCACTACCCAGATGCGTTCATGAGGGAAGAACTGAGCCAACGACTTGGATTGAGCGAGGCGAGGGTTCAGGTAAGAATCTCTGTAAACCATTATCCAGTAAAATTATTTTTATCTACAGTTCAGACAGTATAATCTAATCGCGCGGAGATAGAAAAAAAATCTGCGAATTATATTAACTTACAAGCTATATTTAATCACATCAACACATGCTATATCCATTCGCAATCATAGCGTACAATATTAATTAAGCTCGTACACCCCGTGACCCATTCGAGACCCCTACTCATTACTAATGCACGTAATTAGCTGCTATGGCCCAACAAGTGTTGTTTTATCGGCGATATATCTCGATTGCTCAATGTATCTCGATTAGAGCCTTATTACACTCGAATTCACTCGATCGGCGTTAAGTGCCTGTCGGAATGACCAGTGGTAGGGGAAAATGCAATGGAATAAAAATGGCTTGACCTCTTGTATCTTAACTAGTGTCACGCGAAGTCGCCTTTGTTGTATTGTAACGTGATTATTCCAGATTTATTATTTCTTGATATCTGGATGAATGATTTGACAATGACACTGTCTGCACAGTTTTTGTTTTAAATTCGTATTTATATTGACATGTTATAATTGTATTTTTTATATAATCGTATTACTATTAATGAAATAAATATAGATAAATAAGTGTCGTATCACTTTTACATTTCTATAATTTACGAGCTGTTGTTCTGCTGTTTCAAACGTTGTTCTGCTATGTAAACTATCGAAATGTCAAAGTGACACGATACTTCAATCATCGACGGTTAAACTATTCGCATATTTGTACAAACAAAAATACTAAAATAGGGATAAAAATGGTGGGTAGGGCAATGATGTTTTACTAAAGATGAGGTATATTCATACTGCGCGGTGCTCAGATTTTGTTCCTTGACGACATAAACATGCTTACTGCGACAGATAATACGGTACAAATAATATAGAAAAGGATAGCTATATGTTTAGACTTGCGCTTGAAATACGCGTCATAATGAAAATTACTACAATTGACTTAATTTTGCCGCCTCAGTTTCCGCGCGCTTGTGCGACATCTACCTCATATAAACATATAATATCATTGTGGTAGGGGGGTAAAAAATACTAAACGACCTATGGTCAGACCTACCGAACATACACAAAAAAATGATAAAAATCAGTCAAGCCGTTTCGGAAGAGTTTGGTTACAAATACTGTGACCTGAAAATTTATGGCCAATTTCGTGGGTGTGAATTTCTGGGTTTCTCTTATTCATTAAGACAGGCAATTCATAAATAATGCAATAGTAAATCAAATGTAATCATAAATAAAATTGGTATTCCGCTTAAATAGCAATTGCATCTCCATTGAATTATAGGTATATTGTGGTAGAAATAAGATCCATTACAATTATACTCTAAATAGAATAGCAAAACTAACAATAACAAGAATTCAGCATATTGTTAAAGACGATTATATAAATATTTCCAAAACTACAAAACTAACAGCGCAAATGAAATCAAGCTAAATACAATCATATAACATAAAGAGTCGACAGTGTGTTTGCTTGTCATTTAGTCGTATTGTCTTATGTAATCAGTACTAATGAATGTACCCCTAGTTAGCGTATTGAGCGGTCTCCACTGCTATTTAACTACATTACCGAGTCTATCACGATTCGTTTGCAGGCAAATGCTCTTATCGTCATAAACGATGGAATAGCGCCCCTTTTTAACCGACTTGATAAAAAAGGAGGTTACTCAATGACCGTATATTTTACATGTTTATGTGTGTTCGCGGATAACTTCGTAGTTTTTGAACCGATTTTGATGATTCGTTTCTTTGATATACTATATTTTGATACACTATAAAAATTCGGCTTCTAGTGGGACTTGAACCCACGACTACAGAATACCGTCCTGTCGCTTTGTCCAACTAAGCTATCTCACCTGATGTTAATAGATGACGCGGTCCTAGATGTAGTACTCAATGTCATAACGGCACCTATTAACTCCAGACATAGAAAATCTAATTGTAAATAGTTTGGGACCTAAAGACCTTGTGTGAATGTTAATAAATATTGAACGACATGAATTAGTGTTTGCAACGAGTTTCACTCGCTGGCACTGCACATCTATCATGTAGCAATGGCACATTGCCGTAGTCTGGTCCACCGATGATAGAATGAGGATGGTGCAATCAACTTATGTAATAACAGAGCACATTCGCCGACAGTAAAACGATAGGCAATCAACTCTACGCTGGTGTTCTTATAGGATCTGATGCCTATATATTAGCAGTGTCGCTGGCAATGATCTTATTGGCTCGTCTATCGAGTTTAAAACCTCAACTACTCAGGTCGCCGGTACTTGGTTCACCGATTCCAAAGATAAGAGCTAAAACAATTGAACTCAATACCTATAATGACTTGTAAACTCTAAGGCTTTCACGGCCACGCGGCGTCTTCTGTGCGAGACAGAGAAGACGCCGCGAAGAAGAGTTCTACGCTCTTGTCGCCGCCCGGACCTGAACCACTGAAGATGTCGACCGCAGTGATCGACGAGACGTATGGAACACAAGTTTCACTTAGACCACGGCCAAACAGCCCGGAAGCAATACATACAATAAACTGACTTGTATTTGAACTTGCGCTATCTTAAACGTTTCTCCACTCTTACACCTGATTCATGTGTATTATATTAATTAATATTATGTATAGTTAAATAAATACCCAATTTGAAAAAATACACATTCTATATTTACTTGCTTGTACTACATTTTATCGTCATATAACTCTTTGACGAATATATATTATTGTAATCTATTTTATTCAGTTACATCAATAAATATTGGACAAAAAGGTGTCGATTATACCGATAAAATTAGTGAAAAGCTAATAATTTGGCGTAATTCCATGGTTCCGAAGCTCGTCCTACTAGGTCCTACATCTTATGCAATGCACAATCATGTTGCAGAAAATTGCACTCAATACTAAACTGTGAAAAGAAATGGAACTGCCCGGGGATTCTTCTCCAAGGCTCAACTCTACCACCAGATATTTTTTTAAATACTTTATAGATTCATTTTTCGTGTCATTTGATCGCTATCTCATTTGATGGTCAGTGACGATGTGGTCGAAGATGTAATCACGCTAGACCTAGATCCAGATTATAGATATATAAGCCAGATCCAGAAAAGGAACGTCAATGAGACTGATAACAATAATAGAGAACGACATTATACGTACGGTAGTCGATGGAAAATCTTTTTTTTTTTTTTACATTCACACAAGGTCTTCAGGTCCCAAACTAGGCAGAGCCTGTACTATGGTAACCTGATGACTGATATATATATATATATACTTAAATACATACTTATATATATGTACTTATATACATATACACACCCAGACACAGGTCAAACAGACATGTTCATACACACAAATGTTTGACCTGTCCGGGAATCGAACCCGGGTCCAGCGGCTCAGAAGGCAGAGTGCTACCAACTGCGCCAACCGGCCTGTCGTACCTACTTAATTCAGCATTCCCTAGAATAAATATATTTTTCTTTTCTATCTTTCCTTTTTATATATTGTTTGAAATCCACGGATAACTATTCAATTTCTACAATACATAACTTCCTAACCCTAGAACAGTACCGAATTACGATAGAACTTGCGTCGCAATGCAATCAGCACAGTACGTGCCCCCCCCTAATGCGGTTATCATGTTTGTGCACCGTCCACAGACCGCACCCCGCACTCACAACGAGAATCAAATGTACCTACCTACCACTACCAGCTGCTGTGTAGTCATACTATCTATTGGAATAAAGAAAAAGATAAAATAAAAAACACTTTATTGCCATAGAATAAAATACATAACACACAGTCTGAGTACAAATTTACATAAATATAATTTCTAGGCAATAGGATTATGCTCAGCATGTGCAGCGTTAGCGTTGACATGTGCACGCTGCGCTGTTTTTCAGAATAACCCCACTCGGGTTGATAGTATCCAAGAATAAGTATACAAAAAAAGAAAGAAAAAGTGGATTACACAACTAATTGTTCTAAAAATTGACGTAACAGAAATGTGTGCCTTGTACTATCTTACTTCACATAATCAATCTGTAACTTTACATAATCAATATTCTGTGATTATGTGAAGGCATGGTTCATTTTTTTTTGTTGATACCAAACTCACTCAATATCTGTAGGTAGGTACTAGATCACTTGGTTGTGTTTTCTTAGTTTTAATTTACCTTAGTGATGCACGCCTGTCGACGAGCACCACATTTAGATATAAAAACAATAATATATATGTATACTAGGAAACAAATGCTATATACCATTTACAATAATGTAGCTACTACAATTTCCTTTTTAACCGACTTCAAAAAAGGAGGAGGTCCTCAATTCAACCTGTAATTATTTTTTTTGTCTGGACCTCTGTACTTTCGACTGGGTGAACAGATTTTGATCATTCTTTTTTATTTGGAAGCTGGTGCTTCCAAATAAATCGGTTCACTCAGTCGAAAGTTCTGAAGTAGGTAACGAACTTTTTTTTTAACTGGTCGATTTGAGAACCGCTTCCTTTTTTTTGAAGTCGGATAAAAAAGATTTGACTGTTACCCTGGTTATCCCACTAAAACCGTACATTTTTTGGAATAAATAGTAATATATGTAAAATACATATCGCTGTGCCGAATTTCTTGCAGATCCGTTCAATATATCACAGAATGATAATTTTATCTAAAGATAAAAGAAAGAAAGAAAGACGACCTCTGTGCCTGTCTGTCTGTTTATCCGTAACTCCTTCTAATCCACGCAACGGATTTTGAAACGCTTTTCACCGTCATGTATTTTTTTTTCGATGGCTTTGTATGTGTTTATGTAGTACATCTTTAATATAATTTTGTTTGAAATCTAAATTTCGCTTTGCGATAGCAAAGCTGGGCGGAGTCGCTAAAGTTACGTACATTTTACTAAGATGGGCGGCGCGGCGTAGTTTTCCACACCGAAATCGTAGACCGTAGCAACGTAGAGGGTCTACAACAACGCTACGCTGTTTCAATGAAAATAAAGCTTGAGAGCCGCAGCTCTATACAGATAATGGTGGTTATTCTGCTGTTCAATTAAACTAACTAAAATGGTGTTCAGAAAGATAGCTTTTATTCGTTTATCATAAAGTCCAAATTAGTATGACACTTATGACTATCTTTTTATAAACATGAGCGTAGTTTATAAAGAGTTTTAAGTAAAATATTCGTCACGTTATTTAATGAGGAGTTGATGAGTAAACCTACTTGCAACATTCACGCGGGTAAAACGGATTTGGATGAAATTTGGTATGTAAATACCAAGGACTTCAGGTCCAGCAATAACACATAGGCTACTTTTCATCATCATCAGCATCGATCATAACCATGCGGGTAAAACTGCGGGGTGCAGCTAGTAATAAAATGAAACTTTCTTCTATAAAATCCTTCCTACCGCTCGAAGTGCAAAGGTACCCATAATATTCGCCGCATTACCGCGCTGAATGGCAATAGCCATTAAGCGGGTGGAGACCACGGACTGGCAAGCGCAGTATATGACGGCCAATGACAAGGTGGACAGAAGACCTGAATAGGATCACAGGCAAAGACTGGATGCGGGCCGTTTCCAACCGATCCTTGTGGAAATCGATCGGGAAGGCCTATGTCCAGAGATGATGATGATAAATAAATAAAGTCGTCGTGTAATTTGCTGTTGAATAAAATGCAAAGCACAATCGGACAAAATTGTTCTAATACTTATTAGGAATTGCATTGTTAAGAATCATACGACTTTGGTGCTGAATAAAACAAAGCACAATAGGATAAAATAGTTCTTATATTAAGAATCGCATTGTTATGAACTATATAAATTTGAATATTACCGTAAACGGAATAAGAGCATTTGGATTCGAAAGAAATTTAGCAATTTTGAGTGAATAATAGAGACCTTTTGTTTATGTGTAATTTGAGTTATGGTTACTAAATAATTTGTTTTATTGCAGGTTTGGTTCCAGAATAGAAGAGCAAAATGTCGAAAACATGAAAGTCAAATGCATAAAGGTAAGCTCTCAGGTGAGATCTCTACTTCTCAACTATTTCAAAGAGGAATGATTTTATTTAATTGATGTTATTAATGATTATGTTAAAAAGACGCGTTGCGCTCCGCGGTGGACTATCGTTTTCCCGCTACTTCAATTATACCACGGAAACAATCGTTTTCCGGCATAAGAAGTAGTATATGTGTTATTCCAAGGCACATTAGTATATGTGCTGTATGTAGCAATTTCAGAGTGAAGGAGTAACAAACATACAAACAACAAACAGAGAGACATACTTTCGCTTGTTTAATTATTGATTACTTGATGGATTTTCAAGTTTATTTTGATGAAAAGTACATTAATGCAACCCATGTACCTATTAAAAACATTTAAAAAAAAATTCTTAGTTGTAGAGGGGTGACGGGCAAATAGAAACGCAGGTTCTGCTGGCACGTAAGAAAATATTGAAACATTAAAAAAAGACGTGTGGCACTCGGGGACTGCCGCGGTAAAGCTATTGCATAGCATTTTTTATCAACTTATGCAATTAATAACTTATGCAGTAATGCCGATACAACCCATGCCACCTAGACGCGAGTTGCTGAACTAAACAGACAAGCGTGATATTTCAAAAAAGTCATTAAAAGTTCTGCTATTCATCGATAGATGGCAAAACTAAAAAGTATCACCACTGTGCCGGTCGGAGTGGGGGATGTTAGGTTATTTTCGTTACGGAATTTCTGGATTCGGTCTCCACGCTCAAGGCCCGCGATAGAAGCTACGCAATAGCTTAAAAATACGATAAGTATAAAGAAATATTTTTGTTGAAACTAACGTAAGCATACGTATACATTTTTAAAATGGTTTAGCCGATTTTACTTAGGAGTCAAAGTTGAGTGACACGATGGCGGCACTGCGGTGCTCGGCCGGCTTCGTATTTCACGAAGCCGGCCGAGCATCGCGGCAGTCCTACATTTTCAAGGAGCCAAACGAGAGGTACCGACGGCCTCCGCCTGCGCCCTTTCCATCGTGTTACTCGACTTTGAATCGGAATTAAAATCGAATAAAACATATTAAACAACATCAACACATAGTTGACAAAACGACCGAAATATACTACCTATAAATTATATTAAAATGAAACAATTGATTCTTATTAAAGAACGTTGACAGAATTTTAGAATCAAATGTGATAATAATTTACAAAACCACTCATAAATAATTCATTATACTTCTCGCGGTTGACTCACAGTTAATTGTAACAAATGTTTCGGTGTGACGTTGCATTACAAACAGCCTCATTGTTTAATGTAGTTGAAAACTACAAACTGCAAATGAAACCGGCAAACTGGTTCGCGGCGAGTTGGCACTGCTTCTGTATAATGACAATGAAACCACTGATGCGACTGCCCCTACTACAAGCATGACTATGAATGACGTGCAATTTCTTTTTCTCAAAATCGATACCAGAAAGCGTTACTATCTTAGAACTATGTACATACATGATCAGCCCAACATGTTCCTGCTGTTTAGACAGGCAGTATACCGCGGCAGGCCTTCTCAGCAGAATAGGAGTGTTGTTAAGAGTATTTTTAGAGGATTGGCCATTGCCCAGCTCAATGATTTGAGACTGCCGCAAGTCTCGGACTGTTCTCGGATTCTGCGTCTTATGGCTGACATGATTGCTATCCTAAAACAACAACTGGGACCGACAGCATGACATTTTTTAAAACTGTATAGTTCTAGCGTTTGACCACTATTTCGCTTGATGGTCAGTAACGATGTGGTCGAAGATTTTATCACGATAAACCTAATATTCTTCCTGGCTCTCAACGACTACTGCCTGAACACACTATGTGTTTGGTGACAGTGTTTCAGACTTGAGGGTGGTAGCTAGCCAGGCAGGTACACGAAAGTACCCCACTGCCATGCTGGGAATTTTATAACGGTGTTACCTTGACTGGAAACTTAAGCTGTTGGTGGGAATCGAACCATCGTCCGCCATTTGATAGCCGACGCTCCCACCGCTGAGCTATCATCGCTTCGACGTGCTCTCCAATGCACGGAAGCGATCAGTTGACCACTATCCCATGAATATATGGCAGAAGAATACGTTACTTAGCCGCGAGGGCATCATACTACGTACATACAAGGGATCATACATACATATTATGTACAGACAGACATGTCTAAGTTAAATGTTAATCTGTAATGGCAATGTAAAATAAGTGTAATATATAAATAAATAAATATAATATAAATAAAATAATAATATGTAAATAATTCAATATCAATATAAGGAAATAAATGTAATGGCAAAATAAAGTTTTAAGAAAAATGCAATGGCATTTTAGGTCTGTCGTGTTGTTAATTAAAGAACCAAGAGGCTGAGGCATTTTCATATCAGTATAAAACACTAATTAGGTTGTAAGATAGCCTATTCTATTCCCTATATTATCTACTCTACCTATTCTTCATGACTAATGAATAACTGTGCCATCAAATCACACAATGAGCAGTAAGCGCAGAACTAGCGTATTACGTATTCTCCATGACTTCTTCTAACTCGATTACTTCTCCCGCCGGCGCCGGGCCGACTCTAACAGTTTTTTAATTCGACCATAACTCACGAGGATGAATAATTAAAATGGCGCGGGCCGGGAATCGCGCGAGCTCGGTAAAAAATCGGGAGCGGAGAGGTGAAGCGATAAATTCAGAGAATTGCACAACGCACTTAGCGATCGAGCGACTGACCCGCGGTCAAGATTGAGCTGCGCGCATTCTCGAGGGTCAGTGGTTCGAATTGGGTGAACTACACATAAACTACTTCAAATATAAATTCAAGAATGTGCTTAAAAAAAATCTCGAATGTCACCCATTTTATAATATAAATGAGTACATGAGCTGTTCATTTTCTGTTAATATAGTCTGGTAAGATAGCTGTTTTAGGAAGGTTATTGATATTGTTGTTAAATTATTTCTTAATGTCGTGTGATAATTATTATGTACTAACTTGACGTGCCAATGTAATGCAATGTAAACAAATGGTTAGTAAAACATCTGAATCTGAATCAAATATAATTAAACTTGCAATATTCACATTTTGACAAGCAGCTGCGTTTATTAAAATAAAATACCTTATATGCAGCTTATATATTCAGAATACTGGCAGCACTGCCATTGCTTCAATGAATTACAATGCTTATTCTTTTATCCAAATATGAGCCACGATTTTAGTCACGATTCCCATATACAGGGCTCTCTGATAAGCTGTTTTAAAATTGGATGGTCCATAAATCCGCACGCGCCTTTGTTCAAGACATTTCAAGAGATTTCATTCAAGACAAAAAAACTGACCAAAAATGGAACCTACTTCAACACTCAAAAGTGTGGAATGACTTCTTGAAGTCGGTACCATGAGCATAATATTTTGATAATAAATGTACTTACTTTTGAACTATCATGGTACCGACTTTAACAAGTTATTTCACGCGTTTGAGTGTTGAAGCCGGTTCCATTTTTTGGTAAAATATTTTATCTCAACTAGTAACACAAGTGTGTTACTAGTTGAGATAAAATATTTTTTAAATTAGATACTTACCTAATATTATGTATTTGATAACTTGTGGACTAAACCTACGTTGTGGGTATCACAATTACTATAATTATTACTGTAGGTTAATTTATTAATTCATGTTGTGTATACAATAGATGTTTTGTTTACTATCATGAAAACGTTTAATTTTATTTTATATTTAGTAGTTCAATTATGATCACATGTTCATATGGTAGTGTGTTATGTCGTCTGGTAGCTACTCCTACTCGTAGTAATATTGTTGTTTTTAAGTATCATATAAATAAGGTAACTCATAAAGTTATATTTTACTTTATGAATTACCTGATTTATACGGTTTCAGAATATTTATTATCTCAAAAGAATTACATTCACTTACTGAGATATATAATAACTTAAAAATAAACACTTATTGTGCCGTAGCTCATAGTTTACAAACGCATTTATACTAATTAAAAATCAAAATTACACTTTCGAACAACAATAGTAAAACATCCGCTAAATAAAATTTTAGCATTGCCGCGCCGGACCGCGCAAAGTCCAGTGGCATGAATTCTTAGAACAATAATGGTCGAATGTACTAAGGCTGTGCTCACGGTTACAGGCGGCAGCGATTTTAATGGCATTATGAAGTTTTGTAGATATTTTACATTCAACAATATCTTAATTATGAAAAATCTTTCAAAACATGTTGCTTTAACAATTTTTTGAACATATTTAATGATTGTGTTTCTTTAATATCTTTAGGTAATCTGTTGTACATTAGTGCCCCTTCATTCATTATATTTTTTATCCCATATTGTGTTCTAGCTCTCATTAAACAAATATTATTGGCTTGTCTTGTTTTAATTTTTTGTATGTTTAATTTTTTAGTGAATGTTATTTGCGTATGAATATCCCTCGTTAGGATTTTTCGTATAAGGATACATGAATTGTACTTATATGTTTGTGCTAAATTCATTAACTTTGTTTCTTTATAGACTTTACTAGTGGGCGTTAAGTAGTTGTACCTGAATAAAGTTTTAATAATTTTGTTTTGACTTGTTTGTAATTTTTGTAAGTTTGTCTTAGCCGCTGTTCCCCAGATTTCAATCAGGTAATCTATCTGTGACTTTACCATAGAGTTATAAATTATGTAACGCACCTTATTTGGAAGACATTTGGCCATTCCACGGATTGCTCCTGTAAGGGATATTAGTTTATTTCGTACATTTTCAATATGTGGTTTCCAATTTAGCTGATTGTCAAGGGTTAAACCAAGATATTTTTCTTTATTTATTTTGTTAATTGTTTGGCCATTAATAGTTAAAGGGTTGTATGAACCAATTTTTTTATTTTTCGCTGTGAATACTATATAGTTGGTTTTGGATGTATTTATGGTGAGTAAGTTTGATTGCAACCAGTCATACAGTAGATCAAGATCATGTTGGGCCTTTTTAACAATAATATTGATGGAACGGTCAGAATAAAATAGACTAGTGTCGTCAGCATATAATGTTATGTCTCCTAGTAAACCTATGTTATGTATGTCATTAATATAAATTAAAAATAATAGCGGACCAAGTATAGAGCCCTGAGGAACGCCGTATGTTATTAATTGAGGATCACTTTGAGTATCGTGTATTTTAACTATTTGATGACGATTTGAAAGATACGATTGAAATATTTTGTAGGCGGACCCGGATATTCCTAAGTTCTTCAATTTCGTTAAAAGTATTTTATGACTGACAGTGTCAAATGCCTTTTTTAAATCGACGAATATTCCCAGAGTAATCTCTTTTTTATCTATGCCAAGTTTGATTGATGTAACCAAGTCAATGGCTGCAGTAAGAGTATTTGATTTAGGTCGGAATCCATATTGCTTTCTAGATAAGAAATCAATAGATGCAAGATATTCACTTAACCGGTTGTGCAATATTTTTTCAAATATTTTTGATATAACAGGCAGTACAGATATCGGCCGATAGTTTCCAGGATCCGTTTTACTACCTGACTTATGAATAGGACTCACTTTTGCTATTTTTAACGAGTCTGGAAATCGTCCCTCATATAAACACCTATTGATACAGTGAGTTAACTTTTCTGTTATCAAGGACTGCACACATTTTACTGCTTTTGTAGTTATTCTGTCTATGCCTGCACTTGTATTCGAGTCTAAGTTATTAATTATTTTTGCTACTTCATTTACGGTGGCCGGTTTCAAATTGATTAGAGTTGATTTGTTTTGTTGTACATTATCTTTTGATAGCATTTGATTAAATTGATGGTATACTACGGGAATTTGACTAGCTAATTCAGCCCCAATATTTGAGAAAAATGAATTAAAGCATTCGCATATATCTTTAGTTTCAGATATTTGACCTGCAGCGGTATTTAGTTTGAGAGGAATTGTTTGTTTTTTTATTTTGTTATAAGATAAGTTATTTATCAGTTGCCACATTTTTAAAGGATTTTTCTCATAATTTTTGAAAGCTTTATAGTAGTATTCGTTCTTAGTTGTTTGTATAGCAACAAATACAGTATTTTTTTCTTGTATAAACTTTTGTTTTAAATCTTCATCTTCGGGTGACTGCTTTAGATCATACCATAAGGTGTTCCTTTTGTTTATGGATGCAATTAATTCCTTGTTAATCCAGTCTTTCTGAGGTGGATTTTGCAATTTAGTTTTAGTTATTCGGTTCTGTAATATTGCTGTTAGTAATGTACTCTCTAGTATCTCATATTCGTTATCCAGGTCAGCTATAGTAGAGTCTTTAAGAGTTAGGTACAAATTATTGTAGTTAACTGTTTCAAAATGTACTCTCCTTATTGGATCAGGTTTGGTTCTTTTTACCTCTAAGAAGATTTGTCTATGATCTGAAAAAGCATTTTCTATTATAGCCATATGAAAAGGGTTATCTTTTAAAGATGTACAGACATGGTCTAATATAGTTGCTGTGGTGTCTGTTTTTCGTGTGCAGTGTTCCTTATCAACTTTATTAAGAATTTTCATACCATTTTCTTTAATTATATGCTTGTATTCTTTAATAGAATTTTCTTTACTGAGTAGGTTAAGGTTTAGGTCTCCAAATACAATTGTTCTTCTTCTTCTTGAAAGCTGGTTACTATATGTCTCCAAAAATTTTTTTACTTTCGATGAAGGTTGTTTATAGATGGCTCCAATATCAAGCGATAGGCTTTTCAAGTGGATCCATAGATAATGGTTATTGTCTTCACACAGATCTTCAAGAAACTCATGATTTAAATTCTTATGTACATATATTGAAACACCACCTCCTACAGTTGTTTCTCGATAATTGTAATAATGATTATAGTTAGGAATATTAAGCCGTTGAGCATCAAATTCATTTTTTATCCATGTTTCTGTTATAATTACTACATTAATTGTTGTTTTAAATGTTTCTATAATACATCTAAGCTCGTCATGTTGTCCTTTCTTCACAAGGCTTCGAGCATTGGCATAGAGAAAATTGATTGTTTTGGATGTAGTTGATACGTCATTATAGTTCTTACTTACTTGGTACGTTACTGATTTACTTATCTCAACTCCTGTTATATTCCTTTCGCTGTTTAGTTTTTTGACTCCAGTTTGACAATTTTGGGGATGCCTTTGATATATTTGATCGTTAAATGTCTTTCTCCTTTTTCATGTCGTTTTTTAAGTTCACTTTTCAGATCCATTATATATTTTTTCTGTTGCGGAGTTTGATCGGAATAGATTCGAACTTCACCTTGGTTTACTTTATCTTTCCTACGTAAAACAGTTTTGACTATTTCTTCGGAAGGAAAGCAAACTTTTAATAGACGTGTTTTCTTATCGTCATATTTACCAAGGCGTATGACTTTTTCGGGATCCGGACAGGCTGGGTAGATGTTTTTTATGATTTTATTTACCTTATCCTTATCTGCTTCTTGCCTAGCCTCCTTGCTCCCCAAATGTTGTTCAGAAATACCCATTATGACAAGATTTTTACTACGCTCTGAACGTTCTTGAATTTCAACGATTAATTCATTATAGTTACTTAGTACTGGCGCTGTCATCGCTGTTGTTGGTTGCGAGCTTGATTTTAGTTCAGAGATTTCATTCTGTAACCCGGTAATTTTTTCTTCATTTGATACTACGGTGTCTTTTAACGTCTGCACTTCTAGTTTAAGGTTTCTATTTTCTGTAAGTAGGTATTCAGTAGTGTTTTTAATGTCCTGAAGTTGTTCCTTAATTAAGGATGTATTTTCGCTTATTGTATTTATATTCTCATTGTGAATTTTGCTTGATTCTTTCAAAATATCCAATATTTCTTTCTTAAATGTGTTGAGTTGGCTTGCAAAGTCATGGTCTGGTGTTTTCCTCTTCCGTGAACCAACATTCTTTGTAGCTGGTTCAGCTGTGTCTAATAAAAACTTCGACAAATCTGGCTGGGAGTTACTGCTCCCTCGCGTTGATATCATGTTTTTGGATAAGCTTTTCGTAGGAGAATGAGTAACACTCATAGTTATATATTATGAAATCGCTTATCGCTTATCACTCTGTACACACCTTTATGTTTCCGCGGCTAGATGTTTTTGAGCCGAATGTCAGCGATGGCATTCGCGTCCCTTTCACTTCAGTTATTGTTCAAAGCAGAACGACAAAAAGTCCTTTTTACGGGAACTTAGAAATTAAACTTTGCACTTAAGGCTATTGAGATCAAATTTGAGTAACATTAGAATTTATAACTACTTAATATGCATAGTAGATGCAGTATCATACATATTATTATTTCTGGGTGCACTGCCAACAGGTAGCCGGCTAGAGCATTTAAGTTATCGACTGCTAGTGGATTGCTCAAATGTTATTGTAGTAGCTGTAGTATTGTAACTAAATCAGTATTTTATTTTAATAAAGGTATTATACGTGATAATGCTGCATAACGCTTCCGCGAAAATATTTTGCGGAAATTTCTTATTTACTTTATTTTGTTTATTCATCGCTATTGAAAGTCACCAACTTATATTCATATTCATTTTTTTATTCATCTTGTCCGTGTACGTCAAGAATTTAGTTAGTTAGTAATCTAGTTTACTGAGTTAGTTTATTAGTAATCTTACACATATTTATAAACATGATTATCAACATAATACGTAAATGGTATCTAAACTTAGTGCAAATATTCAAAGATACATTGCGTATATGATATCATTCATAATATTACGATTATACAGCAACGTCAACTTAAGGGTATATATATGTATATGATTTTGTAAGTAAATACACAATGATAATCTAATTTCCAGTTGTGTCAGTTGCATAGCGAGTCAAATAAGTACCTATGGTCTAAGATACGGCTTAAGAAATATATACCCTCATCTGTTATATAATGATGTCTTAAATTTATTTATTTATATATTATGATACGCCAACAGTGTATATATTATATATATATATATATATCAATATATAACTAACTTTAAGATTATGACGGAAGTAAATGTTAGATACTATGTAGATGGATAAATTGCACATGGGTTGTCGAGCTAAGCCCCGGGCCTATACTGTTAAATAACCAAATAATTATAAAAAAAAACTCTCTGCGTCCTTGTCTCTCGCATGGATTAGCGCGCGCAACGCTCTCTGTCATTTATCTACTCGCGTTTCAATCTGAGCTTTTAAATATATCTAGTGTGATTCCACCTCTGGCCATATCGTCCGGACCATCAAGTGAGATAGCCACTGATGAGATAGCGGTTACGTCGAACAGTGGCCGAAGCAGGAATTACTACCGCAGTCGTAGCGCAACTGTATCGCAGCGTGAAACAAATGAACTTGGTGGCCTTGCTAGGTACTAACTGTTAATCTAGTAGTACAACTGTAACAGAGATAAATGATAGTTTGTACGGACGGTACGTAAGCTATTCAATTGTTTAGATCTTTGCGATACGATAACTATGACGCAAGTTGTTCCCGCTGCAGGCACTGGCCATTTTATACATAAGTATATATTATTATATTATAGTAGTTAGGTACCATTCATCAAATAAAAACAAGTGAGAAAAATGAATGAGCAAGCAGGAAACGGCTGAACTACAGAGTCTAGATGAATTATTATTAGGTAAAGGACGGATAAATGACAGATGGCAAGACAATCCTTGCCCTAGTTCCCCGTTAACCCAAAACAAACGAGATCCGTAATATCTAATCACATTTTGTATCGTCCTGCGGCTGTGCTGTCTCCGCTCATAACGTCTGTTCAACAAATGAGACTTGATGGCACGGCCCGCTATTGTGTCCTCGTAATAACTATCATTTAACCTGTAGCTTGGTTCCGTAGATATAGTTTCAACTGTATGTGTCTGCCGCGGCATCCCCGAGATCGCACTATCGTGATTGCTCTGAGGAACCGCTAAACGGAGCGTAAAGCGGAAAAAAGCCGTTCGTCGGAATCGAATAAAATGATTCCCCGCGGGAGCCATTCGGACGCAATCCCGCCGTCCCCTGCTAAATGTCTTATTAACTTATGTGCCGCCCCCGCACCCCCCGCTCGCCCTAACACGAGAATAATCATGTAAAGTGAAATGAAACGGTTATTTGTTATGTTATGCCCCTTAACGTCGCCGGCGGCGGCGGCGCGTCGAGCAGCGATCATGTTATTGATTATGCAATTGTTTGTGGCTTTGTGAGTTGCAGCTATGACGGTTATTGATGATTGTTAGTGATGAGTATAAACATTTTCGAATAGCCATAATAATTTACTCTGTACTTTGTAGTTCAGTTGTAATTGAGATTTTGCACTGGGTATTTTGATAATTAAATGCTGATGCTTCATGCATGGAAATTGAATCTGTTATCTGAGTAACTTTAGAATAACGCTTTATATTAAATTTGTTTAATGGTAACAACCAAAAAAAGAAGCAGTATTTTACTTGTACCTAAAAAATAAATCTTCATAAAATTTAAAATTCATACACAACGAAGACATGAATCTTGTCTCGCGTTCCTGCCACGAAAACAATCACAGTAGCTGTGAAATTTAAGAAAAAAGTATACACAGACGCTTAATTGTTCCCCTGTTCATAAAATTGTAAACTTATTCGCGCACAGCGAGGGTGGCGATATTTTATTGCGCACAAACCACTGTAAAGATGTTCCGAGCGCTTTAAAATAAGCGAGAGAGGGAAGCGGCGGCGGCGGCGGCGAAGCGCCCGACGGCTTACCTTCTAATTCGATTAAATTAAACAACTCAGAGTTAATCAAATAAATGCACGACGGCCCGCACGGGGCAAGGAGTGCGGGTGTGCGGGGAGGGTGCGTCGGACGCTCGTATTTATGTCGGCACTTCTCGAAAGTAATTCGGTGTCAAATATGGAAATAACTCATACGCGCGGGGAGCATCCATTTTGATAATACCGACGGCGACCG
This sequence comes from Apeira syringaria, assembly GCA_934044485.1. Taxonomy (NCBI): domain Eukaryota; kingdom Metazoa; phylum Arthropoda; class Insecta; order Lepidoptera; family Geometridae; genus Apeira; species Apeira syringaria. Next base: position 7,894,424 of record OW203659.1, read on the forward strand.
GCGAGGCTTTGATTTACAACGAGCGTAGCGCCCGCCCTCGACTCGCAGATACCCGCCCCGCTACATACACGTACTCGCTAGAGTATCAACAGATTATATTTTCCAAATAATTGTAATTTTGAGATGGAAAAATGTTTGTTGTTCTATAATTCTAAATCGACGATTAATTAGTACATTTTGATAAAGTATTCCAAAAGATAAATTGTTGATGGCGGCGGAGAGGTAAAGATGTGTGATATAATTGATGTATCTAAAGTAAAATTATAAATTAGATTTAATAATCTAATACCACACAATCATTTCTTAATAGAAATGATTGTGTGGTAAAAATGGAATTGTTCAATTGTTTCTTTCAAATTTGTGTATACATACATCAAAAATATAAATAACTTCTATTAAACTATTTACATCTTCAGGATGTTGCTTTCAGTATACAGCCTCCGCTCCTATTTTATCTGAGGGATGTTGTATCAATGATATATCTATAACATTGACAATAAGGTCACAGGATAAAGTCTTTATGAAGTGTGTAATTATGTACAGAGATCCCTGTACCCCGTACTAGTATGAACTTTGTTACAGGGTAACAGTTTCTTCCCATTATTGTGACGTAGTGGTACCGGCCTAGAATAGTACTCCCCCATCTCTTCCCGTGGGTGCCGTATGAATCGGCTAAGGGATCACGTACCAGAAGGTGGGCAGCAGCGCCTTCTTAGGATTGGAAATCCTTCTGCGCTCGCCAACCCGCATGCCAAGCGTGGCGAGTATTGGCAAATCCCCCCTATATGGGGCAGGCATATGTCCAGCAGTGGACGCACATGGCTGAAAAAGAAAAAAAAAATTGTGACATTAAAAATATATTGTCAATCAAGTTATAAAAATTGTGAAATTTGGCGTTGTTACTGTTATTATACAAAGGCTAAGAAATATGTGTAATGTACTCGTATACGTAAGAGTGTGTGCTAGTAGAGTAGATCTGTATGTTGTGTAAAACATTATAGAAACTGTTTATTTTTACACTGAACTGAACACTGGCTTCTAGTGTTTATTAATCTTTCGCGATTCTAACGAAGTTAAATGGAGAACGGGTCATTTACATCTTCAGGACAATTTTACTTCTATAAGATTGACTTTTCCGCGTATGTATGTAGTGGAATCACGATGCCTCGATTGTCTTTCAGACATTGTAATATTTTTGATTGGAAATTCTCGTGAGTTTGACACATTGTTATATATATGTGGTATCCGGCTTTGCTCACGTTTATAGTCGAAGTTTCGACCTAAGTTTCGAGCATGTCCGATGCTCATCCTCAGGTGAGTTTACGCTGCCAGATCGCGGCGACCACGCGTGTCGCGGAAAATAACGCGCTGTGTTTTCAATCTAGGATATAATCAAGATTGATTAAATATGGATGAATTAAGGATAATAGACTATCAAAGCTGTCAAATAATCGTGTGTGCCGTTGTAAGCTGATCATATTGCCATATTGAATAGTATACTTAGGCCCCTGACCTACCTATACGCCGTTACAGCAACATTTCGTAAGCAAATATCACTAGGCAAGTCGTAAAAGTGTTAATGTTTTTTTCTCTTGTTTATCTATTGTCCCACCCCCAGAGACGCGAACAGAAATACATATTATTTCATAAAATGTATTAAGTGAATATTAAAAGAACCTCTCCTTTGATCGTGAGAGCTAAACGCTGAACAGTAATTAATTTAATGAATATTTTAAGTCACGACGAACACCTTAAGTTGGGTGGATCGGAGTAGATCCCCGTTAATTTATTAATTGGTGAGTTCTTCGGGCTATAAACAACGGGTTTCACTTAATTTACGAGGGTATTATGCTTTACTTAAATATCAATTTAATTAAGTGTTCGGGAAAGGATCCGGCGGATTTGCGCCGTGGCGAGAGCTCGTTTGTATCTGCCAACCGTTGCTCGGTGATCTATCGTGAATGAAGCCTGGATTATCTCTTCTTCTTCTTCTTCTTCGTCAATTATGGCTTCTGTGCCCACTTGTCACAATTCTGTCAATGTCCGTTCTGTCAATGCTAGTTTCATAAACGATGTGGAAGTTGAGTAAGGGAAAGCTCGGGAATTCTCTTCTTGAGCGATGTATATATAAAAACTTATGTAAATATGTATGTACTAGTTCAAAGCCATAGAAGAAGAAAAAAGTGGAATAAGAATCTCTTCTTCTCTTCTCTCAGCCATGGGGCGTCCACCGCTGGACATATGCCTCCCCCATATAGGGGGGATTTGCCAATACTCGCCACGCGCAGTATGATTTTCAATCCTCAGGTTGAAAATCCTTTTCAACCTTCTGGTACGTGGTCCCTTAGCCGACTCTTACGGCACCCGCAGGAAAAGATGGGGGAGTACTATTCTAGGCCGGTAACACCATGGCACAGACTGGCTGGCTAAAATAGGCTGGATGGCAGGCTAGTCACGCGTTCTGGTTCACACATTTGGGTAATGAAAACTCCATGTCGTCAGGTCTGGTGCTTAGCGGTGGCGGAACCCCACTAGAACCCTGTAGGGTCGCTCCGTACGTGTCCGTGCCGCGGCTATCGGCAGTGCCCCGGCCCCCGCCTCCCGCACCTCAACTGCCAACCCTCGGTCCTCCGCCGCCAGCAGCTTTCGCTCCTTTCGACTCAGCGTTGCTCTCCGCTGCTGCACATCAGGTACGTTCTTACTGCGAAATACAAAACAACCACACATGACGCAAAGTTATTGTACCTTCGCAGTTTCGCAAGCTAGCTTTGCGTTTGTTATAAAATTATTTTCGATCTACCTAATGTAATCTCCTCTGACAACCTTTAGAAGTTTAGTTTAGTGTGTTATAATTAGCTAAATACTGCTCGCTCCCTTTTTTGCGTTTTGTATTCCCGTATAAAACCTACTAAAATCGTAATCTACCAAAAGAGCAATTCTTGTATATACTTAGATAGATATAGCTTTAAATCCAAGATATCTCGATAAGATTTTCGATGAAATATAGAATATAGATAGCGTTATGCTGAACACATTTATTTATACAGATGTCTTGCCATGGGAAAACGCGAAGCTCGGCCGCTGAGGTACTAATTATAGTAATTATATACACTTAGCATGTGTGAAAGTAACTTTTTTTGATTATCGATTTTCTATTGACAGTACGCGAGCGCAGCGGCAGCGGCAGCTGCGGCAGCGCTGTGTCCTCCCTACGCGGGACTGGCAGCTCTGGCAGCACGCTGCCGCTCATCGTCCATAGCCGACTTAAGGCTTAAGGCCCGAAGGCATGCTGCCGCCATCGCAGCGGCAAGGGGCAGTCCGCCCCCGCCCTCCGTTATCTCTGGCCCAGCCTCTACATCGGCCGACGCATAGCCTTAACACAATGGATTCTTGTGGAAAGATGAAACGTGATGATCCTACCAGCCACGTAGTGGACGATCTTCTTATAATCCATCGTTAATAAAACACAAGTCGTATATACGCAATATCTGTAACTGACAAAGCTGTAGTATATGGCCGTCACCTTAACATACAGAATCCTATTTTTTTGAACACGCTTTTATTATCAGCATCTGTATATAGATATATATGTATGTATGTATGTAACGCAATCTTTGAACGTGATTATCACCCCCTTCAAAATTTTGGATTAATTTGAAACTTTGCAGACTTATCTAGGTCCCAACGTCAATGTACTAATTGAAATAGTTGGTCCCATTCTTATAACCAGTATGTATTTTTAGTTCGGCTAACTATGAATCTTGTTTTGTTAGTTTTTTTTGTTTTATATAAATGTTTAAGTTTGTACTACTTCCTTTGATATGTTTTTTATGGTTCACTAACTGTCACCCGCGGTGAAATGGTACGTGGATTTCACGATTTTAGTGTCTTCTCGTCATCTCACGGGAACAGTCACTATTTTCGGGATAAAAGTAGCCTATGTGTATAAGTATTATATTATAAGGTATAAGTTACTTTTATTCCAAATTTTATACAAATCCGTTAAGCCGTTTCAGCGTGAAGAGTAACAAACATACAAACATAATCTAATATTAGTGTGATTCCACTAACGTTACCTAAGTAGACGGAACTTAGGATTATAGGCTTCTTTGATGTTCGTGTTTATTGTTTTAGGGGATACGAGAGATTATTTGATCCGCATCGATGGAACTGCGGGCTTTCTCTTGACACTCGATTCAGATCGTAACTTGTGATTTCGATCGACTTCGCGCAGATAAAGTTAATATTATTAAACAGTGTAGGTACGGGATTTCGCTAGGCAACCCATGTGCAATGTATCAATCTACATATTCAGTGCCACAAGTAAATAACAGATGATGGGATATATTTCTTAGGCCGTATCTCGTACTGTTATTAGATGAGATTGGGACTGATTCGGATTAGAATTGAATTGACATTGAAACTGAATTGAAGAGTAAGCCATCTGAACAACTTCTAGGTAGATAATCTTCGTTCGCGTGATCAACCGTGATTACATACCTCTATGCGAAAAGTGCCGTGGTGGTACCGGCCTAGAATAGTACTCCCCCATCTCTTCCCGTGGTTGCCGTAAGAGTTGGCTAAGAGATCATGTACCAGAAGGTGAGCAGCAGCGCCTTCTGAAGATCGGAAATCATACTGCGCTCGCCAACCCGCATGCCAAGCGTGGCGAGAATTGGCAAATCCCCCTATATTGGGGAGGCATATGTCCAGCAATGGATTTCCAATTGCTGAGAAGGTTGTCCCAGTTCTATGCAACATGTGAAAAGTAAGGCAAGTCAGTAAGCTCTTTTTAAAACTGTTAATAAGACATTTTTATTAATAGTTATTAGGTCGGAAAGCGCAATTTGAAATAAAAAAGTATTAAAACCGTTTTGAACAGTTTTGGAGAGAAGTTCAGGAAAGAAAGTGACATGACATGACTGTTGTGCATTCACGGACACGGACAGTACATATTTTACATAGTGACTGTGAAAAGAAGTAGACAATTAAAGCGTTACGTTTTTCAACTTATCTTAACTCGTATAATTTCGTATACTCGTATATATTTCAAACATTAGCATCCGAAGAAACACTCATTTGGGAAAAATGCAACCGACTTCAACACTCAAAAGTGTGAAATAACTTGTTGAAGTTGGACCTTTGCTACTCACGGGATGAATTAATTGTCATTGTGTGTTCTGCGATGTCTTCAACCGCGACAATAATATCATCAAGATACGCGTAGCACTTTTCAGTTATTGGAATATAACTCAAAAACCGCTTGTCCGATTTTGATGAAATTTGAATGGAACCACTACGGAAGTATACTCTAACTCATTAAAAATCAAGAGAGAGTAAGAATCATTAAAATTGGTTCATAAACGACGATGTTATCCGCGAACACACATAAAAAAAACATATATACGGTCGAATTGAGTAACCTCCTTTTTTTGAAGGCGGTTAAAAATAAAACCAATTTTAGATCTTCTCCTTCAAAATGTCCTTGCATAATTCCCAAAATATGTTGTAGGTGCGTCCTCTTAATTTAGTATACTGGTAACTGAAGGATGGATACCATACGAAATGCGCACCGCGGTTTCACCCGCATATACTACGATTTTCCCGTTACTGTATATTTTTTCGGAATTTTAAAATAGTCTTGGCCATATTTTAAAATTGTATTTCATAATAACTTTCTATTGTTGATAATTTATTATAATATATTATTTCCATTATATGCGCCGTGGTGGTACCGGCCTAGAATAGTACTCCCCCATTTCTTCCCGCGGGTGCCGTAAGAGTCGGCTAAGGGACCACGTACCAGAAGGTGGGCAGCAGCGCCTTCTGAGCATCGGAAATCATACTGCGCTCGCCAACCCGCCTGCCAAGCGTGGCGAGTATTGGCAATTCCCCCCAATTGGGGGAGGCATTTGTCCAACAGTGGACACCCAATGGCTGAGATGAATGAATTTCCATTATTCATGATGGGATGTCATAGATACTTTCATACCCTATTTTAGCCAATAAAAGATTTTCTGAAATAGTGATACAGTAAATTTTTGTTTTGAACCATAAGCACATACATTTTATACATTTATTTTATTAACTTTCATACAAGCTTTCCACCCCCACTTTAACCCCTTATTACGTCATTTAAGTAATATTTGTGCCAACCTTCATGCTTCTAGACCCAGCAGTTCGAACTGGACTTTGAACATTCAGTCAGTAAATCTAAGTAGAAGATATAAACCAAACGTGTTTGTTTTAATGTGTGCAGATCGTAGTCTAAGAGCCGTCAATACCTTTTATTGCACCCATGACGTAGAATACGTATATAGTGGCAGATTTAGGTGATTTGAAATATTGTACTCAGTCCCTGGTATTAATTCAGTAACAATTACCCATGTATTAAAATGTATTAAAAACTTATTAGCACTTTTTTGTCATAATTGTATCAAGCTTTTTCTGCCATAACTTATGGTATTGATACATTCTAAAAAACAGACCCTCCTCCAACGTAAATTAAAGTTATATCAAAGGTATCCTTACGTGTATGTGCACGCACTTTTGTAGAATATGAAGGCACACACGAACGAAGCCAATTTAATAAATAACAGTATAATTGTGGTTGCCATTGCCGGAATCGGCAACGTAAGATGATAACTGATATGTGTATATATCATTTCAGAACGTTTTGTTACACAAAGTTTTTATAATACATGAAAAAATTTTGCGGTAATAATCTTTTTTAAATTAATCAAACTTCTCCTAATTCCAAAATGTGTGTATCCAAGCTTGACAGCAGGTACACGTGCATAAGCTGCAGTGCGTTAGCTGCTGATAGGTACCGGCCTAGAATTGTACCCCTCAATCTCTTCCCATGGGTGCCGTAAGAGTCAGCTAAGGGATCACGTACCAGAAGGTGGGCAGCAGGTATCCCCAGCGCCTTCTGGGGATAAAATCAACATACTGCGCCCGCCAACCCGCCTGTCGAGCGTGGCGAGTACTGGCATACCCCCCTAAAAAAGACATCGGGAGGCCTATCCAGCAGTGGATGGTCTACGGGTGATATGATGATTAATGTATAGGCGGAAATTACATATTATTTAAAGTAGACACGTTAGCTGTAGGCGTGTTCTAGACAGTTAATAATTATTCGCTTAAACAAATAAATGAAATATAAACGACCAAAAGAGTAAATTGGACTGTAACAATAAGTATTGTAAATTTTATTATAAGTATGCTGTGATAAGTGTTGGATGAAGTACTAAGATCTCATAAAATATTATCAAATTAGGTAACTTGCTTCATTTTAGGTAACTTAAGCGACGATGTCAAAACGCGTAACTACTTTTAAGTTTCCAAATTATTGTAAATACCTATATGTTATTGTAAATTAATGTAAATGGTAAGTTAATACGTGGTTATAACCCTTTCATTAATCTGTTCATAGCTGTGGTGTTAATAACGTAATAAATTGGTACAGCTACATCATATCTTTTTTTTCTCCTTCTTTTTTTTAATAAGAATATAATGAAATAATGTTTTTTCATTATTTTCCATATATTACATTTTTTGTAAGTATGTTATTTCGTAATGAATACAGTCGTAAACTACTTCACCTAGTTCCTAATTTCTTCACCTGTAGAAAAACTATGCAGTGGCGTAACTATATCGAGGCTCGTGGCAAATGAGTCGGATGGGGTCCTCTCCCACATAAAGAAGTTAAGCCAAAATATGGTGACATAATAACTGACTAAGTTATGTAAAATTATTTAATCATTTACTCTATCATGTGTAGTCAGTTTATTTATACTGGAAATTTTCCATTTAAGGAGCGTAACTGAATTTTTGTTTCAGTACAATATATTTATTACTAGCTGACCCGACAGACGGTCCTGTCTTAACTATGAATATCAAATTTAAATTGGTATAATTAATAAATAAATATAATATACGCATACTTTGAACCGCCCACCGTTAAATAAGTGATTAACACCATAATGTTATAAACAAAAATTTTGGCAAAAGCCTTCTAGCATTAGAAAATTTAATATAAACTTAAACATTGCTTAACTTTTCCAATATTCGGCGCAACACAACAAAATAAGTATTAGAAAAATTGGCCTAGCCGTTCACGCGTAGTGCCGTGACCAAGGGAAATGGGATTCATTTTTATACACTTATACAGATTTAAATTCCTATTTAAGGAATTTCATTTTAGCAAAAGGTTAAGATCATCAATTAAGGCGTAAATTTTTTTATGGAAAAAAGTCCATAGAATATATTAAATACGTTTTCAGTAATTACAATTTTGAAATTGGTCGCTCGGCACTGGCTACTGGTAGTAACATATTTGATGAAAAATATCAGAAATGCAGTGCACACTTCAGGAAAGCTTGAAGACATGAAAGTAAAAGTATTAACTTATTTCTTAGATCACAGTGGACTTTGAAAGCAAAGAAAACAAATGAACCTGACATTTTCATATTGTTAATTAATGATGGCCTAGGCCCGTGTCGTGGAGGCCTTGTCAAGTAGATTTACAGCATGTTGTATCAAAATCGGTTCAGCCGTTTATAACTTATATTAAAAAATAAACAAAAAACACTTATTAACCCCTAACGCAGAACAGGGGTGTTGGGGTGTTTAGAGTTTGACGTGTCTAACTGTGTATCTGGTGGGTGTCTGTGATATACACAATAGCACCTGAACGGATGACCCGGATTGCAAAAGGTGTCTCAATCTAGTGCATGTTATGTTTGTACCAAAAATCTGTTGTCAGCAGACAGTTTTGATATGACACATAGTCATTTCAAAACTGTTTGCTTCTGGAGTCATCTTAAATTTTCAATTTATTTATTAACATAATTATTTATTTATTTAATTATATATGTGATAGGCTCATAGGTTAAGTAGTGAATTGTGATATGAATTAAATTGCTCACTTCGATCACAATTTGGCTGAAAGTTTGTACAAAAATTACGTTATGCTTAACTTTTTCTATGAAGGCGTCTTGAGTGGGAAACGTTAAGCGAAGTTTGGTTGCCCTATTCAATTCAATCCCTTGAAAGCTTCATTGCAATCTCTAACAGTACAAGTGGTATCACAATAAAATATAGTTTATAAGAGATCCTGTCGGGCACAGCAAACTTAAAAGAGAGGCTATAAACTGTACGCGTGCGAAGACCCGTGTCTACGCAGGTAGATGTTTACTATAAAGCAGACAGAGCGAGCATCATCGATCGCATTTGTGTGGCATATTGTAGCTACAAATGATTGTTTATTCGGCAAGCGTTTACACAGAGGATGCAGAGGGATGTTTGTCGCCGATACTAACACGATTACGCCCAATCAGCAGCGTCGCCGCCCGCCCTAATTGGGCGCCCCGATGCGAGGGCGGGCTTTTTAACAGCTTGCGCAAACAGCCAGGGAAGAGTGCCTTACGATGGATGATTTGGATGTGCATCTGCATGCATAGTGCGAAGGCACTGTACTAACTGCAGCATTGAGCCGGGCGATCTCGTGTCAGTAATAACTTGGAATATATAAAAGCTAGTCGTTGGCCCTGAAATACCTTAAAAAAAATCAGGCCTAAAATAAAAATAAATCTAATGCTGATATGTACCGTACTTAATTTTTCCTTTGACACCTCACTTGACATGATGATCTCTTTTCTCAGTTTTTAATATCAGTCCACTAGTTTTTTAGTTATTTGTATCAAACATACAAAAAATATAGATAAACACAACATTAAAACTCAAAAATCACCATATATTTTAAAAGATAAATTATTGGATATATATATAATGTATTCTTCCAGAAAACTATTGAATATCGAGATGAATTGTTTTGAACTTCATTAAGACGGTGAGTCAAGTCAGTGGGTTGCTGAAATGTTATTGAAGTAGCTGTAGTATTGTAATTAGTTATAAGTATTTTTATACTCTATCTAGCGTTTGACCACTATCCACTTGATGGTCAGTGACGATGTGTCTATACAATACCAAAAACAGCATTAATCTGTAATTTAGAGCAACGTTTAAACGTAAGGAAAAGTATATAATATCCCAGATACATTAGTGTTGAATATTTTTTGAGATGCTTGAGTTTCTTGTCTTTCCACCAACACTAACAGACATGTTAATCACACTCATAAAACAGCCCTCACCACACGCAAATATATACACCCCCACCACACTCACACCACACACCACTACTTCACTCACTCCACACACTTTCATTTGATACACACACATAGGTACACTCATTCGACCCTATATTGTTTTAACCGACTTCAAAAGAAGAAGGAGGTTAATCAATTACCCCATATATTTTTCTTTAACCGATTTCAAAAGAAGAAAGAGGTTATTCAATTCGTCCGTATATATTGTTTTTATGTGTATTCGCGGATAACAACGCTGTTTATGAACCGATTCTGATAATTCTTTTTTTGTTACTTCTGAGGTGGCCCCATATAAATTTCATTAAAATCGGTTAAGCTATTTTTGAGTTGCACTCCAATAACTGAAAAGTGCTACGCATACGTGGATGTCATTATATTTGCGGGTGGAGAAATCGGTGAACATACACAATCCTGTAAGTAGCAGAGGTCACTGAAAAGGATGAAAAAAAATTTTTTGGGCGCCCCCAAGCCCGTTACAGTAGTTTCCAATTTCGCCCACTTGAGGGGAAGGGTTTTGCCTTAAATTCAATAGGTCGTGGTCAGTCTTCTCGTGACCACGACCAATGCAACTTAGTCGAAACGTCGAGGTAAATAAATTACTGAATGTTTTTCTCGCGATCAAGCCCCGATTGATTTATTAACAATGTGTTCGAATCGCGAAAGTCTAAAAATTACTAAAGGGTTTTGCTTCAGCATTAATGTCGGATGACATGACATCCGACGCTAATTTTCAGATAAAGGTACATGAGTATATTGTTAGTATTTTGGCATTTAGATAGTAACAATTGGTTTATAAATAAATAAATAATCGTAAATATCAGCGTAAACAACAAGATAACGCGTATGCACAATACTGAACGCGTCAGTAATGTGGCTACCGAACGGCGATTGTAGTTATCGAAGAAATAGTAGGTAAGTATTAACTTGTTTGGTACCTATGCTCGGACGATTTTCGTTTTATTTTCGTCTGGACTGGTATTTCCTGGGAAATTAAACTTTTATCGATGACTTTTGACATTCTATTTTGGACGTAGGCACTACAGTAACATCTTACAAATTCAGGCGGGAAACTGTTAACCAACCAATCACGCACCTTAAGTCAGTGCTATGTGGTATTAGGTAGACTTGTCAAAAGTACGATGCTAAAGTACAGCTGTCTATTTAAGTGAAAACCGTACCTACCACGGCTCGAAAGCTATACTTTGGCTTAGTGAAAGTAAAATACCTAAGGACTAATAAATTTATCCGGGCATAATGAGTGCTTTGTGAGTGTCGACAATAATACAAGGCCGCGCTTGCTCACTTCATATTATATTTCGTAGTCAACTCGCCCGCCAGACAGAGCACAATAATGATTTGGCCAGTAAAGTAAGCGAACGCAGCCCTTGTCAGAAATAAAGAAAGATCTACAACCTAGAGGCTTCTACGGTCTACTTATATTTCCGTTTACGGTCTACACACAAGAATTGTATGCATATGATATATATGTTGAATACGCTATTGCACTGTGATCAGCCAGTAATAATAGTTGTAATATAAATAAATATTACCAGTCCACATACTTACTAAACAAAACAATATCAATCTAAGTGACTTCTTCTTCTGTAACATGCTATGAAGTAGCCGTTCGTGAGACATCGATCAAATATTGGTCGATCAATGTTTGGCCGGCGAAGCTCCTGAACGCAGCCCAGTATATATAAAACTGAAGTGGCTATTTAAACGTATACAATAATTATTATTACCACAGTCAGGACATTCTAATGTAGAATGAATATAACATAGGTTCTTACTACAGTATTCGTTATAATTACTTATTTGACTAGAATTTCTGATGCCCCAAACGACACCCTGTAAAACATTTGTAGGAGTAACCAACAGTTTATTACTACAAATTTGACCAATGTCACAGGTAATACGTACAGGAAAATGATCCGACCACAGTACGTCGTTCATAATGTTGATAGAAAGTATGGTGTCGAATGCAGCCTGAGTAGTCAGACAGTGGTCCATAATCGTCCGTGGTATATAAATGTACTCTGTGCCATACTCCTTCCTTGTTTTGTTTACCATAGATAAGTAACTATATTTATTTACATTCTAACTAATTTGACTGGGAGAATAATTTGGGTTTTTTAGACCCCACCATTTGTTTATATTTCATTCATTGTGAAATATTAGAGGTTCATCATTAATTCTATTGTGTACACTGTAATCGTTGCAGTAAAAGTGTGTAATTATTTTACCAATATTTAAATTGCTGTTACTCCGTTGATTTTAAATACCTATCATGTATTTATTCTGACTAAATCATACCTGACTGTAAAACAAGATAGACGTACATAAAAGACTCAACAATTAGCACACCTAAGATGTGAAGCTTTAGTCTGAATATAAGTGTATTAATTAATTGTAATCTTACATGCCCACCGTAACCTAGATCTGACCTATAATGACCTAAAATATTTTTCCAATACAAAGCAACCTCGAATATTATTGTAACAATGTCTCTTAATTATGCATTCGGATTCTCACTTTTCCTTCTCATACTTGTAGGACTAAACATATATTTTTTCTATACTTTGAACACTATTAACAAGCCTTCTACTATTAAAATCCCCCATACTAAATTAGATGTAACTCCAAGCATATTCAAAGAAATATATGACTATTTAAATTATCTACCTAGACAGTATAAGACTAAGAACTCAAAGTATTTTCCGGTGCAAAGAAATCTTCTTCAGTCATTTAACCCTTCTGGATATCCAGATCCCAGTCATCCATGGCACGATACTAGAAATGTAAGTATTTTTTGTATTTAATTTAATTTTACATTTAGATGTAAATAATGCTGCTGTATAAAAATCTCGCTTATGTTGTAAGGTTTTGACATATGACATAGTCATTCAATATTGAATATTTTATTACATTTAAAGTTGCATCAATCAAACAGAGCAAATGATTTCTAAGAAGGCTTTCCTGTATATTAACATATGTTTGTTATTTGTTTATTTTCTGTACATTTGTAACATTTAAAAACCACATTTCAAATAATTACAATCATATATAAAAAAAACCAGCAAAGGATATCCCAAAAATATGAGCTAAACAACTCAAACATAATATCACACTGATTGAGAGTTGTAATAAGGTTAAAATTAGATATTTTAGTGCATACCCACTGTGTATTTAAAGAAAGCTATTTTTTTGGTAACAATGTTATTCCTAAAAGTTATGCCTTTGTTCGCCTTTGCTCAGACCATATCACATACATTAATAAATTTAAATTAGTCAATCTGTCGCCCTTTACGGTCACTGTGGCTCAGTGGTCAGTAACTAGACTCCTGTGTCTCTGGGACCCTACACAGGGAATCCTAGTGCGAGGGTTTGAGTGTTACAAAAAAAATCATTTGCTTTTTAACCGACTTCAAAAAGGAGGTTACTCAATTCGACCATATATATGTTTTTTGTTTTTTATGTGTGTTCGCGGATAACTTCGTCGTTTATGAACCGATTTTGATGATTCTTTTTTTGTTAGATAGAGTAATGGAGGCTTTCGTGGTGGTCTCATTTAAATTTCATCAAAATCGGACTAGCGGTTTTTTTATTTATACTTCAATAACTGAAAAGTGCTATGCGTATCTTGATATTATTGTCGCGGTTAAAGACATCACAGAACACACAACGACAATTAATTGATTCCGTAAGTAGCAAAAGTCACTGAAAAGGCATGAACACAATATTGTGATGATAGTTACTTTTGTGTGAACTATCATGGTACCGACTTCAACAAGGTATTTCACACTTTTGAGTGTTGAAGTCGGTTGCATTTTTTGTTAAAAAATTTTTTTTCCTTTTTTATTTTCCAAAGTAGATATTCGTGCACAAGTGAAACATATCTCTCATTTTTTGCCTTAAGCTTGCACTAATGCTGCTAATAGATACCAAGCAACATCATACCTGGGTGCCAAGTCTCTTATTTACTAAGCCAAGCAATTTATAAGCAATGCAATAGTAATTCAAATGTAATTAAAAATAAACTTGCTATTCCTCTTTAGTAAAAATTGCATTGCTGGTAATTGCATTAAGGCAGAAATTAGATCTGTGCAGCCATTACAAATAATTACCCTCCAAGTAGAATAGCAAAAATAAGAATTTATTAACAATCTAAGAGCATTATGTGTAAGGGAATCGATACCCTGTGAGGGTCACCCCCACAGGGTAGCGATTCCCCTACACATAGGTACAGAAGCTTCTTAGCTTCTGTATATTATATGTATATTGTATTCTTTACTTTGTTTCAATTATATAGGTATAGACGTCCATGCCGACTTGATTTAAACGTTTTTTCATTCAGTAACAGGTTGAATTTCTGCAAATATTTGGAGCTGGATGAGTCGGATATTGTAGTAAAATTGTACTCTCTACTTCCTTGAGCGAGGGCTGTGAATTATATCGACTTGCCTCAAAATGCAATGCTACAGACAGTCCATAATGTTTACCCAGAAAAGGAAGTGCTACAATTACAGTTATTTTATTCAAGATAATTGTTCAATTCATAATGCGAGGATCGTAAAAGTCTGGTTACGTCCACACATTGACATAACGGTGATTCCGTGTTCCTCAAGATCACCAGACCTAAACCCAATAGAATATCTTTGGGACCTTTTTACATAATTTGTAAATTCCAACATGTGGACTCACCTTGTGCTGGAACTTTTCAATTTTATGTAACTTGTGGTTTAAAATGGTTTAGTTGGTTGGTTCCATCAAATTTCAACTAAGATGGATAAAAATAGAAGTTGTCAGTTTGATCTGCAAGCGGCATTCAACCTTAGGGGGTTACGCCACTTTCTTGGCCGATCGAAAACATATTCAATTTCTCTGTAATATAGAACAGGAGGTTCTTGCATCCC
Source organism: Apeira syringaria (assembly GCA_934044485.1). Taxonomy (NCBI): domain Eukaryota; kingdom Metazoa; phylum Arthropoda; class Insecta; order Lepidoptera; family Geometridae; genus Apeira; species Apeira syringaria. The sequence goes on from OW203659.1 coordinate 7,909,509, forward strand.
AAGGACCTATATTTTTTAAGGGGCCAACATTGTTAAGCCTTCCTTCTAATGCCAAGTTGTCAGTTTTAGGAACTATAAAGACAAGATAATTTTCGTAAAGTCATACCTTAATAGGAAAGTAAATAAATTAATCTGCTATTATTTCAGTGGTCTAATGAAGAATCTTTATTCCCACACACAAATGGAGCACCAGGCCGGATCTTGCGTGCAATACAAACCTCACAGATAGCACTGGTAGACAACGCACCCAAGGGGACACAGCTGAAATTATTACTACTATTAGAGGTACCTTCAGTGTATTCAGTTCTTATACATTCATTTTTTATGGAAAATCTATGAATTAACGTTAGTATGGTGATGCTTAAAATGAGAGAATAAGATACAAAGTTGTAAACTTTTATAAATACTTATTTTTACATTCTAAAAGATATCTCAAAAGTCTTATACAATGTTGTGTCAGCGTGTTAAGTTACTCCAGATCTCTATCAATAATCCAATTTTTCCACAATTATGGTGACATAGTTTACATACTGTATAACATATAATTTAAAACAAATTTTGTTTTAAACGTTTTCTACTATTATACTGTCATCATTTTCTACCTAAATGTTGTTAAAAAAACTTAGGACCATTAACACACAGCATGTTGGCAAAAGACAGAAAAGAGGCTTGTCATAATTACATTTTGATATTTAAATGTGAGTGATTAGTGTAATTTCAACATGAATTTGATTCAGATACCTTAAAGCATTCTATCAATAGGAGCTGTGACTAGCAGTGGACAAAGGTTGTGATGGCTGTCCTACAACTTATTTGTTTCATAAAACTATAAATACATTTTATATCCACAGGGTAAACAAAAGCTTTATTTTAAACCAAAGAGATACAACTTGACTGAGGTGATACAAGGAAGTATTTATGCTGGATATGACCGCCACAACTCAGAGGTGTTTGCATACTACCTAGCCATGGTGCTAAACCTTAAATGGATAGCTCCATCTACTATAAGGAAAATACATTTAAGCAGAGATATCATCCCATATGCTACTGCAGGACTGAAGAGGACCATGGTAAAGAATGGTATTGGATTTTTTAATGTAATGTGGAAACTTAGGATTTTTTATGAATGTGTAGCATTGTTTGTAGGCAATTGATCCATGGAGGTGGTCACCACTCTCATTCTTGAGGAGTGATGATAGCACAGCAGTGGGACTGTCGGCTGTCAAACTGACAGACGCTAACTCAATCCCCACTTACGACTTGAGCTTTCGGTGAAGGTAAAACTGTCAAAAAAGATCATGGTGAAACACTAGATCTATACAGTATAAAAAAACGACTCAAAGAGGGCTCATTTTCTAACATTTTTAGTCATGATTTTTTATTAATTCTAGGTCTTGAACATATAATATGATTAATAATAAATTATCCCATGTATCATTCCAAGATGTAAAGAAGCTTTGTAACAAATTTCATGCAAATTCGTTCAGCTGTTTTATTGCCGAGTGGTAACTAAAACTACATTAAACTAACAAACAAAAACATGTAAGTACACAAATAAAAATCATATTAATAATATTTCTAAAGTCATATTTATCAAGTTAGATAAACATGTGTCTTGAAAATGCGTTACAACATGTGCTGTTGAGTATTTATTGGACCTATTTATCTTAGTTTTAGAAAAACTTAATACTGGAAATAACTAACTTATTATAACTCATCATCATCAGACTACTTGCAGGATCGGACTCAAAGCACGAAAATAGGTGAATATATTAGCAAGCCTGCCATAGTGAAGTTCGGCATTCCTCAAGGTAGCATACTTGGTCCAACCTTGTTCCTGGCTTATATAAATGACTTATGTGACCTAACCATAGATCAAGGCTGTATAATAACTTACGCTGATGACACAGCCATTATATTCCAGGGTGAAGATTGGAATGGTGTTACTCAAATTGCTCAGAACTCATTTAATAAAATCTCAATATGGTTGAGGAACAATCTTTTGACACTTAATGTCGAAAAAACAAAATATATGCCTTTTTATCTAAGGGAACCTCCATCGGATGATGGATTGACAATTATAGGGCATAAATCAATATGTTGTACCAACACTACACCACCTAAATGTAGTTGCTCTACTCTGGAACGAGTCAATATGATTAAATATCTAGGAGTAATGATCGACGAAAAAATTACCTTTGCACCTCACATTAATCAAATTAAACACGAGTGAGAAAGCTCACAGCTGTATTTAAATCCATACGCGATAGCGCTGACTGGGACACTATAAAACTTTTATATTTCTCTCTTTGCCAATCCATTATATGCTATTATATAGTTTCATGGGGGGGTACCTTCAAAACGCACATGCTCTCACTCGAACGAGCCCAAAGAGGACTCCTCAAATGCAGCACAAAGCGTCCCTTTACTTACCCCACTGCAGATCTCTATCGCGAGTGTCGGCTACTCACTGTTCGGCAACTTTTCATAGTACAAGCTCTCCTATTACAGCATAAGTCTTACGAACATAATCGTGCAATAGCATGTAAGCGATCATCTCATTGTGTTTGCACTGTACCCAAGGTAAATACTACTTTTGCAACAAAACATTTTAATTTCTTGGGGCCTAATTTGTATAATAAAGTAAACAAAATCAGTAAAATTTTTTCATTAACATCCTATGAAATAAAAAAGATTCTTTTTAACAAATTAATTGAAATGAATTATAGTCAAACAGAAGATCTGATTACCTCGGTACTATGAACCTAATTTATTTTAACTTTATATATATATATATATATATACATACAGTATATTATCAAATATGCACCCTCATTCATGTTCACACACACACACACACACACACACACACACACACACACACACACACACACAAACACACACACTCACACACTCTATATAAATTATCAAATGTAAGAAATTGTAATAAATCTATGTATATTAAATTGTAAACTATAAATTGTAAACTGTAAATGTTTTTTAACCTCCTGTCATCGACGGAAGAGTCCTGGAACTCATATCACGGGCTTTCACGAGCCTAGTTTGGGAACCAGGTGATTCCTTTCACGTGATTTGTATATGCTTTTACCTGAATAAATGATTTATTATTATTTATTATTATTATTATCATATTATAACTGGTTTTCCTTAATGTAGATATTTTCTTTCAATTTAATTAATGCGTGTGCTGTTATTCAGTATGTACTTCTTTTTCTTCTCTCAGCCATGTGCGTCCACTGCTGGACATATGCCTCCCCCATATAGGGGGGATTTGCCAATACTCGCCACGCTTGGCAGGCGGGTTGGCGAGCGTAGTTAGATAGTATATATATATATATATGCTATCTAACTATATATATATATATATATATACGTATACATACATATATATATACGTTAGTACGTACTTAATGAATATATAAACATAATATTATAAAAAAAAACTATATGTAATGTAAACTTAATCCTTTCAGAAGGCGGATCATTATGTATATTTGGCAAGTGTTTCTACTGCAAAATGAATGAAACTGTTTGCCCTGACAGCAACGGTGAAATTGAAGGTGCTGCCATATTATACATGGACAGGGAGTTTAAAATACACAAGTCACCTTGGAGACGTTCCTATAATAGCAAAAAAATGGAATGGGAGAAGGACAATGAGTTTTGTAAGTAAGTAACTATTTCAAAATTGCTAACCTGGGATGAAAAAGCAACTTACAAAATATGTAAAATGTAGTTAAAACAAACATCCCCAGTTCTTCTGAAACTAAACCCAATATCACATTTTAAGTCTACTCTGTGAGCAGGTCATTCTATGCTATGCAATCTTAAACATAACATAACGAAAGTCATCGCCTATCTTCCTGAAAATAATAAACATTTCTAATACTTTTATCCTGAGAACAGTAAGAGCACTGTATTTTATAATTAATAACAAAATACAACTTTAGACACATGTATATGGTCTGTTTCAAATCCCTAGATAAATTCGACTTTTTTATTTATTTTTATCTCACAATAATAAATTTCGAAGTTTGCGTACTTACGAGTATGTTGACCCCGTTATCGCCAGAATACTAAATGAAAATATTAACAGAAAATTAATTTTGTAAGAGCTTTTATTTAGTTACACCTGTTCCGGTTTCTGTAATCAAATCTTCCAAGCTCAATTTAGATCTCTTTCCTATTTCAGCATGGGCTGAAATATTCCTTGCGCGCAAAACCAGTCGAAACATCAGTGCGAGCATGATTCTCTATAAAATTTCGAGCTGTTTTATCACGCTGCGATAAATTCGGTATATTTTAACGAAATAGTCGATACCCTTTAGCATGGAATACAAATTTGACATTTTATGTCGATCCGCTACAATTCTTATCGGCTTTGGAAAGGTCGTCGCTGGTTTGTCGTCACCGAATGACCCTGTCTTGCGTCTCATCTTGTACCACGAAACGCAGTAAATGCGTAAACGACAGGGCAGCGATACATATGGAAAGCTATACTATAGTTTTTTTCGGCACTATATACCGGGGGAGCGATGTACGAATTTATCTTGGTATTTGAAACAGACTACAGAATACAATAATTATATACATATATAGGAATATTGACTGAGACGTAAGGAACAGAATATTGCATGAAATGGAGACCAGTTTCAAAGACCAGCGATCCGCGAATGCAATAATTTATAAGATCATAGTGAGAAATGTCGTAATGTATGGATCTGAATGTTGGGCAGCAAAGGAGGTACGTTTATGAAAGAAAAGTGCATGTTGCAGAGATGCGAATGTTGAGATGGATGTATGGTGTGACTAAAATGGACAAGATAAGGAATGAGTATGTCAGAGGAAGCTTAAAAGTAGGACCAGTGAATGTTATGTTGAAAGGGAATAGAGTAGCTTGGTATGGGCATGTCATGATGAGGGGAAAAACATATAGCGAAAAGAGTACTTAACATGTATGTGGATGGATATAGTGGTAGAGGAAGGCCGAAGAAGGCATGGATGGACTGTGAAGGAAAAGTGTGAGCACTGAGATGACTAATGATAGAATAGATGAAGAAACTAGCTACTCTCCAATATTTAGCCTATGCCTCTATGCAGTGTGTTCGAGCAGCTGTCATGGTCTCATATGCTATCTTACACTGTAGTAATCATCATCAGTGACCAGGGTGCCAATTCTCGTATTTATTAAGACAATCCATTCATAAACAATGCAATAGTCGTTCAAATGTTATCATAAATAAACTTGACATTCCGCTAAAATAACAATTGCATCTTGATTGCATTGTAGACAATTGAATTGGGGTAGAAATCAGATCTGTGTAGCCATTACACTTATACTCCAAGTAGAATAGCAAAACTAGAAAAAACGACCATTCATCGACAATCTATGAGCGATGTGTTAGTAGAATTGATACCCAGTACTTTACATATATCAATTATAAAAACAAACTGCGTAACACATATTTCTTAGTAAAAATCTTCTTACCAGGCAGCTGAGCAAATCCCTGAGCACCAAGAGAATACTGAACCTGATAGATATTGCTATATTCGACTTCTTGATCCAAAACGGTGACCGGCATCGGTACGAGGTCTATAAAGACAAAATAGTCATGCTGGACAATGGGAAGGGGCTTGGAAACCCTATGGTGGACGAGTTGGATATATTAGCGCCCCTCTATCAGTGTTGTATGTACGTAAAGTTGAATTTCCATGTACACATATTTAGGTTTAAGTGTTAAGTCGGTTCCATTTCTTGTAATTGTTTTTTTTTAAACTTACACATGACAGAGTAAATGTCGCTATTCTGCTTTTCCCCTGTGACTACTGGATATTGAGCTTCATATTATGTGAGAGACTATGCCAGTATATTAAAACAGTTGTAGTTCCAGTGTTTTCCTCAAAGGTGTAGTAAGCACTGTGAAGTTAGAAAGCGGCTGTATAAAGTAAAATTACTGGGCAAATAAGACTCTACCAATACCTAACCAATGTCTCGACATAGTACAAGTCATAGATTGGCTTGTCGCTTACCAACAGGCTAACGACTTATTATTATTATTATTCCTTGCTTAATTGGAATACGAGCTGACCTGTTTGCAGCTTCGCTCGCATGGCCTACATGTACAGTACTTGGTACATACTTTTATCTTTAGCCAAATAATATACCATGTTAAGTTGAATCAATAAAACAGTACAAATGTTTCAATACACAATTATCTCTTCTCTTCCGTGGGTTTAAATTTGATTCACAAAATTTAACATGAACAAAGTGTCTCCCCCTTAAATAGAGACAATAAGAAAAGTGTTGATGGACACATTCTTAATACAGTAAATTTAGCAAGTTAAGTTAGACTTCAATTACTTATTAGCTTTTTTAGGCTAGATTGTAATATATTTATAGGATGTATTTGTATGCGTACTATACTAGAATATATATTTTTTATATATGTAAAAGCTTCTTACGGAAAGATAAATTGAGAAAACGGACGTATAAAATGACTGTTAACAATTAGCGTTGATTAAAACAACATATTTTTTCTAGGTTAACATTATCGACGTGGCAGCAGTTGGAAATGATCTCTGGAGGAAGTCTAACAGAAACCATAAAGCTGCTTTCTGGACTTCGAGGCGAGAAGTTGGCAACAGAAGAACATTTCAGAGCTGTGGAACGTAGACTGTTGAAGATATATGCGACTGTGCAATATTGTATAGGAAAACATGGCAGCGCCAAAGTTTTCAAAAATACATTTTAAAGAGAATTTCAATCTATTTATTTTCACGTTATGTTTGCTAATTGAGTAGGTATAGACTCATTTAACTATCAATATTGATTATAAGTAAGTACCGTTGGTATATCTACAGAGTTGGTATATCTACATAATCATGATAAATATTAATTAATATGATCTCACTGCTGGCACTCGGGCTTTCCTCTCACAGAGAAGTGCTGGCCCCTGTCTACTACGCTGGCCAATGCGGGTTGGCGGATAGGCTGGTAGCCATCATTGGTCAAGCAGGGGTTTTTCGATGCTGTCTTGCAGTCTCGTATCGTCCTCGCGATACGATTACAGTCGAGAAAAAACCAAGTCGCTTTAAGAATATTAATTTACATTGTTTCGATAAAGTTTGTCAGCCACAATGTGGGGTTGTTGTGGTTTAAAAAATTACAATTCTTTTTCGCTCGGCGTCGCTAGAGTTAGAAGTTAAATTATTTTTTGTCCCTAACCACATGAAATTCGCTAAAACGGCAACACATTACAATACTCGTTGCGCCGTGATCATTATTTTTAAACATGCTCCGTTTTTATAGTTTCTGGACGGAATTATATATACGTGTACATATTTAAGTAAATTATTGCAAATAGAACGCACCCCAAATGTCTAAAGTCAATTCCACCAGTGCTACCAAAGAAGGTTGTTTTACCCGATTTTGGGTAATTATGACTACATAGGTTTTGTGTCGGAACAAAGTCGGCTGCCCAGCCTACCCGCCGGTGTCAAGTCCACTAAGCTGGCTAGCTTAGTGGACTTGACACCCTGAATAGATGCCCATCTATTCAGGGTGTCAAGTCCACTAATTTAAGTTCAAATTGCATCCGGTGCGAGGCAGAGCCGATGTAGATATTATAGACTTAGGCCCCCAGGTCATTCATTTAATGGCTCATTGTGTACTTGTATTTATTATATGTATTTGAAGCTTATGTTCATATAATATTCTGTTTAATATAAATCCCATTACTATTAATATAATAACATCAAGCTTTAGTATTGTTCCATTACTGTATATACTCGAATAAAATAAGTATGTTCACCATAGTTTCATATGTTATTTAATGTAAGTTGTCACAATAATAATTTATGTCATGTGAGATGAGATATTTTCCTTTGTTTCAGACTATCCAAATTCAAACTTAACTCCTCGTTTAATGTACTTTCCTTCTTGACGTGACACTGGCAATAATTTTCTCTATCTTTTGCCCTGATTAAAAATAAAACGAACTATTTGAACGGCCGGAGAGCTGTGGGGTTACTTAATTTCGGACTTTTTATTGTTTTCATCCTGGCTACACTGGCTTAAGCTTGACATATGCATTAGAGATGGGCTTTATTATTAGAAAAATATAACACTGTCAATGCTAATAATAATTAACACTTATTATTAGTAGTTATTATTAGCAATTGTGAAATTTAAAGATAGACAGATTGTTAGATATAAATAGTTGGCCGTTGAATTTATTTTAGTGTTTTTTACAATATGCAAAGCAATTATTTTTTATAAAACGTAAACAACACATGAAAACAATTGACATTCCGTCACCACCACCCATTCACACTATCTACTGCCTAGATAACATCACAATTCACACGTGGGTATATACTTCGTAACGAATGTCAGTCTAAATTTAACATTAGTTTCCGAAATCAGCAGTTAAATATATCAACTCAACCAAGTAACAATCTGTCTGACTGCTAACTAAACGTGAATTTAACTCAACACTTTTACTAAATTAACAGTTGCTAACTGCTAAGTTAAAAATAACGCAATTGAGACGGAATAATGAACATCATGCCGTTAGAGTCTGCTTAGGGATCACGTACCAGGAGGTGGGCAGCAGCGCCTTATGAGGATAGCAAAACCATACTGCGCTCGCCTGCCAAGCGTGGCGAGTATTGGTAAATCGCCCCTATATGGGAAGGCATATGTCAAGCAGTGGACATCCAATGGCTGCGATGAATTTAACAGCTATCTCAGATTTTATTTAACAGGTGTTGACACAAAAAAAATATAGCACTGTTACTTAGCAGCTTTTTATTTTTAGACACATCTCTAATATGCATGGAGTAACTATAATGGGTAAAAAGATAAAAACAAAAAAAATTAAAGTAATTAGTAGGTACCGAACAAACTGCTTAGGTACGTTTATTTAAATGAAAATACTCTTGGGGTATGTGCAAAATATTAAATTTACTACTAATAAAAGTGGTATTTTATCAAAAATGTACCAAGTAACCGATGATACATTCATGTACTTTGCGTACGGAAGTAATCTATTGAAACGACGAATTCGTATAAACAATGCATCAGCTGAGTTCTTAGGAATCGGAAGACTTGAAGTAAGTGCCTTTGAAACATCTCTCACAACATTCTACTACTGAGATTACTTTGAATTATTATTTAATGTCAAAATACCGTGTCTAAATCAATGATCTGTTTTCATACTTAACCCTGTTAAGATAAATAGGTAGAAGGCTGTATCAATGCACATACAATGAAGTAAATATTTTTCTCACTTTCATTATGATTAATTTATTTTATCACTTACTGTGCAGTGTGCTTTCTCAAAAACTGTATTGTGGTGTTCAAGTCACCATTAACCAAACCTTATCTACTAGACTTATGGTAGATTTGTTAAAAATTAGGGTAGCAGTTTTTTTTATGAGTAGGTTATAATATAGTAAACCTCCACGTAAAATATTAACTTCAATAATTATATAGTTTTTTAGAAATAATGAATTGAAATCGTAAAATAATTTCGGACAGTTTGACACTGATAGGTAATCTAGCCTTGAAAAGGTCTGTTTCACTTATAGTGTGGTTTATTTTTGGGAGTATTCAAATACAATGCTGCCTGATTTAAAATTGTATTCATGGATAGAATGTTTTATACATGCTACCCAAAATAAACCGCAAATTGTACACTTTGTGTGCTCATTTTAGAGAAATCAGCTGATTGATAACTTCTTGCTAAATATTCTGCTATGTATTCTGATGAAGTTTGACACAATTTCAAACTTCATCAGAATACTATTTTATATTCAATTATTTATGTTTAAATCGCAAAGACTTAACAATACACTGCTTAACTATCTGTTCCCAGGGAACATTAAAAGTTCAAAACTTTATTTTGATACACCACTATCAAATGGCTGATGTCAATTGAATTTGAAATTAGCATACACGCTGCACTACCTCGTTCTCTTGAACATTGTATTCACGCTATGAGAACACTACAAATGATGTCACTCCACAAACATGTATGGAGATTGTCATATTTTGAAGCAACTTGTAGTGTGAATAATCTGAATAAAAGCTTTTGTAAATACTAAATATGTGGTTAGGTTAGGACATATTGTATATTATATTTAATAGATACATAGCCTGCTAAAATGATGCTTATAAGTCCAGCAGGCAGATCCACCATCTATCATAATCATTACCCATATTGAAAAGTCACTTCAACTTCAAAATAGAGATAAATTTAATTGCCTGGAATTAATTAAGTACATGAAATTTGATTTTGATATAGCCTTGAACAATGTGATTTAGGCCCCAATTTCATACAAAAACAATTTACTAATGTCATTTTATATCTGATATGGACTGACTAAACTTTTTTTAAAACATGGTTATTCATGCTGAAACTTGTCTTAATACAACATCAGCTATTTATACTATGGAAATTGCTGAATGCACAACTTTTGTTCAATTTAGAACACATACATAATACATTTAGACAGTAGTTTGTCCAAGAGGTATTTTGTTCTAGCTTTCAAACTGCAAACTCTGTTAACAACATCTGTTCATATCAAATTTCAGGGTCACCAGTTAGACTTTATCAAGTACTCTGAACACTGGAGAGGATCTTCTGCGACCATCATTCCAACAGACACGGCGCATGTGTGGGGTGCTATATGGAGACTACATGTCTATGATATGCCTGCCCTAGATAAGTGAGTTTGAGTTTTGGCTACAGTATTATAGTGACTAATACATTTACAATGTATCTGACCATAATACTGTAGCCTTTATTATTAATACACAATTATTTATCATTAAGTATGCATTTGGCTTCTGATGCATTAAAATTGGTATTTTTTCTCTTCACAAAGACATTTGTTTGTTAAATATTTCTAAGTAAATAGAGATAAAGAGATATAATGTGGACAGCATGCTTTGTGAGAGAGTGGCGGGCGGTGCACAAGAGTTAAATTTAAGGTTAGATCTTTATGGTTATGGAGCTCTGTGCTGCAAGTTGGTACTAGGATCCATAGTCAACCCATCCTAAAATATGTAAACAGTTCACCATGCACGAGTAAACTTGTTATATCACTTTTTTGGTCGGTTTAGTGATTGCTCTGTCGTGAAGAGCTCAACTCACTGGCTAAAGTGAGATGAGCTCTTCACAACAGAGCAGTCACTAAACATCTAATCTTTTCTAAGCCAATTTTTCACTTCATATGGAAGAAACTATCTAGAGATGTAAAAACTACAAAGATGCTATTGAAATCTATTATAGTAGGGCTGATTAGAAATCAATAATAATAAAACGAATTGGGAAGAGGTTCTTTTCCTCTTCTTTTCTTCAATAAAAATCATTCGAGATTATGTACTTATGATACAAGTCCTTTCTGGGTGGGAGTGGCCATTGGCTTCTGAAACACAGTCTCACTAATTCGGGACTCTTTGGGTTCACTAATTAATGTATCAATATTGTTTTTGTGCATAAAGGTTAATAAAATAATACTAATTGTATTTGTATTTCTGCCCTGGTTTTTTCTTCAAACCGGTCTGGCAGTTGTTATTTAGGATGTAAATACACATTGCATACAGATAAAATTATCTATGATGTCTATTAATATCTTTTTCAGTCTTTTTTGTAAGTTTCTACAGTCATACCTACTCAACCCTTTCCTTGAGTTGATATTATTTTTCTTCTTGGTTTTTGGTCTCTTCTATTTTCCGTCACTCTCATGCTTTGTTTGATATATTCCTAGTTTTCATTTCTATGTCTTATACTTTGTTATTGCATCCAACCGAGTTAGGACTCAGGATACATTGAGATGGGTCTTATGGTGGTCATAAAGACTTTATCCTTCACAAGGATATGCACTCATGGGAGTAGTCCTGAGAACTGTCCTGACCTCGACTGTATGCACCATCACATGCGCACAATATTTTGATAATAGTTACTTATGAACTATCATGGTACTGACTTCAACAGGTTATTTCACACTTCTGAGTGTTGAAGTCGATTCCATTTTTTGTAATTTTTTATTTTTGTAAGAATCACCTTATAATTTTATAATTTACAATTTTGATAAAACTTGTAAATTACACTCTTTGTAATTTAAACTTTTTGAGAAAAACTTAAAAAACTGAAAATGTTGGCCATTGACCGTCAACAACTTTTTTAGCACACGTGGGATCTATGCGGACTTTTGGCAATATATTTCTACGGGTGTACCCAAAGTATCTACGAAATTTCAGCTCTGGCGCAATTTTTCCCATTTTAAAATTTCTACTTTGATTGGACTTTGATTTAACACACTTGGATATTATAGATCTATTATATTAAAGTGTATACCTTATATTTTAACTTCCAGGCAAGAGGGCGTAGAGACCAACTGGTATTTTGCAAAAACAGTAGACGTTATTACCCCCGAAGGTTACAAGGTTCAATGTCGTACGTACCAACAAACTATCAACCCCCCATTACGCAAAGACGGCGAAGAGTTACCAATGGACCGACGGCCCAGCATCACGTACCTTGACTGCATTCTGAACGGAGCAGAGGAGTGTGAACTTCCTCCATACTATGTCGAAGAACTTAAGAAAATACCGCATAACGGACAGGAGGCATCGCCAAAAATGATAGAAAAGCTAAAGAAAAATTCGTGATAATATTAAGTATTTAACTAAATTATATTGACGTTAAAGTTTTGTTGAATTTTATAAAATGAGTATTCTTTATTACTGTTATATATGGGTTTGTTTTATTGCTCTCCAAAACTATATTATTTTCATCGACAGATAACCTTCTTTTCATATATTATATTTATATTCAATTATTCATATTATCCATACACATCAACAATTGTAATTAATGAACACAGATCTTAAGGACAGATTGTCCTCATTTATTTATGTATTTATTTGGGACAAAAAACGGTAAGATAGTACATCGTAAGTAACACAAATTGTTCATATTAATAGCGTTTTGTATTTATACTGAGCTTTCGTCATCATCAGTCTGATATGACAAGCGTTAATAGGACTGTCTGAGATGTAGCTCACAAATTATATTCACATGTCTAGGTCTCGATAACTATAGAAGACAATAAGCTCCACTTGCCGGCAGCGCGTATTCTGGAAGTGGAAGCAGAACCTTTCATACGTGACGTCGTGAAGTGGACGCATTGATCGACCAATGAAATCATCAATGAAACTCGCTAATAGGAGCGATGATAGCCTAACGGTCGGAGCGTCGGCAGGCAAACTGACGGAGGCTGGCTCGATCCCCACCGAAGAAGGCTTGAGCCGCCTTTCGGTGATGTTAACACCGTCATCAAATTCCCAGCTTATTGTTAAGAGAGAACATTAGATGTTGAAGATGTTATCACGCTAGAACTCTAGGTCTGTCGTCATTGACCATCATGTAAAATAGTGGTCAAACACTGCTCTATAAAGTACGTACCTATAGAGCAGCTAAACGATGTTTTTTTCAAATTGCGGACGATTTCCCATATCCGTGTGTGCTCACGTACTCACTAAAACTACCCGCTAACTAGGGTAATAAACTGTTCTAATATTAGAAATAGCATTGTCAACAATTTTTTGAAATTATCGTAAACTGAGCTTTTCAGATGACAAACTAAGATAATATAGGTAACTACTAGTTTTGAGTGAATAGCAGACATAATTACGTTTGTAATATATCACTTTTTAGTTGAGCTATTGATTGAATCTAGAACTTTTGAAGTTCGAAGTGATGTTTGGCGAAACCTTGCCTGAGTTGTTGAAAGAACTAGTGATCTGTGCACGATGTTAAAGTCACAACCCTAGAGGGACGATCACTTTCTAAACTGAGCAAATAATCACTTTTACTTTCTACAGTCACAACTCACAACCGATGGTGCAACTATAAAGGCAAAAAACCGTAGACGAGAATACAAAACGGCGTAGATTTCAATGATACGGTTAGAGACGTCGGTTACCTCCTTCATAAATGTGTCCACTATGCAATAGGTAAGCATTACTATAAAAGTAAAAGTACCTATACATAAACTAATTATTTTATAAATGCGAAAGGAAAAGGAATCAATTTCATTTCTTCACTTTCACTAGGTACTTTCCGTGATGTGTCTGTGCCGATAACCGACCATCTAGACATTCTAGGTGTCTCCTTGAACCCGACACTCAATTGTGGGTAGACATTGACACAGACATACACAGTGTGTTCAGGCAGCAGTCCTTGAGAGCATTCTAGGTCTAGCGTGATAACATCTTCGATCACATCTTCACTGACCATCAAGTGAGATAGTGGTCAAACGCTAGATCTATACAATGTAAAAAAAAGGAAAGCACAGGATCGATCGTGTATGGAGTACTGTTCTAATTTGTGGGACGGCTCGGTCAAGTAGGTACCAACTTGAAGCTCTTGAGTCGATAGAGATGCGAGCCAAAAGGCTCTGCATGCGCTCTGGAGTTGCTTAATTTGATTCCACCATCCCCATTCCATCTAAGGACGACCAGACGGACGGCAATGCGACATCCATACATGGTAGTCGTTCCAACTTGTCGCACGAAGCGTTTTGTTTCCACATTCATAGTGCGTACAGCTAACGGATGGAATTCATTGCCTAAATCTGTATTTCCGCAAACATACAACCTGGATATCTTCAAGTCACGAGTGGACAAGTATCTTCTAGACAGGCGTGCTCCATCGTAGACCGCATCATCACTTAACATCAGGTGAGATAGTGGTCAAACGCTTGCCTATTCCTAGTAAAAAAAATAAAAAAAGCACTAAACGAGTACGCAGATTTCAAAAATGTATAAATTGTTTTGATAATCATTTTGCACTCTAAGGATTGCAAATGATATGATAGATGATTATCTGGAGACAAGGCTTTTATCCTCGATAATCGATGTTTTGCTTAGTGATGATTGGTGATCAATTTTATTCTACTTTCGAGCTTTCAAACGAGATACTTGTTAATATTCTAGAATAGATATTTAAGAATTCTAGAACGATGATCACCTTCTACGACATGAATACTCGTAAAGTACCTACCTACATACAACTTAAGAATTATATTTAAAGATTAAACTCTATACCGATTATGTCTATGCTACAAACAATGCTCTTTCTTCGAGCTAGATCTTTGAGTATCCAACCTATCATTTATCTGAGAGCTAGATAGTTTACGTATATAGTTACTTATCTATGGTACTGGTATAGACCAGTAACAATAAGTTTCAATGCATAGCATAGCATAGGTTGTGCTGTGCTATGCATTGAAATGAACACAATTTATTGCTGACTACGTGTTTATTCTTCTCTATATATATTTTGACATAAAAAATGATGAAAGCAGATATTCCTAAACCCGAAACCTTCCTGTATTTCTCATACGGCGCTAACACATTAACTTTCAGAATACATATGCATAATCCTACGGCGGAATTTGTATCAATCGCTCGCCTGGATGTAAGCAAAGATCACGCCTAATCATTATCACGTTGCCCTTGGTACATGGGTAGTTTCATGTAGTTATCTGGTATTTAGAAGTAACTAGTAGATTGGCACGTACTTCTGGTAGGTAAATACCAATCAATAGAAAGTTTGGAAGAATAGGTGGATCTTTGTTACTCTTTCACGCGAAAACTACTGAACGGATTTCAATGAAATTTCGTATGGAGATAGGTTAGACCCTGGAACAACACATAGGTTTTATCCCTGAAAAAGTATATAGAGATCCCGTGAGAACCTACTTGTTTGTACAATGTCGTGCCGGTACGTATAAAGTAGGTATGTAGTACTTTCTACTTATCTATTCTAATGATATTGTAGCAGTTTTTAATTGATTGAAAACACGGATTAAACGACGTTTTCTGAAAATGAAACCCAGCTAGATCGATTTACCGCCCCAGAAAGCCCCTGCATAAGCATACTACATTTCATGAAAATCGTTAGAGCCGTTTCCGAGATAGATATATGAAGGTATATGAACCTATACAAGAATTGATCGTTTATAGGTGTTATATTAGCTTTAAACATATGTCAAACTTGTAAAATAATACTACTATATAAAAACTGCGGGATAAGAAGTATATGTACTTAGATAAATTTGTCTTATTTAAGCACTAATTTTATTTCTTTCCCCTAAGAAAACAAAACATCATTGTATAAAGTACTTTCACAACTTATTAAGTAATTAAGCAATCTACAAGCACGCGAACACTCAGTAACATAGAAACTTCCCAACTTATTTTGGCCATCGCACTCTGAGTGTCAAGATACATGCTCCCGCCTAGTTTGAGGCTCGACGTTAAACCTGTTCTCTGATTGTAATTGTTACAATACTTTGTGCTTATATACTAAACCTAATGTAACCTTTAATATATATTGTAATTTACTTTTTGGAAATAAATATTTATTATTATTATTAAATATGTACCTAATTCAGCTAAGCTAAAATACTACGTTGGTATTAATTTTATAATGTTATTAGGTTCCGATGCCTAACACGCCTGTCACGTATCGATAATACCTATTATATAGGTAACGGACAATTTTTTTTTTTATTTACGCGTCCTAACCTAATTGTAAGTAGGTATAATTCTTTTCATGAGGAATAGCTATGGATCCCAAACTGTTGAATTGTGTTCCAGCCTACATAAACATATAATAAGATTATAATGACGTTTCGGTCTAACGGCTTGTAACAATAGATGAACAGTAGCCTAGAAATTTGAGTCGCCGTGGCTCAGTGGTCAGTGATATGACTTCTGGGGGTCTCCGTGGCCCTGATATTCGAATCCCGGCAGTGGCAATCATTTGTGCGATGGGTGTAGGGATCTGCTCCGGGTTTTGGGTGTTTGAATGCAGTGATTGTGTGTGTGCATGCCTCATGCGACACAGGGAGTCCTGCACTAGGACTCCCTGTGTCGCGTGAGGCATGCGGGTATGAGTGTACCTACTTATTGATAAAAAAAACCGGTTGCGCTTCGGGAGTGCCGGCAGAAGTGTAAACTTGAACATTATTGGTAATGATGATGAAAAGTAGCCTATGTGCTATTCCGGAACTCGAAGTGTCTACATACCAAATTTCATCCAAATCCGTTCAGCCGTTCTGGCATGATTGAGTAATAAACATCCATCCAAACTTCCAGATTTATAATTTTAGTGGGACACATAGAATTAACATGACGTTTTTTTTTGAAACAATGAAATCTTTCCTCTTTATAATATCGGCGTTTTGATAACCGAACTCAATAATACTTTTAACAAAACGACTTTATCAAATAAAACTACAAACAAACGAAAATGTTCCTTTTCCTAACACATTTAAGTTTACATTTCAACGGCGACGGTCCATCTAACGGCACGTTATACTTAAAATTACATAATTTCTTATTAGTTTTGATTTGTAGAATTACAGAATGGATTTCATAAAGTACTCTTCGTTCTGGGGAGGGCCTACGGCGACCGTAGTCCCCACAGCCAATGCTCACGTCTGGGGTGTTCTTTGGCGGCTTCATAAGGACGATATGATTAGGCTGGATGAGTAAGTCAACCTGTAACCAATACTTAGGTCCTAGGTTACAACGCTTAATACATACATAGAGTACATAGCATCGTCACTTTTTTTTCAGTTATATTTAAAACTAGTAGCGCACCGCCGCCACATTAATTATTCCACGGGAATCATACATTTTACCGGGATTAAAAGTAGCCTATGTGCTATTCCAGACTATAATCTGTCTCTGTGCCAACTTTCATCCCGATCCGTTTAGCCATTGAGTAACAAACATCCATCCATCAAAACTTTGACATGTATAATATTAGTAGGATTTATTTTATGTGTACATTGGGTGCCTTTCAATACCTGAAATAAATGTTTTTTATTATTTATTTTATTCATACCTAGGTAAGATAAACAATGCTGATAGCTATTCCAATCGTATTTGCAGACAAAAAGGAGTAGAAGTAAAGAAATACTATGTAAAATACCTAACAGTTCAAACTCCATACATGGGCGGTTTCACAGCTCGCACATATATACAGAAAGTGAACCCTTTGCCTAGAGGTGACAACGACGAGATTCCCGTGGAAAGGTGGCCTTCGTGGACGTACAAGGAGATAATGATTCTAGGAGCCACGGAACATCAGTTTCCCGAGTATTATATCAAATATTTGAAGAAATTGCAGGACAATGGGGAAGAGGGTGCGCTGAGGACAGTTTGTCTGCTCATTAGATACGGCAATAACGAGCCTTGCGAGTGCAGAGTTCCAGGACGCATTCCTCGGAAACCGCTCAAACTAGACTTAAGGCTCGTGAGACAAGGAAGAGCACTTGCAGGGAAGAAAAAGTGATGGAGAAATACAAACGTTTCTCGTATTTACTCAATGGGATTATTAAAAATAAAATTCATATACATTTTTGTAACGTTTTTATTAATATAAATATTAAAATTATTATTAATAGGTACTCGGTTTTCATTAAATTAATTATAAAACTTTACACTATCTCAATCGTTTGGTGAAATCTAAATTGAGCACATAGCACAACGCTACCCTCACACATAAAACACACGCACAAGCACAAACACACAAGGACATCGTATGGAAATTATATAATCAGTCAACAATGCATAATTTAAATAACTACAATTGAGGTAATCTTTAACTGCCTTGTTTATTGAATCACAATAAATACTGATAAATAACAATACATAAAATATAAAGCGATATTTTTATACATGCCATATTCGCAGGACGCCGTGTGAGGCAACGTTGTGCGAGACAGGGCCGCAGCCACTCCACGCGTCACGCATCATTTTGTGGTTTCTAATTAAATATTAAATGATAAACACTACTACGCGATCAACTGAAACAATTTCATCGATTCACCGCACTCAAATTTAACAGCATATGAATTATAGGGGGTTTAAATGGCTCGCGAGAATGAGGGTGAATGTGACGCTGCGCTGGAGTGTCCCGGCCCGCTCGTTGCAGGAACTGGATGCTGGCCAAGGTGTCCGTGACCCGATACACTTGTATGCCTAGTTGTTGCTTACAAAATAGATAAGTAGTTCATATGAAACATTTGGAACTGAACAACAGTAGGTTGCCGCGCGGAGGGGCATTGCGGCCTAGATATATTATGGTCGCGGTGGTTCGCAAGTCTGTATCGGTTGTATTTATCACTGAGAGTGATACAGCAAAACAACGTAAACGGACTAAAAATAGTTCTGCATGAGACAAGTTTTAATGGAGGTAACGCGTGATTCAGATTATTGTAGCAACACACAACGCATATAGCGTCTTTATCCAGTTCTAATTTTTCATAGAAACTATTACCTATTCTGTATCAAGTTTGTGGCGAGGACGTAGTAACAATCGACACTTTGGTGTCCTCTTTATGGACAGTCGCGCCAGTGGCCTGAACCAGTGACGCAACGTCCAGCTACGTTTCGTACGGTACGTTTTTGCACTGTCGCCCACTGGAGCGTCCGCGATGCGACGGCCAACTAATGTATGGTTCTAAATCTTAGAAGTACCTATCTTACATTCATTAATTGAGCAAAAGGCACTATGCAATTGCTAAAATTAAACAAATATTTGGACTTCGACTTTGGAAACGAACAATACGATTCCTCCAATGAAATGATCCCCTCGCTGATGCAACGTGCCTTGAGCCCTCCACTATACGTGTCCGGTGCCGCGTCCCGTCACCTGACATAACGCTGTTTCCGAATGTTCCATTGCACTTATATTATGAAAGGTGACAGCACGCTCCATCGGACACATTACATTACAATATCATCGCAACTAACCACGTTCCCACAACCAACCTATAGCTCCTACGGCGAAGGTTCTTGATTGTGCTAATAGGTAACGAACAAAAAGTTTGGGTAAATTAAAACTATTATATCATTACAATAATGTACAACTCACAGATGGGATCGAATCGACCGCATGCCACGTGTGCGAATGATTCCGTCGTGACGTCACACAATCAACAATCCCGCATCCCTTTGAAGGCTGGATGTCTGAAGGCACTCGTTTATACCCTTACAATAATACAGTTATAATTATAGCGCTGCGTCGTTCTCTGTGTGCGTTCTCCGCGGTGTTGCACGCAGAGAACGAAACGGCGCCGTTTCTACCATTGTTGTGTATATTGGAGTCTAACTTTGGTTGCTTTTACACAATTACAATTTTACAGTAACTATTTAAAATTACAATAGAATCAATGTATCTAGCGTATATTTTACTTAAGTATCGATAAAGCTATTGATGTTTATATACTGTAAAACACATGTTCCATTTCGCGGTATGAACACTTCTAATCTATGAGCGTTCATAGTCGTACGATTATTAATTACACTAATAGTTAATGGTATATGTACGTATACCGGAGAGCTGCCATACAATTTAAACCGACTTGGTTCAATTATTTATGATTATGCAATTACGAACAAGACAATACCTTATGCCACATAATTTAAATCCTTATCACCGCGTATACTGGCAATATAACATTTTTTTTAATATACGGAATACTAGCGTCCCATGGTTTCACCCGCGTGGATTACGGTCTTCCTCTACTTCAATTATCTCACGGGATCTTTATATACTTTTTCAGGGGTAAAGCCTATGTGTTGTTTCAGGGTCTAACCTATCTCCATACGAAATTTAATTGAAATCCGTTCAGTAGTTTTTGCGTGAAAGAGTGACAAAGATTCACCAATTCATCCAAAGTTTGCATTGATTATAATAAGTTTGAACTGGCAGTATTGGATAATATAGTAATAAATATATTGGCAGGTATTCCTATTTAATTTTAGTAACCGCATAACACACTAGTTACAACATAATTATGTTTTTATTTTTAGAACAATAATAAGTCCATATTATAGAGGGTACATGTTTTGAACTAACATATCGGAAAATGTGTACTGAAAACAAACATTTTACCTTCAACATTTGCAAGTACGATACAAGACAAACAAATTACCTTTTTCTATATGGTTGCAATAAATTCGAATTATCCCTATAATGATTTATTTATTTAATTATATATTTGATTACAATTTTTCAACAATATATAAATCGCACATACATTACTATATATTTGCCATAGTGATTAATGTTATATGAAACAGGACATTATATTACATATACATACATAGATATCAATCGATATAAGTGGTATTGAGTATTTTAAACAGTTGGACAGTTGCGTCGACAAGGCATGTGACAAATTCGTGAATATAGTACACTCCCAACAAAAAGTGTAACAAAGATATAAAACGCTAAAAAAATTTAGAACCTTCCGATTCACTTCTACGATTGAAAAATGTTATGTGTACCAATATTGAACGGTCAAGAAATAATTTGTACACAATGTCGCCCACTCACACAAAACTATACACGCTTTACACCTTAAACGGTAAACTTAACGTTAATAGGCTATGTCAAATATGACACGAATACAACTATAATATTGAGGTAAGCTATATAGGATCCACGTAGACTCGACACGTGCCGCTCTCTTTATCGATTCGGCAAAATGTCTACTATAATGATATGATAACTAATCGGCGCGAACGAAACGCATCGCCGCTGCGTGTTCAATACGAATCCAACTAGTATAGTAGGCGCAACGTAACCTCGTTTCTCTGAACCGAAACTCAAATATCATTCAATATCAACAATGTTATGAACAAAACCTACCGTTTACATTATAGAGATAGCAACAGAAATAGGCCCAACACTCGTGATTCAAGCATGTAGCGCGCAACCCCGTGTGTTGGACTACATATAACCATAAGTAAATAATTATATGATACTATTCATAAATAAGGAGTACGTAGTTTGTTAGAAGCTATTTTTGATTCGCTGACTTTCAAAAACTACAATAATCGCAATGGTCCAATAAAATTTGAATAAAATAATCAATAGTCATATTTGTAATCGATCGTATTAAAAGATATTCGCGTTTTATATAACTATATCGAAGTGTATTTATTTTAATTGTTTGTATAATTTAATTGCATATATACGTAAACATAGTAACATCAAAAGTAGAAAACCCATATAGATACATACCAATCACACTCGGTTGTTTCAACAGTCGAGTTTGAACCGCGCGACAATAATCGAATGATTCAGGCACGATGATGCCTGATGACGCAGAGCCTAACTTCAGAGCTACAGCTTAGGCTGCGCGTACTATACAACATTCAACAGGAACACGTCGTCGCCTCGCCTCTGCACGAGCGCACACTTCTTGTGCAATCAATTAACGTAATAAATGCAGAGAAGATAAAACCACTCTCCGTTATGGACGAATTTAAACTAGAGTCGAATCTACGTCCTCGCGGTGCCCAACATTATATATATATACACATAGGTGCGATAGGAACGTACGTCGGATTGTACACGCCGCGGACCGCCCATCCGATATTTACACTCTATCTTCGTATAAAAACTCACCCGGACGGACGGACGAAGCGACGACGACGACGACGGCGACGCGTGCGGTGCGGTTTCACTTATGCCTAAACTACTATATCCTATCCTACAGACAGTTCCGACTAGCGAGCCATTACAAAATGATGAAACAGAAAGACCAAATGCCGGAATACTTTAACAACCGTAGCCATTTGGCGAAATTTTTAAGCTATTGCATAGCTTCTAACGCGGGCTTTGAGCGCGGAGACCGAATCCAGAAATTCCGTAACGAAAATAACCTAACACCCCCCACTCAGACCGGCACAGCGGTGATACTTTTTAGTTTTGTCATCTATCGATGAATAGCAGAACTTTTAATGACTTTTTTGAAATATCACGCTTGTCTGTTTAGTTCAGCAACTCGCCTCTAGGTGGCATTGGTTGTATCGGCGTTACTGCATAAGTTATGAATATATTAATTACATAAGTTGATAAAAAATGCTATGCAATAGCTTTACCGCGGCAGTCCCCGAGTGCCACACGTCTTTTTTTGTACAAAAATCTATCTACACTACATATTATATAAAATTCTATATTAGGTGACGTAATTTCTTATTATTATTTCAACCAAAATAATATTCATATTTTGATGAACAGTCGCACAAATATATCGTCCACCCTTCGGTCGTAGACAAACAAGGTTGATTTTCCCGTGTATCACGGTTGTACATCTCCACGGAGGTGTACATTATGGATATGGCTTATTACATTTGCAGTATAGCAACAGTTTACGGACATTTGAATGTAAAATATTCAATGCTCATCGGAAAACTAATTATGCGGAAGAGTTAACGGACACGTGCACATTAATAACGTTTGTATAAGGCTAAGCATGAATCGCTATTGGAAACGTTAATGTATTGTAGCGTAAAATAATTCAATTCAAGTTACTATTGCTCTAGCTAGTACAATAATTGTAGAACAATAACTGATAATTTATGTAACTGCCACCAGTTATACATATATGGTTAGGCTAACTATGCTGAACAGAAAATATAACAATATGAATAGGTATTCAATTAAAATGTAATGCATCCATCGCACGCCTATTTTTTGTACTGAATTCAATTGTTTTACTTCACAATGTTGCTATGTTACAGTCTTCAAAGCAAAAGTTTTCTATAACTTAGATTTTTTTTTCATTTCCGTGATCACTGGATACAAAATGCGAACAAAGACGTTTGCACCGCACCGCACGTGCATATAAAAACGTACGTATACACAATAAATAAAAAGTCCCGTCCAACGATTTACTAGCTACACTTACATCTATGATTCGAAGAGCCGGTCGCGCGGTAAGTGTGCGGCCGACCTGAGGTAGATGGGGGGTGCGCGGGGGTGTGGCGCGAGGGGCCGCTAGGGGGGCACGCCGTTGGGGCCCTTGAGCGCGGGAGCCCTGGTGGCGGGGGGCTGCAACGGGCGGAGGGGCTCGGCGGCCGCGTCGTCTTCCCCTCGCGAACGGAGCGACAGGTCGCGGACCCAGGACGCGAGTCGCCCCGACACTCCGAACAGATACGATCCAGATCCATCTGCGACCGCACCCACGCTCACCTCTGGCATCTCTTGCTCCTCTTCTGCAATCACAATGACACAACACGCTCAATCAGACGGTAGGGGTACTTTTATATAAGCCAGACGGCTGTATCAATACTATACATGTGGTTACACTGAAAAGACCTATCGCTACATTCTAAAATAAGTAGAGTCACTTCCGAGAAGAAGCGGGCAGAATAGCTTCTCCGTAATATTTTTATAGTACATAATACATATTTATATAAATATATTACATTATACTATTCAATTAGCAATTCTTGTACATATCTTCATGCTATCTCTGAAAAGACTACAAAGGTTATGGATAAAATTGTATAATTAACCATTTTTACTACGTCTTGCCTGGTAACCGAGCGGTCAGCCAGTGACTGTTAGTTAAACAGGTTACACAATCCTTTGTAGAAGTGGAGTATTTGAAGCATCTGTGCGCATCGTAATCTATGGCTTCTTAAAGGAGAGTTAAACTTTTCATTTTTCTAATCCTCTACCATTTACGTAGCTAAATATCTTTAATAGTAAATATTCAGCTATGAAAACTATTTTCTGTGATATAAAATTTTTATTCAACTATTATAATTATAACATAATAAATACATGAAGATAAAATGACGGTATTTATTAATGATTGAACTATATGATCCGTATGGCGCTAGAGAGCTGTACTGAAGTTTTAGTCCAATTCTTTTTTTGTCCAGTACTGGCACGGTTAAGCCGATACAGTTAATGCGGGATAATTCGGCAACGGTTAAAATAAATCGAATATGTATATGTATATATCTATAACGTTTCCCCTTGTACAGGTCCAGTATATGTATAGACAATATCTAGGTTGAATACAGAGCAGTGCGCACATTCTTCTAAAAAGCGTCTATAGTGAAACTACTACCTATACATGCAATATACATTCAATTCAAACTATAGGCAGTGTAACATAAGCGTTTTTATGCAAAAAAAAATACTGAAAATATTTCCAGAAGTTTTGGCTCAGTATCAAATGTTAGAAACGAAACAACAGGTCGCGATGAGAGTAGTGTCACTACAATTATTATTCACTATATTCATAAACACAATGACGCTAACCTGTATACGCCACAGTTTTTTATACAATTTATATAAAGATTTAGATTTTTGACCACTATATAATTCTGACGTGCTTGGAGTTTCTATCACATTCGATTTAAAATGTCCAATGCAGCCGAGACCAGCAGCCGTATTACACTGGAATGTTTAATGACAGATGTACGTAACTTGGAGGTGATATCTAGCCAGGCGGGCGGTAGAAAGCGCGTAGGTACATACAATAGATGTCTTAAAGAAAATATACCGACTAATATCCGACGTAGGATTCAATTCATGATTATTTGATTGGCGGCTGATCTTTACTATCATTGCTACTAAAGATTGTATCTCTCGTCCGCTACTTTATACAAGTGCAATGAAAATAATTTCCAATTTACATATTATTTGTATATCGTTTGGCTTTTGAGCATTAGGTCGCGCACAGTTGTAATATCTACAGTGCTGGAGACTATCTACGCGTGTGTAGGTACATGGTTCAGTCAGTAAATGATAACAAGGTGGTGTAGGCAGCGTTACCATGCAATAGTACCGTATACTCACGGTTAGCAGAGTTCTGTCTGCTCGGCACAATCATCTATGGAGCCGACGACGTGGAAACAAAAACAATTCGACATTAGTTCAATCTTACGACACTCTGTTATCATTTGCTGATGTACCATATAATAAATGGTGTGGCAGAAAAGTAAATGATATTCATTTAGTACGAGATGAAGTTAAGTTATACAAATGAATGAGCTATGAATTCTAAATTAGACACAGGATATATCTCCACCACTCGTTTCCAACCAGTTATTTTGTGCATTGCTGTACAGCAATGTCAACTCTATTAAGTGACTATATGAATGAATATTCAATGTTATATTAAGTAATTTAGTAAAGATTGTTAAGTGGTAGGAAGTAAAATTGCCACATTCTTCGAAGGCCGTGGAGCGCACAGTGTTCGAGAGTAGAGAGGCGCTCGTGTCTATGCACTTAGGTACATGTGCACGCTGGACGTAGGACAATGATGTATGTAGCTCTGATTTATAATTTGTTAATTTGATTTAGGTAATAAGAGATATATTTAGTACAGTTAAATGTCTTAATAAAAAAATGGTGTGTGGTAACAGTAAGTGAGGAGAGATAGCGCACCCATGGCGGTCCGCTGCAGCTGGTAGAGCTCGTGCCCCTGCGGCGAGTGGAAGAAGGAGCGGTGACGGAAGTAGGGCTGCGCTTGGGGTGCCAGGTCCGCCACCAGGTGCAGGAAGGAGGGCCGTGCGGCGGGCCGGTGCGCCCAACACGCGCGCATCAGCTCGTACAGCCGGTCCGGGCAATGCTCGGGCCGCTCCATCACGCCGCCCTCCACTACGTACCGAAGCACTTGCTCGTTCGACAAGCCCTGCAGTCACACAACACCACCGTTTTTAAATCGCAAAAATAATGTACATATTGATGAACTATTCTGATAATTTACAATGATATTGGACCGATGGAGCTGCCGAACGGACCCCTGGGTAAACCCAGGGTAACTGTGTTTCTAGAAATAAGCGATAATGCCCCCCGTGTGGGCGTTGGAAGCCTAGAGAGGGCCAGTAAGGGACCCAGAAAACATTGCACGCTGTAATTAAATTAAACAAAGTAATGAATGTCATTATGGTTACTAAGATGTGGTTTAGTAAAAAAATATTGTGTGCGCGTAGAAATACTTAATTTCCAAAATGGGCGGTAGAAGAAATATGTTTCATAGCCTCTGGTTTTGTTGCATGAAATATTACACAAATGTACTTTTATTATTATTTTGTATTCACAATAGACAGGCGTTTAACCACTATCTCACCTGATGTTAAATGATGATGCGGTCTACGATGATTTACGCCTGCCTAGAAGATACCTGTTCACTCGTGACTTGAAGATGCCCAGACTGTACTCATGTCGAAACACAGACTTGGGCAATGAATTGATGGAATTAATTAATGACATAAACGAGCACTAAGCAAATATTATTGTAATTTCAGAACGAGATAATAAACTTCGCATTTGTAATAATGAACGATACAATTCGAGTCGAGTATTACCTGATATGGTTGCATCGCGAGCGTCGCCATCTCCCATAAGACGACGCCGTAACTCCACACGTCACTATTACTGGAGAACACCTGAAATTACATACAATTCATTAAATATGCATTAAATGTATTTTACATAAGCCGCCTACACAACTGGAACTCGGGCCTATTCCTATATACCAGCAAGAGTAGCATCGTTTATCGATGAAACTGGCCATTGGGGGTTGGCAGATAACCGGGTAGGCTAGCCCAATGGCGGATTACCGTTGGATTTTGGATTGCCTGAACATCGCCATGGGCAAACGACTGGTATTCTGAGACAAAAACCGGGACCAACGCTTTACGTGTCTTTGAATGCCTCTAACAGACCAACCTAGTCGACCGCTACCTTAACCAGGGGGTCATCTGCCTAAAAATATAGCTTTAACTATTACTATACATTTTGGCTTTCTTTCCGTGTTTTCGGACTTAAGAAAGCTACAACAATGAATAAATTGTTAATAATTATCTAATATATCAATTTTTTTGAAAAATTATCTAATTAATATCAATTATATAATACATTAATGCATCTGCACACACAATAAACTTTTATAATGATTAGTTATAAGTTATATGTCAAAATTATGTGGTCATAAAATTGAATCTCTCTTCAGTCCAAAAAAAATAATATAAAATAATTATATAGTTTTATTATTGTTATATATGTATGTAGTACCTTGCTGATAGTGAAAAAGTGTTTTAATTCTTTTGACTTAATAATATCAATAATAAAACTATATAATTATTTTATAGACCAAAAACAAGTAATACATTTGATAAAACATATATAAATTGATTTTACGTATTATTCAGTACTAGTACCGCCCCGCGGTTTCACCCGCGTGGATTACGGTTCTCTCCTTACCTCAATTATCCCACGGGAACTATAGTTTTTCCGGGATAAAAGTAGCCTATGTGTTCCATCCAGGGTATAAATTATGTCCATACCAAACATACACACAAACTTTCGCATTTATAATATTAGTAGGATAATGATTTATTGAATAACATAAAGTGTCAACTCACCCCGTCTTTCAAGCTCTCGGGGCTCATCCATCGGACGGGCAGTAGGCCTTTCGTGCCTTTCCTATAATAATCAGTCTCATAAATATCTCTGGTCATGCCGAAGTCCCCCACTTTGACCGTGAGGTCTCCGGCGACCATACAGTTGCGCGCCGCTAGGTCACGATGCACAAACTTCTTGGCCGACAGGTAGGCCATGCCGTCGGCTATTTCTATAGCCATCTGGAACAATCGAACACATTATTGCTAAATGTACATATTATACCTCGGAATAACGTTTATCTCCTTGCTTCACCATCACCAGGTAGAAGTACAAAAAAATAGATATAGTAGTATTGTTTATTTGATAGGCTAGTAGCCCTCTTCTCTCTTAATGGTCATGAGTCACGTGGTCGATAAATATACTAGAAGGAACCTACAATGATCACTAGCTTATTTAATATTTACTGACGAAAAAATACAAGAACAATGAATAAATAGAGTCAAAAGCTTACAAATCTTTAATGGAAACTTCAAAAGTCAAATGCTTTTATGATGCAGAAAGGTCTGGAGTCGGGCGCCATGTGATCATGGATTCTAAATAACTGTACCAGTGTCTTGCAATGACTAGTTCGTATCAAGTGTAAATAAATAATAGCGTTTATTGATATATATGTGCAATTGTGCTGTTGTGTGTTATTTTGTTTTATTACCCTCAGACCCCCCGCACTAGGATTCCCTGTGTCGCGGGAGGCATGGACACACACAATCAACCAAGACACGGGACAAGCATCTATACTCATCGCACAAATTTTGACCACTGCCGGGATTCGAACCCAGGGTCACGGAGACACAGAGATCATGTCACTGACACTGACCACTGCGCCACGACGACCGTCGAATTCAAAGACATTTTTGACCGCAAACTATGTAAATCTGTATTTTGGGGACTAGAAAGTTTTGTATGCAGTTAATCCCAATGTTGAAATTCAATAACAATAATGGTTGTGTGCTAAGATGCAAACAACTCAGCTCACAGTGTAAGTAAGTTGTGGACGAGAATCAGACCACAGTAATACAAACTCAACAATAATGTGTAATGAATACTGATATTTGTTCGCTGTTAAATAGGCCCTATGTACAAATGCATCCCCCATATAGGGGGGATTTGCCAATTCTCGCCACGCTTGGCAGGCATATGTCCAGCAGTGGATATCCAATTGCTGAGAAGAAGAAGAAGAAATAGGCCCTATATTTCATATGGTTTTTAAGATATATATAAATCAGCGCATGCATAACCGGCTCCATACGTTGCTGGTGAGACTTCTACTTTGTCACGGCCTCTCCGTGAGTGTTTGCCATAATCCAATGCAGGTTGATGGATAGACCTGTCCAATAAAACGAAAACGAAATGTTCGAAACAATAGTTTTAAGACCACCTAAATGCAAATGCATTCAAAGCGAGGAAGCGCTCAGATGGAAATGCGAACACCGATCACCCATCCAACGTATCGCCGAGGAGTATGTAGCTTAACCCAAGTTATCGGTTAAGATCACACAGGTGAGCTCCACTACAAGCGTTTCATATTATCAAAGCAGTTCTACTTCTTATATTTAGTTGGTACCAGGGTGTACGATTTATTTAGATAAAAATGAGTTTATAGATAATTGAATGTAGAATTTTGTAATACATTGTATCGACAAGAATGCTAGACGAGAATATCGGCTTTTACAGGGATTCGAAACTACGATTACAAAATACCTTCCCTGTCGCTTTGCCAACTTAGCTACGGTAGTACTACACCAGCACTCTGAACTGGTTCATTCATTACTAACTTTTAGATGGCGCTGAAGGATATGAAGAGATGTGTTAGCCTTCGGTCGTAGGAAGTACATATCGATAGAATGCAATGTAACCTGCAGTATATTCTGCAGCGTAGGCGGATTGTCGGATTCCTTCTTGGGCAGCGAGGTCTCTGTGTCGGGGCGGTGCGAGCGCAGGTAGGACTTGAGGTCACCACACTCCATCAGCTCCATGACGACGAGCGTGGGCTGGCCGCGGGAAACCACACCCATCAGCCGTACCACGTGGAACG
Source organism: Apeira syringaria (assembly GCA_934044485.1). Classification (NCBI taxonomy): domain Eukaryota; kingdom Metazoa; phylum Arthropoda; class Insecta; order Lepidoptera; family Geometridae; genus Apeira; species Apeira syringaria. Next base: position 7,939,875 of record OW203659.1, read on the forward strand.
TGTCGAACGCCTTCATCACCGACGCCTCGTTCAGGAACTCGATGCGCTCCCTGACCGACCAACAACAATTACACGATGCACTTGTACTTATATATTTCGGTCTTATCACCGTCAAAGCAATCATCGCTTAAAACATCGCCGACAATATGTCGATGACGTTTTAAGTTATTATAATTTGTGTTATATTTTAATGATAAGAATTGATTCATGGTAATCACATACTCGGTGATTTCGTTTCGTTTTTGTCATTCGCCTCAAAATTATGGAACGAGCTCCCTACCTCGGTATTCCAATGTAGCTATATAGATTCTTCAAAGCAGGATTTACAAAATCTTCAAAGGATTCACGCCTAAACGTATGCCCCCAGCGTTCCAGGTGTCCATAGGCGACGGTGATCGCTTGCCATCAGGCATACCAAATGCTTCTTGGCCAAATAGTGTATAAAAATTAATACCTGACGGGTAAAACATAACCCGTAAAGATAAACATAGTGTACAAACTTTCCTTCAAATCGTTACAGCAGTCCTTGTGGAAATCAATGGGGGAGGCATATGTCCAGCAGTGGACGTCCTATGGCTGAGATGATGATGATGATGAAATACAACATTATATTGTTTCCAGCTCATTTCTAAATGAGTTTCTTGGCCCTAGCAAAGAAATAAAATTGTGTACAATCAACAGCAGTCTTTTTGAATCGTATCCCTAAATAAATATTGGACTAATTATCCGAGATTTATAAGAATAATTTATAACGTACCTGTCAGTGGCATGTTCATTGACAGTTTTCACAGCGCACCGAGTTTCTGGTTTGCCTTTTTCAAGGCCTTTCGCAAGTCCTTCATACACCTAAACAAAACATGAAATAAATATAAAATAAACACAAACAGTGATAGATAACGGAAATTTTACTGTAATATTATTCCACAAAATAAAGAATACAACATAATCTGCTATATAGCATGTATATCTAAACACGTACAAATAGAAAGAAATTATATAAAATTATAGTCTACATTTGTTACTGTTAATTTTTTGCTGTCTGTCTTTCCAAGCCATCGCATACATACAAAAACACATGTCTGTGTGTATATATAACGCATGCAGAAAAAATATAAATATTTTACATTATTTATATTTTTCTACATATATTTGTCATTTACTTGCTTCCAACATATTTTTAAAACAAGCATATTACGAGAACCTTTAACGAAGATAATTATCCAACATGTAATAAAAATATGTAATAATACTGAAATGTGTAGATTAGACCTAGTTTACAATTGAAGTTTTATTAGCATCTATGGCGTCATCCCCCAACAAGATACCGATACGCTCATTTGAGTATTAGTACAAATGTTTGTTAGACGTTGTATTGTGTCACTGACCATGCCGAACGAGCCTTGTCCCAGTTCCCGTATGAACTCGATACTGGCGCGCGGCACCTCCCACTCGTCCGGGACGTACACCGTGGACACGTACTCGGGGTTCACGGTCGCGAACAGCTTGTGCGCCTCCGTGGGGGACAACAGGCCTCGCTTCACGTACCTACACATAGACGCACACACCAACGGTTACAAGCATATGTACTTGCCTTAACGGACAAAACACTCTTTACTTTTCAAAACTATGGAAACTTATTGTTAACTATAAATTGGCTAGGACACACTGGATATTCTTTAAATGAAATAAAATTATATGTATATTTGAAATATATGGCAAATAGGTAGACGGACCGCCTGATGGTAAGCGATCGCAGTCGCCTATGAATATCTGTAGCACTGGGGGAATTACGAGACGTTGCCAATCCTTTTTAAGACTCTATTAACTGTCCTTTTGAAGAATCCCATATTGCAGCTACTCGGGAATATCGAGGAAGGAAGCTTGTTCTACATTTTGTAGGTACATCTATGCCTAAAACGATTAGTTGAATCACACAGTGCGTGAATCCCATGTGTCAATTATATGTGGATGAGCTTTTAAGCGATTTCGGCTAGTACGGTGGTAAAACTTTGATGCTGGAATAACGCTGAAGAGTTCTTCAGAACACTCCCTGTTGTATCTACGAATTGCAAATTTGTATCGAACATAGCGTGAATTTTAAGTATTTTCGTGCGAAAATCACATGTAAGATCGAAAGACTGGTTTCCAACTCTTTTTTATATACTCATACAGTCTGTGTAATTTAAAAACCTATATCTTAGATTGCATTTGCGCCTCTTATTAGACTACAGAACGGACCTTGTACTGACAGAATCCACGCGTTACTATTCTGCACAAGGCGTTTTGTAAATAATCATTGCAGTATGTGAATTGATTACAAAGTTATTCCTAGTGTAAGATATCTAGTACGAAAACTATCACACGGATATCATAAATTCGAAAGTGTGTTTATCGTTTCGTATGTTTGTTACTTTTTCACGCTGAAACGGCTGAACGGATTTAAGTACATAAAATTTGCTTATATTGAAATATAATAATAACCAATTATAAATCTACAGCCACTATAATTGCATCCACCAGCTGTTGTCGGCCTACTGAAATGCTCTAACTCGCTACCAGTTCGCAGCGTGCCCAGAATGCCAGAAACATTAGTACGTTGAATGACAATGCTGACTAGTTGAGCTTAATGTGTGCCAGGTCACGCGTTGCATCGATCAAAAGCTCTGATAAGTTGAACGAATTAATATGGCTTATACCATGGAATAGCACGTGGACTACTTTTTACCACGAATAAATTCCCGTGAGATAATTGAGGTCGCGTAGTCCACGCGGGTGTAACAGCGGGGCGCAGCTAGTAAGGAAATAACTAATGAGAAACTTACCAAACGACACCAGTAAGGACCAAAATCATGACCAGACACCCGCAGACCACTCCCCAGACCCAATCGTAAGTTGTAGGTTGTGTCGATGCCTGGGTAATAATATAAATAACATTAATACGGCACGGCAATCAACAGCGGAATTTAACAGCAAAATCAACAAGTACTGGAACTGCGTCAATTTTAAACAAAATTGAAGCAACGATAATTCAGCGGTGAGAGCGTCGGCTGTCAGATTGACGGATGCTGGTTCGATCCCCACCAACGGCGTGAGCTCTCGGTGAACTCCAATCAAATTCCCAGCTTGGTGGTGAGGTACTTTCGAACCCTCAAGTTAGAAAAACTGTCACCAAACACTGTGCTCAGGCAGCAGTCCTTGAGAGCCAGTAAGAATTATAGGTCTAGCGTGATAACATCTTCGACCACATGTTCACTGACCATTACGTGAGTAGTGATCAAGCGCTAGATCTATTCAATATAAAAAATAATCAAAAATCTAACGGTATCGTGAAAGCAATGAGAATAAGTAATTGTTACCGGTATATCAACATAGACGTCAGCTGATATGACTCCCGGCCCTCGGACGGTGATGGGAGTAACTCTGATGCTGTAGTTCCCGGGGGTCAGGCTGCGGATAACATGGCCGTGATTGGTTTCAAACTCGTCCGCTGTTATGCAGTTTAGTAGGGGAGACGGGTCCTGTCGAATATACCTATGTATTAGTAAAGTTCGCTTTCGCTACCACAAACCATTTCGTTCCCATTAATAGCACACCAATCTTCTTCTGAGAGCGAGGTGTATTAACCGTAATCCATCAGTCTGGCCAAGGCCGGTTGACAGAGAGACCAGTTAGTGGACAGAGTCATGAGCCTTATTTGTCAAACCGTTTAAAGCTTTCAACGTTTCCAAGCAGGACTGACAGTTTAACCTATTGGCTGAATCAAAGAAGCGCTCAGTAGAAAATTCCACTTCCATTTTCAAATAGTTGATTTCTGAGATCGGTCAACATATGCAACCATTAGTCAATATTTTTACCACTACTGACGAATCCTGTATATATTTATGAGAATTATAACAATTCGCTTTTACAACCATTAGTTATCTTGATTATGAATAAAAGAACCAGCCCTTAAGAACGTTACAACACGTTTTTGAGTTGATCCACTTTAGTGTCAAGTTAGTCTGGTACTATGATACGTACATTGTCCTCTTGTATCTTAGTGTAGAGCACGCTGTAAGCGACGACGAACCCGTTGGGATTGGAGGGCGGGTCCCACGTCACGTTCACGTCGTTCGTTTTATTGGAACTGCCGAGCTTGGCGCGCAAGTTGCTCACTATGTCCGCGTTCGCTATGGAGGGAAAAGAAGGCTTATTAACACTCACTCAAAAATAAAAACAAATAATTAAATCGAGCATGCGCGGATGCGGCTGAGAGCAAGTGTTCTCTACTAAAAAGTGACTCAAAGTCACGTATCCGATCGGGATACCTACTTGACTAATATACGTCAGTTAAACCGTATTTTTTTCAAATAGTTTTAAATTCTACATAATTAAAACATTACATAATATTTAGCACAAAGAAATAGATGTTGTCTAAACCTATACAACCTATTGAAATAGGGTATAGTGCCATCGGTCGATATGTATGGTACCGCAATATTAATTAATCGGTCTTGAAATAGTTTAGTTTGTTTCAGATAGATGGCGCTTAGAATATCATTCCCGTAAGAAGTTGATGAGGAAATAAATTCGCACTGCTATTGGAGTGCTACTTAGCAATGCGACTGGGACGGTATTCTGTAGTCGTGATTTAAAATCCAGCCAGTAGCCGAATTATTCCTTTCTAAACAGCAGTTTCATTCAATTACACGTATTTTTCGTTCACACCGTAGTATATAATATATATTTTAAATAAATGAACTAGGTCCGAATTTCATAATTAATATTAATAAAACATCGAGATCTCTTAGGTTTTGTTAGACACAATATCTTCCAAATGTAATATACCATGAGTAAATCCAATTCTGATGAGGCAATTCGTGACACAAGCCTTGAGATATTTGATTAGTTCTCCTACAATTTATTCAGCTACAACATCAATGAACATGTAAAAGTAGAGTCAGTAGAAAAGTAGAGATAAGAGTGCAAGATAACGCTGGTTCCCACTTTGATTAATTAAATTTAAATCAAAGTTTTTAAACTGACATGGTCCTCAATACAAGAATCAAAGTTACTATCGGGGTATTTACCATTTATTTAATTTGCTTTCGTTATTCCTTGTTCGTTTTGCGTATTCCATCAACAACTTTAAATGTATAATGTATAAGGACATAGTTACCCAGGTCGAGCGTGCGGAAGGTATTGAACACCCTCTCGGAACACCAGAGGCCGCTGTACTCTTGTTTAGTTTCGTTGTTAGCTTGCTCGCGGCACGCCCACACGTTCACTGTATACCATGTGAAGTGACGCATCTTCTTCACGGTCACCGAACGTGCATCGCCGCCCAGCTCATAATACAGCGACTTCACATAGTCTGTTAAAGGAAAAGCGTTTTAATAGGTACAGGGATAGAGTTTAGCCCAAAGTACAGCTTCTAAATCAAAACCACAGGTCCAGCCTTAATAAGGAGAGACCAATACTGTCTTGTGGCAGTGTCGGAGCAAGAAATAAAATGTAGAATAAAGTGACACAATAAACTTACATTCTCGCACCACCACGCGTTACTTAATGAATTAAAAAAAATAAATAAAAAAAAAACATTTTTATTGCATTGGAATCAAAATAAAATAGGAGAAAAGTAATATTTAGATTCTTTTATACATGTACCCAGGTGAGTAACAATGAAACGAATAATCACCCCCATTCACCATAACGATCATATAAATTCATCTTTTTGTTTTTCTATCTTTGAAATATTGTATATCAATAGAACGGCATCAATAAGCAATCGATCGTTTCTAAGTTATATTCCAGAATACGTAAGACAAATTCTAAAAGACCTCACTTCAAGTTAAATATTATTTTCATTTCGATCATACAAAAGACCTCCAAGACTTTCTACTTCGGTATTGAATTTTCTATAGGGTATGTACATATATTGAGTATACATACTAAGCTTCCTCACAATTCACAAGAACTCAACCAATCATTGAATGAGACATGAAATAACGCAGAGGTAGTGCATGCATGAAACAACCGCGACCGATTAATACGTCATAACAATAATAATGTAACATTATTTGAGTCTGAAAACTATCGCGAGTTTCTTCCATAATTGTAATGTAACAAACCGACTAGGACTCACGTGGTAAACACTGGAAAATTACTCTCCGACCAGTTTCGAATTAGGGTGACGTCTGATTTCGATCGCCTCTCGAACCTTCAACCGGGATAATGGGTGGCATATTCCGCCGGCCTGGATACCAGTCTTAAATATAGGCGATACATCCGGGCTATGGAAACATGAAGACGACACGACAAGCATGGTGTGTAAACCGGCCTCCTACCATCATCATCACCAAAGTGACAGTGACAATGAGACTTTCAGTGACAATGACTCAAGTGACAGTGCGCACCGGGACAATTTGACTGATGCAGCGCAGCCGTCTCAACGCCAGTTACGTGCTGAGGCTCGCGCTCGCCGCCTGGCACGATCATAACTCCCAGATGAAGAACTGCAAATAAGTTCGAAACTGGTCGGAGAGTAATTTTCCAGTGTTTACCACGTGAGTCCTAGTCGGTTTGTTACATTACAATAATGTAACATTAATCCATGATGGTAACCTGTGTGGTTTTCTTTAACGATGCAAACTTTAGGCTCGTCGCGACACCACTGCACTGAAACGAGAATGTTAGATGGTAGGCGAAGCAAGCATGACACAGATATAAAGCGAAGAGGAAACGCTAGTCCGCAAAAGCATTTAACTATAACAAACAAAGCATCAATTCAAGTATGGATGGTCGAACGTGACAATGTATGCCAAAACGAATCTGAGCCAACTTTTTAATGCTCTTTGATCGTCGATGATGATGATGATCATGTCGATGTTCATTATGTTTCTTTTAAACAGCTTTCTACTAACAAGCCAAGGTATAGGTGATAAGTGATATTGACATTATATTTTATGTAGACAATTTTAATTATTACGGTATCTTTTTATAATATTTGCTTGCAGGCTGAATACATACTTCTAACCAATATACTTTTAAGACCTTATACAATACGATGTATTCTTGCGGATAACACTTTTTGATTTAATTTGATTTGGTGAAACAAAAATTGGTTGCCTGTAAAGTCGGTATACGGGCGAAAGTTTTACGTGACAACGACTTTGAGTGCCTTTCACTTTTTATGTCTGTCTCTCTCGCTCTTAGGCGGGCTAACCATGCCCGAGTGGAAGGGACGCGTGCCTCTCACTCGCTCTCATTGTGAGCGCATAACGTGAGCGGAGCGTAACGCAGTTTCTTGAAGTGTCACCCGGCAAACCAATTTATAAGACGTTGTCACGTCAAAATTAAGATACAATCATTACCTCTTTCTTGCCTACAATCTGTTACCAATTTTTGGCACCTCTCCCTTATGAAATAGTTCCATCTTAGACGTTTTAAGGATTGTCTAACATTAAGACGGGAAATTTTGCTAATCTTCTGAATAACGTTTCGTTTTTATGCACAAGCTCAGCCCACCTGATGGTAAGCGATCAACGCAGCTTATACATATTTGTAGCACTGGGAGCATTACGATTACGTTGCCAACCCTTTAAGACTACCGTCTTCCATCATCTCATTTTGGAGGCGTATGTGCTTCCGGTTTGCATGTACGAATTATAAAAGCTTTTAGGCGGCGGTTTGTGGCAAGTGCAGTGGTAAAACCGTGACGCCAGAATAAGGTTGAAAAAAGAGGTCAATATATAAAATATTACAATACATAGTAATAAGCATCCTATCGTACTAATATTATAAATCTGAAAGTTTGTGCGTGTTTGTATGTTTGGTACTTCTTCACGCTCAAGCGACTACACCGATTTTGATGAAATTTGGTATGGCGATACTTTAAACCCTGGATTAAATAATATACAGGTTACTTTTACCCCGGAAAAGGTATAGTTCCCGTGGGATAATTGAGGTAGCGGGAAAACCGTCATCCACGCGGGTGAAACCGTAGGGCGCTACCAGTATAAATATATAAAAAAGCTTAGTGCGAGATACGAAACAATGTATGATGGATTCTTAAAAGCAGTCAAATATTCAGGATTACGGATGCTGATTGAATACAGAGCATGCTCTAGCTAGGGTGACTAGAAATAATACTTACAAATGTTCTATAAACACGCCAAAATGAAACCACTTATGTTCTGTACAACTTCGCAGTACTCTATTTAGTTTGTGGTACAACGCAAACTATAACAAACATGAAATGAGGGGAATCTGTATCTGTCATATTTTGTCATACAAACATACGAAAGCTGTGTATGCAATGATATTATATGTTTATAGGAGGTAGATGTCTCACAAGCGCGCGGAAACTGAGGCGGCAAAATTAAGTCAATTGTAGTAATTTTCATTACGACGCGTATTTCAAGCGCAAGTCTAAACATATAGCTACCCTTTTCTATATTATTTGTACCGTATTATCTGTCGCAGTAAGCATGTTTATGTCATAAAGGAACAAAATCTGAGCACCGCGCAGTATGAGTATACGTCATCTTTAGTAAAAGATCATTGTGTCTATGTACGAAAGACAAGAAAGTAATGCAGACTTATTTTATAGAAAATCGGTTTATATTTATATTATACATCAAATATATAAGTTTTTTACAATTAGAAAACTAGTATGAAACGAGAGTGTGGTCGCGGTGCAGGAATATTATTTTTGCAATAATCTGTTATGGTCTGTCTCTGTCGCTCCTGCGCTAATATATATAAATCACAATAATTGTATCTTTACGTTATAATAAGTACTAATTTGTAACGCTTTGGTTTCTATAACTGTTAAGTTACATAATGTTATGAATCAATAAATAAATCACGCTCGCACGATCCAATGACCGACGACTGACGAAAACTGACCTGCTCCGCAATATAATTTTATGATAATTAATAAGCTCTTGAAATTATCATAATAATATTTATAATTTATATAGAAGCTTAGGAAGCCAAAATATGCTTGACACTTGCAGATGCACAGTAAGTGTGAAGAACTCTATAAAAATATTTTTAGTCCAGCTAGGTAACTTTGAAAACTTCTCAGATTTTTCGACATGAGTTCACAGGAAACATGTTTGGAGAAAAAAAAACCTTCAATCAAGTTTCATTCAATCCTTCAGAAATTCCAAGTTACCCAACTTGACGGTACTGCTGTTATTTTTTAAATTAATATGTTTACATGTAATGGGAAGCATACTGCATGCGCCCATCATGCATGGGATCTCTTAAAATATGAATAAATGGTAAACTCATCTCACCTTTTTCATCAGTGCTATTGTTGTAAGTGAGCCCCGGCATTGGACTGATGTTTTTCGTCAGCTTGACAAGCATTCTGTTCAAACTCTTTTCAACGGAACGTTTGAGCCTGACCGAAGATGTTTTATTAGATTTCACTCTCTCGTTGCTCTTCTTGTAAACCTGACGATAGTATATTGTTGGGTTAGAGATACGAACTAGAACATAGTTAATACGACTTATACAATCGGTTACTGCTTAGGAATCTAATTTGATGTCTAAGCACAAATAGATTATAGTTAAACAGATTTACGTTTTTTACTAGTTTCAATAAAAACTAATTTATTCATGTAATATTTCATATTTTTTTATGACTCCCAAACCCTCTTGCTAGGATTACCTGTGTCGCTGGAGACATAGACACACAATGGACAGCACACAAACATCTAAGACTTGGGACCTTTCACTCATCGCTCAAATGTTTGCCGGGATTCGAACCCAACACCCCGAAGAGCCAAAAGTCATGTCACTAACCAATGAGACACGGCGACAGTGGTTTTGTTAACACGAAACATTTCATTTTTTTTGTTGATAACTGTTTTGACTGTTGAGTGCAAGTTTTGATCAGCTTTGATCGCAGAAACCGTTTTACGCGAAAATTTTACGCGGAATACTCTGTAGATCTTGTGGTTCTAAATTTGTTTATATTTCGTAAACAAAGTTACAGGCCTGCAAATCCAACGCCCAAGCCATATTTTGCTTTGACTGCGGATATGAGGCACTTAGGCAATCCATTTAAGCACTATTAACTCCTCCCAATACTTGTAATGTTCACCTACCTGTTATATCAAATTATGTTCGCCTAGGTAGGCCATAATCTTTCTATGTCTAGATACCTACGGCCAAATCCTCATATTGGTAGTCTGATAAGAAAATGACGTATGCCATTGAAACTATTACGTAATTCATGGTGTTTTAGGTAAATGCCTCTTTTAACTTTTTGTGAAACTCTATATGTGTCGATGGGAGTTGGCGAGCGCCACAGACGCATTCAAATGTGTTTCCTACACCAAGATAAGAAACTAGAAAAAGTAACACTGAAATTAAGTTTCAAAACTTTACACCAACTTGAATTCTGATTTAAAAAACATAACAAAGAATACAATCGGATCGAAAACTTCCATTTCTTATTAAATATTTTGATAATTAACGTAGTTCATGAAATATTTAGACAGTACCGGATATTCCAAATACTAAAATTTAAAAAGGGTGCAGAGGACGACTTCCTTTTACACTAAGTATTGCAATAATAGGTAGATATATTTTTTATAATATGTATTCAGGTTGTGTTCTATTATAGTGTTGTAATTATATGACCATAATAATTAATGCGTGAACTTACCAGATTTTGCAATTCGTTTTCAAAGTATATACTGTCCATTCGCTCTTCCTCAGCCCTCAGGTCGAACCTAACGCTCGGTTTCATATCCTCTGTGCAAGCGCAGGTGCCTTTGTTCACATTTCCTGTCTCTTTCTCCTCCTTCGTCTCCTTAGCTTCTTCAACGCCAGATGCTATGAGGTTGGCTAGGGCCGTAGCTGTATTACACATAAACACAATGTATTTATATTTTGAACAAAGCATCAATGTTAACACCACTCACCACCGGACTACTACGATATTGTCATGACCTAAACACGATGGTAAGAGGCCTTCGCAGACTTTCCTTGTGTGCCCTTCTTCGCAGACGTCTTACGTATTTAGACGTCCATCTGGGTCATGAGAATATCGTAGCACGACGGAGGTGAGTGTTTTTTTTTGTATGGGTCTACAAACTGTAAGAAATGTATTTAATATAAAATAAATATGAATAAATAATGTAATGTAGATATAAAATAATTATAATATAAATGTATGGGGAATGAACGAAATGAGATTGGCTAAGCAGGTATACATGGGTGAAGTTAATAGTATTGTTGGAATAGGAAAGCCTAGGAGAACGTTCCGAAATCAGATTGAGGAAGTTCTAGCAAAGGGCCAGGTCAAAGGTCTCTAAACCGACGCTTTTGTATGAAAGTTTAACAAGCGTGGGTGAAGCGCGGGAAGTGTGTCGGGATCGTAGGAATTGGAAGACCACGGGAGAGAGAGTAGGGGTAGGCAGAGGCCTATCGCTACGGGAAAGAAGCGTGAAGATATGTATGGGTGTATGTATAATGTATTAAAATAATGTCTGAAAATATACCCGCATGTTCAACAATGTCCTTTGTTGCCAAACATGCTATTGCCATTGCCAAACGATACTAAAAAAATTGAAATCTTATTTCAATGTTCATATACTCACGATTACTGCAAGTGTCTTTAGAGGTGTGACGACCCGCCAGTATCTCATAACGGTTGTAGCTGTTGGCTTGCACCTCCACGTGGTATAGGATAATGGTTCCATTCGGCATTGAAGGCGGAGACCATCGAATGGTCACGGAGTCTGGACTGTGGTTTTCCACGACCAGGTTTTGAGGTGGACTCGGACCTGGAAACAATTCCCATGCAATATCATATTGGTTTATATTCACATTTATAATAAACTATAGTCTGTCCGAGCTTAACTTGAATACCACTAATCTTCCTATAGTCATCCAACTGTAAAAATATTCTCCGAGTGTGAATATGTATCCATACAAAAGTTTCATAGGATTGCTGATGCACTACAGGCGCAACAACGCCATCTAGTGAGCTGCAATAAAGTGATTAGATAAGTATTACTTTGATAAACACAATGAGTGCCTACTTACAAATGTTTGGTACAAAATGAAGTTGTTAAAATAGCTTATTGCAATTTTGATTTAATATTTTCGTTTTGAATCGAATCCATTAAATGTTATGACCATCAAGAGCAACACTTCAAAATTAACTAAAACAAAATATTACGAACCGACTAGGACTCATGTGATATATGATGCAAAAAGAGGCTTCTGAGCGAGACCGGGAGAGAGCCGATTCTGCTCGAAGGCGACGACGGGAAGGAGCTGGTAACAGTCACCCTCTGCCGTCTGCCCCATAAAGGGGGTTGTCTAAGGTAGGGACCTTAGACAACCCCCTTTATGGGGCAGAAAGAAAGGAAAGCATATAGAAAGGAACCGATCTTGAGTGGTTGAAACGGGGATTTCGACCACTCTTCTCCAACTACTCCACTATACTATCTATCTATTTACTCCAACAGGTCTGACACGGAGGGTGGCGTAAGTGGCATACATCACCGTATTCATACCGAAGTTCTGGGGTGTTATTTCAGCTCCCGGGAATTGAAACAAGTGCGAATAGGGCACCGGTGCGTTCCGTAAGAGATCCCGGAGCTCTCAGACATGCACTGAGGCAGGCCACCGAGGGGGTTTTAGCGAGTGGAAATCTCACATAACCCGGCTACATCCCCATTGTCGTCGGGTAACTTTTGAAGATTTTCCCAAAGAAAAAAAAAAGGAGTCATGTGATAATGCCACTCAGGTTCGAACTTATTTGCAGTTCTTCATCTGGGAGTTATGATCGCGCCAGGCGGCGGGCGCGAGCCTGATATGCGTACGTATGACGTAACGAAAATATAAAACAAGGCACTCACGTTTAGGCAAAGTCCTGAAGTATATAATGGAGCTTTGGGCGCCTTTCTTATCCTGCAGCGTCGTGTATGTCTTCACATAGGCAGCATACCGCGTGAACGGTATCAGTTGTGAAAGTAGAGAAAACATTGGCTGTTGCTCGTTGCACAACTTAAACAAGTCCTTGGTGCTCTTTCCCTTCGTGTCCGTTGCTGTCGCGTTTGCATCTGGATTTTCACTGACGCTTATATCTAGCACGTTCCAGCTAAAATGAAAGTCACATTTTTAAGGATTTTACTGTCATATTTATTTACGATTTTCTACGTGTGATATAAAAAAGGGGGCGCAAGTCATATAGACCGATATCGTCTAGTTCGATATTTCATTTTGCAAGCATGACTGTAACGCACAAACCGTGAGAGGGATGATATTTGTATTTAAGTAATAACTTAAAAAAATATTAGTGCAATTAGTAGATTTTACAGAAAATGGGGACACATTTTAGTATTTGAAACAAATCTATGTGAAATTTTATGACATAAGTCTGAACACACGTAATATTTGAATGTAACATTTTTCCACGAGTAAATTATCAAGATTATTTCATGGCTAAGTTTTACCGGCTGCCAGTTTTTTAGCCGTGGTCGAAGCTGATGATTTTATTTAGACCACCACGTGACGGACATAAACTAATTGATCGATTGTATATTATTTCCGACTCGTTTACAACGCGCTTAGGCCGGAACATAATGTACTTGATGTTAAATATAGCGATATGGGGGCGTCCATTAATTATGGACGCCAGTGGCTCGACTAGTGTCTCAGTGACGGCTGGACACACATTCACTTAATTTTTAATACTTACTAACATAATTTTAAGTTACCTATTTGCTACTAACACATTATGTATCACTGGTCTGAAATAAAAGATTTATTATTTTTATCAATTACATGAGGTATTAAGAGGGGAAGGGGGTCAAGCCAAACCTCACCTTATCGTACGTGGAGGAGAGGAACATTGTAGATTTGCGAGAAAACTGGGTTAAATTAAGTAAAAATATTTTTTGTGTGATTTTATACTACTTTATTAAAAATCTAAAGTATTATCTGGGGTTGTAAATTATTATATATTATGTGCTTTTCGTGCAAGCCTGAGAGTCTGAGAACTAAAAATGTATAAGAAAACAAACAAAAGCAACCCTCTCTGTCTCGAGAGAGAGAGAGGGCCTAGCATCATATAAATGTGTATAGTGTACATACATGTCTGAGCACGCGTCCCGCTGCTCGTATAGAGTGACGTTGGTCTCGGTGGAAATGTAGTATATAGAGTATCCGAGCAGCTGCCTCATGTCATCCGGACAGTACGTATTCCATTTGAGAACGGCCGCTTCAGAGAGTAATTCCGTCACCTCCAAGTTGAGGAAGCCTGGGAGACCTGAAAACGTAGATTGAAAGCATTATTTTTAAGCTACGCAAGACAATTATATATAAGCATTAATAAGGACAGCTCAGAGACAATTTAACTAATAACAATAAGCAGTACTTCCACATTTTTTATATCGGTGTAGAATAAATTTTTCGTGTAATCCTTTTCTGTTAACTAAAGATATTTTGTATAAATATATTTTCCAAACCTTGTAAATTTAATTTATAAATGTACAAAAAAGAAGTTTGCCATCTCAACTAACTTTTTTGTCAATGGGCAACTTGTACACCATTGAAAACATAATATTACTTGCCAGTGTCAAAAACAAGTCATTACTTAACTTCTTTTGAGTTGTTATGTACCTTGTGTAAAGGCAACCTTAAATAAGTGACAATTATATTAGTTATGAATTGGCATAACACAGATACTGATATTTTCTTTAACTATGGTACCCTGAGAACGCTTCCATACACCATATGCATATAAGTATAAATTAGAAGGGTATCAGTATGGATAAATCTAGAGTTAAAAAGTCATATTTCACCAGATATCTGTTAGTAAATGCTTTAAAGTTCTATTTTAATAAAATAATGCAACAATGGCAATAAATCAGTTAATCACTCAAACTAGCTACAATTATATAAATTTCGTTAAAATGAAAAAAAACTTATGCTATTTACGTTAATTTTTAACTACTTACAAGACTATATCTAATAATAGACGAGTTTAATTCAAATGCAGGTAGTTTTAGCCGGCACCAAATATCGTGACGACTTATATCACCTAAAACCGCATTTTTATATAAAGATCTAGTTTTAGTTTTGACATTCTCAAGTGTCATACTAATTTCCACCTTATCGTAACCGTATAAAATCTAATTTAACACCATTTAAGTTAGTTTTATTGAACGAATACCTGCATACATTACAAAAAAAAATATAGAGCCGTAGGTTTGACTCCGCGAAATACAGATAACATTTAAGTAAAAATTAAATAAAATTCAAACCTACGACAACCGAAACTAACCTTTAAAATAATTTGTCTCAACTTACAAGACGCCTGGTTTCCATTACTATCCTCAGACACTTCTATATCAGTAAAGTTCGATTGTGGATCTCTGGTCATGTTTCTCAAGGGCAATAATTGATTGTAGCACAGCTTTGGGTTCAGATGTATGTATAAAGTCCCTCCAGAGATGTCGATCAGTCCGTGAGTCTTCCAGTCCCATAGCAACTCAAGGTTAGGATTGTTCAATATGTGCAACACTTGACCTCTGAAACATAAACAATTGTTACCATACATCGCTAGATGGTGAACGTAAAACGAAGGTCTTCTTTACACAGTTAAAAGACAAAGTTGCAGTGAACAATTAGATAAAATCAACGATACATTTTAAAGTTGCAATTAACGTTTTAGAAATATATTGTAAACAAAGCCTTGCAACATAAAATAATGTGACCAGTTATATGACATATTTTAAATATAATAAAACAAACAAGTATTCTAATGTAAAAAGGGCTACTACTAATTTTAAAACTACAGTATCTTCTATCTTCATCCGAGGTGCCTTGCTGGTCACTGGCATGGTATGGTTATTCTGTGGGGCCTCGAAACTTACGAAGTTCCTCCAATGGCCAACTTTATAAAATCTGTGTCTTTATAAAATGTGAACGATATGAACAGTTACGGACTCACTTATGCTCCGATTTGTTTTTGTCGCCGATGATACTTCGGAGGTTCTTGAGGAACATGAGTGAAACCAGGGGATAGGAGCGCGTGACTTGCAGACTTCCAGTTATCTGGCGGATCTCGCCGAGGGATTTCTCTAGAGCGATCAGTGTGTTTCCTATTAGAAAATAGATGGTTGGATTGATTAAGGCAGACCATGATAAAAACACAAAGAAATCGTTACATTTTCAATTTGCGCACTATACCGATGACGCAGTAGTTTTCGTAAAAGACTGCGGTGCGCACTGGGATAAAGTTTAATTCTAAGGTACAATATATAATTATTGACACTCAACAAACCTACTTGAGGTGTTAACAAACCTAATTTTATGCTTAAAGTGTGGCATACTAACCGCCACCAGCGCGTATCGAAATCTCGAGCTTGCCCTTGATATGCGTGCAGCCCGTGTACTGCTTGGCCGCCGCGACTGAATCAATCTTCCCCGCCGCGCACTCGCGCATACACCCGCCGCTCGCGGGGCACGGCACGCACCGTGCGCTGCTGATGGTGCCTACCTGCAAACATCACAAAACTATGACACTTGCTTGAGAAGACATCAAAGAGCCCAATAAAATCTCTTCTCGTAAGCAATCTTAAGGGTAAGTACGAACTGGGGAGATCCGTAATAAAAAGACGTCACTGAAATAACCCAGTGGATAAGTTGAAATCGCTGTGGGGAGGGTACATAATACGAAAGGTTACATAGAACGATCGAAGGGATCGAAAGGTTATAGAGTAGTGATCACAGAATAGCAAGAACAGCGTAAGATATCGACCGACAAAGTGGACAGACGACATACAAAGATCGCGTCGTATTGCAAGCTGGTCGGATGCGCCCCTTACAATCGGCTTTTGTGGAGATTAATTGGGCAGACATAATATACAATATGTCCAGCAATGAGAGGACGGGACGTGTAAGTCACTTGGGAACGTAATGGCCTTACCACACTTGACAGCTTATGGAAACGTAAAATAGTCTTATGTTACATCTCCATATGGTGTCAAGTGTAAGGCAAGTGACCATTTCTTTAGAAGTCACCATTACTGTGGATAAACTTCAAGTGGTACGGTAATTAGACTTATAGACACTAAGTTAACTTGATATTCATTTGGTATATTCAAAGTTTAAATTCCAGAGTCCATATAAGTATTATATGTTTCTATAAACAGAAAATACTTATTGGACGCTGGAACAAGATTCGTTTTACCTAAGTTAAGGACATATGTGAAGACACTAAAGATCTGAGCATTGTTACAAACTCGTACTATTTCCAAGTTGGTAACAATCTAATAACAGCAGTACTTTTCCCCCTTTTTTGTTTAAATCTTTATGTCTACAATAATTAAGAACCAAATAATAGGTCATATGAAAAGCAACAAGTGGAATCATTTTAATTCAACGAGCTTATGAATAGGGCTATGCTCTGGGTTTCTCTAAGTAATAGAATCAGAGGTGGGGAGATCCGTAAAAGACGGAAAGTCACCGACATAGCCCAGCGCATTAGCAAGCCGAAGTGGCAGTGTGCAGGGCACATAGCTCGAAGAACTTATGGCCGTTGGGGTTGAAAGTTTCTGGAATAGAGACACCACACTGGCAAGCGCAGCGTAGGACAGCCACTGACAAAGCGGATAGACGACCTCACTAAGATCGCGAGGGTTGTGGATATCGATTCTGGAGGCTTATGTTCATGACTGACGTACAATGGCTGAGATGATGATGATGGATGGATTTAGTGAAATGCTTACTTCCATGAAACCTGCTGGACATATCCACTCGCACTTCTTGTTTTCGTGCAGTTTGTAAGCCTGCAGGCGAGATGCGAAGCGGTCGACGTCGGAACCCGACCGGGACGGCGGTGGCGGCGGCATCGTACGGCACTCCTGCTCTGTCACGCAACGGCTGTACAACTGCGCACACAGGAAATATACTTACTACTAATAAGGATGCCAGTAAGATTATTTTCATTATATCATTACGTCAAAAAAGATTATTATTTATCAAATACTATTCAAATTTCTATTGTCTTTGTGATGAGATGGGATGGGTCGCCCATGTACGTACCAACATGAAGGACTGAAATCAATTGAAAAGAGACTTTGAAGAGTAAAAATGTACGCTATCTTTATAAAGAAGTATAATACAATATTTATATAAAGCAAGTACATTAGCATATATGTACATACGAGTACATAACACCTGTAGTTTTATGACATCAATCGATACGGTCAATCATAAGGACCAAATCTCTCTAACAAACATGGCAAATTAAATGGCTTAAGCTCAATATGTGCACTTCGGAAAGCGCGTGCTGTGTTGTTACCTCGAAAGTGCCGCTAGGGCAAGACTCCACGCAGACGCGCTTCTTTCCGGTGCCAAAGGAGAAATTGCGACAGACGTGACAGTCATGCGCAGTGATGCCATCACACCCCCCCAGGCAGGATGCGTGACAACACGTGTTGTTATTTAAGCACCCTCTGGTTCCACACTGAACTGGACAAACTGAGAAATATACAAAAACCTTTGATTAGCCATAGTCACGAAACACATCAATAAAAATAGTAAAAAACCAATACATAATCAAGAAGAGCCTGCAAAGCTATAAATAAAAAAGCTACTTGCAATTTGTTTGATAACACCTATATATGATGGCGATTATTATTTTTACTATCTCTCGTGTTAGTAATTATAGGTTCTAAAAGTAATAAGAATACCGCACAGTATTTATTATTAAACACCATTTAAACTGTGAATCTGGGGTCTTACCCGGACCTTTGGGGGTCATAAATGGGGCCCAAGCCTAAGAAGCACGTTCGCGCAAGGTATCAGCCTATGCATATTTACGGTGCCTGCGGAGAAGCGTCATTTGAGAATTCTATTGGACCAGCCATTCGCTTTTTTGTGTTCAAAATACCAACCAAGTAGTACTAGTAAACATAAAAGGTATACCATAGATTTAAACAATGTTTTGTTTTACTCCGTTTTTGCTGCTAAAAACATTATATGGTACCTACTATATAACCTAGAATTTTTTGACCCCAACGGCTATCACTTCTTCAAGCTATGTGCCCTACCCACTGCCACCTCAACTTGCTAATCCGCTGGGTTGCGTTGGTTACTTTCGATATTCTACGGATCTCCTCAATTCTGATTCGATCGCGAAGGGAAACCCGAAGCATAGCCCTCTCCATACCTCGTTGTGAGACTTTGAGCCTGCTCATAAGGCCCATAGTCAGAGACTACGTTTCAGTTCCGTAAGTAAACAAGTACACACTGTAACAGCTATAAGTATAACTATAATAACTATAAGCCACAATTACTATGTTCTTTTCTCATAATGTTATGATATGCTATAAAGAGTATTGCATTTTATTACTATGCCTAGTCGCTATCGACATCTTGCAAAGGGTCTTACTTTTTTGACAATTGTTTTCATCCCAACAGCGAAGACGCCCGTTGTTAGGGTCCGTATGACACTGGATCAGAGGTTGCCGAGAGTCTTCAATGCGCCTCTGTGCGTTCAGACATAAGCCACAAAACCGTGTGTCGTAATTCGCCTGCAACAATGCAATAACAAAGATAAAGAATTTATTTTTGGAAAGATTACACACACTAAAACCATTACTGACAAAAAGTTGATGTTCATAATGTTCATATACATGACGTAAATGTGTCAACAATAGGTACCATATTCACAGCAAATCTATAACCGCCGAAGTAAATGCGGAACTAATAACGAATAAATCCCACGGTCCAGTGGCAAAACAAGTTTGGAAACGGACAACAATTAAATGCTGGACCAGAACCGCGATCGATGCTGTCATTCATTCATCACTGAAAGTGACAGAAGACGGCTTTTACATAACTAGCCTAGGCAAACAAATGCCATGAAAATTATTATGTAATTATGTCGATCGATACAAACGGGCACGAGTCGCTGAACTAACTCTTAACCTAAACTGGATTAAGTAGAAACGTACGTAATTAATAACACGATTATGTAAATAGTAACGACATCTCAGTGAATACAATGTTTAATAATTTTAAGGAGAACAAAATATTATACTTCGGACCCAAGCATTGCTTGCAGACACTTGATTACAGACTTGGCATAAACAATCAGGAACATCTCTTCTTTCGGTCAGATAAGGCTTCTCAAGCAATACGTTACATAGCGGCAAAGTACATATGATAGTTGAAAATACCTAGAAAAATATTCGTTATTTTGGAGCCTCGGTAACAAAGAAAACGAGATAAGCATTTGACTTGGAAAAACAGATCACACACGTTCAAGTACGAATCTCCGATTCTTTATGATGATCATACATAGCCTCTATAGCAACCTAGTCTAAACTTCAAAATAAACAAAAGTTACCATAATATACATAGGTTGTGTATCATTTTGTTATATAATACGTAAATATATTACAAAGAAAACTGTCTGTTTTGATCGAATTGTATGAATCAAAATAACAGGACATTGTGTGGGAGTGATGACTCAGTTTCTGTTATGAACCACCCATTCAACACATCCGTGTATGGATGGACATGAATGAAATTGTTTAAACGGCTGTTCTAATAACGCTATCAACACATTCTTTAGTGACGAAACCAGCACTTTGTGGATCAAGAATCACGTCTGCTCGCGTGTAGCAGATCCACTTAGAGATTACAACTTCTAGATTCTGGGCGGTGCCAGCAGTACAGTATTATAATCCGAGACTTTATGTAGTAATAATTTATGGCGATTGATTGCGGTATTAGCAGTAGTCCTAACACGTTTCTGTACATAAGCATTATGATACAACTGTTAACCAGGACCAGGATGGCAGCATGGTAGCATCGCCCATAGAAAAGTGATGTATGGAGGGGGACACGACCCTCAGCATTGAGGAAAACAACGCGATGGGGAGGATACAACTGTTAAGTAAATATAAATGGCGGCTCTGAAGATGAACAAGGAGTAAAGGACTTTTGATATATAGTCGTACAAAAACCACAAGTTTATGCTATGTAATAAGATTCACGTTATAAGCAAGTATGATGAAACATATTATTAGATAATCTTTAGAAATATAAAAATGACTGTAGCCAACCATGCAGCAACTAGAAGGCACCCTAACATTGCTGCTAGTGGTAATAGTAATATAAACTATATACTAATGTTCAGATAATATTTTATCACAGGTTTTATATGAAGCGAATGACCACTATATCACAATTTTTCAAAGACGAGGGTGGTAGCTCGCCAGGCGGTACTGTAAAGTACCCTAACGCCATGCTATTGAATTAATAACGATGTTGCTTTCGTCAAAAGATCATAAGATACACATATTACATTACACGTTACATTCAAAGTATTGTTTTAACAAACTGAAGTGCTTCTATTTTTTTAACTCCGTCATCAACTAAACAGCATTCCTCCATTCTAATATAAGTTAATAATAAGTAAAAATACAAGCAGATACTATATAGACTTCAAATTCGATTGAGAGCGTTCAGTTTCCGCCAAGTGCAAAGAGCAACTGATAGAAACTGACGACAGCGAAAATAAGTTTTACAACGGACATTAGGAAAATAGAAGCACTGTATATCTACATCGCATGTATAAAGTTCTTACCCTAATGATGTTTTCTGCATCGTCGGTGTTGATTCGAGACCAGTCGATGGTGTTGATATAACAGAGCTGATCGTTTCGTTCGATGCGAACGCCACCTTTTTGTACAGCCATCAGCGACCGGAGGCCTAACGCCTGCAAATAGAACAGGGGGTTTACAAAATAGGAAGCATCACTGATGAAGAACATCGAATGAATACATACGAAACGACTGTCTGTCTTGATTGACATTGAAACTTTCATCTAATCAAATAAGGTATGATAACATTACCTTAGCCAACTGAAAGTACTAATATACGTACGATATGTTTTAGCTATAGCTTTTGTATTTATATAAGTTAGTAAGCTGAATTTAATGAAATGATTAAAAATCCTCATAATTAAGCAGTTAAAAAAATATAGTAAATCGAATTCCCCTTTTTAACCGTGGAACATTTGCAGCGTTTTCTTGAAAGAATGAGAACATCATTAATATAGTCGAAGTCAATTTGATGCGCATTATTAAGGATAACTCAAGAACCTCAAGAAGTCCGACCTTGATTAAACTTAAATGCACAAACTAAATAGAGTACTGCGCACTTAAATGGGGCCAAAATCAAAATCGGTTCACATAGAAAACGTTCCGAGCTAACACAAAAAAAATTGAAAACCTCCTCTTACTTTTTGAAGTCTCTTAAAAAGGTTGGATTGATGTCTGACTCCTTGCGTTCGACTTCGTCAGTGCAAATTCGAAAATGATATATTCAAAAACAAATTATAGTTTTTATTAGCTGACAAACGTTATTACAGATTTTCGAAGCGAATATTTTACTTTTATTTTTTTATAATTGTACGCCAATCATATTTGTACGCCAGACCAGCCAAGGACATTATTTCCATAAAATATCAACAATATGTAAGACCATGGTATGCTACTTTGTTTGTATGTATACTTAATACCATGTTCTGACAAATAAAATTTATCTTATCTTAATATATTTTTTTTATAGAAGTCAAGGTCTTACTTTTAATAAGCATTTTATCGAGGTGTGGGAGACCAATTTAGAAAAATAGCATTGGCAGAGTACTAAACCAGGTTCAAACGTAGGTTAACTACTAATTGACCCTGTATTTGCTTCAATTTGTGATAGACGGGTGGAAATTGATTTCAACTTGTTTACAAATCGGTTCGAAGAATGTACCTCGTATCAGTAAGTAACTAATCAATAACAGACGAAATAACGTTGGAAAAATATCAACAAATGTATGTATATCAACGTATAAAATTATATTTTCGAGTTTCGACTATTCAAATTAGTTCTAACTTCTAAGCATAGTTAAGATATAGAATGTTTTTAGTAACTATAGCATAGATGGCAAAATGATAGGACGGTTTTCTAGTCGTGGGTTCAAATCCCATTAGAAGGCGAATTTTTGCCTCTAGGTTAAAAATAAGAACATAGTTAAGATATATTTATACAGACTTTTAAATCAACACGATTATAAAAGAGAACTCTTAAGACCTTATTTATTGAAACCAATAGGTTACTTCAAGTTGACCTTGAACCTTGTGTATAAACAAAGTCTCAGATGCAGCAAATTTGCGATTACTCTACCGCCTAATCAAGACCATCAACCTGAAACCAAAGGTGAAATTCAATACGGCGACCTACCCTCAATGTTTTCTATTCACTGTCGGCTTAGGATACACTTGCGTACTTACTACGTCATTGCAAGTATGTCTCTAATCTGGTCAGTGTAAATTTACTTTTTAAGTATAAAATATTATGTACCTCAAGATTTCCATTGTCGAATATGACGAGCGCGAAATCTTTGAACAGTTCCATTCCCCTTATGACTGTCAGGTTTGGAAATAAATCACCGAGGTTACGAATGCCTTTCATCCTGAAATTGACAAAATATCATACTATAAATGGGTATACATGGAATTGTATAATAGTTTTGAAGCGATGATAGCTCAGCGGGGGGAGGATCGCCTATCAAACTGACGGACACTGGTTCGATCCCCAACAACAGCTTGAGCTTCCGGTGAAGGTAACACCGTTATCGAAATCTCAGCAGGGTGGTAGGGTACTTTCGAACACCCGCCTGGTTAGCTACCACCCTCAAGTTTGAAAAACTGTCACCAAACACATAGTGTGTTCAGGCTGCAGTCCTTGAGAGCCAGTGAGCATTCTAGATCTAGCGTGATAACATCTTGGACCACATCGTCACTGACCATCAAGTGAGATAGTGGTCAAACGTGGTCAAAAACTAGATCTACAGTATACAAAAAGCCTGAAAGACTCTTTGATTTCCGTTGAAACTTATGTAGAGTTATAATATACTAGTAATACACTGCAGACACGACTGATTGATGTAACGATGATGTTAGTTCACTGAGAGAAAAATAACATATCTTTTAATACTGTACAGATTTGACCACTATATCACTTGATTGTCAATGACGATGTGCTTGAAAGTGGAATCACGCTAGACGTAGGATGTTAATTAGCTCGCAAGGACAGCTTGAAGGAGGTTTAAGTATCAAGCCTCTCCTACCGCAGACAATAATGTACTGGTGTGTATACCACCATGGTACTCGTACCACCATGCTGTGTACTTCCTAACGATGTCGTTTTCACCGGAAGCTCAAAGCATTCATCGCTGCATATATGAAAATATTATAATTACATATATCTACCTAATATGTATATGGAATGTACAAATAACCTAACACTCTTCAGCTTCTATATTAATTTGAAGGGTCAGTAAATTCTGCCTGCAGGAATATAAATCGAAAGAACAAACCATTAATAATGTAATAGGATGCTAAGGTTTTTACTGAAAGAGACTTACGAAGATGTGAACCTCACAACCCGTAATGCGTTCCAAGTTGCAGTCTGCTGTTAACACGATCATTATGATCAGTTAAGGATGTCATTTTTTTGGTTTATTTTTCCTACTTGGGCATAAGTTTGTATTTGATAGTAAACAGGAAAACGCACGTGGAGCACTGGAAGTGTGCCAATCGGACAATGGGGAAGTCTCAACCTGGGTTTACCAACGTAAAACTGTAATGTGTTTTGGATAGTTGAAATGTTTGAGACCATTGTGTCCCTCAAACGACTTGCGATGGTAGGTTTTTCAGTACCTTCAGTAGCAATCCGTGCTGATAGATAACATACAAATCTTCTACCATAAGTGCTGTAACCTTCTCACTACGACTATGCTCAAGGAGACTTAACGTCGACACCATGCCTGTCTGTACCTACACGACCCTGCTCTACTGAATTATACCTTATACTCTGAGAATCATATTTTTATTTCTCCGCCAACTCGTTGGTAGGCTTCTGGCTTTACCAGAGGTGCAGAGTAGGTAGGGGACAGTGCATTATTTTTTTAAAAACAACGCTAGCTATGTATATACTAACACGTTTGAGGGGTCTGTGTCGATGCGACAGAAGATGAACGGACACTAATACTTAGAATAACGACTCGCTCTCAAAAACAGTTACGGGAACACACTAGGTGTTGGGTGACAGGATTTTAGAGTTAAGGAATGTACGTTTATATATGCAGATTAGCAATATTAGGACTGTAGCTAAATGTTTCCTAGACGGTACCCTCTTGATTCTCTCACCCACCATACTGTGGATTTCATCCTGTTTGTTTGGAACACAAGCTAAAATCTGATTCACTGCTTTAGTGTTTTTGATTGGTATGGTAGTCGTTTCGTTATGCCAAGTCGCTGAGCCCAACGAGCGATGCGCCTGCGGTCTGAATTAGAAATTCATAAATCACGAGTCTGAATACTCTGAAGCTTGAACCAGTCATTTACTTCAGCCAACCCGCACTGGTTAGTGAGATCAAATATGGACAACACTCGTTTATATGATAAGCAGAAAGAGGCAAAAAAGAAGCAAAAAGAGGTAATTGAGCGGTAACTACTAGCAATATTGATAAAATATAGTGCTACCTATAAATCAGCACATATCCAGTAACCTCCCGTAACTCGGGAAACCTCATGTTCTCGTAGATCTTGGATGTTGTGCGCTCCATCAACACGATGCTGAGCTGGCCTTCGATAATACGACATCCTTCCAACTTCTGGAACTGATCCGGAGTATTTCTTATATCTAACGACGAGCATACTGAAACAAATAGAAAAAACTTTCTTGACATCATTGTAAGTAACATAGCGCGACAATGCAAAAACAATAAATAGCAGGTATTAGAAAATTAAATTATAAATAGTTGAAATGTAATGTAATTTTAAAAACGTTGATGAAACTGTAATGATATAATGTTGGTGAAGCGCAACCATCTCTAAATACATAAATTCAGAGCTAGGATCGTAATTTGGCTTGAAAAATGATGAATTTAGATGTAGTTCCGTCTCAAATTACTTCATACTTAGCTATGGTTAAGCTATAGTTAGTTATGGAGTTCGTTTATAGTATTAGTAGCAAACGAGGCCCATCTCTTGTGTGATCGATATCAGAACGTGGATATACCATAACAAAAAGAAGCTCATAGGTATATCTGATTAATCCGTTATTGTTTTGCGAACGTTTCGATCATTGACCGTAAAGGCCTCCCACGGTCTCTGTAATTAAAGTAGGCGACCCCCACGTGGGCGGATGTTTGTTATAACTCAATATTTACTTACATGTCATTATTAGTTATGACGAACAGGGCACACTTAAACAAAATTTCATAACATCATAAGTATACCTAAATCAATTGAGTCAATCAAAAAAGGAGGATTCCTTGTAGAAACATTCATTATTCGTAAAATGTACTAAATACGATATCACCAGGATAATTTACTAAAAGTCTTTGTAAGTGTGCCCAATGAACAGTCTAACTAAACCATCCAGCGATCCACTCAGGGCTGGTTTTTAGATCCAAAGTTAAGACAACCACTGGATAAAAGGGCCAATCGTTAAGTTTTTGATAAATTATCTACTTTTTTCGTCAGTCGTGGTTTGAGCAACGGTTGCATACTTACATACGACACTACACTGTCGTCGAACACGCAGTTTGTTCACGCAACTGTCCTTGTGAACCAGTTAACATTCTAGGTTTAGCGTCATTCCACATCGTCACTGAACTTTCAAGCAAGATCACTATCTCTTAAACGCTATTTCTATAAAGTATATAAATAATAAAATATAAGAAACAAAGGCATTATTACGACTCGACGGTTATACATTTGACTTGATAAATATGAAACAGTGCAGAATATGAAACAGTAAAATGCATATAATCTTAAATCATAACAAAAAAATATGGCAGTAATTATAGCGAAATTAAGTTTTATTTATATTAGATTAAGGGGCTTTAATGGGGGCAGTGGAGGCTTGCGTTCAAATCTTTGCCCAATATAATATCCGTGGATCTATCACCATTTAGAGCTGAAAGGAATAGCTTCCAGCTCCACGAAACGCAGTCCTCGTGAAGTATCTTTTGTCTAAGGTGACATCACATTAGACCGTCTAATTTACAGCCGAAATACGATCAACACTATTACGCTTCTAATTGAAATCATAATATAAGACATGCGCTTACACAAGAACGATGATGACGTAAACGAAAAATAGGTTCTAACTCTAAATATCGGTACTCGTAAGCTTCACATTTGTAGATATGAACAATGGACATTAGTGCAGTAGGTATATATATATTTCAATGATAATAAACAAACTAATTGCGTGACTCATGTGATCCAATTACGATGTGCGTTTGTTTTGATGGAACCACGCAGTGCTTACGTTTACTCCCTGCTGGGGCGCTCTTAGACGGAACAAGGCAACAATGAATACTAGTGACCACCGGCTGACATCTGTAAGAGCTACCGCAAGCTCGAGCTATATTACAGACGCGCAAGATAAGCAACATTTACACACGCCTGTTACCCGGAAGAAGAAGATACTACGGATTTTCACTTGGTTCAATCAGATTTTACACACACTCGAGTGTTCTCATGACTTTACCTTTACTAGAACGTCTCCACAATTTGGTTTGAATACGTTTCGAGGTTTTCACCTTCCATTAGTTCCGTTCAAAATCGCCTTGCATACCAGTTTTGTCCATCTTTCTTCCAAGATTATATGCATATGTCAAAAGCATTTTGGCGTCGGCGCATCGGGTTTCGGATCTTGTCACTGCCGTTCTCTCTTCTAATGGTGACAAGGCGAGTATTCCTTATGTATCCGATGCTGTAATAGCTTGGTCTTCTCTTAACTCGGGCGTATTGAGACCGGAATCCCCTCATATACAGCGTGTCTGGGACGACGTCGGGGCAAAAAAAGTCCATAACCATCTTTTTGACGGGGCCACAGGGTCAGATTTGGCAAGGCTAAAGGCTGTATCGCAAACAGAATCCGGTGCGTGGCTACATGCCCTACCTTCGCCATACCTGGGCACCTTACTCGACGACGACTCTCTGCGTGTGGCAGTGGCTCTCCGCTTGGGGTGCAAGATGTGTGAACCACATAAATGCATCTGCGGCTCTGTGGTGGAGGCTGACGGCCATCACGCTCTGAGTTGCCGTCGCTGCTCTGGTAGATTTGTGCGTCACCATGCTCTGAACGATATAGTTCGCCGAGCTTTCCTGTCTGTAAATGTCCTAATATTATGTCCCTTACGTTCTCGAGCCACCGGGTCTTTGCCGTTCCGACGGTAAGCGACCGGACGGATTGACATTGGTTCCCTGGAAGAGCGGCAAATGCCTAGTGTGGGACCCAACTTGCGTTAGCACCTTCGCTTGCAGCCACCTAAAGCGCACCGTCCACATCGCAGCATCGGCAGCAGATGATGCTGCTACAAATAAGCGGGCGAAATGCCTACATGGTTTTAGAGCAGACCTACCATTTTGTTCCCTTTGTCGTTGAGACTATGGGATGTTGGGGTGCAGAAACAAAAGCTTTAGTGAGTGAGATAGGGCGTAGAATAAGAGTTTTGGGTGATGACTTCCGCTCCGGCTCGTTCCTGGTGCAAAGGATCGCGATTGCTATTCAGCGTGGTAATGCAGCCAGTGTAATGGGTATCTTTGCACCCGGAACTTTAAGGGGCGGGTTATTTGACTAATTGACACATATTTTTATTTATTTTTTGTATTTCAATAATTTATTTGTAGTTTAGTTATGACATTATGTAATATTGATTGAATAAATTGACAAACGTAATACTAAATACAGATAACGATAAAAATATATTATATATATACATATATACACATATATATAATAATCGTCAAAAACCATGTCTATGTTTTTGGGCAGCAATTGTATATACCTACTCTTGCTAGCTCTTCCCTGACGAAGCCACGATAATCTTAACTTCACAGTGTTTTTGTGCAGACGAACTTTTAACTTAACCGGCGCTGACCGGCTTTTGCTTGAATACGTAAACATGCAAATATTTATATCAGTGTGTCGAGCAAAGTCTGCAAAATAACTCGCTTTGAATAATAATATATAACAAAAACACACATATTGATTCCGTGACCTCTAGTGTGTAGCGATCATGAAACGAGCGGGTTTATTTTGGCCGCTGTAAACATGATAGATAACGTGTTGGGAATGGAGGCGACGAAAGGACGGTTTAAAAACAAACGTGATACTGTTATCTTGTCTGTGACGCTGTGCAAATCGAAGGAGCAATAAAATTGCTTTAATTTTTATTTTATTTTTCACGTTTTCGGTTTCGATAGCTATAGAACAGTTATTAGATGATCTCTGTAGTTCCTCTGAGTATTTGTTCTATGGAACTAGAGAGACTTTTCTCATTAGTTTTTATGGGCTTGTTTCAATGGTTCTAATGTCACTTCTATATGTCTCCCGGCAATTCGTACGAGAGCTGATCGATACAAATAAAATAAATAATTCAATTTCTTAGCATCGCAGATCTAAGACACTAATAGACAAATATATAAGTAAAGTATCAATTTACTGTATATAACGTTGCCGCTTCGGTTAATATTTACCGTTAACTGCAACGAACGAAACAATTCTTGAAAAACTTAACATACCTATAATACTTATTATGTGTCGATCGGTGTCGACATTATTACGAATCACCGAATCAGACATTCTTACTATGTTAAACACGTGCAAATAAAAACATGAAGTAGGTGCCTAAGTAGGTGGGTGGATCAAATAAACAACGTGTAATTGGATTTTTTGTATTACGTATTCTGTATGTATAGGCCTATTATTCATTATTTTGTAAAGATACATAGCTATTCTAAAGTAGGTATCAGTCATACTTATTAGATAGGTACTTCAATTCGCTACTTTTAGGTAATTACAGCAATTGGTATTATAAAGTGCAGATAGAATAATTAATTATTAAAAATTCAGTATGATCCACTTGAAATAAAAATATTTAGTAGGTACTTGGACTAACGAGCAAGGCACTTATTACACATTTATATGTACTTAGATACTTGTGAAGGATAACCTTATCCACGTACAAACTCTCATCAAAATCGACGTAGCTTGGTGATATACCAAAATTATTATCGATCGTTTATTAGTATAAGATGTAGAAATCTCTTTACGAAAGAGAAGGCAGAAAAGAAATAAATTATACATAATAATGCAAGGTCGTCTTATTGCGTAGTTGAGAAAGATTCGAAGCCGGATTTGTATACAGAATTAAGAACGCAACGGACTTCTGAGACTGGGCAGTAGTAATATAACAACTTAACAAAGGTCGAACACACAAATTCTTGTACGTGCGCAGTGCGCATGTACAAGAATTTCGCGGGAGGGAAACCCAAAATGGCGTCGGAAAGTAGTAAACAAAACACAAACCACGCTCGCTCGGGGTACAAGCACATGTTCAATGCCATTGAATACCGACAAGCGCTTAAGCGCTCGTAGCCGAGTTTACGTATGCGATCTTAACCGATCAACTTGCGGTTATTTATTGTATTTATTATTCATTAATACGGCACTACTGCCAATTATATCAACTACGTACATTATCAATTAAATATACATAATAATCACAAATAAGGAGCCATATTTATAAATGCGTTAAGCAACGCACTCCTCGGTCATGCTTTGGATAAATGACCGTTAATGGCATTTTCAACAGAACGCTTCCGTGCTTCGGAAGGTCGTCAGGGAATGTCGCAGGCCCTTGGGCCAACGATTATACATATATAACGATTATATATTATGTATATACATAATCGGCTGCCAAAGGGCATATTATTTTATATAGTAGTTTTAAAACAAACTAAATCAATAGTCCGCGACAATGCATGGTACTCAACCCGAAAAAAATATATATTTACCTATATATATGCGAAAAAGAAGCATAGGCTGCATAGTTATACATTATAGTTTATGGGTAATACTCATTCCACTCTCTGACTAATTGATATAATTTGCAATATCAGTGCATTTACAGTTAAATATTTTGCTTAGTAGTAACCAATAGCACAGGTTGTTATCGTCAGGACGTATGTATACATGATACATTGTTTATTGGTGCAAAGATGTAGGTCGTTTCTCCGTCGCACGATAATTTCGATAAATAATAGACATTCATCTCGCTAGGCGATGTAGAACGGATAAACAAGCTGAGTCATAATACACACGTCGCCTTTACATACAAGTGCAAGAAGAGTAAGCAGAGCATGTAAAGTGACCATTCACTAGGTTCTTAACGCGGGACGCCTTGCTATTCACTTTTGTTTGCTTGGTATGGTAATATCGCAATATCATAGGAAGAACGGGCGAATGTATTACATAAATATTTAAATTAACGTATGTGTATACATGTCAACTAACTTTAAACGCAACATTGTTACCATTTTTCGCAAAAAAGAATATTGATTGCTTGAATGTCCCTAGTAAAAAGTCCAAAAGCTCGTGAATGCTCACTCCGGGCTGCAAACGACACTAATACCTACTAAGTTTCTTCATAAAAGATTCAGTATTTTGCCATGAAAATTAACAAATGCACGTATCGTAAAGATCGGGCGTCACTTCTGTACTATAGAATTGTAGCTCCCGAAAGATCATTTTGATTTTGTTTTTGAAAGGTGTATTAGTCGGAAGTGTTCTAAGATATGTTTGATGAAAATCGGCGCAAGATGGCCGCCGCCACAAAATGGCGTATTAAATCTTTATTTACAACTCCCTTAATAAGCCCTTTCATTTGATACCCATATCAAATGAAAGGGCTTGACCACTATGACAAATTTCAAATCCAAATGGCCGCCACCACAAAATGGCGAATTACATGTTTTTATATTTTGAGTCGGGGGGTTTTTAATTTAATTATCTTGTCCGTAATTAATTTAGTTTTTTTTTCTTTAGAGACAGCGCCGCGCCGGCCGATAACAGAGGCACAGGGGACAGTCCCGAACAAACGTATACATGCGTGCGAAGTATGGTCACATTAACAAACATACACCGATACGTGAGTGCATACTGCATAGTATGAAGCACATCACGTCGTCAGTGCATGCACAATATTATTGTAGTTAATGCCTATATCTACCTATATAATGTATGCAATACAAACATCGTTTGCGTACTACAGTGTGTACGCACTACGTCGACGCGTCGCTTCACAGCGCTCGGAGTCATTGCAATGCCCCACCGATGAATGAATGTACAGAGTTACAGACTGAATAGATTATCAGATTGGGAAAATGCGCTTGCATAGCATACCTACCTAGTAAGTATGTGTAGCAAAGTAAACATGCAAATGAAGATAAACGTGGAATTGTGAACAATAGTGGCGTAACATTACATGAGGCAATCGTGGTTACAGTATTAGTTATTCACGGACAGATTTACAAATTGTAATACCTAAGTAATACAGGCTTATTTTAATAGTTTCTTTATCATGATGGATACGGTATAGATAAGTTTATGTAATGAATTACAGTAAGTACTATATGTACATAGTATGATATATACAAAATGTCCCTACCAAGCTGGCCAGCCAAGGTGGGTTGGGGAATAGTCTAATATATCATAGTTAGGCCAATGTCGATTACGAAAGTACTGACGTAGTCGCTATACTATAAATATAGTAACACTTTACACTTGTCCTAGGAGAGTGTTTCCGAACAAACTAATCCGGATTCAGTTTGCAGTTCGAAACTCGTCGAAACGTCCTCTACAAAATAATGAGTTTGCCTCTGCGAACTAAGCAACGTTATCTGCAGTCTGTACTTTGGTAATCGACATTGGCCTGACTATTAGACTATTCGCCAACCTGCCTTGGCTGGCCAGCTTGGTGGGGACATTACTACTTCCTCTGAAGCAAAATCCCATTAATTGAAAAACAAATGGTTAATCATTTCTTTATTTACACGGATTAAGCTTTACTTAAGCACGGATTAGCTATTCTGGGTCATCACATTAGGATATTAATAAAATAATTAATTGAATGTTATAAATAATTTACACATAGTTTTAAATTGTAATACATTTTTTATTCATATAACATGTTGACGGTCGCCGTGGCGCACTGGTCAGTGTCAGTGATATGACTTCTGTGTCTCCGGGACCCTGGGTTCGAATCCCGGGTTTTGGTTGTCTGTGTGTTGTGATTGTGTGTGTCCACGCCTCCCGCGACAGAGGGAATCCTAGTAGGGGGTCTGAGTGTGAAAAAAAAATTGTATATTTTTATATGCTAGCGTTTAAGGATCTTTTACGACGATTTAATAAAACATTGTAAGCGCACTTAACACAAATGTGTTAAGTCACTACTGGTATTTAAGACTGCTGCCGGATTGAGTACATAATACTAGCCAGAGCGGGTAATAGAAAGTATGGTATATTTTTACCGATGCTATATCAAGGAGAGCTCAATTCCGAAATGGGATTCAGTTCAGAAGCGGCCGACTATTAGTTCAACTAAGCTATGATGATCAATTCTCTTTATGAATGAATATATAGTATGAATGCACCATAAATACACAATATATTAAATCTATGGGTTATGTATAACAACAACTGTCATAACTCATTAAGAGTTTAAGATGTGCCGATGACATTTTGAGAAGCTCGCGGGTGTTTACAAGCGGAAGGGGCGGGACAAAACCTGATGCGTGTTGAATTAAAATAATCCAAAAATGTACTTTTCAGATGAACTACGGGCTCAAAATATATTACTAATCACATTTTTAGGACATGTTAATTTCCTTTCAGAATAAACAATTATTTAGCGTTCAAGCGCATTCGTCGTTGCCGCGAGAATTTATGATAAAGAAAAAATATATTCCACGAAATAATTTTTTCACTGATTGATTAGCAAATTAAATCAGATTATGTTCAATCAAAATTAACCTTCATGAACTGTACCTACTCATGAGTGGTATTATATTAGACATATAGGACTTTCAACAAAATAAGTCGAACAGACTCAAAATTATCTACTTAGAAAATGGTGAAGCAAATTAAATTATCACATCTGTATTCTCGAAAAGCTCACAGCGTTCAAAAACAATGTTAAAGTCATTATATTTATCGTAACAAGGAACGACGAAATTAAATCTCAATCAGTTAATTCTTTAATTTGCAATCTCAATGGTTTTATCGATAAGTTTTCCTTATTTGTCATCTCAGTCGAGTGCCGATTCTCCGAACTGAGGCAAGTTTTGCGAACTTTTGGTAGTACCTGATTTGCTATAGATTCGTTTAACTTAGATGAAATTTATACATAATAGGTGGCAGACAAGAAGACAGCCCGCCAGATGGTAAGATCACAGTGTCCTATAGATATCATGTAACATATTGTCAAATTACTTGCATATAAATCAACCAAAGTAAAATTCATTTTATTATTTGATGTCCTACGTCACGCGCTTCCCTGGCATTGCACTCAAATACAGCACACCCTAACAGGAAAAAAATATAAGCGGAATCAGTACTCTATTTAGTTTGTGAGCGGAACTGAAAACCGTAATGTTTATATTTAAACATCTGTTCTTGAGTCAAATATACGTCAGATTTTTCTTATCGTTGGATGTCTAGTCCATATAATTATGTCTAGTAACCTGCTAGTTTTCTATAAACGTTTTTCGGAATTCTTAGTTTTAAAGTTATAACTGTAGCCGAATGTATATTGTCTGATGTGCTCTTGACTTGCTCTAAAGTCTTTTTGGGGCAAGACAGGGCTAATAGTTGAATCTAAGCCGTCTTCGAGGTGCGAGCCCAAATGATGCACAAAAACATCTAAGCCCGTCTACTAGTTTAGGAGGAGATCAGTGTATGCGCACACGTACAGAAGCATTATTTATATAAAATATGACGTTTTCAAGTATATCTGCGCTGCCGTGCATAGCAGCCCATGCAAGTGTAGATGTGATGTACCAGGAAAACATGATTTGTTACATCACAAACTGTATTCTTTGCTTTAAGTCTCTCGTAGTTCTGAGGTGAGAATAAGCTGTCGAGTGAAGCTCTATCAGCATGCTATAGTAATGTATAATTATATCTTTATTTAATTTCCTTCGACAAACAACTGTTAGCGAGTTCGCTGAAGGCGGCGCTAGGCGACACGGCGGCGTAGGCGCAGCTCTATTTCCGACATGCTGCCGACAGTGACTCACTGCACTTTCACTGCAAAAAGTGCCGCTCAGTTTGTCTACCCGTAATTGGCCTCACTCTAATACGTTTAGCTGGATAGAGACGCACACACGTGCTCGTCACGGTCGACAACAATCTAGCCACACGTCACGCTACATACTACAGTAACGAGACGAGTGCAAGTTTACTTGCTTACTAGCGGACATCCGCTAGCCTGATACGAGTTATCTAGAATTTGTTGCTTCCGTGGATGTAATAACAAGAAGCCGTATCTAAGCGTAACGTGATACTACACTTTCAGAAGGCTTGTTGCTCCCAAGACCAATTCCTTTAGTAAACCATTCTCCGTTATTTCATTAAGTCTGAAATTATTTTTAATTGCGTATGCGATTCGTGTCTGCAGTTGGTATACGAAATGTGCTGTAACGACTCACAAATAATGTATTAGACCCGCATGCAGATTCACCCGCGTGGCCTAAAAGGTCAAGCTACATTCCTTGTTTTAATATTATTTTTACAATAAAAGTAGGCTTTGGTCCACCGTTATCCTTATGGCTTAAGACTACGTGGCAGTGAAAATCCCGTTATGATCATTCCGGCCGTATCGAAGATTAAATGGCACAATCTGACAAACCGACAAAAAATTATGTAAATATATGTACAGTGAATACATTCACTACATTCATACACATTTAGTAATTACGGACTTTCAAAGCCATATAAATAAAGCCCTACTTAGGTGCCGTTCAAAATTTTCTTGAGAACAAAATATGTAAGAAAATACCGGTTGTACCAATATTATTATATTTTAACATGTTTGTTATTTAGACATCACAAACGCTATATTCTTAACGAATCAGCAGTGCAAGTACTGAACTTTTCATAATTTACGCGATCGGCAAATTAGACATGTCAATTCGTGAAAACTTTCTTTTTCGATTTTTGACGAATATAACAAGGATCGTGATATTCGTTAACTTTTAACGATTATCGCAATAACTCTATCATGATTTGTCGATGGTATGGTGTATTTTGGCGAATTAGACGAATCGATATCAGGACATTTAAAACAAGGTCGATCAAATTAAGCTATTATACGACCGTGTATAAAAGTAGTATCAATATGAACTGGATGGCCTAATGGCTATTGAATTAAGTTTTAGTGTGTACTTGTGAGGTACACACTAAAACTGTAATAATTATAAAATAATTAATAATTATACAATATATTTAACTGTAAATTAATATTTTGTCTACGTTATCCACTAACGTAATCTATCTTTTTTGCCAGATATGATTTTGTATGGTGCTCCAACACACATGTGATTTTTTTATTTTATACGCAAATTGGAATAATACTCATGGTACATTTTAGACGGTTTTCTGGTAAACATTTTGTATCCAACGGTGAATTGATAAGCTTTATAAATTATTACATCAACCAAAACAGAATATTTCAGTTCACAGGTGTGCCTCTTGACACACCTAGTTACAACGCTACCAATACGCTAAAACTACGCTAAAAATATTTTATTTTGGGTGGCCTAAATGTTAGGAGAGATTTTCTACGACCCTTTTGATATGAATTTTCCTAAGCACCTCCTACGTAGATAATTTCGTTTTAACTTATTTTTTTAGTCTTATTTAATTTATACCACTACGCCACAGGACATAAAACACTTCTTGGGAAGTACGAAAAACTTAATTGTTTGATTTCATAAAATTTTGTAACGATTTTAAAGCCACGAAACTCAATAACATTAATAAGTAGCAAAATTGCTTGACGTAGGGCGTACGAAAACAAAACTTATAAGTGACAAAAATATGAAAAAAATCTAAAGTATAACCCGTCCAAATAGAAATTGTATGAATCTGCTATAGCCAGAACGTTAATGTGAAGATATTCAACCCGGCCGCGTTATGTCGCTACAATTTTAGTGTTGGTTGAGCATCCACGTGACAGCCACCGTAACTTGTATCGTAATACTAATAGTACGCTAATCTTGATAACATCGATGTCCGGTGTACAACCGAGCTCAGTTTGCCATTCTAAATACTAAAAATACATCTTAACCTAGCAGATGTCATTTCACAATAATCGTAAAAATAGTCCATCGTATGCGATAGACAAAAGATTGCCACCTGATTTCGGTCCTCGCACAATTCGTAAAAATATGACGAATTTGAAGAGCGTCAAATTTATCGACACGAGTCCGGTACTTGCACATCAAAAAAGTATTTTTATTATTTGTATGGTATACGCATGGATTTAATTTCATGGTTGAAGTTGCCCATACCCGTCTTCGGGATCGGTGCCCCGCGTAACGTTGATTTATGTTTCCACTGTTTGAATTAATATATTATTATCAATGGTCGCCTCGCTTGGTACGTGGAGCGTATCGCCATATCATTGTTGCTGTTCATTCACACCTTTCATTACGTCTAAGGCGAATACCGATGAGTTTTACACATCCGTTTGCAAAGTTCAAATAGGTTTTTATTCATTACTATTTGCGCCCCGCGGATTTACCTACGTGGTGATAATGATGATAACGATGACGAAAAGTAGACTATGTGTTATTCCGGAACCTGAAGTATCTACATACCAAATTCCATCCAAATCCGTTCAGAAGTTTGAGCGTGAAGAAGTAACAAACATACACATATACACACAAACGTTCGCCTTTTTAATAGTAGTAAGATTAGTTATTGTATCGAAATCGGTACATATGTAGACGAAGTGGTTCTACGTAATGAGTTAATTAACAACTCACAACTCGTTACTTTATTGTGCATGACTATCGCAATGCCATACATTATTGAAAAAGAATGAACGTTAGCTCCCATCTACTTTCTTAAACACATATTATATTACTACATTGCCCAAATAAGGGGTTTAACTAGCACATACAGCATACAGCCTACCTTCTCTGGGACTTAAACTTGTAACCGGGTCAATAACTGAATTGTAAAAACACATTGAATTGGACAACAAATTGAATCGGAAATAATGCTTATGAGTGATAATGAAGTACATTCATAAAAAAATATCTGACTAATCAGAATTGAAGGACTAAAATGTTTTGCGATGTTCGTACACTATGTTTCTTAAACTGGCTGTGTACTGAATACTGTAGCCTTCCACGGGGCGGTGAGGAATTCATTACCTTTTGTCACCTACCGGAAGGATGACCCGGGAAGAGTATCTACCTATAGTGTTAGAGTATTTTAATAAAGGCAGTAGCAGTCAGGGCAACTTCTTTTCCTCTTCCATCATTTATCTGTCATAAATTAGATGGAACTCTAACTTCTTTACGAAATTAGACTTACATAAAAATATTTATAGTATTATCATCATCATCATTTGAGACATAGGACGCACACTGCTGGACATATGCCTCCCCTATTGGTTTCCACAAGCACCAGTTGGAAGCGGCCAGTTTTTTCCTTGTCTTTACTAGTCTATAAATATATTTCAAATTATTATTTTAAAAATAAAATCCGCGCTCATTGGATACAATTTAGAACAGCTATATATAGCTATATAGGTAGTAGCTATATGACAGGATCCTTGACATCAAAGAACATTTAATAGCGTAAGAAATTAAAAATGTGCTCAGTAAATACATAGAGATACATAATCTTAAATTAGCTGTTGTTTAACAGCAATAAATAACAATCAAGTACACTTCGTGTAATAGTTAATATATGGAACATAATTATCGGCAGGGTACATACGAGTTATACATTAATTATGCAACCAAGGAAGTGATACTGCTGTATGTATATATGATAGTAGCATAATATTTAGTTGACTAACTAAATAAGAAATAAGAACAATTGAGAACAGTCAGACGGTAAGATCAAGCAAAGGGTACGTGGAGAATTTATAAAGATTAGGTAAATTAGTAGTAAATTAGCCTACTATAATTTCTTCTATAACCACAATGTTTGTATACAGACAATATGAGACAATGAAATTGAATATTCCAGAGATGCGTTCGCTGACTCCAACGGCTAACTTAGCTATATTTTTCTACTTCAGATAAGCGGCGTTTTAGCACTCAATGAAACCAATATTTCCTCCGTCCAAGATATGATTATATTATTATTTAACTGTTAGATAAAATGATGTTGGCGATTGCCAAAAGTTTACGTATTTTTGCATTTAGATAGTTTACATGTTTGATATGCGAACGTTATCTTTGGCGCTGCCACATCTTCCCGAGACACGTGTTAGGGCCCGCGCCGCGGCTTTTTAGGCGCAGCTAATGAAGCGGCGAAAATATGCTAACCTAGGTAGTAGTGGTTACATATTTGAACCGTTTGTGGTCGAGACAATGAGGCCGTGGGGACCGGGAGCTCATTGGACTTGACAAAACTTATCAGAGCATTTAATCGATGCGACGCATGACCAAAATGTTGCCACATATATGGCACAATAAATCAGCATTGCAATTTAAAGTGGCAATGATGCTAGTATTCTGGGGACGCTGCCAACTGGTAGCGGGTTAGAGCATTTGAGTATCTATGCAAAAAAATACAGGATGCACTCCGGGAGGGCCGGCAGAAGTGAAAACTTGCATTTCTTGCATCCACATCCTGTAAGTAATCTCTTATTCTTATTCTGTCAGATTCCTTCTTGATTCGGCCAAATCTTGGTCAGTTGTCAAAAGTCGCAGATGAACATTTGTCCTTGTGCGTAACCTTTTATTCTTATTTTGTCCAACTTAAATATTGATTTATAGACCATTCGAGTTACCTGGATATAGCGTATATTAGGCTGAGAGAATGAGCGCATCCTATAGTCAATAAAGAGTCTACATCCAAATGCGTGATAAGTACTTATATGTATTTAGTGGACGGGGCACCAGAGCCCGTGGCAGAGCAACCATGCGGTGGACAGACCGGGTTAGAAAAAAATACCAAAAAATCGGACCTACTTCAAACACTCAAAAGTGTAAAAATAAAAATTGCTAAATATTGTGAGTATGGTACCGACTTCGACACGACCGTACCGACAAGTTATTTCATACTTTTGAGTTTTAAAGTCGGTTCCATTGTTGGAAATTTTTTTTGTATCCTGCTCAGTGACCTTTGGTACCCACGGGATCAACTATTGTCATTGTGTATATTCACTGATTTCTCCACCCGCAACTATAATATCATCGACGTATGCGTGGCACTTTTCAGTAATTGGAGTGTAACCGAAGTAACCGAAACCAAAAACAGCTTGACCGATTTTAATAAAATTTAAATAGGACCACACGGGAAGCACCAGGTTTCAAATAAAAAAAGAACGATCAAAATCGGTTCACCCAGTCGAAAGTTATGCGGTAACATACATACAAAATAAAATAAAACATACCGGTTGATTTGAGAACCTCCTTCTTTTTTGAAGTCGGATAAAAATGCACTGAATGGTGTACTAAAGGAACGTAACAGAAAGCCACGGTAAGAAACGAGTGGCGACGGATTGTCAAGCGTGCCACTACTCTTGATTAACCACGACCAGTCTGTCAAGAGTGTACCGACTAAGAAAAAGACTTATGCTTCACGGACGTTTCAATCAAAAGGATTTTGATATAAAAAGAGATATAGACAGAGGACAATAGCATGATAACACGTTGCCCTGACCGAATGCAAAGTGTTTGCATAAGCATTTGTAACTGTTTGTTCATAACAACCGTACTCACCGATTTACTTGTTACGTTCGTTGCAGCGCACACAATAACAAATAAACGAATGACGTCGCAAGGGCAAAGTTAAATATGTTTAAGCTCTGCCCTCGAGACCGTGGTGGTAATTCTGCCATTCAAAGTAACTAAATTTCTTTACAATCCAAATACTATTCTATATTCTTTTACCCTAAATCTCAAATTCATAAATGATCGGTATTGTAATGTCTTATCATAACAATGCTACTCCTAAGATCTATAACAGTTTAAGTCAGTTGCGGGTAGGCTTAGAATTGCTTTAAAAAATACACAAATATCCACAAAAAAGACGTGTGGCGCTCGGGGACTGCCGCGGTAAAGCTATGGCATAGCATTTTTTATCAACTTATGCAATTCATATATCAATAACCTTTGCAGTAACGCCGATACAACCAATGCCACCTAGAGGCGAGTTGCTGAACTAAACAGACAAGCGTGATATTTCAAAAAGTCATTAAAAGTTCTGCTATTCATCGATAGATGGCAAAACTAAAAGGTATCACCGCTGTGCCGGTCGGAGTGGGGGGGTGTTAGGTTATTTTCGTTACGGAATTTCTGAATTCTCTCCACGCTCAATGCCCGCGATAGAAGCTATGCAATAGCTTAATAAAAAGTAATATTAGAATAGTATTTAAAAAGTTTTTTTGTCCTTTTTGGACTTTACCGGAAATGTGTATGAACCTTCCTATTTTTCTTATTATTAAATTTCATTAACAACAGAATTAGGTACTTATTAACATCTCTTTAATTCGGCGACTCGCAGAGACCAATGTATGTACTACGGTTTTCTCGCTACCTCAATTATCCCATGAGAAATGTAGTTTTTTCGGGATAAAAAGTAGTCAAGTCGCGAGTGAATAGGTTCATTCTAAGTTTACGTGCAACACCTTAGACCGCGTCGTCAGGTGAGATGAGACAGTGGTCAATCGTAAGCCTATAATCTTTAAAAAAAACTCTTTGTTTTATTCCAGGTTAGGAAGCTATCTTCATTTAGAATTTCATGCAAATCCGTTCAGCCGTTTCAGCGAGAAGGAGTAACTAACATACAAGCGACAAGCAAACCTTCGCCTTTATAATATTAGTAAGTATGAACGGGTGATGGAAAACAATTCAGAAATTTTACCAGCGCCAATGTTGCATGCATTCTTGAACCGATGGTCTCATGCGTGAGGATGGTAATTTGGTAAAAGACCTGACGGCATGACACTTATTCATTAGAAGTTAGGGCAGCCGTAGCCTCTAGTGTGGGACCCTACATGCGTTGACACAAGCGCCGTCACACCTTCCTGTGACATAAATATGTTAGGGCAGGCGCCGCGACGCAGCGGCTTATTAGGCGCAGCTAATGAAGCGGCGAAAATATGCTAGGTAGTAGTGGTTACATATTTGAACCGTTTGTGGTCGAGACATTGGGCTCGTGGGGACCGGGAGCTCATCGGACTTTTCAAAACTTATCAGTGCGTTTGATCGATGCGACGCGTAACCAAAATGCTGGCACATATTTGGCTCTACGAATCAGCATTGCAATTCAACGTGGCAATGCTGCTAGCATTCTGGGCACGCTGCCATCTGGTAGCGGAGTAGAGAATTTGAGTTATCTATAGGCTGACAATAGCTAGTGGATTGCTCAAATGTTATTGTAGTAGCTGCAGACGCTGCAGTATTGTAATTAGTTATTAGTATTTTTTCAAAATGTAGATATCAAAGCAGGTTAAGAAAGCGAGATTTATTACCTTTTAGGGATGTAAAGCTTACCTATGCCACCTAACTGAAAAATGTTAAATCTCTAAAATCTCTTTTGTTTACCAAATTCATAAAACCGTTTTACGCTAAAAAAACCATATGGTGCATATATTCTGTTTTATTAGTCAATTTAGCAAATCATATGTAACGATAGTACTGATAGAAGTGCTGGTACAGAAGGGGCAAATAACTTGATCCCTGGAAATGCGATGCGAACAACCTTTGATCAAAACCAGGCGACGACAAACTGCATAATAGTTACAACTGCAACTGACTGTCATTTTAATCATTACTGAATAACAGTTGCGTAAGCTGCGAATATGTGTTTTTTGCAAGGTTGGCAGCTAGCTACCGCTCCCAGGTTTGAAAAACTGTCACCAAACACACATTGTGTTGAGGCAGCAGTCCTTGAAATCCAGTAAAGTTCTTAAGGTCAGCTTTATTACATCTTTGACCACATCCATCAAGACCAGCTTGTGAGATAGTGGTCACATCGATCTATCAAGTATTAAAAAATAAGTATTCCGGTGGCTTGATATAAGGGTTAATTTTCGATGTTGCTCTCGACTATAAGTTATAAGTCTACGAATACATCAATATTAAAATGATACATTTTTAAAGTATTTCACTTTTAATGCATAATCACAGGTGAAAAGAAATACGCCGCGCAATATATAAAATAAATAATTATTTATGTATATTACGGACTAAGAAACAAACGTCCAACGGTTATTTAGTTCAATAAATTACTTTAAAAATAACCTTACTAGGAAGACAC
This sequence comes from Apeira syringaria, assembly GCA_934044485.1. Taxonomy (NCBI): domain Eukaryota; kingdom Metazoa; phylum Arthropoda; class Insecta; order Lepidoptera; family Geometridae; genus Apeira; species Apeira syringaria. Next base: position 7,983,279 of record OW203659.1, read on the forward strand.
CAAAACAGAGCGAAGTTTTCACTGATTTGATGACATCAAATATTTAATTATTATCGGCTTAAAATAATTTAGCTTTCTTCAAACTTATGCGATTAACTTCAATAAAGCGTTATAAGTTATAAGGTTATAATCATACACATCTGAATGTTCCCAATTTACAGAAAGGGCGTTATAAACATCCGAATCACAGTTAAGTATACGAATCCTGCTGCTATTATTATATATATGTGGTATCCGGCTTTACTCACGTTTATAGTCGAAGTTTCGACCTAGGTTTCGAGCATGTCCGATGCTCATCCTCAGGTGAGTTTACGCTGCCAGATCGCGGCGACCACTCTGGATATAAACGTGAGTAAAGCCGGATACCACATATATATAATAATGTGTCAAACTCACGAGAATATCCTGCTGCTATTGTTAAAATAAATACTTATAATTTATATAATTGTGCTCCTTATTTAAGAATCATTTCTGTGAACACCTGTATAATATAAAGGATGGCGAAACACGTAACAAACTACGGTGTGTACTGTATAATTTTCCTTGGATTTATCGCCACAGATAACGCGATGCATACATAATGAGGGTAGAGTGTAATCCAAAACTCTAGGGTGGCCTTACGCTGCGTTGCTATACATCATGATAACGTGTGAAGCTTTTAAACAAGTTATAAAACAATATATACATATGTTTAACACGCCATTCATTATTATTATCCTTGTCGATAATGTACAGACAAGGTCGCCACTGACCACAGCAGCACCTCTACGACAAAAGCCTTTGAGGAGATATAAATCATGTGTATCACACGCATTTATATTCGATTGAAGAACAAAGATAGAAAAGTTGACAAATCGCGACAAGAGCACTGGCCTCGAGTTTGCTTGAAGTTTATAATAACAAGCAACAAGTGATTAGCAAACTTTTGGTGTATAAGTCGGCTTACCTGGACTTTTCAGTTAGACAGTGTGAGAAATAGCTTAGCGTTAGATGCGTTATGTAGGGCCGTTGCAAGGCATTTCCGAAGCTACTAACATGGATCAGGGATTCAGAACTTCAATAACTAATCGAGTCGATTAGGTTATATAATAATCTCATATTACACACTTTCTAGAACTATGTAAAATATTCGAGACAATTTCATTGATGATACAAGTGCAAATTAGAATAGTCAATTACATTTACTAAATATGAACGATTAAAAAAAATCAATACATGCATTGATTTTTTCGAACAACTACAATAACAATTTATTCGAACAATATTGACTTGATTCGGTTAGTTATCGAACGTTTTGAATCGAGGGGCTGGCCTGTAGTGAGGTAATATTAATATAGAAACATTCAGTATTATTGTAAGTAAAGAAATGACACGTCACTAGAGTAGTAAACTAGTGGTCACTATTGGTTGGTATTGGTAGTATATACTCGTAGACTGACCCTGAACCCACATTACACCGATATATATGTAATATGTACATTGTACATATACGATTAAAAGGCAGTTTCATACGGCAGTTAAACGTTTGGAACATTACCTACAATCCGGAACTTACATGTTTTTACATAACATAAATCTATACTATTATAAAGTGGTAAAGTTTGTGAGATTGTAGGGGGTAATGTCTGAATCTATAAAACCGATTTTGGAAATTCTTTTTATTTGTGAGTGTCATAGGCTTTAGTTGTTTGTGTCATTATGAATGTATAAAACACGGGAAATTACTCACGTAGTAAGTCAGTCAAATGCTTCAGACACTGAAAAAGCCTACCAAATGTTGTCGAAACTATAGTGGGAACTCTTTGACTTACTACGTGAGTAAGTCCCGTTTTTTATACATTCATAATGTGTCAAAACCACTCAGTTTCAACAAAATTGTTTGTGTCATTAGACATTACACATCATCACAACGCAGGTGAAACCGCGGGGCGTAGCTAGTTATTAATAAATTAAATTATGCACACATACTATCGGTAAGTTAGCCGCATGTCGATCAATATCAATCCATTAATATTTTTTCTAAAAGAATTTGTTTTTCAGTATCTGAACATTAATGGAACGATTCGCACGCGCGTCTACCCTCACCCTTGGATAAAACCATTGTTTTCGGTGGTCTAACAAGTAGAGGAATGACCTAAATAGGCACATAATGTTCGATCCGATGTAGAGCAACTTTTCGTCGAGGGCGTTTTATTTGGAGAATGTAATAAAAGTGGAACGTAGGCGCACGCAAGCCTACCAGACACGTGACTTGACTACCAATCCGCCAATTCCGGACTGACACTATTTATTTACGCCAACCGCGCAGATGCCTCCCTAATGGAACCCTAATCCAACCTTCTACCTTTTCTACAACGGCGCGATAAACTGCCGATTTGAGCTAGCCTTAGTCAAGTCTATCCGCAAACCCGCATCGTCGAGCGCCATAGATTATGACCAATACTTCCCTGAGAGAGTGGAAGGCGCGTGTTCCAGCTGTGGGAAAGTAATGGGCTGGTTATGCATATTATTATGATATCACACTCAGACCCCGCACTAGCATTCCCTGTGTCGCGGGAAGCATAGGCACACACACACACACACACAATGACAGCACACAAACACCCAAGACCCGGCACAAGCATCTACACTCATCGCACAAATGTTTTATCCCACGGGAAGTATACTTTTTCCGGGATAAAAGTAGCCTATGTGTTAATGCAGGGTTTAAACTACCTCCATATGTACCAAATTTCATCGAAATCGGTGTAGCCATTTGAGCGTGAAAAAGTAACAAACATACATACAAACTTTCGCATTTATAATATTAGTAGGGATATATACGGTCTAATTGAGTAACCTCCTTTTTTTTAAAATCACATCTACCTTTTCAGCTGCGTACATACGGCATAATATGCGAGTATAAACTATAGGAAACGAACAGTTGTTTTTATGCCAACCCACTTTCAATTATTGCATCAATGTCGTACCAATGACATGCAAAAATAATATCAAATTATTTTCTAAAACATGAGAATAATACAATATTCTGCACCTAAAACTATGCTACTTATTAAATTTCTAAAATCACCTAAGCAACGGCTTCAGATAGAATATAAGTAATAGTAAAATCTACGGCGAAAGCTTTTATATGTTTTCACCCCAGTCTGATCTACGGTTTTAAATTAACCCTCAAAAAACTGCTTGTTTATACAATTACTGTACAAGACAGATTTAATACACGTGGGTTACAATGGGGCAATCCTCGTTCGTAACGTAGAAATAAAGTTTGTAATAATGTAGACATAAATATTATTTTACAAAGATTATAGTCACGATCAACACAAAAATATGTAAGATTTGATGACTCTTTGTGCAAAGCAAAGCATAATATAACATCTCGCCTAATAGACTAGAAAGATCGGTCTAAGTACAAGCTTGGGCAGGAAGAATCTTTTGAATCCTTTCAGATAATACGCATCATGGAAAATGAATCATCATCATCTCAGCCATAGGACGTCCACGGCTGGACATAAACCTCCCCCATTGATTTGCACAAGGACCGGTTGAAAGCGGCCCGCATCCAGCATTCACTTCACCTTGCTAGCACTTATGAAATTTACTGTAATGATTAAGTCTGGACTTATTCTCTGGGCCCTCTGCCTCTTATTTCCATATATATGATAAGGAAAGCAGCCTTAGTTTTTCAGTGTACCTACTCGTATAGGTTTAGGTATTCTCCTCAGACATATATACCACCAACAATTCTAACAAATAATTTTCAGGTATTTTTAATGATTGACTTTAACTCTATGTAACGCATTCTGGATTTTCTTTTATTCTTTTTTCTTATTCATTTATCATACATATACATATGTAATCGTATGCTTGTGTTCGTAACATTTGTAAAATAAATCAGTGTTTAATTTTTTAATTCGTACACACAGTTTTGTTTAACGTAGTACGTTTTCGAAGCGCAGTCTTAAATTTCCTTGATTTTTGTTCATAGAATATGTAAAAAATAATCATAAATTAAAAAAAAAAAAAAATTCGAAATACGCATTTTTCGGAAATCGACCCATTATTGCAGAGGTTTCCGAAGGCGGAGTTCCACGCTCTGCGCTGTCGCTCTGTATACGGGCGTACAGCGCGGCGCGGCGCGGGCGCACAATGAGTCATTAACAGTCGATGGATCGACGCCCTCGACCACGTCTCTATCAAATTCTTCGAGTGGTTCAAGTTTGTAAACAAGTACAGTCTCGAACAGTGGTGCTTTTCTAACAACAATAGAATAATATTTAATATTGGTTTTAGTTCTTTTAACTACAGAGCTTCACTCGGCTGACATTTATATTCTCGTTCATCGTGCTCAAACATTTTTTTAAAGATTCTCCGCGATACATTATACAGGTAAAAGGTTGCAGTAGTTATTGAACTTATTGATATCAAACTAGCACACAAAAGAACAAAACTATAGATGTATATTATTTATATATCCTTACATGTGACAATAGTGGTTTATGAAACTGTTTCATAATAAGAGTTCTTAAAATACGAGAGTATAAAGTTAAAAAACGACCCGTAGTAGGCGAGTTTTATTATAGCATTACACGATTGTTTTAAGACCACATTATGTGCAGTGCAGAATCAGATTAGTAAAGTACAGTTGTATTCTATGAAAGATTACAACTGTACTTTACTAATCTGACAATAGTAATTTATGAAACTGTTTCATAATATGAGTTCTTAAAAATATGAGTGTAAGTTAAAAAAATGAATGTTTTATGACCAAATTCTGTGCAGTTTCATACACTACTTTATCTAATCCCATGAAATATATTAATGAAATTTACGTAGAATTACAGATTATGTTTGCCTTTATTTGGAAACGTTTAGCGCCAAAATGCTGATCGCGCATGCGTGTTGCGCCGCGTCCGCATCAGATTATGCAGAAAAACTGCATTGCAACCTCCTTGGTCCAACTGAAGTTGTATCATATACATTATGTTACAGCTGTCCATAGAAGAGCTGTATCATAATGTCATTTTTTAAATTTATTTAGATGGCTTGTCTAAGTATGAACACTGTCATTCAAGTTTTGGTTTTGATTTTTCAATCTTTATATTCAGTGTATATGAGATTAGATAAAATAAATTTTCCATACAATAAGAAGAGAATGGATAACGTTATGATGATATTTACTACGGTTACGTTCATTAATACGATAAACAAGTCTATTTATAATCTTTAAGTTTAATGAAATAACAGATAGAACTTTCAATGCTACTCACCACAGGTTTTAATAAGTTTACTTTTTAATGCTCATGATATCCTATATTAGATATAGGTACATGTAAGTATTATATATATGTATACAATAATTTAATTTTTATTTTGTGATAGGTACCTTATTTTTTTAGCTTAGTTTCATATAGACGTCTGATTAGAAAAGTTTTTACAAAATAAGCAAATTGAACGAGTATCGGACGGGCACGTCTACGCAGTGACTAATGAAATAAAAGAGATGAAAACAAAAAACTTTCCGTCAGCCAGTGTACACGTCCATGAAGAGGTAGATCAACAAACATCAAACTATTTGCTAACGTAACGCGCAAAAGGGCTAGTCAGTCGTCAAGGTCGCAGAGAGGCGGTCGTCGACCCGGAAATGAGTTGTATAGAGAAGTGAGGGTTCCATGCCACTGCCCCTCCTAAATAGAGGGATGAGACTCGAGATCGAGACCTTAATGCATTCTCACAGACATTCCTGCACATTTTATTGCACATTGCGGCGTCTAACTCATAGTTATTAGCGTTTCTCTGTGGTAGGTATGGACAATTGTACGGTAGGAGGCGCATATCACGGTGATTTGTGCCTGAGAATTAGGGAGGATATAATATATACTAGTGATGTAACGAATGCTGGATTTTTACATTCGCGAATGCGAATATTTATCTTCAACATTCGCGAATGCGAATATTTTAAAATTTCAAAAAAAGCGCGCGTAAAATGTTTGACAGGTTTGACGTTTCGTGTCGACCTTGTTTAAATTGAACATAGCCGAGCCGATATTGGTTAATTGAATGAATTTAGTCACATAAAGTTAGGTAATTCTAAAAGTTTTGATTTGTTTTATTTTGAGGTAAGTTTTATGTTATTTTTCAAATTTAACTGATATTATTTTAACTTTAGATAATTACTTATATTTAATTGATTATTAAAAACATTCGCTAAATATTCGCATAATTTTTGCGAATGCGAATGCGAATATTGAAAAATACGCGGATATTCTCGAATGCGAATGCATTTCGCATTCGCAAAAATTATGCGAATATTTAGCGAATGTTTTTAATAATCAATTAAATATAAGTAATTATCTAAAGTATAAAATAATATCAGTTAAATTTGAAAAAATCAAAAAAATCCGTTACATCACTAATATATACATTATACGTAAATATTATTTACGTATTAGGTATAGGTTATTCGATTCATTACCACGTCTTTCAGATATGGAAAGTCAAAAAGTGTAATAAAATAAGTATTTAGTACCTGACGCACAATCAGTACGCGTACGTAACCTACTACAAATTTCAATTTCATTTCACACCAACGTAATTGGTTATTTTAATGGACAAAATTTGACGAGATCGTTTTTAATATACCGGCCGTTTTAATTGCCTTGTTTGTCGACACAGATATGGCATTCCATCGATGTGCATATTTGCGAGTGAAGCCTGTGGTGGTGGGGCGAGGAATGCGTCCGATATGCAGCTGCAGCGCGTGGTTCTGTCTCTCGACTGGGCCACCGCAGACCTCTCACCATCACGTGATCCGGCCTCCATTCGAAGATCGAGGCGGACAGCCGCGTCGTCGTCGACCGGTTCTCAACGCGCATATTGCCTGTACTACCTACCTAATATACCATAAATTATCAAGGAAACATTCTACCTACTATCTATTAATTAGCGAATGCTGTGGCTTAAAAGTGAGCGTTCAAATTCTAAAATATTATCGTACCTATATTTTTCAGAGTGGATCGAAAAGAACTAGTTCAAAGAATGCCATTCACTAATGTTCCTCCATTGATTCCCGTGAATGTTGAGATACCAATACACAACGATACACACGAATATGATAATAAATGAAATACTTATTTCAAGGTTTAGGTAGGTAAAATTAGATTGACCTATGTAAATACTTCACTTTTCTATTCAGTATTCAAACGACGACGTAATCGACCCGTTCTAGGATTAGTAGTTTTAGGGAGTAGCAAGTTTCGATACGGTTGGAAAATATCAGAATGATGACGACGATGACGATCTACCGTGTTGTTTGTTTGCGCAGCGTGACGTAACGCGGCTGGCGACTTCGAGACGCCTGCGCAGCGCCATGCGATAGGCTACCAGATTCTTTCACTTCTTTCGCTAAATACGCTAGTGGAGTGGAATAATTTTTATATTACGACGGGAATTTTTGCTATACTCACTGTAATACAGGATTCGAGTACCTTGGTATGAATAGATATTAAGTATTACCCGTTTAAACTGAAAGTGGAATTATTACTATTAATTTGAACGACCAATGTAAAAGATGTAGGTACCTATTGTTTAATTTCGCAAAAACAAGCAACAGCTTAGTTTGAAGTTGAAGAACACGTCCTACCAATTCGCACGACGTACGGTGTAAATATTTAAGAAAATTTAAAAAAATATTTAGACTATAATTATATAGACCTAAAAGCATAATAAGAAGTACAAGTAATGCACATAATTTGTGTGTAATCGCCGGATAGGCGACATGTCGCAGTACATATCTATCTACTGAGGAATTCTGTTGGAAATACCGTTGTTTACGAGATCATTACAATTTATTTGTTGAAAATATATGTAATTGAGATGAATTGATATTAGAGCAGTTATTTGTGTCAGATATCGAAGACGTGGATCAATATAATTAATTGATTTGCAGCTGACGAATGTTCCGACATGGTCGGCGTCGGCGGAGCGAAGCGGCCCGGGTGTGCCGCAGCGGGGCCGCGGGGCTCCGACCGCGTAACGCTCGCGTTCGCCCTCTTGGGCCTCTCTCTGCAAAACAACACTTGTTGCGGAAATAGCGACGAAAAGCATTTGCTCGTCGTGCCGTGACGCCGCGATGCCATGCTGCCGCCCCGCCCCGGCTCGTTCACCTCATCTAACTGATGACGACGGACGATCGCGTGTCAGCTTTAATCCGCATCTAGCATGCACGTCTTCGCTTATCGAACAACATGAACAGAGTACAAAAATACAACACGGCATGGGTCTTGTGATAGATAGCGGAAATGGTAGTTGGTGATTATTTCCCGCCGATATTTCATCGTGAGCCACGTACACTTAGTCTTGAGACCAAATCATACCGTCGCATCGTCGCCGTGTCGCTGTGCTGTAGGTGTAATGGAAGATTGTACCCCAAGGGAGCAAAATTTATTGTCAATATATATATTTTACTATTCGAACACAATTTCTTACCCTCTTTTCGGATCACCGAAACTTCAAATTACGTCTAACATAAACACTTATTGTATCCTATTTTAGGTCTTTACGCGCATACCAATACATTATATTTTGAAAATGAATACAAGGATTAATAATTTCTTTCAAGCATTTTTTATTCCCGCGTATTCCATAGTTCTCACAGTTTGTTGTAACCTTCCAGCAGTAACCCGTAACACAAAGTAGAACGTACAGAAAGTAGATATTTCGTTATGATTATTAGTACTTCGATTAATTAGGCGATTCGTATGATTATATTGTGTTATATTATATTGCCCTGGTAATCCAATAAAGATAATTTTAGAGTATCAACTATAAAACAATGGTTTAAGGTGATTTTTTAAATTGTCTTGACGGTCGCCGTGGCTCAGTGGTTAGTGTCAGTGACATGACTTCTGTGCATCCGGGGACCCTGGGTTCGAATCCCGGCAGGGGCAAACATTTGTGCGATGAGTATAGACGTTTGTCCCGGGTCTTGAATGTTTGTATGCCGTGATTGTGTGTTCATGCCTCCCGCGATACAGGGAATCCTAGTGCGGGGGTCTGAGTGTGATAAAAAAAAAAATTAACCCTGACGAAAATGTGATATTTATAATATCTTACATTTTTTCATATTTGTCCCTTAGGCGTACATGTATTGTACATGGGCACTCAAACGAGTCGCCAACCAAGATCAATTATGATATGTTTATATGGAATCTTACTCGTGGAATAAAATATAATATTTGTTCACACTAAATAGCTAAACAGATCCTGTAAGATAACTAGATTTTTACGATAGAAAGTAGGGAAAACATACCTCGGGGGTAGAACCACGGGTCGCAGCTAGTATATTATAACATTTATAAGTAATCAAGGCTCACTTTAAGGCACCTCAATTTGTGTAGGTATACGGGTACCTAACACATATAAAAATAAAAAATGTCTACCTAAAAAACGAGTAAAGAAACAATATGGAATAATCTGTGATGTAGCTTGTATCTTTCTAGTATTATCTATTTTGTTTGAAATTTTATGAATATCCTAGTAAAGCTACGACATAGGTACATGAACTACCTTCTAACAGAAAAGCACACTAATATTATAAAGGCAAGTTTATCGTTTGTTACTCCTTCACGCTAAAACTGCTGGACGGATTAATAGCTTATACCCTGGAATAGCACATAGGCTACTTTTTATCCTGGAAAAGTATAGTTCCGATGGGGTTATTGAGGTAGGAAGAAAACCGTAATCCACGCGGGTGAATCTACTAGTGCTAGCAGCTAGTATTATTAAAGTTATCAAATAAATAAAATGAATAATTATAAGATTAGTAAGTATAAGTAACAAGAAAAAGATATGCTTTGTATTATTTTCAACTCCCAACATGTTTTATCGGCTAGCTAATGTAATGTAGCACGCGTGTTTTGGTAAGACAGAAATCAAAACAAACCGTCTTTCGACCTCGTCAAACAAGATAGTTACGTAGTGTATGCGAAGCGCGATAAAATTAGCCGATACACTGACATTGAACGCAAAAACAAAGTGGAGCGAACTGCGCGCATGCGTTCGCACAGGTACCCGCAATCCGTATACGTCATGTGGGAGCGATTTTAGCACTAGCAGAAGACATTTTTTGTCATCGCGTCATGTGATAGCAGGCTAGAGGCCCATATCAGGGGCGGCTACACTTAGCGGGCTAATTGGAACGAAGATGACGAGGCGACGTCGGTAGGTCGTCGACCGCGCCACCTCTGTCATCGTGAGGATCGCAGCCAGAGGTTGTTAGCCGCGCTGCCCGCAATGGTTGCTCATGAGGCCGCCCAGGGTCGAACGCGGAGCGGAGTGCCTGAGGCCCATCAGGGCCTCCAATCTACTTAACTCCACTTCACTTTCTTCACAAAAAATCGAGTACAATTTTAATAACAGTACTACAAAAAAGTACAGTACTACCAACCAATACCGAGTAGTTTCGTCAATCACACTCAAATTTCTATCGGTCTGTGAAACAAAATCATTTAGTTAGCTATTTACACATTTGTATATGAAAATAACGAAAGCCCTTCATGAAGTAAAGTCATGACACGAGATTCCAACTGGTGTCAGTGTCCACCATGCCCTTCCAAACGACAGAAAGCCTGGTTGGGGATGTTCCATCCCCATATGTTGTGATCATTCGTTACAGATTGGTAGTTTTTGGAAAAGACGACGCAGCGGAGTTTTCCAAAAGCTACTTGGTTGAGACGATAGGTAATAACAACTTTTTCATTGTTTTGTATTAAAGTTTAAGTAGTTACAGCTGTTTGCATGTACATATTGTGTTTTCTTCAGTAAATTTGATTTGTCTGTTCTTAATTGCTTCTTTACCTGTTCCTGTATCTTTACATTGTTCTACAAATATTAAATTCTGGAAGAGAGAACTCTAGACTCTTAGAACTCTTCAACAAATAGCAGCACAGACATGAAATGTGTATACGTATTTAATAGCTTATTACATATGTTAGGACAGGAAGCAAGCAACCGACTCTTAAGGCTGAGTATTAGCTGAGCCTACCAAGCGAAAAAGCTGAGTATTAAAAGGGACTTGTGTCGTACTTTTGGATAGTTAAGGACAGTTGCTTAGCTTGCGCTTGCGTCGAGCATAAGTTCCCTCATGTACGCTCGCATCTGTGGGACAGTTCCAATACATTTCATCTGAGACCCTCAACGTATTATTAAATTACACTTGAATTAATTAGTACTGTTCTACGTTATTCTTGAATAGATTTTCGATTCTAAATTACCTGATGATATAATAATCACAATATAGAATTTCGAGATTATCATTTTTTGTAATGAAATAAATGTATTTATCAATTAAAAATAGCTATTTCATAGAAAGGAGAAAAATACTAAATTAAAGAATTCTGAACAATCATATTACATATACATACATATAATCGACGTCTCTTCAAAGTGAGGAGTGGCTTGGGTAAGCAAGACAAAAGTAACGGTCAACAAGTTTGCAGGGCTCGTCGCCCGTGATAAACAGACAGCCCCGTGGCCTATATTCCGTGATTGTTTAGAAAATAGGGCAAGATAAATTTAACCACGAGCCGCTCGGTGTCTATTTCTCTCGCGGTTTGTAATTAGAAAAGTAAACAGATCTGAGAACAGGAATAGAACGTACAGAAATTCACATTTATTTCAGCAACAAATGTCAATTGAGTCAAACAAATCGTAAACATTTCATTTAACTTTTACGAATTTCAACAACCAACTATACCTTGGGCTCAAACGTTTACACATGAGGTTGGTAGTTCTAGGCTAAAAAGTATCAGCTACAGGCGGCTGTGTTCATAGATGTCGCTAAGGCTACACACGGGCTCGGGGCGCGTCGAATGTTAATTGGCGTATTATCTATTCCGCTCTCACAAAAATGACGAATCAACAATATTATTATAATTTATAACCATCATTATTGGCTGTATTAGAGTGAAAAGTAATCCTGTTTGACAGAGAGGGCATTATAATGTAAATGTATCATTAACAAAAATGTAAACAATCAGGAGCCTTACTATCAGCTTTGTAAAAACCATGCAAGTTCCGAGCAGTTTTAAAACCTGGCTAAAACATGCCAGAGACAACAAATAAGCGTTCACCTTTGAGGATATGTTCAAACCGTTCACGGAGCGTGATGCCGTGGTGTTATGATTTCACGCTAAGCGGTTTAAGCTAGGTTTTAGAATTCCTCGGAACTTGCACGGTTTTTACAAAGCTGATAGTAAGCCCCCGTCAGCAGTATTAAGTAATATCGACATGAGTTAAAGACCACATTCCGCGCGCGACTGAGTGTAGGTGAGATAACAGGACTCATTTGGTTAGGAGCAGGCGATGTTAGAACGTTACGTATCTCCCCCTTTTAACACTATCAATGACAGAATCCATGCAAATCACAACCAACGTTGGTTTGGGTATGGCAGGCATATTGATTTGCTAGATACTTGATGTCAGGCACGGATGAAGGGGCGTAAAGCGGTGTCGCCCAGAAGTTCTGAATACTGGGGCACTTCCACTGCCCTGAAGCGTGGCATCTATCGAACACTTGTCTTCTCCGACATTATTTGATAAGATCAAGACGTTTTAACATCATTAACCCACATTGATTATAGAATCTTGCATTCATCGAACCCAAATTGGAAACTAAGTCGATTGGAATCTTGCAATAATGAACTTAATATTGTAAACATCATAATCGTAACCGATGTATTAAGCAATCATTATCTAGTACTCGCATAAAGTCGCAATTAAGTCGAATAGGAAACGTAAGAGCGTTGACACACATACCTCATAATATAAACGACAGTAAACACCGACTGGCAGTAGAGCAAACTACCGATTGATAAATAATATAGGCTGTCAGCGTTAGCATGGTGAGTGTCGTCGGTTTTGTAATTTATCACAGAAAAACAGCAAACAAAACTATTTTAAATTTTATATTACTTATCTTCCTCACGCTCGATACCGACTCCGTCGGACGGAAACCTTGAAACTGCATTTAAAGAGACAAGATTTAAACAAATCGTAAATCATGAGTTCGTGTATCGTGAGCCGTATTAGTTTGATTCGGTTTCCCTGCCTGTGCCTTCTCTAACTGGATTGTAGTAAGTGAAACAGATGTATCGTCGGTTAACCGAAACAATGATAGAAGAAGATATCTCTGTTACTCGCTGAATAATTTTCATTTTTGGCTAAACTTGAAATTAAACTTAACGTAGTTTGAAGTGATTTTCAATATTCCGTAAATCAATGTAGACAGACATCATCATTATTTATACATATATATAAAAGGCTCTGGGCATGGCATGTAAATATTCTTCTCCTTAGATTTATTTTCGTCTTCTATATTTAGACAAAATAACGGAAAATTAATTGAATGGCTGACTTATCATCACGGCCGAACAGCTGGGTCTAGAAGCATGAGAAAGCGTATTTTTGCAATTTCATCTCCATAGCAAGGTTAAAATAAAACAAAATTTTGTATTAATCTTAAACCTTGTTGAGGTTGATTGTTATTTGTCATATTATGAATGGTAGATCCATGTATATTATAAATTACAATACATAACTTTAAACTGAGTTTTGGAGGAATAAGGGTGTAGGATTGGTTATAGACATCATATCAGATCCTAGATGTAACCTACCAACGTGACACTTGACAGACGTGGTTAGTGCTGCCATATACATATAAAACGAGTGTGGCATGGGCGTCGGCAGCAGGGTGCAAGGTGTATATTTTTTCCTGACAAAGTGCAGTCCGGTGCAAGTGCACCCCATTGGACCCCCTGTCAGGAAAAAAATTTAGATTTTTTTGTTTTTTATTAAGTTACTATTTGAATAAAAACTGAAGGCTAGTCTAGATTGCTATCCAAATATCCTCTAGCCCGTCGTCGTATAAACGAATAACGTAGGGAACAAAAATTTTATTTTGCCAAAATATTGTTTTTTGTCAAAATAAATTTTTTTCTTTGTCGATTTAGGCCTGATGTGAGACGGCTAAGAGTGTATCGTCGTCCCGGAAGTGCTGAAAGGCTGAGATGCATCCATGCAGGAAGTGCACTCTTACCGTGGCTCGACAGTGATGGTATAGGCGGGTATGAAGAAGAAACGATTTTGTTCCTTTAGTCAGTACAATTTTTGACCAAATCCCTTTCATTTTCAAGAAAACGCAGGTCTTACTAAGAAATATAAACATTACGCGGCACTGATAGATTCAGCCGCGGAAAACCGCCTGCCTGCTTGCGCTGGCCGGGATTGCCGCGACCATGTGGCGCCGCCATAGTGCAGACGAAAACCGTAAAAAAGATCATCTCCCGCACGCTATCCGGTCTCGAAGTCTCTAAATCTAACCTTTCTTGACTCGCTTGCAGCTTTACTCTTTACCATGTGGTTCACAGAATAAAAACATTAATGTCCTATTTTGCCCTATAGAACGAGTATTGATGAAATTGTGGTAAAAGGATAGATTCTCATTATAAACTTACAATTAGCCGCAAATAGTTTTCTGCTAAATTGCTGTCACAAAAAGAATACAGATAGTTTTGCTAATATATTTTTCCCTTATATGAATATTCCAATTTTCTTATACACGACAGAATATGAAAACAAACACATTGTACCTACCCGGATTCCTGAAACTTTGTTAACGAACTTGTACTCAATATTGTGGCCGAAGTTCCGGACTAAGGAGATATTACTTAAACTTAAGGCTTTGATGCTAATGAAATGTCGTAACCCTACAAACCTGCTATATCGAATTATATAAATCAATTCATTCTTGAGACAATAGAAATGTGCAGTTTTAATACGTTTAAAAACGTATACGTTTTTAAACGTATTAAAACTTTAATAAAACTATGAAAATATTGTTTACTAGCTGCGCCCCGCAGTTGACAGAATTTTAATTAAATAATTGCCCTAAATTCCCTTAAAATATCGTTAAAATACGCAGCCGTATATAGCTTGAAAAAAAATATATATATATATATATAACAATAGGTATATGTATATACTGATGTATGTTACTAATCACGCTGAGCCTCATCACATCTTGGAATAACACAGAAAATACTTCTAACGGAGGTAGGATAACCAGAAATGTTTTGGAACGTGAAAATATTTGTTAAACGCGGTAGAAGCCTCGGGTACCGTAAGTGATAAAATAAGTGACAGTTTTCACTGACCTATGCACGCGAAGTGTGAATACGGTAGGTCACTATCAGATGGCACGCCGATTGCACGACGACGCAGGCGACGAGAAATACGATACACTGGTACTGCCCCAGCGACCGCTTATCGCTGCATATGGTTCACCAAGTTAGATATGATAATTCTGTCATACTTTTTTATGCAATAGGTGGCAAACCAGCGTCTGATGCTAAGCAATCACCGTTGTTTCCAATCATTTTAAAACTGTTAACTTGAAGGTGTATGGCAATAATGATCGGTAGAATCGCAAAATATGTGACTCCCATGAATCAATCCAAACTTCTACACTAATAATTTATTTTTATTTATTCATTTCAACTGATAGTTACATTTACAGCAACGCCAAGGCATGTAACTAGTCAACTATATTAATTAATTATGGTACAGTAATGTCAGTTTTTGTAAATTTACAACAATAATAAAACAAATATTATCATTAAAAGTACATATAAAACAAAAATGTCAAAGTACAAATTACAGTTATGGAAATTATTTGGTCATAAAATTAATCTTAAATTAGGTACAATAAAATTATTCAAACACATACTTATAAATATACATAATGGGCACTGGGCACTAGCTCCTCCGGGAGTGGATCGCATAAATTAGGTTCATGCACACACTTTGCTTAAGCCGCAATCGAGGCAGCAGAGTAAGCATGTGTGGCTTTTACTCAATATTTGTATATTTAAGCAGAATTAATAATGTCAACACCACGGTAATAATATTACCGTGCCAAAACCAAGTTCCATGGCATTACTTGTCTTGTAGGTACTAAAATGCCTAATTTCCTTTAAAAGTATAGAACATTTAAAGGAAAATAGATACTTTTGAATGATGTTTTTTTTGAAATAGCCATTTTTCCAAAGGGATAGACATAAATATGCAAACTTGTATTAGAGCGATGGGGCAAACGCCGTTGTTTGAGAATGGGTAAGTGACATTGGCAATTATTTTTGTTGTTATCACGTTCGCGCTCCCATCCATATGTACTTATATCGTTGATGTTTTTATCTATAATGGGCCGATGCCTTTCTTAAAATAAAATACGAATAACTAATTATACAGCTACTACAAAAAAATTTCGAGCAATCCACTAGCTATTATCAGCCTATAGATAACTCGAATGCTGCGATAACCTGTTGGCAGCGTGCCCAGAATGCTAGCAGCATTGCTAAGTTAAATTGCAATGCTGATCTTGAGATTGAGCCGAATATGTGCCAGCATTTTAGTCTCGCGTCGCATCGGTCAAACGCTCTAAGTTTTGAATAATCCGATGAACTCCCGGTCCCCACCGGTTTTTAGACTTATAATTACTTTTCTTCTGGTGTGAGGCACAGCGCACGCGCATTTGTCGTTTTCGCGATCATTATTGATAGAGGAAAAATATATTCGCACGATAATACATATATTTTCACAAATAAATCAGCAAATAAAATCAAAATTTATTCAATCAGAATTAACCTTCATGAACTATTCTCATAAGTGGTATTTTTTAAGTTTATTAACTTAAAATTGTCTATTCATCAAACGGTTACGCCTTAAGTACGTGATTGTATAGCATACCGTTTATATCTAATAAAATTTCAGAGGTGATGCCGGAATAAGGTTGAATAATTTTCCAGAACTCTCCCCATTGTATATAATATAATGTGACGAGAAATCCAATGTATCTGTATTCACTGTTATAAAATCTGTGCTAATGGCAACAAGTGGAAAAGTAACCCAGGTCGGTGCCAGTTCAAGCCGCATTCCAAATAACGGCCGATTTTATTGAAAAAAATAACGATTAGCAAACAAGATAAAATTGTTCAAGTGATAATAATTGAGACGTAACTCCTTAGCCTAGTCACTAGGTATTTATTGACTAACAATTGTACCTATATACTTGATGTACATAAGCTAAGTGTTACGCACCATTTACGTTTTGCTTATCGTGAAGCGATTTCAACTCAATAAAGTGTGAAGGCAATAAAAATAAAATATATAATGTAGGACTCTGATTATCAAAGTTTCTACATTACAATGCTAATAATTTAAGTATTGATTACTTTAGTGTATCGAATTCTCAGTTACTTGATTCGCACGCTTGCCTACCTACATAATTTAAATAACAATTTTTCTATACTTACCTAATTGTTTTGTTTGCAGTAGGTAAACTACATATAAATACGTACAATTAGTGCATCAGTAAATTTGGTAAAAAGCACGTCTAATTATCGACACACTTGGCGACAAACAGTTTTTCTATAATTGTCTTGATTGCAGTGGCCTAGACCAAATAAATATTATCAAACCCTCCCTTTCCCAGATAATAATGTATTATTTAAGTGTGGCGAATAACACACTAGTATGTTGCGGGCAACCCTTTTGGCTTTATAATAAAATTAAGTAAAACTAGGGGTAGATAAAAAAAAAACTTACTGCTATATGAAATGGTCATGTATTTAAAGGGAATATAAATACGTGAGTCAAAGTTCGTAAATACAAATAAGCCGCAGAGTCCGCAGATCCAAATGCAAAATCATGATTTTATCGATTACTGTGCTGTCAGCATGCTATTGAAACGGACGGATAAAATATTATGAGGGTACATTTTTTTTTACTCATCAAGAGAAAAGACAATGAGCAATTTAATTCAATTAATTATTTTTCCGTTGGTATAATTTGTATTATATATATTACTTATGTGAAATGGAGCTGAATTTGTTTTTTTTAATAAAACTATTTTTGGCATCGATGACTGATTCCGCGCTGTAAGAAAATAACTTTTAATCAAAATATATTGACCCGATAATGACGTCACTTAGGATGTTAAATTGATATAATTGGCGCTGTCATTATTTCGATACGGGTTTGAGGGTGCTAATATTAACTAAAATTTTATTCAACTTTTGAGTATAAGTTATTTTTCACAAATATTGAAATAACCTTTCTTTTATACTGTATAGATCTAGCGTTTGACCACTATCTTACTTGATGGTCAGTGAAGATGTTATCACGCTAGACCTAATAAGCAAACAATTTTAGTTAGGTAGGATGAGTAACATAAAAAAACATTTATGTAGTATATGTAGTACAAACATTTGTTTATTCTACAATTAAATTTCTTTGAAATATATATATATATATATATATATATATATATATATATATATATATATATATATATATATATATATATATATATATATATATATTGTGTATTTGAACTAAAACACTAAAAACTAATAACAATACCGCAGCTACTACAATAACATTTGAGCAATCCACTAGCTATTGGTAGCCTATAGATAACTCAAATGCTCTCTCGATAGGTACTGGCTGACAGCGTGCCCAGAATGCTAGGAGCATTGCCACATTGAATTGCATTTTGGAATTTGAAATTGTATTCTATCTCATTCATAATAGTACACAAAGCATACAAATAAATGAAAAATAAAAGAATGATTCAATTGTACATCGAAGGAGTAAACTCTACAATTGCTGTGAGTTTGTAAACAGGAAGTAGTACGGTTAATCGTAAATTGCATTGCAATTACCAGCACAATGCCATCTTATAAGCTGACAAGTACCAAGGTAACAAGTATGACAAGTGAATGGAACATACCAACAGTACGGAGCCAAGATAGGTACCTATCTTGGCTTGTGTATATATCCTATTCTCCAAAAATATGGAGCATAAAATTGTTAATATTATACTAACGCTTATTTCTATTTTCTATTATGACAATTATCTCATTACAAAGATTGTTTGAGAGAGATATCTTCATAGCGATAAAACCGCCAATCTGAATATCATAATCTAAATATTATATTATTATAAATATTATATCACATCAGTATTAGGTTCATTATTGTGTCTTAAATTCAAATATGTAGCAAATATTATTTCTTAGTGAAAAACTATTCAAAATCCACTTTTCTAAGAAATTGAACATATTTATTGTTTTTTTAAATTATAGGGAAGAAGTACTAAGAACAATAGCGCCTTTTTAGTATGTTTTTATGCACCTTTTCGATTCGGCTAAACATTTTTATACTGTGGTCAATATTATTCATATTATTATACTCTATAATTACAGCTACGGAATCCTAAACTACGAAAGACACGATTCGTTATTAGCGACAATTTGTATTATATTCAATTTAGCCCGAAAACCTATACATCAACTTGTTATAAATTAATATTATGTTGTAAGGGTAAGACAAGCGGGAGCATTTGTTGACATTTAAAACAAAACTATTGGTACCACATCTTTATATATACCTACGAAACAAGTACATATCTACCACTTGTTCCGTACGTATAACAAGATATATAGGTATATAGATAGAATATCTCGGCGCCATCGATAATTTTTATCGCATATACTTTGTTTGTGCAAATACCTACCACTACCAAAGCATCACAATTTCCAGAATTGTATTTACTACGTAAGCAACGAACTCGGTATCTAATCAACAAAAAAACAAAATATACACCTGGACATTTTAGTGCGTGACGAGTGTGCCATTCATCGCATCCGATACCCTGATAAGTAATGTTTTAAAAATTCTTAAAAATTAGATTGTTGTCATTGCTATTAAAACAGAGAGAAGCCACGTTTCATCTCTCTGATGTCTTGGAATTGATTTCTTTTTACTAGACACTGGTATTATTGCAAGCCGCCAAAACAAAAATATTAGGGAATATATCGAATAAATTTGTGTTATAATACTTATAATATTACGTCCAATGTTAGAATCAGGGACCTAATATTATATGTAACTTATAATATTAGTTCCTTACATAGGAAATTGGCGTTTTGTCAAACTCGCCACTTTAATCTTAATATATGGCGTTTGGTTTAGGAATTATTGCAAATTCGAATTTATCTCAAATTTAGGCTTGTTGTGTTTCCAATTTAGTGATTCATCTGTTATCGCGATATTTGTTTTTTTTTAACATATTTCTGTTCACGAAACTTATAATATCGGGTTATTTACGAATACAAGTTCCACCAGCGCCGCAGAAACAGCTCGAAGGATTAATGATGTGTATGGGAAAGCTACTGTATAAGAAAACACGGTACGTTTTTTTTTCCAACATTTTCATTCTGGAAATTTTGACCCAAAGTGAGACTACAAAACAAACCCCGTGGACGGGCGGAGACACTAGTTGACAATGAAGAATTAAAAGTGATCGTGAAAGCAGATCCATCGAAAACTAACGGTAGATGTAGATAGTAGAACGGGTAAGAAAAGAGGGTTACAAAATAACCTGCAACCCAAATATGATTCCAGTTGAGTAACTTGTAAAGCACGTTTATTATTTTTTTAAATGTATTTTCTTCGACCGTTAAACAGATGTTGTTAACCATGGTTGTTTTTTGTAGAAACACTAACTAACTCACTTATGCGTAATCGATATCACACATGACTGATAAATTATTGTAAATTGATAAGTTATTTCTAAGCAATTAGGTATTTTTCAATGCAGTCTTATATAATTTTGTAACAGTAATTCTTAATACACTAAGATCATGTTGGCGCACAAACTAAATAGTGTATAACCTGTTGGTATCAAAATATCGCATGAATAAATTCACGCTCTCGTATATTTGACCATAGATAACGACTGTCATAATCTTCATGGAAAACGGTAATGATTAAACCGTTGCCTAGGAAAAAGTTACCAGATTACTTTTTATATTTGCACTCCATTTGTATTTTTCTGGACATACCTGGCTTAGAGAGCTCATCCATTCACTACGTACATTTTAGCTGGAGAAAAAGCTATGCAGAAAATTAGACCGGCATATTAGGTACGCAACCCACGCCTGTTGGAAAACTATCCAAATATCCATTCACCTATATCCATTTTCGTAACGGTAGTAAGTAATCTGTGTTAAATGTATTTTCATTCTTTTCTAGATAATATATGTTGTATACTCTAAGTTATATTCTATTTTATACCCCTGCGATTCCTTTCATTGAAAAAAATCATTTGCCACAAAATAATGTATTATTTTTCTTATAAAAACTAATTGTAACTTATAACCATAGAGTGTATAATTATTTTATACACTCGAGGACAAATATACTTTTATTATTTATACGTATAGTAGACACCCCTTTCACCCTTCGATAAGCCAATTTATGTCAAAACTAAAACCAGAGGGGTGAGCACTGGTCGTTGACCCCGACAGCTGCCCTAACAAGACTGTGGGCACATCTTATTCGGGACAATAGAGCTATGTCAAGAGATGATAAACAATCTCAAAAGTAGTTTTAAACTTACGATCGGTGTCTGACTGCAGCACGAATAACTAGCACCAAATTGTTCGCATCGCCGTCGTATGAACGTTTGAATGAGTAGCAGTGACCGCACGCCGATCGCACATACACTGTACAGGCTACATCAAATTATCAATACTTTGTGTTACTAGAAACTAAATACAGTTGTAATGAATAAACGCAAAGATTTGTGAAATGGATGGGATGTATACTATATGGTTGTTTGTTATTATTTCACGTCCGAACGGCTGAACGAATCTGGATAAAATTCAGCGCACCCCTGGATTATGAGCATAACCGGAATAGTACATAGGCTTTTTCTATCCGGAATAAGGTACGGCTCTCGTGGGATGTAGAACTGTAGAATTTTAGAAAACGTAGAACACGCGGGTGAAGTCTCGGGGCGCAGCTAGGTACAATATGGTCTATGACCAGTGGAAATATAATTGTTAAAACAATTGAAGTGAGAAGTGTTGGCGATATTCCAAAACAGTGGCCAATGCATTTTGGCGGATAGGCTAGTTAGTATTTAGTAGCTACGCCCTACTCAACGTCAGAGTTTTCAGAACCAAGGGCCAAGGACGATGCTCAGTCAACTACCGGAACCGACGACTTTACGTGGCGACAATTGTTTCGTTTTCATCCGAATCACGTTCTCCAGGATCCTGGGTGCGGTGCGTTCGTCGTAATCGCAACGTCATTGAGTGACGATGATCGAGATATCGACTACAAATAAGTATCACATAATACCCGTTAAACAGTATAAAAATAAAAATATCAAATAGAACGCAGTGTAGGCAGAAAAAGAACATCCTGGCTAAGGAACTTACGCGCCAGACGTTCAACAAAATCACCCGTTCGTTGAGTTTCCTAAAAATCCTAAAAATGAAACCGACTTCAACAAAGTTATTTCACACTTTTGTGTTGAAGTCGGTTCCATTTTTAGGATTTTTTTTCTCTTTTTCTTGGGGTGCCATCTTCTAACGAAAGTCGGCGGTCATCAGGGCGATTTTGTTTCCATTTTTAGGTGAAATTTTTTTTCACCCTTTTCAATGACCTTTGCTACTCACGGGATCAATTGTCATTCACCGTCAATAAGGAAGTCATCCAGATAGACGTAACAGTTTTCATTTATTGGAGTGAACTCAAAAACCGCTGGAACGTTTGAAATTGATAAGATTTAAATGGAGCACCAGCTATCAAATCAAAAAAGAACCATCAAAATCGGTCTACCAAGTCGAAAGTTCTGAGGTAACAAACATTTAAAACATCAGTCGAATTGAGAACCTCCGCCTTTTTTGAAGTAGCTTAGTATAATAAAAAAGAACGTGAGTTTGATGTATAAATTATCGTTATACATAATGTTTACCATGTTTCTAATATGTTTTATAGGCTTGCGTTTGACATAATATGTAAGAGATTAGTACGTGTTTTTAACGCTGTCAATTGTTTCATCTGATAGTGTGACGTGCGTTAGCATCATATAATATAGTTTGTGGTGTGACGTATCTCGTGCCAGAAATTCCACCCAGCTCAAAGCAAACATCTCGTTGACTGCAACAGTCTCAGGGAACCTTTACCACAGATATTAGAATATTTAATGTCGGAGTGTTTTGGTATTTTGACTAGCACCTACGCACAGTCTCTTCAAAAAAGCAATGGATCCGCAAGTGGAGGCTTACAATGTAAGTAAAAGCAGAATCATAGTAGTAAGTAGATAAGTATCCGCAGCAATAAAAGTAGTAAGGAAATCAACCAATTATGTTTTCACAAACAGCAACTATCATTGGTATAAATCGTTCCAGTTCTTTATTTTCATTTCAATTCACATAGTTCAATATCACCGTGGATAGCTATTACACGGTCGAGCGAATTCCGGGCCGGTTCGCAAGACAAGATAACGCGGAGCGCCGCGCGCCTCCTATACGAGGCCTCACTTCGCCTGGCCCGCCCGCTACGCCAAACGCGAACGTTGATCAAAACAACATTCAAAACACAAACAACATAACACATTATAATACCTACTTATATTATATACAGCGACGACTTAATATTATTATATATCTTCTCCGCTTTCGTGTACAACAGATATATTATCTTTAATTATAATTAAGTTGAATGTACCACGGACACTCATGTGAGTCGTCGAATTAGCCTGGGCTGCCAACTGTACTATAAAATAACATTATATACCTATACAGTAAGGAGTCTCAAGGACCTGATGATGCACTCAAGCTGGGTTACCAACTGCAAACTAAAATAGAAGAGTGTCATCATCATCATGTCAGCCATAAGACGTTCACAGCTGGACATACGCCTCCGCCTACGACCGGTTAGAAGCGGTACGCACCAGCCCCTTCCTGCGATCTTGGTCAGGTCGTCTGTCCACCTTGTCTTTAGACGTTCAATGCTGCGCTTGCCTGTCCGTGGTCTCCAATTGAGAACCTCTCGATTCCAACGGCCATCGGTACTTCCGAGATATTTTATGTGCCCTACCCACTGCCACTTAATTTGCTAATCCGCTGGGATATGTCGGTAGTTTTAGTTCTTCTACGGATCTCCTCAGTTCTGATTTGATCTCGTAAAGAAACTACGAGCATAGCCCTGCCATAGAGGATTGTAAGTAGAGCTATTGTAAGTTAGTGCTGTAGGATAATTATAATAACAGTAAGAAAGTACCTACTACTAAAATCCAAGTAGGGATCCATAATCAAAGTTTATTTAAACGTAGTAACGTTTAAATAAACTTTGATTATGGAATTTTATGGCTCGCAGGTTTTATCACAAAATATAGTCGTCACAAAAACTTAATTTATTTTAATTAGAGTGATATCCACAAGGTTAAAATAGAACAATGCCACGATCTGTCATGTCATGTCGGATCATGTTATCGATATGATCATGTAAAAATACGCACGTAAAATAACCCTTTTTCTAATGTCAATGACCTTTGAATAAGACGATAATTAAAAAAAGAAAGACAAATACCTCTTAATTATTCTAGAGTTCACATAGGTTTACTGGAGGTTTATTGGGAAATAATAAGTCTTCTACATTAAAATATGCCGCGGGGAAGACACATTTTACGACTCTGCTTTAATAAAAGAACCTACTTCGTGTTTGTCAATTGAAATAAAGCTTCGAGTGTGTGTGCCCTTACTGTTTGTCATGTAAGAAGCCGCAATCGTCGATTTGTTATCTACCGGATTTATCGCAATAGCCGAGCGCATGCCATCATCGAGTTCAATAGCACGTATACAAACAAATATGGCAAAAAATACTAGTATAATTATTACAAATAGGTGTCCCCCACACCATGACAGGCCAACACCGAGGATCAACGGCCGCCGAAGTACAGGGTCTACTCGTAACATCCGGCACGACACGGCGACGACATAAGTTGTTTTTCAAAAGGTTTACATATTTTATGAGTGTGACAAGACACCTAGTGACAAGACACGAACGTAGTCGATCGGCTAATTAATCACATGTTTGTTCAGGTAAGATGCAGTGCAACCAGAGCTCTAAATACGTAGATTGTTAATAAATCAATCGGGGCTTGATCACGAGAAGAACATTTAGTAATTTTTTTACCTCGACGTTTGGACCAAGTTGCATTGGTTGTGGTTACGAGAAGACTCTCACGGAATCAGTTCCTGATTTCAATCGAGAGGATGGTTTTAGGTTGTCTATATCTTGGTACCCAGTGATTTATAGATGTTCGCGTCGTCGCGGCGGTTTTCACCCTGAGAAAACTAAAGATACCGTCAGTATTGTGTGTGTGACAACCCTGTGTTTTCCAGGGCTGTGACAGCCATACAGTTTAAAAATATCAAGGTAGTGTCATCAAAATCCATCCAGCGGTTATTGAGTTACACTCCAATAACTTAAAAGTGTTACGTCTATCTGGATGACTTGCTTATTGAGGATGAATGACAAGATTGAAAAAAAATGTTTCCAAAAATGGACACTACATCACACTAATTGTGAGCATTGAAGTCGGTTCCATTTTATGTTAAAAAATAAAGTTTGAAATGTTCTTCAAATACTTTTTCTATTTTAACCAGACCTCATCGAAAGATTTCTGGGGACGGAACAACCGTAGTCCACGCAGGTAAGCACGCGGATCGTAGCTAGTCATATTAATTTTGTGACATGAGTGCAAGGATCTACTAATGTGTCAGTCAAAAGTGGGAAGAAATGTCATAGAAATCTCCTCAATGACGGTTAGCATGTTTGATATTTGCACTTATCTAAACTAGCTCTGTCATTGATTGGGGCACTTATAGACGAATCGGTTGCTCATGAATAAATTGATTACTTATTCATAAGGAGCCAGAATTGTGTAGAGCATGTATTATGTATAAAAGCAGAATGGTACCGTGTAAGTTTAATGTAGACATATGATTCTTATTTATAAGAAATGCTTTGTATAAATAATTGCCGTATGTTAGAATCACAAAAAAATTGATCGACCAAAATTTTTATTTCATTCGCTTTAAACTAGTGGTTTAGCGAAATCGTAAAAAATCATAAAAAATCGGGATAGCAACGCAATCATAGCTCACACGGTCTCGTCAGTGGTCACTCCTGGGTATTCGGGGCCCTAGCTTCGAATCCCGGCAGGTGCAAACATTTGTGCAGTGAGTGTAGGTGTTTCTCCCGGGTATTGGATGTTTGTGTGCTGTGAATTTGTGTATCTATGCCTCGCGCGACACAATGAATCTTAGTGCAGTCATTTTATAACAAATAAAACACATGTGAAACCGAGGGGCACAATTAGTTCAACATATTTAATTCTGTAATACTCTACGCAGCGGCCATTACATCCAAAGAGTATACGTTATATTACATATAAATATATGGGCAGTTCTTTGATAAAAATAGGTGGCAAAGAAATATTCAAGATTTTTCCATGCGTATAAATATTTTCCGTAAATATAACTGTACACCCACTGGGACAAACATATTGTAATGTCGTTCGCATACAGAAAACACATTTCTTTTTATGTGGGTATTTCTTTAAAAGAGCCGTTTTTGTCGGTCTTATCTGTTTTCATATCTCCGTTAGTTTAAATGCATTTAGGTGTCAGGTTTCGTGAATGTCTTTCGGAGTCTTCAAGTCGCGAGTGAATAGGTTCCTTCTAAGTTTGCGTGCTCCACCTTAGACCGCGTCGTCGCTTAACATCAGGTGAGACAGTGGTCAAACGCAAGCTTATATACTTTATAAAAAAATAAAATGTTTCATGAACTTACTTCCCGAGCTGTTGTTATCCGATGCGGCGTGCGCATATGCTGCCAGGAGCAGCAGCGCGCACGCCAGCACCGCAAGCCGAGCAGGCGGGCCACACGCGCGCCTCATCACGATGCGCCGTGCCCACCACCACCTGACCACATGTCCTGAGCTGAAACAAAAGAAAACAACATCAGGACCTCTACTCTTATTTTTATATGGCAATATTTGGGGGATACGCGTGACCCGTATAGTCAAATTTTAACACATTTGGCAGTACGCTAATTTCATTATGTACAAAAAAATACAGAAGATTAAGCGCGCGCGTCCCTGTCCGCGCGCCGGCTCACAAATAGTTTTGGAGCTTATCACGTGCTCCTGATTAATGATCTTATTAACAATGTAACATCATCATTCAGAACTAGGTAGCATTTTTAAAATTGGAATAAGTTTTAAGTACATAAGATATTCTTTGGAAATAAAAAGGACTTGAGAAAGAGTTTAATTTTGTATATAAAAACTTCATAGCCGGTAATCTTCTTTTAGGGAAAGGCTGAAAAAAGCTTTAAAAACAAAAATAATCTTCGTCGAATACTTTTACCATTAATTTTTTGTTACAATGTTTTTATCAAATTTGCTCATCATAATGCACTTGTTACAAAGGCTTAATTAGACAACTGTAAACTTTATTTATTATGCCTTTCAACCTGAAGATTGTGCTAGGATCATGACTTTTCTGGAACTAGGCATCAACAGTCAACAACATCAGTATGCATCGTACTGCAAGAATGGTGGGTGTGGCAATACGAACGGTCCAGAAAGTGAAACGAAGGTACAAAGCGACTGGAAACCATCTGAGACCTCGTAACAGCAGACCCAGGTGTACTAGTGCCCGAGAAGACCGTTGTATTGTTTCTACTGTGTTGATAAATCGCCATCTTAATGCAGATGAAGTCCAGCAACAGCTTCTCCAGGCCCGAATGGACATAACTAATGATAGTACAGTGAGAAGAAGACTTGCTGAAGCAACTCAAGAGAGAGAGAGCACCGAGTAGCGAGTCTGCGATATGCCCGTGAACACATACAGTGGAATGAAGAAAAATGGTCAAGAACTTTGTTCACAGATGAGTCTCGATAATTCTTTACACTTTTGATGGAAGGCGACCTGGTGAGCGATACCTTCAAGCCTGCTTCTCAGAAAGATTCTAGTACGGTCCAGGCAGTGTACATAGTACGGGCTGGCATACCTTCAGAAGGTCGCACGGAGTTAGTGGCCATAGATAATGGCACTCTAACTGGGAAAGATACGCCCAATAGATTCTCAATTAGTATGCAGTACGAGGGTAAAAATGAAAGTTCTTAGAACTGGCCACTTGTAAACAATATAATAAAAAAAAATTGAACTCTTTTCCAATATTATTAAGTACGTATTCAATTCATTTGTAATTTTTTTTACGATTTAGCGGCAAATTGAAAATGGTATGTCACGTCAGCATGAATTTAACGCGAGAAAATTTACGTGTAATGTTTTTTTATGACTTTCGATGTAATTTAAGTCAATATGCAAGTTATGATAGATTACGAAGCTCCATCTCGTGCCACTGTTTACAACTGGTTTAAAGAGTTTAAACGTGGCCGCACTAATCTCACCGATGATATGCGTAAGGGACGGCCCTCTACGGCGACGACTAAAGATAGCATCCTGTATTGTGCGGCGTATGATAGAAACTCACAAAAGGGTGACTTATCAGCAGATTCGGACAAGATTAGGCATCGGTATGAGTCAAGTGCACAAAATCTTTCATGAACATTTAGCGGTCAAGAAACTTTGTGCTGGATCATAATTTGACCGAGGACCAAAAACTCTGTCGTGTTGATTTTTACCGTGAAATGGTTAAAAGATTTAACGGAGGTGACTCAAATGCTGTGTTTGACATACATACGGGTGACGAAAGCTGGATTTACTGTTATGATCCCGAAACCAAAAGACAGTCTGCTCCGTGGGTGTTTTCTTCCGAGGAGTTGCCAACTAAAGTGAAGAGAGGCCGAAGGGTGGGAAAAAAGATGGTAGCCCCGTTCTTTGGAAGGACAGGTCATTTCGCGACAATCATTTTAGAGGATCGAAAAACAGCTTTCCCAAAGGTAGAGACTAACAATTGTTTGCTACTTATATTGGAACGGCTAAAAACAAGGCGACGGCTAAAACATTTTTAATTTTTAATCTCTGACTTCTATAGTTGTTCTAAAGTGT
Source organism: Apeira syringaria (assembly GCA_934044485.1). Classification (NCBI taxonomy): domain Eukaryota; kingdom Metazoa; phylum Arthropoda; class Insecta; order Lepidoptera; family Geometridae; genus Apeira; species Apeira syringaria. The sequence continues at coordinate 8,012,279 of OW203659.1, forward strand.
ATTACATACTTAGTTTTGCAGGCCTGTGTACTATGTATTTTTTAAATGTGAAACTTTTTTTTATAAAAAGAAAGGGCATTCACGAAATGGTTACTTTAAACTCTATAATTTCAGCCACATCATGTAGAAATTTCTAAGAAGTAAGACAAGCGCGTTGTTGTATTTCGCCACGCACTGGTCCGCATGCGATCCGCCGTTATTGCCCAAAACGAGCATCGATTAAGATGGTTTATCGCTAAAACCTAACTTTGCTTTTTAACAAGGTAATTTAACAGTCCTAAAATTAAAAACAATTTAGAGCTTTTTTAAAAAAAAAAAAAAACTTGCGGTTGAGCGCTATCTCACGTGATGTTAGGTGACAACGCGGTCTATGGGTAGATCTAACACGCAAGCCCAGAAGGTACCTACCGATATACTCGTGACTATTGAAGACTCAAATATACAAAGTTATAGGATGTGTGTTCCATAAAGCTTTTATATGTAGAGGTATTTTTGAATCGTCTTAACACAAGGACAAATCTTTGAGTCTGACCAAGCCTTTGCGTTGAGAAACGGAATGAACTTACAAATAAACAATAATGGCTGCCTATTTCGATAATACTCTTGATGCTGCTGCAGATTAACATAAGAATGTATTCCCCTAATTGCCGGGGAATCGCTATGGCGATTAGGTTGAACATGTCTAACAATGAAAGAGATGCACGGGAAAATGAACCTTGTTGTCTTATGATGTCAAATTATCTTCGACCGTAGGGTGGTAGACGATATATTTAGCCGTGTGCTCGAAAAAAGTTTTTTTTTTAAGAACTACTAACAAGTTAAATAAAATCTTGTAAAAACAGGACACATGAGGCGTGGTTCTAGCTTTCACAAAAGGTTTCGGGCATGGGCATCGGCCCTGTGCCTCGGTCCTTAAGAGATGATGGATCTGAATAATTAACTAGAATGAGAAGCAATCGATTACATTCATCATAAATAAGGAGTGCATGGTCTCAATCTAGTAATCACACGTATTCAAGCTAAAGAGCAATTTCATTCAACATTTACGATCATAAAAACTACAATAATTTGTATACTTAGCAAGCTTCAATGTACTTGGTATGGTACCCACGTTATAAGACAAATAGTTATACCTATTGCTCATTTATTCCACGCTCAGAATTATAAGTAACGTATCTGACATTGGCACACAATGGCAGTTCTCTGCGAATTGTCCGCTTTATTGTATAGCCACAACAATAGTACTTCCATTGATGAATATAATTTTCATTGATCCAGTGCCGGATAAATGTGGGCGTAGTCAAGGTTTAACTTAGTGGGGGATGGGGGGTCCAGGCATTAGGGAATGAGGAGAGCCACATACAAACATTAGTTGAGATTTAATCGTAATTCGTGAGAGGTACATACATGATGGTTTTCAAGAGATATTAGGTTTACAGGGGCATGAAGTTGAAATTGTAACCAATACTCATATTAATGAAGTGATTGAAAAGGGAAGCTTTGGTCGCGGGATTCTACTATTTTAAATCACCCGCCGTACTCATTACGATGAACCCACCAAGCCCCCTTCCTTAAGTACAGCTACAACCTAAGGCCAATAAGTGGATAAGACTGCGGTAATTAGCGTGGGAGCTGTCGTGTTTCCCACGGACACACCCGTAACAGGAAAATAACAACTAAAACACGTTGATGCCGCTATGCTTCATGCAGATCAAAACAGTTCTTTCTTATCAAGAATTTGCAAACGTTACAACGACCACAGAATAATATAAAGTAGCTATTAAGATAAGTATATAAAAATTTAGAAGCATAATTCCGTAGCAGCATTTGCTGGATGCGCAGTGATCCTAATACTCCAATTAGCACATTAGTGCTAGTTGGAATAAAATTTAAATGGACCTCCCACGAAAGTATATTCAAACAAACAAAAAAGAATCATCAAAATCGTTTCATAAATGACGAAGTTATCCGCGAACACACATATAAAATACATATATACGGTCGAACTGAGTATCCTCCTTTTTTGAAGTCGGTTAAAAATGACATTTGAATAATCCACTAACTGTTGCCAGCCTATATAGATAGCTGTTGCTGGATAGCTAAATGCTGTAACATTGAAACGATGATATCCTTGCGTTGGGAGCGTCGGCTCTGAAACTGACGGACGCTGTCTCGATCCCCACCAACGGCATGAGCTTCCTTGAGATATTTTTTTTCTTAACAGCGTTATCATATTCCCACCATAGTAGTAGGGTACTTTCGAGTACCTTTCGCACAATACAGTTAATTTGAAAACAAAATCAGATGAGCTCTCAGTCCTCACGGGCCCAATGTTACGACCCCAAACGGTTCATATGTAACCGCTACCTAAGTTAGCATATTCTCGCCGCTTCAATTTTATTCCTCCGCCGAATTAGCCATGGATCCAGCCCTAACTTTGTGACGGCGCTAGAGTGTGAACCCATAGTGTGTCCCACACTAAAGGCCGTCCTAACTTCCAGATAAGTGTCATAACTCATAAGTGTCATGTCCGTCATTTGTTTTATCATCATCGCGCATGAGACCATTCAATTAAAGAATGGCTGCAATATTGACGCTGATAAAAGCTCGACGTATGATATCGTCGAAGCTAGTGAGGAAAAACTGACTTCAATCACTTATTTATTGAATACATTAGATAAGTAAGAGTCCAAAAGAAACCACACTGATAATGTGTGTTTATCAAAACTCAGATCATCGCACCCGTAGCAGTACTCGTATCTAATTTAAATAATTGTTTTCGTGGAAATCCTTTTGTAGTTGCACCGTGGGTACTATTCCAAGTAGCCGAAATTATATGAGGTAGGTATCAAGGATGAACGTGAGTCAGTTCGCGCCTCTATGATTGCAACCAGAATTTGAAGATACTTGAATATTCCCTATGTTTTCTCATCTTTGTAGTTTTATTATGGTATAGAGATTCTGCGTTAGGTTTGGGTATTTGTGTTCAAAGTCTAGTGATTCATTTGGTTTTTTTTGTATCCTTTGAAATCGGTCTGTTCACCACATGGAAAGCTATTAAAATCGGCTCCATCACAAATTAAGTCAGAGCTAGCAATAGGTTTTGGGTCAGAATAATAAAAAAGACAAAATTGGAATATAAATTTGTAGGTACTGCAATAATGTAGTAGAAAAAAAAAACAGTAAAAGAGGATTCTGAATAAGGTAAGCCTATGATAAATCTAACAGAGTAATGCTGGTGTCATGTAGGTACTAGCTTCCTATGACCTAAACAGACGAAAAATAAACACTAAACCGAACTCAAAACAACGGGCATCCGCATAATTACAGAACCTGCGACTAGAATGTCTCCCGACCCCCACCATAATTCCGGACCCTTCTTCGAACTCATTACCCCCCTTCCTGGACATGGGCAATTTCTAGCACAGAAAAGATTCAATTCTTAGGTCCTCGAGTGCTTCTAATATATTATTTATTCTAGCGCGCAAGTTTTTCACCAAAGGTAATAATTAAAGTCATAAAATGGCGAATGTGCATTAATAATAACAATTTAACATACTTTGATTGGTTAATTGGTAAATCTAACTATCTCACTTGTGTTATCACGCTAGACCTAGAATGCTTACTGGCTCTCAATCAAGGCAGTAGCCAGCAGTCCAGCCTGAACACAATCTGCGTTTGGTGACAGTTTTTCAAACTTGAGGGTGGTAGCTAGCGAGGCCGGTACTCGAGTACCCTACCACCGTGTTGGGAATTTGAAAACGGTGTTACCTTCACCGGAAGCTCAAGCCAATGGTGGAGGTGGAACTAGCGTCTGTTAGTTTTACAGCTTTCGCTCCCATCGCTGAGCTATCATCATTTCAAAATATTTGTCAACTTATTGATTGTGTACTCTTGAGAAGGTAAAAAAGTTTTCAAGTCTCAAACGATTGTGCTTCTGCGGTCTTAGCCAGGTTATCTGTCTAACTTGTCGGTGGCAGTCCTATCCTGCTGTTGCTAGTCTGTGGTCTCCATTTGAGAACCTTTTGACCTCAACGGCCATCAGTTCTGCGAGCTTTGTGGCCTGCCCACTGCCACTTCAACTTGCTAATCCGCTGGGAGATTAAGAACTACAGTCACAGATAGGTATGTGACCGTAGTTCTTAATTTAGTCTGATCACCGTAGAAGTTTGCAAACTTCTACGGTGAGACTCTACGCGAGTCTCAAATGTTCCAGAACTATTTTATAAGTTAGTCTTATTAGGTATATTCATGTTGTTATTGTTAACGACAAATATTTTTCATTTTATTTAATACTAGCGGTAGCCCGCGGCTCCGCCCGCGTGGATGTCGGTTACCCAGGAAAGACACGGTCAGCAAAATGATTCCCAGGTCAATTCACAGACACCGACAGTAACATTGACGACGCAGTCATTATCCGCAGGCTGCACAGATTGTCTTTCTGTGTATGTTAAGTTGTTAATGATGAAATAATTCGCAACGGGCCGTGCAGCAGAAATCGTAATATTTTAATTTCGCCATAACTTCAAAACCAAACGTCCAATTTTAATCATTCAAAGACCAAATATTATCTCCATAAACTGTACTTAGTGATGAAATAATTTATTTTGATAAGGATTAATAGCATGAGTAAAATAAACGCGTTTAAATGTAGTAAAAAAAATATAAAAAAATGGTTGCTGTGCCTTACTCGACATAGATAGGTATAGTGTGTCGCGGACTTTTTTGTAGATATTTATAAGATCTACAATTAATTAGAACATTTTATGGTTCTATCTTTTATAGTTTAGGCAGCGTACGCAAAATAAGTAACTTTTCTGGTTGATTTTTTACACCTTGTGTCCGAAAAACCCAAATATGTTACAGAACCCTATTTTTTCCCAAAATAAAATATAGCCTATGTTACTCGTGGATAATGTAGCTTTCGAATGGTGAAAGAATTTTTAAAATCGGTCCAGTAGTTTTTGTGCCTATTCAGTACAAACAAACAAACATACAAACAAAGTTTTCCTCGTTTTCCTCTTTATAATATTAGTGTAGATAGATATACCTAGGTAGTATTAGTACAGATCTGTGTCGGCGTTATTAGTTCTTAAATAACTAAAGTTTGATAGAAGATAATACAGAATACAGCTACATAATGCCTACCTATGTGTCGACGGGAAACTAACACAACCCAATGACACGTGCATGTCTTTCTTATTTCGGGCCCATACACGCTACATCGATCGATTATTGTGTTTCGGTGCTTCGTTGTGTTTATTACCAAAAATATTATGAAGGCAACGGCGGCGGCGCGGCGTGGTGCAGCAGGGGTTGTTGACCCGGGGCAGCGTCACTGCCGCATGCCGCCTGGCACGTAAACAACAACTGCAGCGCGGGAAACCGCCTCCACTCCCTGCCATTCCCTAACCTACCTATGTTGGATAGAGGTACCTGCTCGCCCATTCAACCACATTTTGAACCTTCGGCACGCACGCACGCACTATGCTATATCCTGTACTATACGCTACCTGGCTATCCCTCAACGTGCCAAGCAATGCTTACACATTATATGTAGAGGTAGCTACTACGTATGTATAAATATGACCACGCGATATTATAAGGCATAAAATGTGTGACTGATTTTAATGAATTTTATCATTATGAATGATAAAATTCCTATTCCTAAGACCTATATAACACGGGAATTACTCACGTAATAAGTCAGAGGGTTCCGATTTATTACGTGATTAATTCCCGTGTTATGTAGGTACATTCATGATGTGTCAAAACCACATCATGATATGTCAAAACCACATTCAGTCATAGGTAGGCTGAAAAACAGCGTTATGGTCTCTACATTGTGGGAACACGACACATGCTGAGCCTATCCTTTTTGCCATAGATATTTAATTAATTAAACATGTCCTGTATAAATATTTTTTTTTTGGCAATAAATGATTTATTATTTTCATTAAAAAAAATATTTTTTTCGCCAGACGGACAACACCAAAGATGACAGCACTCATGCCGAAACGAAATTATTGTTTTATGAATGACTACCTACTACTGGAGTGGCGCAGGAATGATGCAACCGTACTCCTTAGTAACTTTATTTAGTCTGTGTCACAGGGATAGTTATCGCATAGATTAGGAACGGCTCTGCTCTCAACCTTTTCGTCCCCGCTTCAGGCAACATGTCGTCTCCTAGGGACCTACCACCCACAAACTGTTTGCGTACGTCGTAAAAATTTTAATACGTTGTAATATTTAAATTTGTACTAGGTATGTAAATCCCACTTGCACCAACTATATTGTAATGTGTATTATTATTGTGTAATGTAGGAAATCGCTACTTGGCAGGCAAAAATTGTGATTTGATCCGAGATTCTCGGATAATTTACTTGTAGGTATTATTTAGATCTACTAATATTAAAGTCCAGAAAAAACACGAACATGAAAGCGCGTTTTAAACGGAAACCCTTTTTAATTATTTGTTGATAATGCGCGAATTATACTTCGTAATCTTAGTATAGTAATACACATACATACTCTGGCTGTCTAGTGCGGTATAAGAGATAAAGCCAGCTGACAGGCAGGCGGACTCAGTGGAGTCTTCAGTTAGGGAACCCTAGAAACATAAATAATATCACCGTCAGCGAAGGAAAAAAAATACAGATCACCGTGATATTTGGCGTCTCAGAAACTCAGATTATTTACGTATTAAATTTATAGGTCGATTACGGCTAAAATTATGAAACTATATTTGAATATGCAATATTTTAAAGTACATATATATTTGTATATATGCAATAGTTATAAGTATTTATGCTGGTTGGTAAATACGTGAATCACAACAAGTTAATTCAAGGCCAAGCGCACACTCGGTGCGGCGGCGGCGGCGCAGTAAAATATTGTTTTTGGAACGAAATTATTGTTTTGATAAGACTTCAAGGTACGTAGATAGGTTTCTAGCGCAAACTGCCTTATCAATAATAAACACTGAATGTTTCACGTTTCAAACTTTACAGGTTAACATCAGTAAGAACATTACGTAGTTAAACCTATCTAGGGGGGGGAGGAAATTATCTCAATATGATACCTACTTCGGTTAAGTTAAAAATGATCTGGTCACCGGCTCATCCCAGTTTAGGCTTGAGCTCTCGGTAAATACCCTCTAGTGTTCGTCGGGCTAGCTGTCGCTCTTAAGCTAGTTTCAATTTCTAGTCTATCGACAGGCGATTCTAAGTTTAGTGTGATACCATTTGCGACCAAATTACCAACTCTCCAGATGGCCAACGTGTACCTACTATCTAGCCTCTTAGGCCCTACCTAATAAAAAAGGTACTTTCTAGTTCGTCCGTAGATCGATAACATTCTACAAGACCTAAGATTCAGAAAGTAGGTACCTGCCCACCTCTCTACTCGACACGGAATGTCACTAAAGCAAAGAGGCCCTAGTTAGGATAGGTACTTACCTACGTGTTATCAGAAACTGTTGTTTTCGATTCAAACAGCGTGACAATTTTTGCTTATCAAATCATTTTTGTTTTTGTATTCATTAGTAAGTTTCTTGCGTTACATAGGTACATTATAATATTAGAATTATTGTCATTTAATTTTTATATTTCATTGTATAGGTATAAGTACCTAATAACATTTAGCGTTTCCTGGCATCTCGAAGTTGTCGTATACAAACAACCAGAAAATCATGTCCAATTTCGAAAAATGGACAACCAATCGTCGAATCTAACTCGACTGGGCAGCATTTGAGAAACTCCGCAACTTTTCTTCTAGTATCGTCATTACCATGTCAGCCATAAGACGTCCATGCTGAACATATTCCTCAACACACGATTGATCTCCACAAGGACCGGTTGGAAATGATACGCACCCAACATCATTCTGCGATCATGGTCAGGTTGTCTGTCTACCTTGTCGGGGACGCGGACGCTTGCTTTCCGGGGTCGATACTTGAGTTGAGAACCTTTGGACTTCGTCGGCCATCAGTTTTACGTGCTAGGTATGTGACCTGGGTGCCAATTCTCTTATTTATTAAGACAATCCATTCATAAATGTGCGGTTTATCAATTAACTAGACATTTAAGAATTTTTTTAAGCTGTGAAACTGTATGTATCTAAGTAAATAAATAAATAAACCATGCAATAATCGTTCGAATGTTATCATTAATAAACTTGATATTCCGCTAAAATAACAATTGCATTCGATTGCATTGTAGACAATTGAATTGCGGTAGAAATTAGATCTGTGTAGCCATTACATTTATACTCCAAGTAGAATAGCAAAACTATAAAAAAAATGACGATTCATTGACAATCCAGGTATGAGCAATGTGTTAATAGAATTGATACCCTGCCCACTGCCATTTCAGCTTGCAAATTCGCTTTTTAAGTACCTAGGTAGGTATATCGGTGATTTTAGTTCTTCTACGGATCTCCTCATTTCTGATTCGAAACCCTTAGCACTGATAGCTTTCATCTACTCTTCATCTCCATAGCTCGTTATGCCATATATATTACCTTGCTTATCTCTGAGTCGCCTCCTGAGTTCGCTTGGATGTCTATTAAAATAATACAACACAAAATAATAACTAGGTATTCTATAGCTACTATAATCACATATTTAGAACAACAATTCAGCTCTAGCCCAATTAGGTTGTCGTTATCTATGCTGTATGTGTACCTATATGTTTACCAAACTTCTAAAATATTGTTCAGTTTGAGGTGTGTATGAGATGGTGGCATAATGAGAACACAATTACGCGTTATAATATTATGTAGAACTAGAAAAATATATATTGGGCCAGGGTTATCTATAGAAGTAGGTACATAACAGTCGACATAATGTTACTGTACAATATACAACGCAATTAGTATTTAGAACAGACTTCAGAGGCAGAGGTGAGGCGAGGCGGAGGAAGGCGGCAAAATCAGACAAGCAAGACGGGCTGGTTTCGCTTGGCATCGGACGCGCGCGTGATCCGCGACGTACACGGTGCGCAAAGGGCCGCGCGCGGGTTGTTTACACCGAGCCGAGCTCACTCACACCACGTGGTGAGCTCTAAGCATACACCTACGAGTACACGCCCGTCACGTGGTTCCATTCATTACACCTGTGTTTCTACTCGAATCACGAACTACACTAGACCGGATTAGCCAAGCCACAATCAGATCGAAAACAAATACGAAACGGTACCTGAGCTCGGCGCCTGCCGTGGCTATCTCTTCCTCACGATCCACAATTTAGTACACGATAAATCCTGGTGCACAAATAAGTTATCTCGCACCGCCACAGATCACTGGCTATTGCAATACAGCAATAATAACAACAACAACACTACTGTAAACACGGCACGCGATATAGCGGACAACACAAACACGTTATCACAAACGACGCGCGCGGGCAACTGCGGCGAAGCGGCGGCGCGGCGTCGTGGCGATGTGCGGTGAGGGGCGCAGCGCGGGACAAGCGAGCGGCCGCGTGCTGTCGAACGTCGACCCAGCCGAGCTGAGCCGAGGAATGCGGCTCGCCCGAACCCGAGCGCGCCCGTTCTCGCGGTATTTTTTTTGTCTGCCTAGTAAGTAATAGTTAATATTATAAGTAATAGATAATACCGTAGGTATCTCTATAAGTATAGTTTGTGTACATCACATCATTTGAACTCGATATTTAGTAGGATAAAACACGCATAAAGCTTTACGCAACTTAGGGATGCACACACTTGCAGAAATTACACATCCACCCTATTTCAGTCCCAGCACGACGTGAGATTCATTTTTACCGTACCATTATATTAAGTAGGTACCTACCTACCTAGGTATAGGTTCTTACGACCCTATTTCGTTCTAGTCTTACCAATTCTGGCAGGTTATTTTAGCACCTTTCCGCATTGCAGCTACGAGTAACATCGTAGTAGTCTAGTCTTATTAGTTGGTTAATTACTATGCTATACTCAGGAGAAAGTTTGGATGGATGGATGTTTGTTTCTCATACAGCGCCAAAGCGGTTGAACGGATCTATAATAAATTTGACACAGATAAATTGGAAGCACGGAATAGTAGACGAAGGGGAACATACATTTTTACCCTACTAAGATACGAAATGTTACAACTAGAATACGGAAACTAAAATTGCAATGGACAAGGACATTCAATATGCGGCATCGAAAAATGGAACAAAAACATAGTATTTTGGTACCCTAGAAACAGAAAAAGGAAGCGACGCAGAGTCTGAGGTGGAAAGACGAGATAAAGACGATAGCAGGAAAACTAAGGACAAGGAAAGCTCTAAACCGAGTAGAGTGGAAAGAAATGAAGGAAGCCTTTGCCAATGTTGGGCAAACAGACGAAGTTGTCAATGTCATCGACTCAACAGAGTCGTTAACTTACGTTTGTTATATTTTTGTAAATATCTTTTTTGCGTCTTAATAAAGGCTATTTTTGTACGACTTCTCTATATGTTTTTTTTTAATGTGTGTTCGCGAATAACTTCGTCGTTTATGAACCGATTTTGATAATTCTTTTTTTGTTAGATAGAGTATACTTCCGTTGTGGTCCCATTCAAGTTTCATCAATGTGCGGTTTTTGAGTTATACTCCAATAATTGAAAAGTGCTACGCGTATTTTGATGATATTATTGTCGCGGTTGAAGACATCGACATCCCGTGAGTAGCACAGGTCACTCACAAAAAAAAAAAATTTAACAAAAAATGCAACCGACTTTAACACTCAAAAGTGTGAAATAACTTGTCGAAGTCGGTACCATGAGCACAATATTGTGATGATAGTTACTTTTGTGTGAACTATCATGGTACCGACTTCAACAAGTTATTTCACACTTTTGAGTGTTGAAGTCGGTTGCATTTTTTGTTCACAAGTGATTAACAAGTTTTGAAATTCAAACGTTTCCAAAAAGAAAATCTACACAAAAATCACGATCTGAAACGTGATTTGACGTTAGACTTGGTATCCGTTTGTTTATTTATTGTTATCCTTAACTATTGAATAAATAATATTAAGTACTTACTGCATATCTCTTTATAAATGAACATTTTAATTCATCAAATGTTATTCATACAGCAAGAGACAAAATGTTTTTAAAGAATCATAAATATGTGTAGAGTATGTGAAAAACGCACCAGACAAAAGTAATGCCAACTCGCCGACGAATCGAGTGAAGCAACTGTCGAGTGATATATACTTCTTCTGTTCGTACATTTTTATATAAATTTATTATATACAAAAACAATGTAACTTTTGCGCGTTCAATGATTAATGAGACAAAGTTTTTTTTTATAATAATAAAAAAAAACAATTTTCGTCTTTGAAACCTTCGCTACGCTCAGGGTTCTTTTCAACCAGTCGCTTCGCTCGTGGTTATTGCCTCAGATAGAATATATGGTTATTGCAATGCTGCGTGATGTCATGAAATGACAGGCATGAAAGCAGTGTCCCTCAACACTGCTTTTCACTCGGAACATAGATACATGGTACCAACATAAATATACCTACAACTTTTAATTTCGGTAAATGTACGGCTTACGTGAAAGAACTGAGGTAGGTAACGGAAAAACTTGGCCTACGCGGGTGAAGTGAACCGGCTGGGTGCATCTAGTACCATGGGCGACGGCAGCAGGTTGCAAGGGGATGCACTTGCACCCCCCTGTCAGGTAAATATAAATAGTTTTTTTTTATTAAGTTACTGCTTGAATAAAAACTGAAGGCCTCTAGATTGCTATTATGCAGATTTGTTATCACCTTGTCAATAAATTCAGTATCCTCACGCCTATCGTCGTTGCATAAACGAATGACGTAGGGAACACTTGACATGGATCCAGGAGCAATGGGATTATGATATAATTTTATTTTGCGATGAGTCCCGGTTTATATTTTGACCTTATACGAGAAGGGTATGAGTGTATCGTCCCGGAAAACCTGAAAGGCTGAGATGCATCCATGCCGGAAGTGCTCCCTTACAGTGGCTCCACAGTGACGGTATAAGCGGGTATTATGAAGAAGAATAGATTTTGTTCCTTTAGACAGCAATGTAATATTAGAATAGTAAAAACCGTACAAGTGGGAGTCGGACTGGCCCGCCGAGGATTCCTAACAAATATAGGAGGGTACATATCAAATATAGTTTTTTATTTACTTAAATAATAATGGTACTTTTATAATTTTTCGTCATAAATCGAAAGCTATAATTCATAATAATAATTTAAAATCTGTTTAAGCTTGTGCCAATGAAGCCTTTTATACGATACCCCACATGACAGGTTTAACTCAATTGAAAATATGGACCACCGACCCTGTTTTTTACGATTTAGTTACAAATTACAAATGTATAGTTTTCGGACTTTTCCCTACACTTGTAGTAGGTATTAGACACACACACACACAGTAGCGGTGTAAAAAAAATTTACTACCACACAGCCGTGGTAGTACCGGCCTAGAATAGTACTCCCCCATCAGATCTCTTCCCGCGGGTGCCGTAAGAGTCGGCTAAGGGACCACGTACCAGGAGGTGGGCAGCAGCACCTTCTGAGGATTGGAAATCATACTGCGCTCGCCAACCCGCCTGCCAAGCGTGGCGAGTATTGGCAAATCCCCCCTATATGGGGGAGGCTTCTGTCCAGCAGTGGACGCACATGGCTGAGAGAGAACACACACCACTCTGAGAGTCACGTATAACTTATAACACCTTATCGATTTTGCGTCGGGGATTAATTTTTACCATAAATTCACCGTTCACTTAGATAGGTATTATTCTAGCAATTCCTAGGTTTTTCTGTGTAAATTTTGTTTTAAAATAACAAATACAGAGTTATTTATCGGCATAGTTTTTAATGTGTTTTCGAAAACTTTGTAATACCTTAGCCAGGCAATTTAAGTAATTATAACAAATTTTTGCCTATTTTTGTATATTTCTAATCTCTAGAAGCGTACAGGCACGCTTTTTGCGCTATCAATCAGAACTTCGATCAACAGGTTGGTCTTCAACAAACAACTAACAAGACCACACCTCTGCTGTAAATGTATGTATTTATGAATGTGATGAATGCTTCGAACGGGAATTACTCACGTGATAAGTCCGAGGGTTCCGACTGTAGTTTTAACTACATTAGGTGGTCTTTTTCAAGAATAATACGGGGCGCTCGCGGACGCGGTCGCGGTTCGCCTACTACAAATTTATTTTATTTCATCATTTATTCCAAAAAAACGATGTCTATATACCTAATACGAGAATTACAAACACAAATTAAAAATAAAATATTATATATTATACGATATCGGTGGGTACTTTTTATAATATTGAGAAAAATCTTTAAAAAATACAGGTGCATGAAGTCGCTTGTTCCATTTTTTGTCAAAAAATTACTTATATTGTTGCCATTTTCGAATTTTTTAGCTAGAGAGATGGATATCGTTTCTTTTTATTGTCATTAAAAATGTTTATCATCCAAATCACTGAACGTTTAGAGGTCAACGGAAACTTCATTATCTGACTAATATGTAGGTACATACCTTGGCCATTGGCCAGTACTTATACAAAAAACGGTTAAGTGCGCATCGAGTATCGAAACAAATGTATTACTGAAGAGGCGCCCGAAAATGCAACGTGAGTAGGTAGGCGAATAACACGACTTTATTGTAATAAAATAATAATAACTAAATACAATACTGCAGTTAATACAATAAAATTTGAGGAATCCGCTAGCTATTGGCAGCCTATAGATAACTCAAATGCTCTAACCCGCTACCGGCTGGCAGCGTGCCCAAAATGCAGCATTGAATTGCAATGCTGATTCGTTGAGCCAAATATGTGACAGCATTTTGGTCATATCATTATCACACATAATTACATGGCTTGACTAGTATTTCCATCGTTATATAGCGGATTTTCAATTTCAAGATCGTCGTGATCAAGAAGCATGACGACATCAGGAAATACGTTTTTTATAACTTGGCTCCTGGTTTTAAAATTAGTTAAAATATTTTTGGAATTTTTATGCTCCTCTGACTTAACACCTTCTTTTATTTATGAAAAATTAACAAAGAAAATGGATCGTTTATTCCAAATCAACACACATTAAGGGTGTAACTATCCTGGGTTCCAATTATCTTATTTATTAAGACAAGCAATTCATAAACAATGCAATTGAAATTCAAATATAAATAAACCTGGTATTCCGCCACAATACCGATTGTGATTTCGCAAAAAACAATTTCATCTCGTTTGCGCGGTTTGCGGTATAAATTAGACTTGATATATACATTAATGTATATACATGTAATGTAATATACATTAATGTATATATCAGTAAATATTTTTTAAAATCTTCTTTTGTGGTGTTTCAATAAAGTGTTTATCTATCGAACTATCTATATACTAGATAGAATAGACTATATAGAATAGCAAAACTATCAACAACGACAATTCATTCTCAATTTATGAGCAATGTATTAGTAGAATGAATACCCTGAATGTTTCTTGTTCTTACTTTACCTATATCAATGCGCTGTCGGCTATAAAATCACATTAAATAAAATAAAATCACAATCAAATTTCTCAGAAAACAGTCAAAACTCATTTTGGCAGAATTTTGAAGAATACTTTTATCGTATCCATTCAAAACTAGACATCAATTTAAATTAATAATCCGTTCTTCACTGTATTTATTCATATCTTACAGTTATACCCCCTTATTAATAAACATTGATCAAGCTGCGAATAGTAATTCAGTGTTTTGTTTCTTTCTTTCAACGTCAAACTGTTATTATAAGCGATAAAGACAAAACATAACATAACTATTCAGAGGTTATGCAACGTTTATTAATAAGGGAGTAATTAGAGTTCGAGAATTCGAAGGATTATATTACCTGTCTAAATCGTAGCAATAATTTCTGACAGTGATTTATTTCCTATTATTAAAATAGCTATTCAGTGTGATATCCTGCTGATATTATAAATGCGAAAATTTGTGTGTATGTGTGTATGTTTGTTACCTCTTCACGCTCCAACGGCTACACCGATTTCGATGAAATTTGGTATGGAGATAGCTTATACCCTGGATATAGGCTACTTTTATACCGGAAAAAGTATAGTTCCCGTGGAATGTTGAGGTAGCGGGAAAACTATAATCCACGCTGGAGAAACCGCGGGGCGCTCTCGTATCTTATATGAACGAGGCCAGTAATGTATGCCCTCCTAAGTTATGTTAATTAATTTTCAATACATTGATAGAGACCGAGGGACGGGACGACGACAAGCAAAGACAAAAAAACGGAATCAACCTTTTCGAAAGTGCATTAAATGAGCAGGTCGTGCCCGCCTTCAGCTTTATAGCTTCAGGATATCTCATCGCCTCATACCTACTGGTAGGTACTTCGGTTAACTCGAAGGCTTTGCACATTGCAGGATTTCTCTGCTTGGATGCATCCTGTCACCTCTCTTCGCAGCAGTCCGTCAAAGCTGCCGACTACAAAAAACTCAGGGAGAAAACCGCAACACGCCAGATAATGATGATATCAGTTGGGCTGTGGGACTATGGTCCCACTATGGAACGAAATGGTATCCTCCGTGAAGTTGGTACTATGATGAAAGGGCACTCAGCCCTTGGAAATTGATTGTTGTAAAAGAGTAAACATTGCAACACACCGTAACGATTTCCGCGAGCATTTTGGGAACTTGCCTGCTACCAGCAGGCTTCCCTACATTAAAATATAGTAGGTAGTTGTATAAATAATTTTTCACCACACTAGCTGTCAATCGCCAGTTTTACTTATCGATTTCTGACAGGAAAATCCTATTTTGCACTCAGTGAGTCCTTAACGTAGGTAGCAAAGGTTTCCAAGCACGAAATGCTAAAAAACTTTACCCATGATTGAAACAACAGCTTTCAGCAGCACACCTTGCACTAATTTGCACTTGCGCGCGGGGGGAAGGATTATTTCACAAATCTTTTCCAGGCTTCTTTCAAGTGCACTCTTCTCTGATTGTTCGGAGAGTTGACATTAGATTTGTCGGGCGCAGTCTCAATTTGAAAAATTGTGAACGTTATGACAATGATAGAATTTTCCTGTCCGAAATTGATGAGCGATTGACAGCTAAGTAATTCTAACTTTTTAGCCAATACCGGAATGCATTGTGCACAGTGGGTAGCATGTGCTGAGTCAATTTCAAGTCCAGTACAAAAATGTACTGGACTTGTAACTTCTTATATTGTACTTACCTAGTTTGTTTCAATTTAGTACTGGGCAGCACAGCGATGATTCCAGCCAAATGGCAAGACAAGAAGAGTAGGTAGGTACCTCCAAAATTTAGAGGCCTCTCTTTTACATTTTTTGGAAAATATCGCCCCTAGATCTGTTTGCACAACTTCCTTCAGGTAATTAGAACAATGTTGTTCACACTGTAGGTACTAAATACAAGTACTCACTAATTATGTGACATTGTCTCTGTTAAGGCGATGCTGCTAAGAGGTGGTTGGTGACATTTGAAGCAGGTCAATTAGCAAAAATATGTAGAATGGCACTCAAGGATAGTTGCTTGAACACACTACACACCTGAACAGCTAGCTCACTCCATAGTTACGGCCGCCAATCGCGTTTCGCACAACATAGATTTCTTTACCTATACCTTCCTCAAAAATAAGGCGATTACGGCGACGCGTCAGTGTGGCTAGTCGCTGCTAGCTATGCGCGGCGGCCAAGAAACACAGTAGGTATGCGCCAATGATATTATATGTCTATAGTAAAACATTGCCTTCAGCAGGATCTTGAGTTCGGGACATTCGTCGTAACGTAACGTCGCGGACTGGTGCGAGACAGAACAAGTTGTATGTTCTTGTCTTTAATTTTAATTTGAAAACAATAGAAGAATGCCCTAAGCAATTTTATCGTGATTCCTGATTTGAACCAAAAGACAAAACTGTGAATGATGACAGCAACCAAATCGATCCACATGGATAGAACCAGGATAGAAGTGTTCGCACGAAACTCATAATAACAACATAATATATACACAATGTTTATCTAGCTAGACAATATCATACATGATTGGATGGACAAACAATCAGTCCTTCGATTGGGGGCGATTGGGGTCAAATTCAGATCGAACCATCGTCCATTGAGGCATGGTTTGTATTATCTCGCGACGTTACATCATCTGCAATGACCTTAGAAATATTATGTCTTGAACGTAAGTTTTCTGTGGCGCCATTATTTTATGCTATATAATATAGTAGATAAGCATAAAATAACGTATATATTTTATGGTACCTACACTACTCGCTGTCCTCTCGCCAATTCACTGGCCGGTTTTACAAGAGACGAAATGTCATCATCCACTAAGCCTTGAATAAACAAAATGATTCACTCAAACATTAATGAAAACAATATGTACAACATTGCGGTATTCATATTTTTTACTTAGAGCTTTGTAGTTTTAAACTAGATATCTACTTATTCTGAGTGCATAATCCTTACCTTCGCTTCCCAAGATACTATGCGAGTGTCGATAGATACGCGTGCAAATCGCCGAATTAGCTATGTTATAATTATAGTATAATAATTATAAGATCCTACTGTAGAATGTGACGTCGCTGTGGCGCAGTGGTTAGTGTCAGTGACATGACTTATGTGTCTCCGGGACCCTGGTTTCGAATACCAGCAGGGGCAAACATTTGTGCGATGAGTGAAGATGTTTGTTCCGGGTCTTGTGTGTTTGTGTGTGTCCACGCCTCCCGCGACACAAGGATTCCTAGTGCGGGGGGTGAGTGTGATAAAAACAAAAAAAAACACGAAACAAACAAAAAAAATGTTTATCCCATCCCACTAATATTATAAATGTGAAAGTTTGGATGGATGGATGTTTGTTACTCAATCACGCCAGAACGGATCTGGATGAAATTTGGTATGGAGATAGCTTATACCCTGGATTAACACATAGGTTTATTTTAATCATCACCATCATCACCGATTTTCATCACCACGAGGGTAAAACCGCGGGGCGCAGCTAGTTGGCCATAAACCCATAGACTTGCGTAGGGTACCCCTATTATTATGTCACTCAGTGACTGTTATATACCTTGAACTTTATATTATGTTTATAATGTGACCTATGGTTCCTTCAGGTTTTATTAAAACAGTAACTTATTAAAATAAAATCTATGTATTTTCTTTCCTGACAGGGAGGGGGTGCCCTTACACCCTGATGCCACCCGGCATCCATGGGCACAATCAATATTTTCTGGTTTCTTTCGCCAACACGTAGAATACCAGTGATATGCAAACTGACTGACTGACTGCATCATGACATGATATCTATATAGTTCACATACTCCCCTATCTATTTCCCTTCATCACGCCATAAAATGAGAACAAATTTACCGAATTTTTCCATAATTTTTATAACACTTCTAATAATTTGTAGAAGGATCTTACGAAACGAAACAAAAAAATGCACAATTTGGAAAACTCCGGAAAAATATAGTTCTTTACGGTAACGTGAAACACTTTACCAATGCGGGTACCCTCAGCAATAAAAAGGATGGACAAAAGTATTTTTAGACTTCACATACTAAAGGGCCAGCATCAAGAGTACTCTATACCGACGCTCTTGTATGAAAGGTCTGATGAGCGCGGATGAAACGAAAGAAGTGTGTTAGGATCGTAGCATTTGGAAGGCTGTGGTCTCTGCCTATCCCTACGGGAAAGAAGCGTGAATATATGTATATTATGTATGTATGTACATACGTGTATAATGTATACCTAGCGTACTTTAAGATGTTACAACAATACGCGTAAAAACCCTTTAATGTGCTAGTACGGTACGAGGGTTCGTTTTTACGCGTATATATCAACGACTATATTATAGTCTTATTGTTTTAGGTCGGTACGTACATTACATATTTTACGTGGTGTCTTTATAGGGATATTTGGTAGGCCTACAAATAGGTATTCTAGTATGTTCTCCTACACCCACCTCCCATATTTCTATTGTAATTTTGGTATGACAGTTAATCATTAGCGTGAAGTTTAAATAAACTGGTGGGTCTCATTAACATTTAGATCAATAATATGGCAGAAGGACGTTTGCCAGTTCAGCTAGTAATATGATAACATCATGTTACAGTATAGATTCACGGGATGTCTAAATCTACAGAAGATAAAATAATTATACGAGTAGAAACACAATATGCAACGAGATTTTGTCAAAATAGTGTTGTTGTTACTGAAAATTAAATTCATTCCCAAAGGATAGAATAAGCAACGGCTATAAATATTTGCATTATTTATTTATTAATCGGCAGTATGTACAGTAAGATAATGTAATTCTGGTTCATCAGTGTCGTAAACTTCACTCAAAGTTTTTAGGACAAGGCCTTGGATATAATCGACCTGAAACAAAACATAAGTCCATCAATAGCCTTATACTGCAATAAGGACGGAGATGATCACTCCGTAGCAATAAACGAGAAATTATATCATTGTATATATACCAGTATATATACGGTATATAACGATTTGGGAGAAAATATAAAACTATACTTTGAATCAGGGCCTGCCTTCGCTCGATGCGTTACCAACTGCAATGTTGGTCTATGGTCTATATAGGTGATATGCAAAGTAATGCATCGTTTATTTACAATATTTTTTTAAGTTTCAAAAATCAAAATCAATATAAGTCAAGTTTCTTTGTAAACTATTGTAAATATTGTATTGGCTGTGTGATTTTACCTTTGCTCTGCCATCTGGTTGAATTGAATGTACTAAACGTGTCTAAATTAGTAGAATATAATAATAATATAATAGTGTAGATCAAAAAGTAAGTTTCGATTCTTACTACGCTCAAGATCCGGAATCCCAATTACTTAACCCTACCCAAAATAGTTACACCCAATATGATTATCTACATAATATTTTATTTATAAATAAAATAAAAGAGCATCGGTTTAGACTGACTTGCACAATGCCCTGCACAATAATAAGTTAAATTCCCGTAGTTCAAGTCATTAACCTGATCGCGAGGGCAGTATCCATCGTCGGTAGAACGGGCGACAGTGATCAACACTGGAGGTGGCAAATTTTCGAGAAGTGGCAACAAGGCATTTTTCACCAAATTTTCTATTTCATCTTCTGTACTTATGTGATATGGGAGACCCCCTTGATCCCTCGTGCATCCACCAGCGAACACCGCCCACCAGTCTGGTTTCTCATTCAAATTTTCCCCTTCTGATTTCACTACGGTGACCAATTCTGAAACCTAAAAAGATAACAATCTTTTATTACGATATAACCTCACCGAAGCAACGCACTGCTGCAAGACACAATATTAATTAAAATCTATATACATAAAAATGAATCCCTATTTCAGTTTGTCACGGCATCATGCATGCAAAGGAGCTGCATGGTGGTACGGTACTTTCGAATACCCGCCTGGCTAGCTACCACCCTCAAGTTTGAGAAACTGTCTATAAAAACACATAGTGTGTTCAGGCAGCAGTCCTTGAGAGTCAGTGAGCATTCTCGATCTAGCGTGATAACATCTTCGACCACATCGTCACTGACCATCAAGTGAGATAGTGGTCAAGCGCTAGATCTATGCAGTATAAAAAAATTGGTTGTCTGTAAAGTCGGTTTACGGACGATAGATTTACGTGATAACGACATAATCATGTATGACTTTGACTTTGACATTGACATTGAAATTGACCATTGACCATTAACCATTGACCATTGACCATTCACCGTTACGCGGAACGTTACTATTTTTCATTTTGGCATTCATCAATTTATAAAACGTTATCACGTCAAAAAAAGGATTAATTTTGTTAGTCGTTTGTTAATACTAGGAAAAGGTTCTTATGAAAGCAAAAATCAAGAAAGTTGCGCCAAAATTAGAAAATTTAAGAAAAAATAATAAATTATATTCTCTAATGTCGGTACAGTCTTAGTGCTTTTGACAATATAAACTTTTTCAATGTCACATTATAGTGGTTTTTTATTAGTATGTGCCAACTGACATAGGTAACTGTAATTTTTTTGACAGTTGGCGAACTCAATATTCACAGCACATTCATCGTTAAACTTTTCTTTCAGAGAGGAGTGTAGGCCAAAATGCAATACGTGCTAGCGGATAATGGAGTTACACCAGTCGGAGCCCGCCATACCGTTTGAGACATAATAATAATAATAATAATAAAGAGATAATAATAATATAAAAAAATAAATGATTTTTGCTGGACAAATTTGTTTGTAATCATAAAAGCGAGAACAGATAAAAATCTGTTCTCATCGTAATATCCCAATACATTTTGGTAAGGCAGTTTTGAGTATAAAATAGTAAGGCTTTGAAATAACATGGTTGGCATCTAATAGTTTCATTCCAGTAAAGTCATACAGATAAAATTTGATAAAAATTTAGATGGGACCTTGGAGAAGGACATAAGCTACTTTTTGTATGTTCCCCGTCGGATAACTGAGTTAGCGAGAAAAACCTAGTACACATAAGTGAATCCGCGGGGTGCAGCTAGTGCTATATAAATTTCGAAAAAGTAACGGTCAAACTAAGTGACAGTCAGTCCAACAATACATATAATAAACCGTGTTGTATTGGACGACTACCTTACATAATACCACCGCCCCCACGTGTCTCGGTCCATTCATAGCATATGAAGATTTAATTTATAGCTGTTTCAACTGTGCGTTAATTATTCAATCAGACAAAAGGCTACAATTAGAGCCCCCATTCTGAAAAGTAACGACACGAATCCTACCCAGTTGGGCCAACCCCATAATAATCCTAGATCTCCCCTTCCTCTCTTAGTAATTCTAGATTGGCGGGGACTATATTGACAGAATGACGAAAAGCTTACCATATCGTAAAGTCGTGACTTAGGTCCTTCGTATTTCTCCAGACTGTTGTTTTCCTCCAGATGCTGAAATAAGTTTTCGAGCTCGTTAAGTTGTAGTTCCCGCGATTGAACAACTTTCTCTACAGTTTCCGCTTCGTAGGTCTCCGGAAGTTCAAAATTAAATATCGGTTCCAAACGGTCGTATAAGCCCATGTTTTCGTACAAACCGAGGAACGGATTGCCCGTGCTGAAGAAATCCAGATCGATATCCAGAACGTAGGGTTGTGAAACGCTCAGATTTGTCGCTAACTTTTGTACGTGATTATTATCCGAGTTTTGGGAAATGTCAGAAAGTTCGTTAACAGTGAGCGTGAATACCTTCTTATTTATTAGTTTCGAAATATAAAGCGCATCTGAGAGATAATAAGGTTCCTTGCTGTCTACCCGCAGTAAGCCTGACGTAGGGTGGTCCCCGACACCGATTTTTCGAGTGCCATCAGAGATTTGTTTAGCCCAAGGTGGCCGAAGCCATATCACTCTATCGATATAGCCCGCTGCTGCAGCTGGTACTATCCAGTTTTCAATTTGCAAAAGCGGTAAAAGCTTTCTGCCCGAGCGCGCTTCTTCCCCTTTCAACTTGCGGTCTATTAGCATATCTGGATGTGCATCCAAATGCACTAATGTTGTTCCTTCTAGTGGTAGCTTTTTGCCTCCAATCGCTGAATATATAAATTGTAAGGCATCATTGTGTTCTTCCACTACGTAAATAGGAATCTTTTTGTATCGCTTCGTGGCCGGAAGTACTTCATCTCTGTTTTCTGTCATTGTGAACTATTTTGTCGATTGGCTTAAGGGCTTACTCATATTACAGTTCAAAATAACAACTGAAAAGAATAAACTTATATAAGATATAGGCA
This sequence comes from Apeira syringaria, assembly GCA_934044485.1. Lineage (NCBI taxonomy): Eukaryota > Metazoa > Arthropoda > Insecta > Lepidoptera > Geometridae > Apeira > Apeira syringaria. The sequence goes on from OW203659.1 coordinate 8,035,056, forward strand.
AGTTTATACCAGGGGGGACATATAATATAAATATGCATTGCTCCAACAAAGTAAGCATTTCTTTGCGTAGCCTTTCGAGTGTCTATCCAATCCAGGTCAAGGACAAGCAACGGAAAAACTCCGAGGGAGCTCGGCTATTTGTGGATTTTCAGCAGTTGTTAGGCAATGTTTACATTGTCATAGAATAGTAACATTGCTTGGACAGTGATAGAGTGGAAGAAAAACAAAGGGGCCACGTGTGTATAAGCGGACAAATACGTCATTACGACTCTTACAAAAATAAAACCCTTGTTTATTAAATTGATCGTATAAAAGGTGTCTTACATTTTTTGCATTGTACTATGATGCTAGGTAGTCGAAAGGCCTGACATAAAATCTTTATTAGTTTTAAGATATACTTTAAAAGTCCTCGCAGCTCACGTAGAATATCAGATTTATCGTTACATTACATCAAAAACTCTTAACATACATACTGTCTCGATGTATGTAATAAACAATCAACTCAATGTTTTGATCACTCATCCCGATTTAGTTTGAAAAGGCTAATAATAATGTATGAGATCATAAAGGTTATTATTAGTCACTCCATTCAAGTAAACAAACTCAAATTATCGGTAATATCAAACATCTCGAAGTATTCAGTACATACTTCCAGCGCAATAATAAAAAGGCGTCTCGGAGATCATTTCCGTGGTGTGGGAACTGCGCAATTTCATTTGACTCCATAAGGGTATAGCGGGGGTGTATACTGAAGGCATGGACATTATGTAATACATAGACAGTGCTCCAATTACGCACAGGTGCTAAGCAATTAATCGGCCATCAGTGATCTGATCAGGCAGTCAAACTATGCATACGTAATTATTAGAAAGCTTTTATTATTAATTATTATGTTAGGTATATACATACCTGGTATAAATATAATCAAAGTTATTAAGAATCTGAGTAAACATTAGAATCTAAGATAAAATAACTTGTGGGGATTCTTTGTCAATCAGATGCAATAGTTAAATAATATTTGCGTTTTTCTTCTTCGTGAACTTTTGTAAGATCTGATTGGATAATACGTGCATGACGCGGATTGAATAGCATCCCCAATTCTGATATTTCATAAAGTATCAAATTTAACCAAAGGCAGTACCGAACCTTGCCTAGTCGAAACTACTATGCCACAAATATATATTGATATAAAATGTTTGTTCCCTATACTACTTCTATTGCATTTGTGATCTTTGCAGATAATAAAAAAAAAAAAAAAAAAATAGCAGACAGAAACGGACACGCTATGGACAAATATAGTATATATATAAATATATACAGATAAACATTATATATACATATATACATTGTGTAAGCTGGATTCACAAACACTAGCTGCATCGTGCGGTACTTCGAGCTCTATCTCTATGGAATAGTTATTATAGCCAAGAGACGCCACTACAGCTTAGATCCCAGTTCTCGGCTTCTGATACTTTTTATTAATCTCACTAACAGGGTTGGCATACGCAAGGCCTACCGATATGCAAAGTAAATTATCAAAATGGTCTACCAGCTGATAAATATTTTTTCTGTTCCGTAGTCTGGACTTAAAGATATTGTAACTTCTACTGAGTCCAGGATCCGTTTTTAGCAATAATCGGGCAGGACCTGTGCTACTGCTTATTTTAATGAATTGTGTCGAAGGCATGAATGTTTCCATTAGCGTTCGGCAAACTTCCGGGTTGGTGGCGCGATGCGTAGATGCGCGGAACCGGGTGCTGCGGGCTGCGGGCGGGTGTTGTGACGGCTCTTGGGGTCGATATGGCACTGACGTCACTACGCTACTACGCGCGCCCAAACATACCCCTCCACAACCCGCACCCCACCCCCATGACCTATTGCGCCGCGCCGCACCGACCACCTGGGTCAAGGTGTGGAAGTACTGAACGCTGGACCCGCCCGGATGTCAAGATATAGCTGCACAGTTCGTCAAACGAGATCAACCCCGTTAAATATACGTATATTGTATACAAAAAGTATAAAAACCTAAATTCTACACCCATTCATATTGTTAAATTGAATGGGCTTTGTTATTAATTAACAATATTTTAGAATTATTGTTTACTAGCTGCGCCCCGTGGTGTTACGAGGTACGTTAAAATGGTACGAGGTATTGACGATTTTTGTGTCTTCCCGTCATCCCACGGAAACAGTCTATATTCTCAGGATAAAAGTAGGTTATATGTTATATACATATAGGTTATACATTACTCCACGGTATAAGCTACCTTCATTCAAAAACTTCATGCAAATCCGTACAGCCGTTTCAGCGTGAAAGAGTAACAAACATCCATACATACAAACTTTCGCGTTTACAATATTAGTAGGATTTGCTTGTATTAATGTTGTTTAGGGACTCAAAAACTACCTGACAGATTTCCATGAGGTTTTGATATTTAATAGCGTAGGGTACAAATTAAAAAATGCATTAGTCAACTTCTATACAAAATTTGGTATAAATCTAAATTTTATCACTTATAGATACATCGTGTAGATCAGCTAAACGTGAGAAGTAGGCACGAGTTCTATGGTATTTAATATCTATACAGAATTAAAGCACTCGTCGTGTGCTTGAGGATCCAGGCCCCAATGAAATACATGCAGTGAAAATGCATACATTGTATCAATAGAGTACCCACCATTCGTATTATTATTTTTACTGTTTTTAATACCTAGCTCCAATGATATTATATGTTTATATGAGGTAGATGTCGCACAAGCGCGCAGAAACTGAGGCGGCAAAATTAAGTCAGTTGTAGTAATTTTCATTGCGACGCGTATTTCAAGCGCAAGTCTAAACATATAGCTATCCTTTTCTATATTATTTGTACCTTATTATCTGTCGCAGTACGCATGTTTGTGTCGTAAAGGAAGAAAATCTGAGCACCACGCAGTATGAATATACCTCATCTTTAGTAAAACATCATTGACCTAGCTCTGTATATTATTTAATGAAAGCAATTACCAGTATCAGTTAGGTTTTTGTTTTTGTCTTTTATTGTAACATCTGTACTCGCATATAATATCTTTGTCTTTGTGGTAACAAGGAGACTACACAGTTAAGTACTCAAGTAGGTAAGTAGTAAATTTATTATGATGTCAAGACAACGTTAACTCATGTATCGTCTGTATTGTAAGCATACCTACTCGATATGATTAATTTATTTATTTTCTTTTATAACTTCTTTCTTTTTTCATTTATAATATACATATTATTACGGCCATTCTATATGATGTATTGTGAGGAACGGAAGAGACTGAGTCTCACAACACGGGATTTATCCTAGTGTGGAATTCAAAGCACATGGCAATGTATTACTCGTATTTTAGTTATTAAGTCAGGAAATAAATAAACTATTATACATATATTTTATATTAAAATTTTGTAGATACAAACTTTATGTAGATATGAGTTTTTGGTTTACATTAGTCGTTAACTATTTGATCATAGAAAATGTAAGGTTTTGAGAAATCTCCTCTCTAAGTGTGTTACTCAACACAAAAGAACAATCGTCGATTCATGCGTTTCCTTTGCGATTAAACTAGAGTGACTTGTGGTCACAACAGAGAAGGATTTAAGCAGAAAGCGTCCACGCAGTTCGACAGCTAAAAATAGATTCTTTTTTAGCAGTAATTACATTACAGTATATTGTAGTACTAGAAAGATTTAAAACCTTGCAATAGCACCGAAGAAACGAGACAATGTGCACGTAACGTGTGATTAGTTTTCATGCACGCAGCTATTCCTAAATCGCCTGGACAATACATTAGAGCCGATGCATATTCTATTAGGGATAAAGATTTTCTCGAGATTTCCTCGCTGCGCTCAGGATTCTACTATCACTCGCTACGCTCGGGATTTTACTCAAGAGTCATTCGGTCTGCACTGGATTCAAAACAGCGCACTTGCCGTAAAATATTATTTTGCTCCCTTGTGATACAATCTAGAAAGGAAGAAAGAAAATTATTTATTTCTGACTTATAACAACACTACATACAAACGAAAAAAGAAGGGCGCATTTAGGAAAAACATAGATATAATAATTTACAATTAGTAGAAAACATTCCGTTATCAAAACTAAATACTACTAAAAATATAAATTGTAGTGTTGCGCAATGCCAGAAATGAGTCCCTACTCAGCGTTATGCGAGGATTTGATAACCTTCGCGCTGATTTTCAGTAGGAACTCATTGGCTGACGAACACACAAGTGATTTAAAAAACAAACAAAACACAACAGACCATAAAGAAATATAATAATGTTTTTTTTTTTCTACTATTATCGTTCTTCACACATCAATAGCCCCCAGGTGCAATGAGCCTTTCGTTTGCAGGTCTATGAAATTCTACCAACCACTGGGCGGTACTAAACATCATCATCGTTATCTCAACGTTAGGACGTCCACAGCTGGACATATGCCTCCCACATTGATTTCCATGAGGACCGGACGGAAACGGCCCGCATCCAGCCCTTGCCTGCAATCTTAGTCAGGTCGTCTGTCAACCTTGCCGGTGGCCGTCCAATTCTGCGCTTGCCAGTCCGTGGTCTCCATTCGAGAACCTTTCGACTCCAACAACCATCACTTCTTCGAGATATGTGCCCTGCCCACTGCCACTTCACCTTGCTAATCTGCTGGGCTATATCAGTGACTTTTGTTCTTCTACGGTCTCTTCATTTCTGATTCGATGGCGTAGAGAAACCTCGAGCATAACCCTCTCCATATGTCGTGCGACTTTGAGCCTGCGCATAAGGCCCATAGTCAGAGACCAAGTTTCGGTTCCGTATGTTATCACTGGTAACACACTGATCGAAGACCTTCGTTTTCAGGCATTGCGGTATTTTGGACGAGAAGACATCGCGGATTTTCCTGAACGCTGCCCAGCCGAGTTGGATTCGACAAATCGAAACAAATTAAGGCTTCTTTTTCAAAGCAGGACTTACATGATTGGACTGTTTGTCCTAGGTAGACGTAATAGTCAACAACTACGAGAATAGAGTTCCCAATTTATACTGAGGCGGGCGACACATGGGCATTTGAAATAATTTTCGTCTTGTCCATGTTCATTTTAAGGCCCACCGTTTGGGAACCTCTGTTGAGGCCTTTGAGCATTGTGCAGAGGTCTTCCATCGAATCTGACCACAATATTGTTGTCAGCAAACCAAAGGTGAGTGATGTAGGTCGAGATGATTTGCAATGACTCTTGAAAACAGTTTGTAAACATGGCTCAGAAGGGAAATAGGTCTGTAGTTCTTCAGCAAGGTAGTATCACCTTTACTTATAGAACAACACCACTGTGCTTATGTTCAAAGATCTGTGAAGGACTTGCAGTATTAGTGAGCCACCCGCTTTCAGAAGCTCTGATGTGATTCTGTTGCCACCCGGAGCCTTGGTGTTCTTAAGATGCTTCAGAGCCATCCTAATGTCGTCAGGCTGATTTCTGGGATATCTTCGGTATAGTGTCAGGTTAGCTTGGCTCTTTGACCAAGCTGACAACAGGTTTAGCGACCAAAGAGTATAGCTGTCCAAAGAACCTCTTGAGCTCTACAAGCACCTCTGGTTTAGTAGACACTATACTGCCGTCATCTCTCTTCAGCTTAGTCATCTGGCCCAATAGACCTGTCTCTTGTCACCTTAGAGCTTTTTCTGCGTTCTATGGTATGTTTTACGATTTATATTACAAGTACAGATGTTGTATTGTAAGGGCTACCATATTTGTCTATTGAGATATATATATCTGTATCAATAATTTTTATTCAATACCTTGCATCTAGTAGGTAGATCTCAATTTATATGTAGAAAAATGTTGAAGTTTGTTAAAATTACATTTTGATATTTATACGCACCAAGACTCAAGCCTAACTAAACATGAAGTTATAAGTGGTACCTAATAAATAAGATCTTATGCTTTTTGACAGAAAGGAAGTTTGTAATGAACGTCCAAGTTTGTTCATAAGTCATGTCTGGTGAGTATTGTGATAATGATATTGGTGCAATATTATTAAAGGGTTTAATTTCCAAAGCAAGACAGTCAATGTGTGGTGTCAAATGTAACACTTTATTTGTACTTTACATACAAGAATGTTTGTAAGTTTTATGGATTATTGCATTAACAACATGCTAGGCGGAACTCAAATAATTTGAACTAACAATATTTGTAGTTTGTTACAGACTTGTTCTTTTAGATAGCACCCAAAACATATTATTGCAATATGAATCAATGAGTTCACCATGAAGTCTCAATTCAAACAAATATGATGTCAGTTACCTACTATAGTGATATGAAGAATATTAAGCAAAACATCTGTTATTTGGTACCTTCATTGAAACATCTATGTTATTGGTTCATACTCTGACTGGCATGTGTTGTGTATTTTATTTTAAATTTTATTTAATTAATATTATTTTAAATCTGCACAATGGTATGTTACTCAGAATTAGTAGGTACCTACTTACATTGTAAGTTTTTTCATTGTAACTGTAAGAGGTTATGAGCAGTGGTACCTTGTCAATCTTATTCCGAAGTGTAATGAAATGCAATGCGCATACGGTTAGGGTGAGGGAGCAGAAAATAACGAACTATTTACATTTGAGCAAGACATGGTAGAGAAATCATCATTCTCCGCCTGGCCTGACCCTATAAACTAGTCTATAACAAGTCAGAACCGCTTTCTAATCAGTGGTCAGAACAATAGATGATAATAATAATAAACAATGAACAAGACAAATGTATAAGTTCTGTGCGGTGATAAACAGATAAACACAAAATTATAACTTTACACAAACAGGAAAACAAACTATTTTTATCTGCGTACAATAACACATTCCTTTCCTATTCTCACAGATTTGAATGCGCATGTAGATCTCAATATAGATATTTATCTCCAATACACTAACAAATTCGTTTTATTCATTCGGCTTCTGTAAAATGTCATACATACATGCATCTGCATCCAGCAATCAAACATTTTGGGTTGTGGCCTTTTTCGCTTTCTAAGTGGTGGCCTTTCCAAACCAACCACATATTAGAGTGCCTTTCGCCACAGATTACTGAAACATAAGGTTTCCTTTCGCTGAATTTTGGCACAAAACATTGTTTTGTTTGTCACCGAGTGGAGCACCCCTAGAGAATGTAATACTACCGTGGAGCACCGAGCATATCACTCCGTTGAACGCATAGTTAAGTAACTCGGGATAATACGGGTTGAACGCAGTGATAAGCTCTGCTCTGTGACAAAACAAACTTTAATTGTAAGGTGTGTTCGAGATGGGCAAGTGACGTTTTTGTACAACTGAACCAGCGTTCTATTTGGGAATGTGGCAAAAACGATGTTGCCCAAATCGAATGACGCATCCACGTCATTTACACGAGAGCTGTCAAGTACAATTCATATGAAATGTTGAAATGAATCGTCGTATGACTTAAATATCCTCAGTCACAAATTAATAATTGAAATTTACTGATCATCTGCTTGTTTATCGAACACTCCAGAACGTTTGTTTTCTACTTTATCCGTGTGACTTGACATTGGCGAAATTGTGGCACCCCCGCACAAGCCATCAGAAACAAGAAGTTGAAGTTGACTTAAAAATGTTTCAATACTTTAATAAGCTTGAATCATAACGAGAATTACATTTTCGAACATCACCTTCCCATAGGTTAATGCATAGCAACAGACAAGAATATAAACGAAGATCCTATTCCATCAGAAACAGACCGCTGTTTCATTTTGACACATACTTCTTTTTTTATTTTTGGCCATATAAAAAAATTAATTGTGGAATATATTATGGGGTTATTTTATTTTTTCCAGTACCTATTACTTTATTTTGGACATCGTTGCACACGAATTACATTCACTAAGACTTAACATGCTGGGACACTATATAGTCCAGTCAAATAAACTTTTAAATCAAAAGTTTATTTATTTATTTATTTGGGTGGCTTACAGCTAAAGTTACAAATTAGCACCAAACCAAACCAACAAATATTATAAGGAAGAGCCATTTACAAGCCTCCACAGATAATGGACATACAGTAATAGTAGATTAAGTCTAGAAAAATAGATACAATTTACAATCCAAAAAAACTAACTAATGTCGTAAGGTGTTGGTTAGTGCCGTGTATATTGACGCCGAACTACTCGCAAATAAATTTCAGCCTAAAGGCTGCATTTTTTATATTATGTAGTTTTAATCGTACAAAAAAAATGTGTGAAACATTTATGGGTGCGCAAACACCGGCAAGGGTTGAAATTTTTTTTTTAAATTTCTTTTCTCAATTACTCGAAAATAGTAAAAGGTAGAGAAGAAAGTTCTGAAGATTTATAAAGCTTAAAATTTTACATTAAAAAGGTTCTGACTTTTTTTCCTCCAAGGAAATAACTCCGCGTAGTTAACTTCATCGATCAATATCAAAACTGTAACAACTGCTATAAAAGTAAAAGAAACGATAGGAGGGGTATATTAGAATGGATTATACGATAAACGGCTTAGTATGTGTTGTTAACGAAATTGTATTATAATAAGGGTTTTTAAGACACGAGTTCTGCAATCTCGGTTTTATTCTCTACTGTTTAGTCTATCTTTGACACATCTTGCGCTATGCTTGTGTTTAGTCTTTGAACTTTTAATAATTAGTTTTTCAATGATTAATATTTACTTATGGGTTTTAAGTCGGTATTTGTTATTAGGAAGTTGATTTTGAAAAATGCTCCGAAAATACAGTGTTAAATTTTGTTGGCATCATATCTCAAAAGCTAAGGATCTCCGCGGGGAATGGAGTGGTACCCGGAATGAAAGTCACAATTAAATCTAAATAGAACTTTATTATTATCTAATATGTATTCTGTTACACATTGGAGAAACATTCACATCGCGAGGGTCTCATGATTCTTCACAAACGAATTTTAATAATTGTAGAAATTAGAAATCAGATTCTATCCTCAGTAATGTAAAAAAAAATGTTAATTACAACTTTGAATCACCATGTGGACACACTATGATTATGCCTTATTAGTATAAACATAAACGCTTAACAGCTTGCTTTTCAATAAAATAAAAATAATCTGCAATTTGCACATGTTGATATAAATGATTTTTATAATTTTCCACACTTATAATTAATAATTACCTATAATATGTATGCCAGTTAGATACTGTCAACTGAAACTTAGCCTATTATATCATTAAGTCCGAAGTGTCTATTTCATATCAATCAGTAGATTTCATCTACCTCCTGTTGTTGCCAGATTGATTATTATAATTAATGCAATGACATATAAAGATACTTATAATCTAGCGATTTGTGAAGGCAAAAGTGCGATGAGGTTAATTTAGATTAGAAAATAATACTTACCCATAATAAGTGAACTAAATTTTTTGTACTTGGTTCACTACAGTAAACAAATTCATAGAGATGTGTTAGACAAACCTAAACTGATTGTTACACAATAGTAAACTACTTATAAGTATAACAATATGAATCTTATGTTTACCTCAGAATACAATACGTACAATTAAAAGAACATAATTATAGCCAGACTAATGAATAGATAGCCGACAAGAGCATAATACGAGAAATAACAAAAAATCGTACAGCTGTCACAAATAACATAAAATGTTCAGAAGTAGGTATGTACCTATTTCATATTCAATTATTTTATATAATATTTTCCACAACACAGGATTTTCCACAAATTACCTACAATTATATATATTCATAATTATATCCTATTTTGTTATTTGAACTTAGTTTTATTTGGGTTTAGTATGAGGCTGAATATATTGCTGACACTGTGGTTGTGTTCAGAATTACATTATTCCTGGCTACACAAAGGCACTTTTTTTATTATTAAATACTGTGTTGGGATTGCAACAAATGTTCCCTACACAACCAGTTCCCAGCTAAAACTAATAACAAGCTATAAGAAAAACAGTAATCGGCAATCATATTACTAATGATATGAAGGATAAATTTAGTAAACATACAATACAAAGTTATCAAAGTGATGTGGAGTCATACCGAAAATGAAATAAGTTTGTAGTTCTAACTAAAATAAAAGATCAGAACAGTTAATTAATTTAGAGTAGGGAATACCATCACCTTACTCAGAAGGGACTTGGTCAGTACCAGTTACCAGTCAGTAATACTTTCAGCCCATAATTTATAATAGTAAAGGTGCGCGGTTCGCCCACAATACGAAGTATTCGGAGTTAGTCCAGCGAAGCACCGGCGTCGTTGCGGCTTTCCGCGTTACATTATACGGCAGTTCTCGTCTCCCTCCCGAATCTGCCCCAGCTGAAAATAATAGTTTTTTTTTTTAAATATGAGCGATTGCGAGCGGCGTTGCAAGCTGTTTGATTTTCTGCTGCCAGTGTCGCTCGGAGATCCTTATAAATACAACATAATATATTGTGAGACATGAGTACCTGTTCGCGACGCGGAAACTTGTGAGCGAGCTCGCGGTGCCGCTGCGCGCTCGTGCTCACCTGTCGCCGTTGGCGCTCGGATATCGCCACTTCCTGGAGTATAAATGCACGCCACACCTTTAATTATTTGATTCTCCTTCACTCGAGACAAAATCAAAGTTGTCGGTTCCGGAGTGGTGGTATATCTCACCAACTGTCGCCACAAGTTCCTTCCTAGTATCAGCAGGTACACTCATGGAGTGGACTATCCCGTCCACTTCACGAGTGTACCCTGTTTTCTCTTTTTTTTTTTTTTATATCCAGTTATCATTCTACTATGCCAAATCCACTACTACATCTGAATTATTGGCATCGGCTCAGCCTCGCACCACACTGACTCTGAACATGAAATTACCGGACTGGAGTTAACACCCAGAAATGTGTACCACTATATGGATGCTAGAGGCGCGAAGAGATGCATGCAAAGGCTTAAGAGAAGCGTAAGCCACGAAAGCGCTACTACTAATGTTATTTCACTCTTAACTAATAATGGCCTAATTCTGTTAACGCTCAAACTATTTAAAATTCACGTATAATTATTGTAAATTTCAATCAATTTAAATTTATATTGCACGATCATGAGCACAAACCTCCTGTTCAGTGTTTAGCAGCGCCGTGGTGAAGGTATCGGCCACGAACCACTTCTGTCCCTTCAAGACGATATCCTTGGGCGGGTCGTGGACTGCGCCGCAGTCCGCCGACCACACCGTGGAGACGGCGCCAGGCTCCAGCTTCACGGTACGATGGAACTTGAATAGCGTCTCCTGCTCGCCTGCCTTGCGAACGATCTGGTAGCCACCGAGACTGAGTTCCTGGACATATTAATGGTGTTGAAGAACAAAATATTTTTAAACTAATAGCGCCCCGCGGTTTCACCCACGTGTATTACGGTTTTCCCGCTACCGTTATTATCCCACGGGAACTATACTTTTTCCGGGATAAAAGTAGCCTATGGTGTTATTTCAGGGTCTGACCTATCTCCATAACAAATTTACTCGAAATCGGTGCAGCCGTCTGGGCTTAAAGGAGTAACAGTGTTTTTTTACTTATTTGCGAAACCCAAAGGAGAAGTAATTATTTTCGGGATGAAAAGTAGCCTATGTGTTAAGTCAGGGTCTAAACTATCTCCAGACCATATTTAATCGAAATCAGTGTAGCCGTTTGAGCTGGAAAGTAGCCTCTCACTTAAATTATTTGAAGTTACAGTACCAATTGATGAGGTGAACTGGCTTCCCCATGTCCTCATAATTTTCTATGCTGGATTTTTATATTTTTACTTTCGAGTGACTATAGTTGAGTACATAGTTGGATAGCTACACATCTTGAAAAAAGATTTATCCAGACAGACTATGGCTATCTTCATTTGTATCTTAACATGACAAACCTAAGTAAAGTAATAAGGAAAGCCAGCAAACTGTATTTGTTACTCTCGTCTTTTCCCATTCAAGCCATACAATATAGTAAAAAGACGAGTAAGAGAAGATCAAGAGATCAGATGCAACCTTCGCTCAACTCTTTTCATAAACATCTTGACAAAAGTGCCATAAAACTAGGTCTTAGCCACTTCCAAGTTTCACAGGCAATCTTATCCATGCTAGTAAAACTGTTAAATATAACAGAAAGTAAAAAGTCCATGCCAGCTCACCTTCTTCCCCTTGTTACGTATCTTGACAAAGGTGCCATCCGGGCAGACTTCAGCAACTTCCAAGTCTCCCTTAGCACTGGAGGTAACACTGAAGTCCTGAAGACTGCGCTCCTCGGTCTCATCTAAGAGGGTCCGTTTCCTGGCGGCACGAAGAGGCGTGGCTCTACGAGAGGGCGTGACACGAGATCCACTTTGGGACGCGCTGGCGGAGACGCTGGCCGAGCCTGAAGCCCGGGATTCCCGTCCGGGGGACTGGGTGGTCAAGTTCAGTCTGGACAAAAAACATAACTTAGGTTAAACAAGAATTTAATATTCAAAAGTTTAAGTTCAAAACCCATATCCCTATAAAATCCCTGTACTATTGATGGATTTTACAGATTAATCTAATAAAATACATGTTTTGAAATAAAAAAGACGTGTGGCACTCGGGGACTGCCGCGGTAAAGCTATTGCATAGCATTTTTTTTATCAATTTATGCAATTAATATATTAATAACTTATGCAGTAACGCCGATCCAACCAATGCCACCTAGAGGAGAGTTGCTGAACTAAACAGACAAGCGTGATATTTCAAGTCATTAGAAGTTCTGCTATTCATCGATAGATGGCAAAACTAAAAAGTATCACCGCTGTGCCGGTCGGAGTGGGGGGTGTTAGGTTATTTTCGTTACGGAATTACTGGATCCGATCTCCACGCTCAAGGCCCGCGATAGAAGCTATGCAATAGCTTAAAAAAAAGTTGAATATGTTTGATATAAACGGCTATACAATATATAGTAAAGGAAAAATATTCCAAATAAGATTTTCTTTTCGTTGTTTGTCAACAACTAATGAAACCAAATTGATATTCTATATCTAAGACAAGTTCTGTTCACTGAGGGACCAGGCTGGACGGTTTATTAATGCAATACACTATTCTGTTCCCAAATTGGGTTCTTGTACTCCAGCAATATCTTAATAACTGTTTTAACAATTGCATTTTTTCATTCATTTTTCAATACCCAATACATCGCATTAATATCGAACTTCCTACTAAAGAGACCAACTAAGTCCGGTACATTGTTTACTTGATATAACAAAGGCAACAAGTTTACCTGTCCTCTTCACCCTCGAGCAGAGCGCGATAAGTGGCGATCTCGTAGTCGAGCGATATCTTGATGTCCATTAGAGTGGCGTATTCCCTCAGCTGCGCCGCCATCTCATCACGAAGTCGCGCCAGCTCCTGTTCTAGCGAGGCGAGATCCTCCGCGTGACGAGCGCGCTCCGACTCCAGTTGACGCTCCAGTTCGCGGCAACGGTTCTGTTATACAATTCAGTTCGATACACAAATTACGGTAACGTTCAAATTAAAATATACTAACCCCGACAGCTTTTGTGATGTCTCGCAACAATTTGGGTGGAAAATAACACATTTCAATATCATCATCATTATCTCAGCCATAGGAAATCCACTGCTGCACATATGTCTCCCCCAATGATTTACACAGGTACCAGAAGCATCCCGCATCCAGCCCTTACCTGCGATCCTGGTCAGGTCGTCAGTCCACCTTGTTGGTGGCCGTCCTATGCTGCGCTTGCCAGTCCATGGTCTCCATTCGAGAATACCCACGGCCATCAGTTCTTCGAGCTATGCCCAGCTAGAGTTAGCCCTGCTCACTGCCACTTCAACTTGCTAATCAGCTGGGATGTGTCGGTGACTTTCGTTCTTCTACGGATCTCCTCATTTCTAATTCGATCACGCAGAGAAACTACGAACATAGTCCTCTCCATAGCTCGTTCTGTGACTCTGAGCCGGTTCATTGCCCCTAGTCAGCGACGACGTTACAGTTCTGTAACACACTGTTTTTTCATTTTATTTTTACACATCTGTTTAGAACCATAGAGGTATTGAATCCCAGCTGGCTTTAACATTTCTGTGATGAGCATAAATGTTTGTTTTCAGGTCTTGGATATTTGTGTAATATGATTGTCCACACTTTGCGCGACACAGGGTATCCTGGGGGTAGGTATCCTATCGCAATGCAGGGGTCAGACGGTGAATGCCTTTAAAAATGATATATTGAGATTAAGTATCCGTGGTATTTATACTCACGCTGAGAGCCGCGTTCTTGTTCTCCAAGTCGTTGAGCTGTGAGTTGAGCGAGTCGATTCTGGTGCGCATCGTACGCAGTTCCTCCACGGCGACAGTCGCTGCGGAGCTGTTGCGGTTGGACGCAGCTTGTAGGTTCTTTATCTGCATACACACAGAATCCAGAATCAATTCAATTGTTTTGTGTCCATTGTTGTCAAATTAAACAATATTAACTAATTCTGCCACTTACTAGTGAAATCAATGCATCCAGCACCGTTCCGAAATGAAGAGTTATGAAAGATCAGACTAAGATTTCGTAGTACAACTTAATCATAATTTATTACTTTATAAATTAACGAAAGCGGAAAGTATCAATCCTCTTAGATTTCAAATAAGTAAATTATCTAGTGGTAAAACCTAAAATTCACTTGTTTATGCATTTCAGTGTTGCCACTTCATAATGCATTACCATACTAATGTGTCGATAAAATCTTAATAAAAGTAGTACAGTAATGTGATTAAAATTTAAAGTCATTGTTCATACCTTATTCTCATAGAGAGCTTCAATCTCATCCCGATTGGCCTTGATGTTCACCTCCTGTTGTTCGCGTAACTCTTGAAGACTCTGTTGAAGCTTGGCCTCATATTGCTGAGCCAGTCGACCATCTGTATAACACAACAGAGTGCCAATTCTCTTAATTTTAAAACAAGCAGTTCATAAACAATGCATCAGTAAATCAAATGTAATCATAAATAAACTTGGTATTTCTGCTAAAACAACAATTGCATCTCAACTGCATTGTAAGTTAATTGCATTGCGGAAGAAATCAGACTTATCTATCCATTACATCCTAGTATTATAGTTATTGTATAGTCATTCTAGTAATATAATATAAAAACTAGCAAGTGACCATCAATTAACAATCTGTGAACAATGTGGCAGTAGAATTGATACGCATTATTATTAACTAAATATATGTTATTTAACTAAGAGATTTTCAGGATTCATAAAAACGTAATGTACAGGAACAGGTGTAAGATAAAACAGACTAATATTAACTCCAAAAGAAATAAATAATATCCGACAAGAAAATTACTATTGTATACAATTGTCTCTTATTATCGGTCTCGTAACGTTAATAATATAATTTAAAATTTAAATAATTAATAATTTAACAATAACTGGCCAGAGATAGCCCAAGACAGACCAAAGTGGCATCACTTATTATCGGAAGCCACGGCTCATTTAGGGTCCCTGCACCATAATGAAAAATAGAATGAATGAATACAAATTGTCTCTATAAGATTTACAAAAATATAGATCATCTCTAAATGATTCATTCTTAGCATTTGAACCAAGTGAGCGCTTAAATAAAAGTGCATTTCTGTAAATATAAAAAAAATTACCAAAAAATGGAACCGACTTCAACACTCAAAAGTATGAAATAACTTGTTGAAGTTGGTACCATGATAGTTCAAAAGTAACTGATATCAAAATATTGTGCTCATGGTACCGACTTCGACAAGTTATTTCATACTTTTGAGTGTTGAAGTCGGTTCCATTTTTTGGTAAACATTTTGTTTTCACTCTTTTTAGTGACCTTTGTTACTCATGGGATCAATTGTCATTGTGGTGTAGGTATGTTCACCGATGCCTTCACCCGCTACTATAATATCGTGTAGGTATAAGCACGCATTTTTCAGTTTTTTACTTGTAGCTCAAAAAGTGCTCGTCCGATTTTGATGAAATTGAAACCACGCGGGAAGCACCAGCTTTCAAATAAAAAAGAACGATCAAAATCGGTTTACCCAGTCGGGTCGAATTGAGAACCTCCTCTTTTTTGAAGTCGGTTAAAAATAAAAACGAACACAAACAAGATTCAGAAACACAAGAAAATTGAAAAAAATGAAGCAAATAGTATGTATTGTTTACTCTCTATTGACATCTGTAGATGTAAAAAGATTATTCTTTTTAATCGACTTTTTTACCTGTAGTGTGCAATGTGTGAGGTAGACTTACATAAATAATAAATTAATCTTCATATTAATTGGACAGATAAATACAAATATATTCAATCTTAAGTAATATCTAATTTTAAGCGCAGCATTCACAGAATCAATACTATAATAATAATACGGGATTCAGATAACTTAATGTCGTAAATATCGGAACTTTCCGTTAGGAAAAATGACATATCCATGTGTTATATCATGATGTAAGTACATTAAATCATGTTACCTACTCCGATCTATGATGATGACTGATGTCGAATATTAATAAAGCTACTTTTGGAACACTTTGTCTTTCAAGAACAGTTTTAATACGAGCACCTTACACTTGACAGTACTTCAAGAGATCATTTGATATATTATGTCGAAAATTGGCTTACTGATGTTAAACCTCTTCCCATATCTATGGGGGATCTCTAACACATGTTTTTTACAGATGAACTCCTAGTTCTACAGCACTGAATATACTGGTATTTTTTATCAAATATCTCACCGATTTCGGAGATTTCCACTTGGCGCCTCGTGCGCGTCTCCTGTAGCTCTTGTTGGAACACCTGGTCCTTGAAGGAGAGCTCCTCGCGCAGGCTCTGAACCGTATTCTCCATGTCGATGCGGCAAAGCATCTCCTCTTCGAGAGTCTTTCGGGTCTCGGCGAACACTTTGCGCAATTTTTCCAGTTCCTTGGCTAATTCCTGTGAAAAGAAAGGTTTGTGGTGCCGTGAGATAGACCTTAGATTTTGTTTACCTCAATATGAGCCTAATGAATATTTAATGAGTCATGATTCTTTAATTTATTATTGTTGATAATTTACTGTAAGCATAATTCAAAAGATAGGCAGATGTTATCAACTCAGCTGTATTTGTCTAAATGTTCTTTCAGACCTTCATATATGTCATAACATAACCTAATAACTGAGATAGATTTTACTTATCTTTAAGGATAATCTTTCAAATTAGTTTCATACAAGTTCATTAGATTATTATATGGACCTCTTTAATTACAAGATTGTTTTTTGTTCATTTTTATTTTTACGTAATAGTAAATTATAAAGTTCACTAATATATTGTACTACAAAGACACAACATACGTCGTAGTACTCACATTAATTGAATATGCTCTGCCACTGGGTTTTTTATGGTTTTTAACCTATGTAATGATTAAAGGTTACATACTTCTAAACCTACAGTAGATAGAATAATAAATAAATTAAACATATATATTTTTATAGTGTGAAAATAACTACATAGTCATTAAGCGTTGATGGTAAGAGCTAATATGCTGTCCAGAAGATTCTCTAGTTGCTCTGAGGAAGTGAAAATTACTCTATTCAAAGCCTACTGCCAGACATTCTATCGTAGTAGCTTGTGGACAGCATACACTCAAAAAGCCATCAACACTCTGCGCGACCAATACAATAATGCGTTCAGGATGCTGATGCGGCTCCCTCGGTTCTGCAGCGCATCTACCATGTTCATGGAAGCACGCACTGATGGTTTTGCAGCTATAATGCGTGAGAAAATAGCATCGCTCTTAAGCAGAACATGTTCGAGCAGCAACAGCATTCTGATTGCATTATCTTATAAATTCGACAGCCCTATTCTGGGTCATCACATTAGGATATTAATAAAATATGTAATCAATTGAATGTTATAAATAATTTAATTTAATTTATAATAGACTACTTATAATAAGAGATAACATTGTCTGCAAAAGATATATTATATATATATATAGTGAATTGTGTATTTTTCGAAGCATGTCAAATAGTGTCATAATTATGTATGTAATTTAAGTTCTATATAAGTAATAGCTTTTATATCTTTTGCAGTAATGAATATATTTTTCATTTTCATTTTCAATATATAATAGAATCAAAACGAATGCTAACAACACTATAGTAGGTACCTAATAATCATAGTTTTAAATTGTAATATATTTTTAATTCATATAACATGTTGACGGTCGCCGTGGCGCAGTGGTCAGTGTCAGTAACTTGACTTCTGCGTCTCCGGGACCCTGGGTTCGAATCCCGGCAGGGGCAAACATTTGTACTATGAGTATAGGTGTTTGTCCCGGGTCTTGGGTGTTTGTGTGTTGTGATTGTGTGTGCCATGCCTCCCGCGACACAGGGAATCCTAGTGCGGGGGTCTGAGTGTGATATAAAAAAAAGTAGGTAATTATGGATCTTTTGTGTCTAAATAATAAAATGATTTGATTTGGGTGCCAATATTTTCCTGCTAAACTTTTTTATTATACCTGAGTTTCCTGTTAAGTTTTTTAATTGGACATAAATGAACTACAACTGCAAAATCATACATGTAATAAATGAATGGTAGGAAACGACATATTTCAACCAAATATGTTGACAAGTTGCAATAGTTTATTTCATGCCCAGAACAAAAAGAAATAATGAAAGTTAAGTATGAAAAACATTGCACCTCTATATTTTTTGATATGCAACAAGAATTCACCAATACTTTCGTTTTTTTATTTAACTTATAAGTTTCGCAGTTGTATATTTTTTTTTTGTTTTTAGGATCAATCATGATTCCGAGATTTAAGGATAAACCAAGCACAGAAAACCCTGACAATACTACGTCATAACGAGGAAATGTTCTAAAATTGCAGTAATACTAACCCTGGCCTCATCTTGTGCCTTCTTCAAGGAGGCCACAGTTGTACTGTATTTGTTGCTTTCTTCATTGTAGCGGCTTTCATAGTGGCGAGCCAAGTTTTCTGCCTGATTGCAGTCCTTGGTCTTCTTGTCCAGGCTGAAAGGAAAATATATGAAGTTTGACATAATATGACATTATTTTTACATGTGTGTTTAAGTTTTCCATGTAATATAAGAAATGTTGTTATGAGGGAGTGATTATTACAGCCTAGCTGCGCCTCATACTGTCACTCGCATGGAATACGGTTTACCATTACCAT
Organism: Apeira syringaria; assembly: GCA_934044485.1. Classification (NCBI taxonomy): domain Eukaryota; kingdom Metazoa; phylum Arthropoda; class Insecta; order Lepidoptera; family Geometridae; genus Apeira; species Apeira syringaria. The sequence continues at coordinate 8,054,225 of OW203659.1, forward strand.
AGTAATCCGACAGAAACCGTACTATTTTCGGGATAAAAAGCCTAATGTGCTATTCCAGACCAAATTGTATCTAGATCAGCATAGTCTTTTTGGCGTAAAAATGTAACAAACATCCATTAATCCATCCATAATAATAGTTTGTAAGTACTGTAATAATATGTAAATGTGTTTATTATGCAATAAAGCATTATCTATCTATTATAATATTAAATTATAGGATGGGACTAATAAGATGTAGAAAGATTTCATACACGGAGATTCCACATCAAAACTGCCATGCACAGAAGTAGAACCCCGGTTTTTATCACTGTGTATATGTTGTTGTTAGTTTCCATTATACTAATATATCTAGTTCTACTAAGCCTTTATCAAGAATTTGGTTTCTTATGTAGGTATACATTTCAAAATCTTGACTATAAAAGTAGGTACTAAATGACATTAGAATCAATTTCATTACCTACCAATCTATAATATTGTGTTAAAATAAATAATTAACAAACCTATAATATCTTTAGTGAGGTGATTTGTTCTTTTTCTAGGAAGCAAATTTTATGCTTGCCTAAAATTATTGCACTTTGAAAAATACTAGTTCGCCAAGTACTAGTTCATTCAAGTGCGCTTGACAATATTTTAAAAGCAAAAATATCTTGTCATATGTCCTAATGAAAACCATTATAAACTAAAGGAACAATGCATATATTTGTATCATTATCATCATCTCAGACGTAGAACATCCATTACTGGATATAGGCCTCCCCATGTCTTTTTAGGAGGTTATGCCAGTACTCCTTACACTTGGCAAGTAGGTTGCCGAGTGCAGTATGTTGATTTTATTTAATTTGGCAATTTGTGTGTCCTTGAAATATGTTAAAATAGATTGGTAGTTATTCTGTGGTTCAATAAAACTAACTAAAAGGTGTATAATTAATTAGACAATTTGTATACGGTTCCGAATGGTAGGTATAACGCTTATGAATGACACCACTAAAATTTTATCTTTTTATCAAAATGATAGTGGTAGTGGTATTCAGTAAAATTGACCATCACGTCATTATAATAAGATTTAAAAAAAAAATTTAGCAAAAAATATAACCGACTTCAACACTCAAAAGTATGAAATAACTTGTTGAAGTCGGTACCATGATAGTTCAAAAGTAACTGATATAAAAATATTGTGCTCATGGTATTGGTACCATCGACTTCGACAAGTTATTTCATACTTTTGAGTGTTGAAGTGGGTTCCATTTTTTGTAATTTTTTTTTTACTCATTTTAGTGACCGTTGTTACTCATGGGATCAATTGTCATTGTGGTGCAGGTATGTTCACCGATGTCTTCACCCGCTACTATAATATCGTTTAGTATAAGCACGTATTTTTCAGTTTTTGACTTGTACCTCAAAAAGTGCTCGTCCGATTTTGATAAAATTTAAATGGGACCACACGAGAAGCACCAGCTTTCCAATAAAAAAACTATCAAAATCGGTTTAGCCAGTCGGAAGTTATGCGGTATAATATCGTGCAGGTATGAGCACGCATTTTTCAGTTTTTGACTTGTAACTCAAAAAGTGCTCGTCTGATTTTGATGAAATTTAACGATATAAATCGGTTCACCCAGTCGGAAGTTATGCGGTAACAAACACAAATAAAAAAAACAACATACAGGTCGAATTGAAAACCTCCTCCTTTTTGAAGTCGGTTAAAAACTAACCGCAATTGTATAAAATTCGACTATTTTTTTTTACAGCTAACTTTGTAAAGTGTTATATATATATAGGTGAATTTTAGTGTAAAAATAACTAGTAAGCATATTAAAGAATTTCAGCTAGTTTACGTAATTTAGAGAGTCACAATATAAAATATTAAGTCGTATACAACCCTGGTCCGATTTTACTGCGACCAGATTTTAATAAAAAAATTTAACTTGCATATGGTACCTAGCTTCTTCAAGTTCTGTAGAAAGTGTAAGTATACACTTTCTACAGAACTTGAAGAAGCTATAATTGCTATAATTTAAGATGGATATCTTGCATGCATGATTGTACAAAATTGTATGACTAGTGGCAAGTAGCTACTAAGAGTCATTTACATTACTTTACATTCAGTCCCAAAATACACAGAGAGATGACTTCAAGCGATAATATACGCATAAAATCATGTTACTTCTTTCCTAGTACCAAGATATGCAACTGTTTGACATTCTAAGCGACAGGCAAAGCGTCTTCCAAACCATAGAAAAAAAATAGTTCGGTATGCGTCGGCATGGTGTTGCGCAATCACATACACAAGAATGTTTTTGTAAACACAACACACGGTCGTTAGACGCTCTCTATGCCACGGTAATATTATCTATCGCTATGCTATCCGGTTCGAGCGCGTCGCGTGCTAAGAGAATGAGGGCTCCCTAAACGTTTCCCGCGTCGCGATATAATCTAATGCAAGAACCGCCATGTTGTACACGTACATGACGTGGTGGGAGCCCGCATGTGGGCCTTGGCCGATTTCCGACCGAAACAGCGCGATGCTAATAAAATAAAAAGAAAAAAGGGGGATGATATACAGCTCACAATTAAGTAGGCCACGTATACGACGGAAATAGCGACCTGGAAATGATGATAAAATCATATTGATCGGGTGACTCCACGCTACGGTCGTACCGTACCGTACAACTACAAAATGTCTTGCGTAAACATTCACAAGTTTTTATTTAGCCGTGACACGAACTTATGACGACATTCTATTATTCAAGCAAAGGGTATCAGATATCTGCCTATTGAAGTTTGGAATAAAGGTTGACAGCCCAAAATATCGATTACGTGATGCCACCAACGCGGATTAGCCGCCTCATCTATCAACCTCAATTCGAGGATATATGTTTTTTTTTACGTTTTTATTTTATGCATAAGATCGATGTCTTACCAACGTTACCAAGTAACAGTAATAAGGATAATTAAATAGTTTATTTATTTATGTTCAGACATATACACTATATTTTTAATTATAGATTAGTACGATAAGACAACGATATTCAGCAAGAGAGAAAAAAACACGTGCAAGGAAGTTATATACGTACCTAATCATAAGACCTTAATCACTCAACATCATAATTATATGTATCAGTATAATCCGCGTAGAAATATATATATATATGGCAAACTATTCTGGATAATGTTTACTTATGTGTATGTGTATCTTGTTGGTGAAAAAATATCATACGCAACATTATGCTGTTTAGAGCTGGAGTTGTCGCCGCGGTCTGACGTTTCAAGGCTCTTCTGGGGACAGTCATGCCGAAACTTTAACTGAGATGATTGAGAGTATCTCTACGAGTCAAGCCAGGTAGTATACTATATGTATAATACCAGCTGTGTAGGCAGAAGTAGTACTGCGTAAACATTATTTTGCCTTCGTGTTTCATGTATCGCTACCAACCAGCTATGTTATATACTGCAGGTACATTGTTTTCTAAAACTTTAGTACGTTGCTTTGTTTTATAAGGTCCATGTTACTCAGTAACTAATAAATTTAAAAATCAGTGAGTACTTTTTGAGTTAATTAAAAACATAGAATAAAAAAGTACAAATATTCAAATCATGCCTCTATAATATTATTAGGGTATCTATACTAATATTATAAAAAGTAAAGATCTGGTTATTTGTTTGTTTGCATTGAATAGGCTGCGAAACTACTGAACCGATTTAAAAAAAAAATATTTCACTGTTGGGAAGCTACACTATCCCCGGGTGACATAGGCTGCTATATTATATTTATAAAATAATCCTTATAATTTTTTACCCGTGCCAAGCCGGGGCGGACCGCTAGTAATTTATTAATATATAGTGATTCGCTATTCTTATTGAAAGCTACACGCGACGGCGACGGTGAAAAGCGTCGACGTAGTGTAGCTGCTGCTGTCGCGTCACGTTTTGTTACATCAAGTAATTGCTCGAATGATCAATAGCAAGTTATATTTGCAGGACACGTACAGCAAAACCTCAAAATAGCGATGAGCCGTTAAACTATGCGGGAGAGAACTCCTTGATACAGAAAATATTTATTATTCTTTGAGAAGTTACCTACGTACACACTAGGATGTATATGTGTGTATGTGTATATATATTAGAATATGATTAGTGAATGAGTATGCACATGAAAAATGCATTATGAAAAACTAACGGCACTCCGCACTTATCCGCATTTCTTTTACTATTAACGTTTTCTAAGTAAAATACTAATCGAAAAAGAACTAGTAGAGCGAATTGGGCATCTTTAAAAGGATTTTACTAAACAGTAAAAAAATAGAGCACAGATTTGGCAAAAAAGGTTTTTCAGGTTTTATAAAGCGTCTTAACATCGCAGATGACAATTACCGTTCTAGCAGAATATACTGTGTGGTAATAACGTCATACACGAGCATGATATAAACGCTTCATGCAGAATTTAGCGAGCTTTTTATAAGTCGATGACGCAGCGACATACTTAAAGCATTTCGTCACCATCATTATTACAATTTGTTGTGAAGACTGCCCGCGGTCAATATAGGTAGATAAATGTAATATTACGTCATACCAGGTTTAATTATACCTTATCACTTTAAGTCAGTCCGTTCACGCAGTCGTGGATAAATCGTTTCGTGAGATTATTAACAATAATTTAAATTAATAAATAAAGGTTGTTATAATTTGATAAGTTTTAAACTTATAACATTATATATATACTCAGAGAAAGATTTTAACCTTGACTGTAGAAATAATGTATATAAAATGAAACTCTTCATGACGAAACTTATAGCGAACATAATATAGCGTTCATTTATATAGATAGAATCTTATTTATGATTGTAGTTAAGGTGGCTCGATTGCCATACAAATATATATATATGTATATTTCCATTTATGAGAAAAATGAGTATATTTCACACTGTTTTAACTTTATTGGTTTCGATATTTTCGATACTGGTCTTGACTTGCGGCAAATCACATTTCATTGAAGAAAATAGTAGAATAATAGAAAAAATAACACCGAATTTTCAATTTATTGTTGTATATTCGGTGTTATTTTTTCTATTATTCTATACACTCACTATACTCTTTTCACACAAATGGATAAATACGTTTGCATGGAAATCGATCCACCTTGATCACAAGAATTTCTGTTTAAAACGGTGGTTATACGTATGTATAACCACCGTTTTAAACAGAAATTTAGTTCTTATTTATTTAGTTAATTAATTAATAATTTAGTTCTTATTTAATTTAGTTATTTATTTAATTTAGTTATTTATTTAATTTAGTTATTTATTTAATTTAGTTTTTATTTATGTATAATTGGCGTATGCCAATTATACATAAATAAGAACACAATTGAAGCTCATTATTATATTATCATAGTTTAATAGTGCAGTTTTTTGATAAGTTGAAAGGGGATAGATTGGTATGGGCATGTCATGAGGAGGGACATGTAACGAAAAGAGTACCTCACATGAATGTGGATGTATGTATATAGAGGCCGAAGAAGGCATGGATGGACTGTGAGAAGAATGATATAATTTATGACAGCTGTGATTACTGAGTTGACTAACTATGGAATAGAGTGGAAGAATAAAACATGTGGCGATCCCAACCAGTGTGGTCTATGTATGCTTATCGGACAAGAAGTAGAAGGTGAAGTTTTTTAACCGTAATTTCTAGGGTGTTAATCATGACAGACGTTCAGACGATCTGACTAAGATCACAGGCAAGGGCTGGATGCGGGCCGCTTCCAACCGGTCCTTGTGGAAATTAATGGGGGAGGCCTATGTCTAGCAGTGGACGTCCTATGGCTGAGATGATGATGATGATGAAGCGATCAAGCCTAGTTAGTAATGATCATTCTTTTCAATATAAGTTTCTATATGTGTTGTGTACTTTCACACACATATAATATAAACTAATGCTCATTATCAAACAAATCCACAAGTCATAATTACTGTTTCTACATATGTGTGTATATTTATGATTATCCTGTTCATAACCGAACAAATCCGCCAATAATGATAACTAAAACTTATTGACGATAATGAATTGGTTTTCTCTTTGGGGCGATATGGAAGTTCATATTCATATTATGTATGGCACTTTTAATAATAAAGCAACACTGAGTAATTATTTCCGGTATTTATTTTGAAGCCCGTATGAGTCACCGAAATCCCCACGTAGAGAAGTACAACGTAGCTTGGGGGAGGGGTATCCTGCACTACTACCCATGAAATGCTTTTGGATAACTAACCTAACCGATTCGGTTCTGGATAAATGCCGTATTATAGAACTTTCTATAGAATTATTTAAAACATTCGTTAGACAATTTCGTTATTGATAAGAGTGCATTATAGAATATTCAATTAATCTAATATCCTAATTAATCCTTTTCTCACACTTTTGAGTGTTGCATTCGGTTCCATTATTTGGTAAAAATTTTTTTTTCACTCTTTTTAGTGACCTTTGTTACTGATGGGATCAATTGTCATTGTGGTGTAGGTATGTTCACCGATGTCTTCAACCGCTACTACAATATCGTCTAGGTATACCTAAGCACGCATTTTTCAGTTATTAGAGTGTAGCTCAAAAACTGCTTGTCCGATTTTCATTAAATAGGACCACACGGGATGCACCAGCTTTCAAATAAAAAAAGAAGTTATGCGGTAACAAACATAAAAAAAACATACGGGTCGAATTGAGAACCTCCTCCTTTTTTTGAAATCGGTTAAAAAGCTCAATACCTCAAAAAATCTTACGTGCAAGTCCAAACATCGACCCTACAGAACCTAAGATGGTCGAGGCTAGTAGGCGGCCAGCCATGCGTGGTGGGTGACGTAACTCGTCAGGGTCAATAGCCGCATAAAGGCGTTCGATACTTGCTTAAAACTTGACTAACTTGTCCTTAAGTTTTACCTGCGCTTTACCATCACCCTGTAGCGCAACTCGAATGACAACGAAGACATTTTCAATACCATACGATGCCGTAGTTTATTTTGCTCGATTACTTAACGATTAACGTTTTATTGTTTTAATTGTTTGGATACGAGTTTTTTCAAACCTGTATTACTTACTCGATTGATATGGCTGGCAATTACATCAACTGAGCACGTTTGAATTGTTCTTATCTACTCACGATACAGCTTTCGCAATACCGTCGCTGATAGATCCGCTTGACTATCCATGTCTTTCCACATACATTTTAGTATCTAAGCAACCGAGTTGCACTTGTCGTCTATCTGATAGCGCTATGCGGCAAAAATAATAAAGAAAACGTGTTTTTATGTGAGTAATTCCCAGATTGATAATCTGTGTGTTTAGTCTGGGTAGCCTCCAAAACGGCTGTACTTATATTAACGCGCTTTTCAAAGCCAGATAGTTGGTGTCACAAAGACATACATTTCAAATATACTTTGAAGACGGTCGGTTCTAACGACAGCTTCAATAAATTTATTTACGTGAGCTTTTTCTGTTTTTCATGATAAATGTGCCCAAAAATAAAAACTAATACTTAAATAATCCTATACTGCGCGAACCACGTACATGCCTTGCCTTATCATAGCAAAGAATCTCTAAACCACTATAGTTAAATGCTAAATAAAATAAAAGAAAAAGCACAAAAATTGGCGAGAACTCGAGTGCGCTGATAATGATAACCTAGCAATATAAATAATTATAATTACAATATAATTTTTTTAAAAGTAAGACACGCTACACTCTAAGATCACCTAGAAAACTAAAATCTAGACTAAATACAACTACAGGCACACACAGTTGTTGGTATTATACAACCTATTTGTGCACTTTGTGAAAGCACTCGAAGGAACTTTCACTGGCTAATTATGAAACTATGTAGTGGGAACAATACATGCTCCACAACTGCTGAATTGTTTAATCAAATTGGGTACATTAACCTAATTTATGCGATCCAAGCTCCAGGAGCTACTGCCCTGTCTCCCTTTATTAATAATATTAGGAATCTATTTAAATTATCATTCTGGATTAAAGAACTCCAGTAATGATGTGTTAAAGTGCTGCATGCATGAGTAGTCAGCAAATAATCTTACCACCTCCACTAGCGACACTACAAACTTGTAATGACAACAAGGAAATAAAAAGGTAAAGTTAGCAAAACGGAAGTTACCTTGACCTGGATAGCCTAGTGTACATAATTGCATGAATGAAGGTCACACGGCGGCATCGCGCGGGGCGATATCTAGCTTATAGGTATATTTAAATAAGTAACCTTACCGCGAAAGTTTTTTCAAGTTAATCGGAAAAACAGACGTAAGTGAAATTCTGAGACATAACTTGATAATAATTATAGTTAAATAGATCATATCACTTTTAGAGCATACTTTTTCAGATAATAACCCTTTATTTGTTTATTAATTGATCATTGAAATAACTTTAAAAAAATATTTTTTGAGCGCATTATTTTTGAGATTGTTCAGGAAAATTCTCTTCCATGGATTAATACAAATAATAAAATCTCAATGTTGTTCCGACGTAGAACCACCATCACGCAAAATGTTGTAAAATACGACAATAAGCTATGCCCCCGCTCCAGTATTTTTAACCTACTTCAAAAAAAGGATGAGGTTCTCAAATTGACCTGTTTGTTTTTTTTTTATGTTTGTTACCGCATAACTTCCGACTGGGTGAACCGATTTCGATCGTTCTTTTTTTATTTGCAAGCTGGTGCTTCCCGTGTGGTCCAATTTAAATTTCATCAAAATCGAACAAGCGGTTTATCTTATACCTAGACGATATTATAGTAGCGGGGGAAGACATAGGTGAACATACCTCTACCACAATGACAATTGATCCCGTGAGTATGAAAAAGGTCACTAAAAAAAATTGAAAAAGAAGAGTGAAAAAAAATTTTTTGCTAAAAAATGGAACCGACTTATACACTCAAAAGTGTGAAATAACTTGTCGATGTCGGTAAAATGAGCACAATATTTTGATATTAGTTATTTTTAAACTATCATGGTACCGACTTCAACTAGTTATTTCACTCTTTTCGAGTGTTGAAGTCAGTTCCAATTTTTGATAAACATTTTTTTCGATAACGTAAAGGATTGATTTGGTTGTAAGCAAATACCCCTTTACAGGCTTTCTATCCAGTATCTGCTTCACAAAATAGTATAAAACAAAGTTGCTTCCCGCTGTCTGTTCCTATGTATGCTTAGATCTTTAATACTATGCAACAGATTTTGATACGCTTTTTTAAATAAATAGATTCAAAAGGAAGGGAATGAAACACTGAGAATTTTAGAGGTTTCTAATGTGATGTCGTAAATAAACACACTATTTTGTGCTTAAATTGCAAAAGCTAAACACTAGCTAAACCCTATGAGATAGATCAAAATGATGTACTACAATTTGTACACCTTAAAGAAGTCTACAAAAAAGTCTGAGATGCTATATATGTCCATCTCTTAGGTCAATCCACAATAACAATTTTTTGTCGTAAAAGATCAAATTAAGGCAGTGTAAAACAGACTGCCTTACCCTTGATTTTGTATATATCATGATTGATATGAATACTTAGATACAAAATTGCAAAAAAGGCAATTATACTTGTAAAGATTTTGTAGGTAGTTTTCTGGGGAAGAAAAGTTGGTACATATATAAAAGCTAGTAAATCAATCTTACCTGTGGCAAAATCAGTAGTAAGTTGGTTCCCATATACAACTTTAGGGCTGTAACTGCAGCTGTGTCAGTGTGATAGTATCATTAATCAATTCACCAAAGTCCGTGCTAATACATAATTACTATACATGTGTCTATGTTGGCAATAAGTCGGTGCATATGCCTTTATAAAATTAGTATGATTTGACACTTCTCAAATTATTTTTATGTGTGGGCAAAACTTCCATCACATATTTTTTTATCAACAACTCTTAATAGGTCAAATGCTTTATTTTATGTTGTTTGGGCTACTGAAGTGGTTTCATTGTATACTGTAATTATGCTGACATTTTTTACCTAATGACTAACAGAAATGTGGGTTAGTGGGTTGCATGTAGATATATTTGTGGCCTACTCGTCAATATTTTCCAGATTCATATTCGCTTACATAAATCATTATATATTTAAACATTAATATTCTTTTACATTATACAAATATCATATAAACATTTCCACATATTTTATGTATCATTATAATATTCTATCCTGATATACTTACCTATTTATGTTTATATTTACATGCACACATTCTTTCATTCATTACGTAACGACGCGGAGCGGCTGTGTCACGCCACAGAATAACAGACAGTTAGTTTGTCGCTGTATTGCATAGCACCGCAGCGCACCGCACCCGTCCGGCGCTCGCGCAGGAATGCGGTGCGGCGCGGCGCGTCACCGTCGCGCGACCGGCCGCCACCCGCAGCAGTCTGCCCTGACAGATATACGCGAAGCCCGTGTCGCTCGATCCCTCACCGTAATTTTAATATCGTTTACGCAATTTATAAATAGTTATTGTACTGAACCTTTAATGTGATTAATTATACTGTTACGCTGGATTTCTTTGGTTTGCTGTTCGCACACTCCTTCGGACGAGAAGTAACTACGCAGGCAGCCCCTGCCTAAGCTAGTGCAACTCCTCAGTGGTGACCCCGATAGAACACAGAATGACCGAGCCAAAGGAACAGCAGAGCGACGCCGCGGCCCGCAATTTCGACGTCAATCGAGTCGGCGTGCGTGTGCCGCCATTTTATCCTGAAAAACCGGCGCTATGGTTCGCGCAGTTACGTCACAAGTCGTCGAGCCACCGTCACCGTCACCGATCGAGTTCTAGAAGATCTCAGTCGAATTACCGGAAATTTCCTATCTGTTGGTATCATGCGAAATTTTCAAATAAAGCCAATAAGTGTGTGAAACCGTGTGACTTTTCGGGAAACGCTTAGGACAGTCCGTGATGGCGGCCGACGCCTGTCCTACTTCCGGTCGCTTGTTTGTTACCGATCAGCGGACTAAAATGCAATTTTTGATTGACACGGGAAGTGATGTGTGTGTTTTTCCTAGATCAGCTGTTAGGGAACGTCGCCTCAAAACAGATTTTGAGCTATGTGCAGCGAACGGTTCCACTATAAAAACTTACGGCCCTGTTAATTTAATGCTCAACATAGGTTTGCGACGCGACTTTCCTTGGCAGTTTATTGTAGCCGATGTTAATAGGGCGATAATAGGCGTAGATTTTTTGTCTTATTATAATATAATAGTAGATGTGCGGAATCAACGTTTAGTAGATAATACGACTACATTATGTACAAGCGCTTCCATAGCTAAAACAAATGTATTTTCTGTTAAGACTTGGACGGGTGACACGAAGTTTCATAAAATTTTAGATAACTTTCCTGAAATTACCCGCCCTTCAGGCACTCTGACTACTCCGAGACATAACACTGTACATTATATTCGAACTACACCTGGGCCTCCCATATCATGCACACCGAGGAGACTAGCTCCTGACAAATTAAAAATTGCTAAGCAGGAATTTGAACTGATGCTCACTAACGGAATAGTGCGTCCTTCTGACAGTCCCTGGGCGTCCCCGTTACACTTAGCTCCTAAGAAGGACAACGGCTGGCGGCCCTGCGGCGACTATAGAATGCTTAACGCACGCACTATACCCGACCGTTATCCCATAAGACATATTCATGATTTTGCACATAATATCGCTGGTTCTAAGTTCTTTTCTACTCTTGATTTGGTAAGAGCATATAATCAGGTACCAGTACATGAAGACGACATCCAGAAGACCGCAATCGCTACCCCATTTGGTCTATTCGACTTTAAATTTATGACTTTTGGCCTCCGTAACGCGGGGCAAACATTTCAGCGTTTCGTCGATGAAATGACGAGAGGGCTCGAGTTCTGCTACTGTTATTTGGATGATTTTTTGGTCTTCTCAAAGACCGAAGAAGACCACGAATCCCACCTCCGACAACTCTTCACTCGCATGAAGGAATATGGTATTTTGCTGAATACTTCGAAGTGTGTGTTCGGAGCAAGCGAGGTATCGTTCCTAGGGTATAAAATCTCTGCATCAGGCACAAAACCCTTGAAAACCAAAGTCGAGGCCATTAACAGTTTTCCCGCACCCAAGACAGTAAGAGAGTTGAGACGATTTTTAGGTATGCTTAATTTTTACAGACGATTTATACCACACGCTGCAAAAATTCAAGCACCCCTAAACGCACTGTTGACTGGTTCTGTCAAAGCGTCTCATCCGGTTAACCTGTCTGGTGATACACTGCTAGCCTTTGAGCAGTGCAAAGAGAGCTTGTCTAATGCAGCATTACTTGCCCACCCAGATTGTGAAGCCAAATTAGCATTAGTAACAGATGCATCTGACTTCGCAATGGGTGCAGTTTTGCAGCAACTAGTAGACGACGCATGGCAGCCTCTCGCATTCTTTTCGCGAAAGCTAAGTCCCCCTCAACAAAAATACTCGCCATATGACCGCGAGCTTTTGGCCATATACGAAAGTATAAAGTATTTTCGCCACATGTTGGAGGCAAGACATTTTGTGGTATACACCGACCACAAACCACTTAGTTATGCTTTTCACGAACGAAAAGCTAACTGTTCGCCCCGTCAATACCGCCATCTTGATTATATCTCGCAATTCACGACAGATATCCGCCACATTTCAGGCAAAAACAATGTAGTCGCAGATACACTGTCTAGAATTGAAGAACTGCAGATGCCAATTGATTGGACTGCACTAGCCTCATCACAAGCTTCAGACCCAGAGCTTTCTCAAATTTTAGACGGTGAATCTTCACTCCGCCTAAAGAAGATAAAATTACCCAACTCGAAAATCGAGCTTTACTGTGACGTTAGCACAGGATCACTAAGACCTTTCGTGACAAAACCTTTCCGAAAGCAACTCTTCGATAGTCTTCACAATCTGAGCCATCCAGGTGCCAAAGCAAGTGCTCAACTAGTTGCTGAGCGATTTATCTGGCCGGGTGCACGCAAAGACTGTCGAGAATGGTCACGAAAATGTCTGGCTTGTCAACGCGCCAAAGTCAGTCGCCACGTGTCATCTCCACTGGGCACGTTCGACTTACCCCGCGCTAGATTTTCTTTTATCCACGTAGATATTATTGGACCTCTGCCTCTGTCACAAGGGCATCGCTACTGCCTTACGGCGGTGGACCGTTTCACACGCTGGCCAGAAGTTACACCAATGCCAGACATAACTGCAGAGACAGTTGGGAAGGCATTGATGTCATGGATATCCAGATTTGGATGTCCTACTGACATCGTCACTGACCGCGGTCGACAGTTTGAATCAGCACTTTTCCAATATCTAGGAAAAATGATTGGATTCAAACATCGCAGAACAACCGCGTACCACCCAGCTTGTAACGGACTTGTGGAACGATTTCACCGCCAGCTAAAAGCAGCAATAATGTGTCACTCTGACAGCAGTTGGGTTGACTCGTTGCCTTTAGTTCTTTTAGGCATAAGAAGCTCGTTAAAAGATGAACTCAAAGCTTCGTCTGCCGAGTTAGTGTATGGCGAGCCTATACGGCTGCCGGGAGAATTCTTCCAAGCTACAACTCCCCACACTACTGATATATCAGACTTCACAACTCGCCTACGTCACTTTGCTCTGAAACTTCAACCTACAACCGCCGCTCGTCATAGTAAAGACAAAATCTTTATTTTCAAAGACTTAGCCACTTCAAGCCACGTGTTTTTAAGGGACGATACAGTACGAGGTGCTTTACAACCTCCCTATACCGGCCCCTATGAAGTGCTCCAACGAGGCGATAAAGTCTATACAATACTGGTTAAGGGCAAAAAGGTCAACGTTTCTATCGACAGGCTCAAACCAGCATATATTTTAGTAGACCCTTCTCCTCCGCCTACCACTCTTTCTTCCCCGACAGCACCACCTGATCCTATGCCTATAAGGCAACAGGATATTCCTATTCCTACTCCAGTTCAGGTTGATGCAAAGAAAACTCGCTCTGGGCGTATAGTACGTTTTCCTGACTACTATCGCCCGTAGTGACGGTCTCTGGAGGGGAGTAATGTGGCCTACTCGTCAATATTTTCCAGATTCATATTCGCTTACATAAATCATTATATATTTAAACATTAATATTCTTTTACATTATACAAATATCATATAAACATTTCCACATATTTTATGTATCATTATAATATTCTATCCTGATATACTTACCTATTTATGTTTATATTTACATGCACACATTCTTTCATTCATTACGTAACGACGCGGAGCGGCTGTGTCACGCCACAGAATAACAGACAGTTAGTTTGTCGCTGTATTGCATAGCACCGCAGCGCACCGCACCCGTCCGGCGCTCGCGCAGGAATGCGGTGCGGCGCGGCGCGTCACCGTCGCGCGACCGGCCGCCACCCGCAGCAGTCTGCCCTGACAGATATACGCGAAGCCCGTGTCGCTCGATCCCTCACCGTAATTTTAATATCGTTTACGCAATTTATAAATAGTTATTGTACTGAACCTTTAATGTGATTAATTATACTGTTACGCTGGATTTCTTTGGTTTGCTGTTCGCACACTCCTTCGGACGAGAAGTAACTACGCAGGCAGCCCCTGCCTAAGCTAGTGCAACTCCTCATATTCAACTGTGTCACCTTGATGCATTTTGGCATTTTCAGATAATGTCACAGTCTCCACACCTAACCATCTATGTTATCAGGTACCGAAAGGTCATGCTCTATATTGCAGCAGAGAATAACAATTTCAAAAAATGGCTGCTCAGTCTTGAGAAGTAATAACAAGAACAATTTAAATCATAAGTCCTTTTACCTTGACTGCCAAAAACATTGCATGGTTTTACCTGCGTGGTGTTGATAGATGATGATGAAAAGTAGCCTATGTGTTATTCTGGGACCTGAAGTATCTACATACCAAATTTCATCCAAATTCATTCAGTAGTTTTTGTATGAAAGAGTAACAAACAACAAAAATGCAAAAGTTTTTTAGCATGTACTATGTAGTATCTAACAAACTTTAACATTCATAATTAATAATAAAAATATATAAAATATATATATACATATATTGGTAGGATATACTGAAGGCAACTAATAAGAGTTGCCAAATTATAATATTTCTGCCCTAGCCATTGAAATCCCTTAATATTTTTGAGCTTAACAAAAATTTAGCATTTTTTAAAGCTAAAAATGTAACATTTTTGCTACAAAACTTTTTTATTATTCCTTCTTTCAAGTAAGTTTTTGAACTGGACATGAATTAACAGCAGGCTCTACAAATGCCCATAGACATATTTAAAGCAATTTCTGGAAGCATGAATCTTCAGTTAGGACATATAAATTAGAGGGTCCCACTCTCACATTGACTACATTTTTTGCCACAACAACATTGATCTCATGCTATTGGTGCCAACCAAGCAAACAGGCCACCTGATACTTAGTGATCACTATTGCCCATGAATATCTGCGATTCTGGGGGATTTGGATATGAAGCCAATTTTTTTATGACTTTCTTTTTTAACTTTCCATCCCATATTGTATCTATTCAGAAATAATAAGATCGTAAAAGTCAAATGCTAAACCTATGAAGTAAAAAATCTATGTGCCTCATATAAAAATATCTATTAACATAGGCCAGAGTATTAAATTTGAAGTCAAGGATTACTTAAAATCACAAACGGTATATGCTTGCATCACCTTGACATCAATCATTATTGTTTTGTGGCTTTTAAAACAATTATATTTTATGATATTCTTATTTGGTACATACAGCAGGGGTTCACTTTTGATTAGGCAGGGTCTTACTATTATTTAAATAATTGATAAAAAATGTTTGGAACATAAAATGCATGTAGCATTCAAAGTGCAGTCTTGTTTGTATTCATAGAAGGTAAGTACAAAAAGATGAACTTAGGCCACATATAATTATGTCATGGTAAAAATTCCTCTAGATGGATGTAATGTTTGCTGATATATACAGGATAAACCAATGTTATGCAAGGATGTATAGCCATAGGTGTACAAACAGAAAGAGATGCATTGTAATTGTTGACAATAGAGAAGTGCAGCAAGATACAGTTTGCTAAACAAGAATGTGATTAGTTGGTACCTATCTAACACTAAATCGGGCTATGATGTCACTGTCGTACGTACGAGGTCGCGCGCTTGTCATGCCGCGCCTGCCGAGAAACGCCGCCGATGACGTAAACATTGAGCTAAGGTTAGCCGGAAGAAGCACCTTCTGCATGCAACTATCAATGACTCATAAATTCAAACTATTGCCACCTAACTCATGCCATGCACAGAGATAAGATAAAACTCACCGCTTTTTCAAATCATCGTTCTCTTCGTATAATCTTTTTAAATCAATTTCCAATTTAGCTTTCTCACGGGAAGTGTCATCTAAGAGTTTCCTGGCATCCTGCAATTCATGCTCGTACATTCCCTTGATACTGGAAACCTCGCGTGTGACGACCTCCTGTGTGGTCTGTATTTCACGACGCAATCCTGAGTTTTCACTTTCCAATTGACGAACTTTATCAATATAGGCCGCCAGGCGGTCGTTGAGATTTTGCAGGGCATCTTTTTCTTGAAGGCGGCTATGTCGTGTTGGACTCAAGGGACTATTGGGCCGGCCGGCAGAACTAGAAGGGCGGCTACCAACAGGAGTGCTAGATTGCGGAGGGCTTTGAACGGAAGACACAACACTTATGTTAGACGAAGTTGTTACAGTCTTTTTCGACTTCGACGACATTGTTGAATATTTTTTCTGTCACGAATAACTAAATTTATATATAAAATTTGTTAATAATTCTAATTATACGTAAACCCACACTCGAAGTAAAGCGATAAACTCGGGAAAAAGTTAGAGCAGCAACACGGCACGAGACAAGCGCCAATCACGCTGCTGGAAACCCAAGCGTAGCTAGTCACGTGACCTTTAGGAGACCACAGACCCCATAGTCAAATAATCACAGAACAAATTTTATTTCCTCTGTAATTAGGGCATATTGCCAGTATCAAGTTATATCGCTGTTTTTTTCGTTTTAGTTGCTTTGGGTGGCTTCTCGTTTCTTTCTTAAGACTTCGTTTGCGTTTTATGTTAGGATCTAAGGCCGCCTTACATCAACCAAATTATTCGAGATTACTGCCAAAACTCGGAGTATATAGTCAGACTGAGTATACAGCCTACTAGGAAGTCACCACGAGCGAACCCTGCTCGCTAAGGGTACAAGAGCGCGATTCATACACATTAATTAAATGAAACTAGTTGAGATGCATTCCTCGTCATTCGTGAACTGACAGTCACAGAGTACATTTATATATACTGAAACTGACAGCGCGAGAGAACCACAAATTATATATACAGATGTGTCTAAAGAGAGAACGAGCTCCGTTAGAAATGCGAATTAGTTATGTTTATTAGTGCAAAAACCAGTAAAATGTGTACACTAATAATAGGGAGGTCAGATAGATTTTTATAAAGCATTGGACACGTATTTCTTTACATGCTCAGAAAATAGCGACGATACTAACGTTGAAATCATTCAACTATATAATTCTAGCTGCAGTCCGCGGCTTTGCCCGCGAGGAAATCACTATGTCGCACGTGGAAACCTCAAACTCGAGTCAAACCTCTTTCTGATTTTGGTCTTCATAACACCGCATTAGAAGATTTTCCCTTCATTAATAAATGATGTTATTGTCGTTTTGTAATTGCAATTTCTTTATTTTGATCTGTAGACGGATATTTAATTTTGTTTTCTTGGTGCGTAGTGATGGGCAATGAAATTGATTGTTGTGGTTGCTGGTATTTTTGTTCCGTATGATGAATTTTACGGAAAGTAAGGTAGGTGTAAGGTTTATAGGTAGGTAGGTAGTACCTACTCGAATATTCACATATTTTTACTACGAATGTTTGGATGGATGTCAATCATACTATAACGGATTCGAGCCACGCTATGTGGAAACCTAACCGAAAAATATATACCTGATGGCTGGCAATACATTGTTGAGTGGCTCCATTTTGAAGTTTGAATGTCTTAAATACCTAGGCTGCGTTGCAATTTGGGCTCACAGTGCACACGTTCGTACGGATTACGTTAGTTTACGATAAGGATTTAGCTGATCCGAGATATATTTAGTACTGCCAGTGCTGACACTCGTAAGCAAATCGGAACAGCTTTTTTTGTGTGATTGCGCGCGAATTCTTTAAATGTCAGTTCCCATTAAATTCATATGAAATCATTCACTTCCGTATTTCATGGGCACTAAATGGGTCATTTTTTTCTGATATATAATATTACGTTTTTAATTTTTTGTGGACGGACTATCAGACAGTATCTCATAATGAGTCAGATGTTTGACTCTCAGTGCATAGTTACTTAACTATGCGTTTGACAGCGCTCACACTGATCTACATCGTACTCGTGAGCGTTCTAAGCACAGGATGATGACATCATATAAATTTTGTGTGCAGCTGTCAGTTCATTTTGGAATGACTTGCCATACAAGTAATATGTACTACTTCTATGCTTTAAACACGCTCTCTGTGCTCATAGGGATGTCGGAAATGCAATAAAGTACCGATATATATCGTATCGATGTTTTTTGAAAATATCGATATTGATATTTTTATTTAAAAATATCGGTATGATTTGACACAGAATATTCGTGCTCTAAAAATTAATTAATTTGGTCTAATCTAATTCAATCATCTTAAATTTCTAGATAAATACTAATTAACCCTTCTGGTGGGTGAAATCGGAAACTACCGAGAATCCCGTTTGGGGGCCAAAATGGCGTCCGGACTGCACAGCCGGCCGCGCGCATAAGGTTCAAATTACATCGATCATATTTCACCGAATTTTCTTTTTGGGATTTTTTAATCTAAAGACTTATAAATGTTTATTGGTTTGAAAAAATATCGATTTTTATACCTTTTCGATACTTAGAATTTTATATCGATACATCGAGCTGTTAAATATCGCTCAAAAATATAGATATATTGAAAAAAGCCTAGCTCAAAGCTCAATTAGAAACACACCCCTAGTGTTATGCATAGATAAGTAACTGTAGGGTGTTATGTGTACCTTTAGCCTTATCATCGTCATTATGAATCAAGAGATGTAAATTGTATAGTTGCCTTTCAATAAAAAATTTAACTGGTAAAAGAATTATAAAAATAGATAATTCAAAATGTACGTAATTGACTGTTGCGGAGCTACTCAGCCAGCCAATGAAACAATTATGATAGACCAAACACCAAAAACAAATGTGTGGAGCTCTCCACACATTTGTGGGAGTATTCTAGGTCTATTTAGATCTTTGACCACATCGTCACTGACCATCAAGTGAAATAGTGGTCTAACGTTAGACTAGATCTAAACAGTATAAAAAAGAAGTAAAACTAGCTCATAGTACTTTAAGGTGCAATGTTATCGGAACTGTACGATTAAGTAAATGTTTATAATCTCCTAGAAATAAAAGAGGTTTTAATTCAGCTTGCAAGTTTTGATGTAAGCCAACCACAAACTATACATATATGATGCTAGGTAACGCATATGATGAAACCAACAAACAGACACATAGGTACATTGAAGTAAAAAAATATTAAAGGCTGCTTGAAGAAGCTGTGGTCTGTGTAGGTAGTGTTATCATATAAAATTAAGGAACTTATTGTGGGGAAATAAGAAATAAATAAACAAGTTTATATTCTGGTATTGTTTTTTGGTCGGCTATAATAAAATATAACATAATTTTATTTCATAGATGTGCAAAAAAATATTTTTACAAATGGTTTAAAAAATCCTTTATGAATTAATCTATTATATTTCATCACACTTATAATATATAACTTATCTTACATGTATATAACTATTATAATAATTATAATCAAAACATATAAAACATACATTTAGCTATGTGTTTTTGATCTATTTTATTTTTATGTGTAAATTCTCCTCTCAGACACAAGTCATGGCTTATAGAAACATTCACTTAAGAACTTAACACTCAGAAACTTAAACGAGGTAAATCGTTTTTATTTATTAAAAAAAACATTATTCGATATTTGGCATCCAGTGGCATGCTAGATCTGGGCTGGACTGAGACGAGACACGTGCCCTGGGCGCCACTTCCACATTCATTTCATTTCATTGAATGATGAAAGATGACGGCAAACGTGAAGCATAGGCGCTCAACTAATATTTATATTGTAACTATACAACCTAGCCGAGCTTCTAACTCCAAACGTCCTTTCATTCTAAGCATTTTTATATCTAATGTGAAACTTACTCTTTCTCAAAATTTGAAGCCACAAGAGTCAACTGAAAAAGCCAACTGAAAAGTGAGCCAAAAATATAATTGGCAGCGAATCTACAATTGAATACCAGCGTTGAGTTGCTTGCGTATCGATTATTGCGGAAACATTTCGGCGAGTTTGCATTGAAATTAGACAATTTTGTTCCACCATCCCCATTTTATTATCGGTCGAACAACGTACGGCCATGCGCCATCACTGTATGATAAATAGCAAGTTTCTTATACAACAATGATGGAGAATACTCGCAATGGGTTGCAAATACATAATATTATTGTCTTGGAATCGTATTTTTTGAAAATACCGAGAGATTTGACTTTGTACTTAACAAATCAATAATAATTATTATAATTTCCTTATGTCCAATCCCTAAAGTATAATTCCTAAAGTAACTATTGCATAATTTAGAGCCCCCCACGTTACGCCACATCGTGTGCGCTATTGCCTCCATTTTTATTCCAATTTTGTACATGTTCTTAAATTCTATACCTAAAATAGTTATTATTCATATCCATTGCCCTGCGGCTCTGGGGAAGCTTTTTTTTATTTTGGCATAAAAAAAAATGCTTCAAACTAGAATGTTCTTTATTATGTCAATAACATCATGATTCATTTAGATTCTACTTCGTTCGCGCCCCTAACGTTATAATATAGTTGTTGATTCCAAAATATTCTAATCCGTTAACCCCTCATTTTGTTGAATAATTTAGAAGTCTGATAAGGAAATATCCAGAATTAAGTCATCGACGCGCATGCAAAGATAGATGGTTCCAAACATTACTCGCCATTATTGAGGTCTATGGCTTTATACGATATGGATTGATATTTCATAAATTCTATTAGGTACCTTTTAGTTTGAAATGTTTGAACGATTGAAATGCCACTTTCATTCAGTTACTACGTTAAAGTGTTACGCTTAACTGATTTCAAGAATTTTTTCGTCAAGTGAATCTGATAAGTTGGTCCTGCGGTTTGAGGTATTAAGTTAAATTTCACATAAATAATTGCCAAGTCCTATACAAGGCAGGATCTATCATGGGTTCCCTATTGCGATAACATTATTTATAAAAAGTTCTAGCAAGACTACTAGACTAGAAGTCTGTTGATATTATGATATAATGATGATGGCTATCTGATGATTTCAGTGAGTTCAACTGATTAACGGGGACGGATGGTGTAGAAAGACATGACATTTTGTTTACGATATCATTCTATAGGCGTTATTTTTCATTTGATACGCCACCTAACAACAGCATTTAATCGTGCTGCACAACAATAACAATAAATGTAACATTCGTGATAATTTAATTCTCAGATAAAATTGACTTATTGCCGAGTATGATACGCACGCCGTTATGGGCGTCACATTACAATAATGAGAAGTGAAAATACTCGTTAATAACGGGCGTGCGTCTGGGCGCACAAAAATACTTTAAAGCGTAAATTTTTACAATTTCTTAATTATTTCCTACATGTTAACAAAGTCAATACCGTTATCTTATCACTACGCGAAGTACATAACCTTTTTAGTGATTGCATGCACTTTAATCGCTCTCTCCATTGCGACTACCGTCCGGTCCTCGCTGCTGACGGACTGGTGGCTGCCCTCGCCGGAGTCGTGCTCCTTCTCGACGAGGTGGTACCTCGCGCGGAACGCCACCAGGTGCGCGTAGTACGCGGGCGCCGGGATGGAGACGGAGCGCGTGCAGCGCACGTACGTGTGGCACAGCTGGTACGTGAGGCACTGCAGCTCGTCCGAACCGAAGTGGTTGTCGTCCCACAGCACGTGGTAGTGCGACGGCCGCGACGTGCCCTGCCACAACACAACATGCTGTACTCTCTCTCCCTCTCACACACACACAAACACACACACACACACCACACAGCGGTATCTGAGCGTGTCTTTCTCTCTCTCTCTCCTACTCACAAACACACTGACCTGGATCCCCTGGTGCGAGCACAGGTAGAAGTCAAACTCGGTGGGGTGGGTGATGCCGAGGTCGACGGTGGTTCCTGCGGGAATGTTCCCCGACTTGCCCGACTGCTCCTTCTTGTCAGCGCAGAACAGCCGCGTGTGGTGTCGCTTCTGAACAGCTATAAAGGTCACTCCAGGCTTGTACTCGGCCTCCAGCTGAAAGATAAGAAAAAAAACACATGCCCAAAATTAGTATTTGTACAAAAAAATAAGAGCTACCCTCTATCTAATTCTGATTTATTATTTTATTTTAGACTCCCGCTGACTGAAAACCTTTAATAAGACCTAGTCTATCGACACAACTGCGCGTCGCCAAACCAATATATTCATATACTTCCGAACATTTTAACCAGTATAATGCGCTTGATGTACATAGGGAGGCTCAACGGCCTAAATTATAATAAGATAAACATCTTAGTATAATTTAAGCCAGTGTCGAGCTAAAAATACTCATTCAGTTTTAGCCGGCGACTGGGGACGTATCTGTAGGCGGTGGCTAAAACAATGCAGTTTTTGAGGGAAATGTGTTTTAGCTAATTGGGTACATAATGAGTAAGGCCTTGTGATTTATTAGAATGTAAATCGTAATAATTTGGTACTAGACGCTTTTGTTTAGCGTCTAGTCAAACATCATCAGCATCAAACAATAGCGTGATTATACTTAGCAATTTATACAAACAGCTGAAACTTAAATTGTTACACAGAATAAAATATTAAACATAAATGCCGTAATACTCACCGCTAAACAAGCCTCCCTGATCGCAATAAGCTCGTATTGGAGCACATGTTGGAACTGTCCTTCTGATATTCCATCTCTGTACACTATGATTCGATAGGGTTTGAATCCACCCGTACTTTTGTAAAACATTATCAGTAGCTCTTTGACCATACTGCTCATCTCTTGAACGGTGTCTTGTCTGAAAACATTAAAACTGAAATGTGGATAAGATTGAATGCTCCATTCCGTTTACTATCTATGGCAACATTTTATTTATTAATTCGTTAAATACAATGAATTTTCTACATCTGAAGAATTTAGGGCATGAGAGAAAAGTCAATAGCATCGCTATTATTAATCGCTTTTATCTTGTCTGTTAATTATAATTTTCATTAAGATTAACACTCCATCCAACATACTCTAAAGTTTTCTTTAGATTTATAAACGGGGGAAGCTTACAAACGTCTGGAATTTTTATGACAATAATAACAGTATGATGACTTGGAGCTGATCTCACGATGGAGAGGTTATTATTGTATAAATTACTACTTATACGCTGCCTGTCCACTGGAGAGGAGCTAGGTAGCGGAGCTGAGCGAGAAAGTAATACGGAGCGGAGTTGCAGATTGTTTTTCCATACGCCACCCAGGCCGCAAGCACCCGAATTATTGGAGCTGCCGGCTTCTCCATTCCGCCTCATTACTCTTTCTTATCTTCACGGCCCTGCTCCGCGTTTAAATTATTCATATTATGCATTTGAAAAATATTTATTCTAATCCCTGTCTACTGAAGCGAAGTAGAGATTATACGCAATTCGATTGGTTAATTTGGGCGCAGCTTCACTTACCTTTTCTCCTCTCCGCCGACACATGCAGACAGGCAGTCTAAGTAATCGCGTATTGGGCTATATTTATTCTTCTTGAATACCATTAATTGCACTATGGCGACAAGACTTTCGTAATTAACCCAAAATATAACTATTCTAATTAAAATACTGCTCCTACATCCAGTTCACCGTAGGGTTTTAAGAGACTGGAACACGTGCTACGACGCTGTGAGGACACAGCAAGTATAAGAATCACGACCAAATTGAGTCAAGCTGACTATAGTCTTTGGAACAACCACAAGTGCCACTGGAGTAGCTGTGCCAGCGACGCAGGGCCTTGCTCCGTTATATTAAGTTGTGAGGATGGTCGGGGTCGTGGCTGGCGGAGATGTACAAAACACCTGAAGCGGGACGTCAGTAAAAGATTCAGCATCCTCAATTCGAATAATAATATGAATGCTGGTTCACTATAAGGCTTGTTTAATTGATCTAGATCTAAATGTTTATGTTATTGTGATATTTATTGAGCATACTCAACCGAACAGAGCATAGCCCACACAGGTTTAATAGCTATTTGATTGAACAATATATCTCCTGTATACCAGTGACAATGAGCCTTATTAATATTTGTCAATCATAATTCATGAGTCATATCACAACTTAAAAGCCTATTTAAAGTCTCATAAAACCATAACAATTAAAGATTTGTCTTCCAGGCATTCAAGATATGTATATCATATATTATTCTTGCTCCTTTCAGCAGGATCAGGCTTCTGAAAGTCTTCAACGAGGCGAAAGATGTACTTTTTAATTCTTTTGTCTCTCCCATTATCGCGACGAAGAAATATTATGTCCTTCATACCGAAACCATCACAAGAAAACGGCTCGCATGTGTATGCATAGCAAGTAGTTAGGTATATCAGCCCCACGCGCCACGGCGTGTCATAAACAATAGTAAACAGAAAATATATACGGTCGAATGGAGTAATCTCTTTTTTTGAAGTCGGTTAAAAAGGTAAGAAAAGAAGAAGGTTATCTTTTCTTTGCGTAAAAAATACAAATAAAAATATGTCATTTTTATAGACCTATACCGTTTACTACTAAGATTTAATCTAGACTGCTTTTAAGACTGAACGTTTTCAATATTTCATAAGGTGCCTTGATCGAATATCGCCAGGGTGTAAAGGAAACATGTTCTGATAGATATTTCTCAAATAAACTATTAGCCACTAATGAAATACTAAAAAAATCAACAAACGTAAGAATTTTTTTTTGGTTCTAAAATTAATTTAGTTACTTGTTTAACATGCTTTATTGCTTTACCAATAAAACATATTATGATGGATATGGAAATGACACATCAAATAAATTGTTTATATTGGATGCCCTTATCGCATTAAGCTATATACATTAGGTTCCCTTCAAAGGGCGAATTATTCGATTATATATCAGAACAACGTATTTAATACAGAATCTTACTTTTTGTAGTCTTGGCACGCGGGACTGGACTGCGAGCCAGAAGACTCCCTGCTTGACGGCCAGTCGGCAACCGGTCTTCGAAAAGAAAACAGGTTATGGTGTCACACAAACACGTCACAATTACACAAATTTCTACGTACAAAATATAAAAACATTCCGACGACTACGTGAGATCACCTCGTCTTGGCTAAAGAAAAGGCAAGAAATGGGTCTAGGTATTTAATTTTACTGTATAACCGTACTGTACTATTTTACTGTATTATTATTATTAAACAAAGTCAATACAAAAGTGTCCAGCCTTAACATTGTCGATTTATTTATGGTGACTACATTCATAGATAAGTAACTATATACTGGTTACTTCTACCCACTAACCTTAATAAGTTAACTCCTAAACGTCCGCATCGAGAAATATCGAACATGTTTTTAGCAATAAGTAACTCTTGAAAATTGAAAGCAGTCTTGTTATAGCCGTATCTTAAAAACAATTAAGGATAACCTGCCAATTTTTCTTTAATTATCTTTAATCTCTGGCGCCTGGCTAAATATTACTATCGAAAAGTATTTATTGCGTACCTATGTTGCTGCACTCGCACGGTGGCCGCGTAGCGTGAGGGATGCGCGTCCATGGAGCCGACCACGGCCGCGATGGACGGCTTCTTGTTGTCTCCCGCGGGCGGGTGCGTCACGTCCACGCCCAGGAAGATGACGGGCTCGTTGAACACCTGTCACCCACAAACCTGCTGCGTTACTCACTCACTCTCACTCTCACACTCCCCATCACTCTCAACTCGCACATGTACACACCTTGGGCCGCAGCGACGGCACCAGGATCGAATTGATCCCGCCCAGCTTTACGTTGATCTTGAGGCACAGGTTGCTCAGGGTTTGAGGCGACGTCTTGTTCACGTTCTTGGCTTGCACGCACTGCGTCGCCATGCCCAGCACCGTATCGCCGACGCGCTTCACCTCCGCTGTGGAAGATACGGAGAGTGACGTTTTGCTTGCTCGGTCCGATACAGCGAACCCCGGCTTGCCCTGTACTCACCGTACACCGGCGTCTTGCCCGGCAACACCACCACCACCAGCTGCAGCTGCACGAACGTGGACTTGAGGTATTTGAACATGGGCTCCACCTGGTCGGGGCCCGTCGCGTACTTGCAGAAGCACGGCTGCCCGATGATCGGCATGCCCGCGTCGTTCGAGATCTTCTGGAGCTGCTGCGTGAAGTTTCTGCGCGAGTACAGAATATGGCAGTGAGTCAAGTGGCAGTACGAGGAAGGTAGGGCTGCGGTGTGAACAGTTGGAGACTCACTTGAGCGCATCTTCGCGCACGGTGCGTTGCGGCGCGAAGCAGGCGATGGCCCACACGCGGATCTCTACGCCCATGAAGAACTGCTTGCCACGCATGTCCCACACGCCTTGGTTGGGCAACGCCTGCTGTTGCAAATGAACATAATTGCGCAAATATAATAGGATAAAATCAATTAAATCCAAGTTATTTTGACACTTGATCAACCTAACCTTAATTTTTATTTATATATATAAACTCTTATTATAGAGTTTGTAGATTTCGTATACTGTAAATCATCGGCAGCCTAGTAAAAGGGAAACTAGTATATCAATGTTTATTGATCGTATTTTCATTTATTTTCAGCAAAAACCTGACTATTGTAACATTTCTATACATCTACTAATTATTTTTGAAATAGTAAATATTGTACAAAAACACTAAGACGTGAGGCTTTAATTGGTGAGGTCCAATCGTAGTTTAAATTGGTTAGTTGTCCCATGATTGGGGAAATGCTGCTGTAAAGTATAGAAGATCAAATAGTTTGATATGAAAGTAACTATGTACTTCAGATTACAGAACAAAAACCGATGGAGTGTGCAGGAACGACATTGAGCATTGAGGCCCGCAATTGGTTATTATTATTATGAGTGTTGAAGGTTGCCATAATGAAAATGTCCCACTGCCTCGTGTTAGCTTTGGAAAGTTGAACACAGCATGAATATATGGATAAATATAATAAATGGATAATAAGGTAGTATGGTATTGAGTATGTTAAATATGCACTAGACATATTACTTGCGATTATTTAATGCATTGGACTTAGTGGTCACTTATATGTAAGTAATGGATTGGATTAATATGCAAATGATAACCTTCAATGAAAAAAATTAATCGAAACAACTTCTTCTTTCTCTATTCCCATGTTAGGTCGGCTCTCCTAATTTTTCTGCGCCAAGACGTTCTTCCTGGGTTATCTCTTTATGTAACAGGGTTTCCTTTAATATTTTTCAATACTTGTCTAGCATGTATAAGAGGGCCGGCCTCTGCCCCGTCTTTTCTCTGGCAGGTTTGATACCTTCCTTGCAGTGTGTTCATTGTCCCTACGCATCACATGCCCATACCACCGAAGATGGCATCCGGTGAGTTTGTCTGGTATGGGAGTGACTTTGCGTGAGCTTCCTCAGAGATACTCATTCCGTATCCTACCTGGTGACACCTCCCGCTCACCTTAGATCAGATCAAATTAATCCAAACCTATTTGGTGTAAAAACTCTTTCAATAGTCCATTAATCCATACATCATCATCATCATCATCATCTCAGCCATAGGACGTCCACTGCTGGACAAAGGCCTCCCCCATTGATTTCCACAAGGACCTGTTGGAAGCGGCCCGCATCCAGCCCTTGCCTGCGATCTTAGTCAGGTCGTCTGTCCACCTGGTCGGTGGCCGTCCTATGCTGCGCTTGTCAGTCCGTGGTCTCCACTCGAGAACCTTTCGACCCCAACGGCCATCAGTTCGTCGAGCTATGTGCCCTGCCCACTGCCACTTCAACTTGCTAATCCGCTGGGCTATGTCGGTGACTTTTGTTCTTCTACGGATCTCCTCATTTCTGATTCGATCGCGTAGAGAAACTCCATTAATCCATACACAAATCATTTATTTAACAATAAAATAATTAATCCTGTAAACTTAAACTTAAACTTCAGGGAATAGATTGGTAGTGAAATACCCTCGTTCACTTCACTATCGAGTGAAACTGTATTCAAACGTTAGACCTATAAATCGTCATAAAATATATCGTGCTATTGTAAGCTATTTCATAGAACGAAACAGACCTGTCCGCCGAGCGAGGAGACGCGGCCGCCGTACTGCAGCTTGGGCGGCGGCAGCACGCGGCCGCGCACCTCCATCATGTTGTTGGAGATGGTGAGCCCGAACTCCTTCACGTACAGATCCGTGTTGAAGTTGGCGCGCCGCACCAGGTTGTTGATCTCGCGCTCTCTGCAATGTGCAGATACGTTACATGGAACCTCTCCTCTACTCACTAGTGCACAGTGATGCTCGCTGGGACACGTTACCTGTCGGGCGCAGATCTCGCCGTCGCTTTGATCATGGTGGAGGTCTGCATGTCCGTCAGCTTCTTGATGCATCTCTGCCCTGGCACTATATTGCACACCTCCAACGGGAGGTATGTGTGTTTGTGCTCTTGTCCCACTTGTAAGCACGGAAGGTGTGGATATCTCAATTTCATTCTGTACTTCTCGCAGAAATATTTAGCTACTGTACATTCTACGGTTTGTCCATTTTCTAATTGAAGAGGAAATCTGTAGAAAATGAAATATTTTAGGGCTTCTAACAAAAAACAAAAATTGCCATACATCTATAGTCAATAAAGACATAGTGATCATGAAGTTTTCAAGATCAATATCTGACAAGTCCCGTAAGAGGCTGAAAACTAAACTGTTTGCTTGTATATTAATTTACATTGGCGAACTTCACATTATTTTTTGTAAAATTTTAAATGTAATAATTTGAGCATTCATCTAAACATCAACCTTTTTTTATGAAACAGGTGGCAAACAAGCAAACCTACCGACTGATGGAAAATGATTACCGTCGCCTACAGATATCTGTAACACTCCAGGTATTACGATACGTTGCCAATCCTTTTAAGACTGTGTTAACAGAATAGCTTCTATATGGGATTATTCAAAAGGACAGTTATCTCCTTTTAAAGAATCACGTATTGCAGCTACTCGGGAATACCGAGGCATGAAGCTTGTTTAATATTTTGCAGGTATATGGCAAAAACGATTGGTTGAATCGCACAGTGTGTGAATACGTAAGGGTTAATTATATGTGGATGAGCTTTTAAGCGATTTCGGCTAGTACGGTGGTAAAACCTCGATGCTGGAATAACGTTGAATGGTTCTTCAGAATACTCCCAGATATATACAGGGTAGAAAACACACAGAGATACCAATGTCTCTGCGGATACTGAGTGGCTCTAGGTCTCCAGTGAGTTTGAGGTTGTTGATAATTCTGATCGCTCCACGCTGCAATGCATCCAGAGGCTCAAGCTGATACTTAGGTGTACCGTTCCAAAGGTGAGAGCAGTACTCCACGTGAGGCTGGACGAGCGCTTTGTATAGCAACAGTTTTTGCCTTGGTGTGAAGTACCGCTTCGCTTTGTTAAGCACACCAAGTTTCTCGGATGCGAGCTTAGCTTTGGATGCTATATGGTCGCGGAACTGCACGTTAGTAGAAATGTCAACACGCCGAATACTTAGACTCTCCGAGATCTTGAGAGGAGTGTCCTGAAATCGTGGTGCTACAGAAGAAGGTATTTTCTCTGCAGTGAACGCGCAATCTTGTGTCTTGGCGGGGTTGAATTGAACCGCGTTACGCTTTCCCCACTCAGAAACCTCGACCGTGGGGGACTCGACAACGGCACGATAGATGTTTGCACGTAGGATAATACAAAGACGCACGGCACGATCCGCGAAATTGGTAGTTTTTGATCCAAGCCACTTGGAGTGGTAAGCATTACAGTCACCCAAAACCACCAAATCAGCGTAAGTGTGCAGTTCTAACACTTTGTCAGCTCCTCTGGTGATAGATAGATAGATACACTTTATTGTACACATTCTAAAATAATACAAAAACACAGTTTACGTGAAATAGCGATGTGTAACAACAGGCGATCTTATAGCTATTAGCGATCTCTTCCAGACAACTTTTGAATGGTGATGTGTTCAAATAGACGAGTTGCTTATATTGATAAAAGGCTAATTTGCGTAGCGGAACTTTCAGGGAACCGCTTTATTTGTAATTCATGGCACTAGTGAAACATTTATTATTTTTAACCATATTTCGACCTACCAAGCTGTACGTAAAAAAAGTAGTGGTTAAATGTTTTTCTTTGTACCAATGAACGACGAATATGATATAATGTTTTCTATGTACAACTAATTCATCTAAAGGTTTCTATATACAGTTCGGAGCTGAATTTTTTACCTTGGCTGTGTTTTAATTTCGTTTTTGCGCCATCTGCACGTCGTCAGAGGGTAAAAATTACGCCGTGTACAGGCCCTAACTATTTCACATAAAACAATATAATCAATAACTTACGATTGCATTTGCGCAGGCCTTCTGGTCACATTACATACTCTGTATTTTCTTTTCATCGTGCCACAATGCGTGATTTCTATTTTGAGTCCCTTTATTTCTTTAGTGAATTTGACCCTTTGCGAGTCAGTCAAAGGTTTTCTTTGTTCATTTATGTCTCTTATATCTAATACTTCACACATAAACTCTATAACGGGCTGTGCTTTGTAGAAGGCGGTGGCGGATACTGAAAATGAAAAGAAAATATTTGTAAATTTCTATAATGAAACTAATAACAACATTGAAAGGTTAAGTTTGCATTTTTTTTTGCAAATTTAATGTTTCAATAGCACTCTGGGTCCGTCTACATTGTACATATGTGTGGAAGTTAAAGCACAGTTCAAAACAATAATAATTAGTAATTTAAGAAAATATAACATCAATAAAAGTAAGACTTCAAGATTTTCACCTAGATATTTATAATACAAAGACAGGAATTACAGAAGAATTCTACCAGACCAGAGTCAATGTAGTGCACACACTATTATTCTATACTATGGTACCTATCTATACCTTCTTAGTTATTTATTTTTATCTACGGCTGTGTATGTGATGACACTAGTGTAATGAGATAATTATTAAGTCCAAGAAGATCTTCTATGTAATATGTGTTAGGTATTCATCAAGATTTCCATTTAATTAGTTGAATATAGATATATATGTTTAAAACTGAAATGGATTGGAATCTTATCCCTGAGAAATGTATTGCTGCAGGACTTCTAGTTTAGGGGATGATTCATCTTATGCAGCAGTTTAATTAAATTTTACAAACAATTGTAATGACTATTACATACCATCAATATTGAGCATCATTTTCCATTGACTAGGCCTCACTGACTGGTGGAAGCCAAACCATACTTCTCGCCCACCTCCAAGAGGATGGTAGTATCCTTCTGGGGATGAGAAAAATGATCGACCGACTGGAGTATATATCATAGAAGGCAAGTGTCGCATAACAACATCCAATGCCAACACAGGGTCATGCGGGATCTGCCTTGTTCGACCCTCGAGAGCTTCTTCCAAAGCAGAAAACGAGACCTAAAAATTTTTTAGATATGCATTTATGCTTCTCATGTAAGTAGGTAAAAGAATTCACATGTAACTATTTATAAAATGCTTACTGCTAACAATGATGATAGGATATTGTAATTTTTCAAATAGCTGTGGTTAACTTTGTACATGATTAAATTATAAATTTCTAGATATAACTGAAATGGTTTCACTAAAGATAACTGAATGACTTATGAACTTACCTGAGAGACCCATTTTATACCAACTCGGAAAACTCTGTCTTTGCCCTCCCCTGGTAGTGTTACTTCTAAATCTAGTCTTTCAC
Source organism: Apeira syringaria (assembly GCA_934044485.1). Lineage (NCBI taxonomy): Eukaryota > Metazoa > Arthropoda > Insecta > Lepidoptera > Geometridae > Apeira > Apeira syringaria. The sequence goes on from OW203659.1 coordinate 8,086,368, forward strand.
CTCCAATAGGTAGTGGATCCCTTGTGTACATATTGTTTCTACCATCAAATACAGGTTTGAGCCCCCCAAAATATTTATTGTTACGATCCACCATTGTCTCCACTATGTCTCTGTTGACCTGAAAAAAATATAGAGTATATATAGAAATATTTCTTTTTATTAAATATACTTCATTATTGTATTACATTCACTATGTACTGATCATTTTAACCAAGTGATTTATAATAGTTATAACTAACTTTAGTAAATTAGCAGCGCTCTGTGGTTTCACCCATGTAGTTACGGTTCCCATGAGAATACAGGGATAAAATGAATGAAATGTTATTCTCTTATAATGTATCTTTCCATGTGCAAGAATTTTCCAAATCGGTACAGAGTTTATCCATAAATTAGTATTTTTTAATAGACTAAACATAGAACAGTTTCTTAAAACCTTTTTCTTACTTTTTTTACCTGTCATAACTTCTAAACGAAAAGTCTGATCTGAATAATTTAAAGTTCAATTCACACATACACTATCCCATACAAAGTTAATAAAGATTAATATCTTCTGCATCTGGACTTAATTTAAGCCAAAGCTTTTATTGTAGCTCAGCTATATACTTTTACTGCATTATTTGTGAGCAATCATGAGTACTATCATAATATAGAATACTTTGTTATATATTACCAAAAGATTTCACAGCGCGTTCAAAATAATGAATTATATAGGCAACATTTTTATACCTTGTGTAACATTGGTACATTTTGGGTAGGGATATTTAATTTAAACAATATATCATATTGCCTCCGTACATTACTCTACAAAGATATAGATTTTTAATGGTGAAATAATGATTAAAATCTCTCAAGTAGTTTTTCGAGTTAAATCGTAACAAACAAAAAATCAAATCTTTTCTCTTCATGATATTAGTATACATGAAAGATTTAAAATTACCTTTCTTGGGCATTTGTCTGGTTGTATAATGACTTCATAGTGGTGCACAAACCCTCTGGGCATAGATATTTGAAAATGATTAGCTCGGAGTGTTATGTGCCGCCCTTCATGACCAATGTCAGGTCTCCGTGGGCAGGGAAGGTTTGGTAAGTTTAGTGAGGGTAGAGTAGGAGACACAAGAGCAATTGCACCGACTCCTCCTACAGCCCCAGCTGGGACAATTGCTCCAGAATTGGGTGTGGTGGTTTGTGGTCCTATAACAGAGCTGGTGGTGCATGTTGCGCTCACTGATCCTGCAACACCTATGGCGTTTCCACATGTTTCACCTGATGGAGCTGAAAATTCACACAAATATTATATTTCATTCAGCTTATAGCTATATCACATTACTGCATTGCTCTTTGACAGTAAGCACTTATTAAAATGTATCAAGATGTAAGAAATATTAATTAAGGAGTTAGTTACCTATTATAGCAGCACAACATAGACATGAAATGACAAACACTATAGGAAAATCAGTGTGGTGTATGTAACACCACACCTTTTTTTATATAATATGGGGCAAAACCTGTATCTTTCCACTAGTTAAAACTGTGACATACTTCTTTTACACCTTCTACATTTTATTTTTTCCAAATTGATTCATAAGTTTGAAAGCTATTAAATAGTGTAGAAATTTCAGTATGTATAATGTGATTATTCATACATTAAGTATGATTGCAGAATAGTCAAGCATAGAAGTTCATAATATTATGTTCTTACACATTCTAGTATTATATATCTAGTATTACTATATCAAAATACAATCATTTGAGCATGTCCACATTAAACTACAGTGCATGAGTGAATGAGGGTGTGCAGGAGCCACAACTGCATTACAATACTTAGTTTGCTTGCTGAAGCTGATTACATATTACATACAGTAACTGATGTATAACTATGGAACAGTATAACATATATGAGATAAACATTATCCCTAATTCTTTTAATCACACAAACTTGCTAAAGTTTACTAAAATTCTTCAAAATGAAATAGAGTGAATTCTATTTACTCTAAAATTCAAATTCGTATAACTCCATACAATGCTATCTCTCATTTTAGATGAGTTTTATTCAATTGCTGGCCAATTGCATGTCGTGTTTTTTGTTGAATTGTGGCTTCTGTCTACTTGTCATAACTCTGCCAATGTCCGTTCATGTTAGTTTCATAAACCATCTGGGAGTTGAGTAAGAATATGATCAGTGAGAAGCATGTAGTTTTAGTCAGCACTAAATAAGTGGTCTTATTTTAACTAAAACTACTCACAATTTTGATACAAAGATCTCATTCGTGTACAGACTTTATCATGACTGTATAAGACTAGTCATACTCCTTACTTTTCAGAATTTTAGTTTACTTGAACAAGAAAATCACTACAATTATCATAACAAGAGTTTTTCAGTACAAGTTTATGAGAATGTTGAACTTATTATTTGACATGGTTATTGTATCAATTCTATGTTGGAATGATCTAAATCATAAATTTGGAATTGACTTATCTATATAGATATAACAACCTGCAAACCTTCAACAAAACTTATTACAATTCTTTGATAGAACCAAATGTGCATTTGAAGCAAAATGTTAATCCTGTTTACAAAATGTTTACAAGATTCATATATTATGAATGGTTGCTATTAAATTAGGCCGTCAAGTAGATACCTACTCATCTAATTTATAAGTAGGCCAAGTTAGGCTGACCTCCACACTAAAGGAGGGAGAATCATTTGCTTGAAATCGTTGATGTGCTAGCTATTGTACAAAAGCAAACTAATAATACTACACTGCAATGTCATAAACACAACAGAAATGTAATGCTATATTCGTGTTTGAATAAAAATATGTAGTATTGGATATCATTCAGCATCATGTAGAACTACTAACTCACCTTGGCCAACGGGAAACATTTCTATTATTGTTATTTATTTCTAGCATGCACAGTGATTTTAAAGTACTGAGAACAAGGTACTCTTTTGATTAAAACACTACATAACAATTTTATGAACATTGGTCTGCTCTTCTCTTCACAAAGAAAACTGGAATGGAAATTGATAGATCAGATGGATAGACGTCATTCACCTCATTGGTGTCAAAATGCAAGTCAATGACACTGAATTGTCAGTTAACATCAGTACTGCCAACAGCAAATACCAGTGAGAAGTGCGTTCAAGCAAGCGATTGACGCGCCGATCATTCAGAATAAATATATAAAGCACATATATTTTTCTGACTGGGATCTCTATTTGAGCACTACTTTCTTTGAGTGCTCAACTTGTATGTACGTTTAAGGCATGGGAATTCAACGTAGGCCTACATCATGATACGCCATCAGCATATAAAGCATTGCAAAGAGCTTCTGCAGTATCATTTAAATAGCCCGTGGCAATTGTGGGCATCCAGTAAATGCCTAGACGAGAAAACAAGGAGTAAAGTAAACGCATGCATACACACTGAACACGCTTTTCAATCATCGCACTTTCATCCCATGGACTATAAATGGTCAAAATATGAGACTTTTTCTAAAAATACAGGAATCGTTATGGCGTATAGATGGCGTAATAGTCAAAGAAATTGACCTGTCATTGTCAATTGAGAGAAGCAAGTTTTGTTATCAGTCTAAAATGAATTGTTTGTTGTGAATCGCCTCATTGTAGTCACTACCAAGTCCAACAAGCTTACCAAATCCTACAGGGCAATAATTGATCCATGGATACTCACAAATACACATACTTACAAATTTTCGCATTTATAACATTAGTGGGATTTAAAACAAGCTATTTTGATTTTAAGACTAGGTAAATTTTCATATCTTTGTAAAATAATTTTGTGTTGTGTACGTTTAAGTAAAGCAAATGGTATACCTATTATATTTAATACAATTGGTAAGTTGATAAATAGATCTATGAATTTCTAGTTGTACGAGAAAAAGTAAATAATATCGTTAATATTTCTTTAATTTTTGTTTGATTTATAATATAGTATATTATAAAATTATAATCTACGATTAAAATACATACTTAGTATTGTCTACGCACATGAAAGTAGTATACAATACCTGTGACAAAATTTGTCCCAGGTTTTGGATTAATTAAGTTAATACAATATTTTGCGCCTACTATAATTAAATTGTATTGCTAGGTTTGAAAAATAAACAACTTACAACTTAAATTCTATAACAAGCATTATAAGGTTAAATACATGGACCAAGTACTCTAGAGCAGGGATGCACAGACTACGGCCCGCGGGCCGCATGCGGCCCGCCGGTCGAATACTGGTGGCCCGCCGACAGCAAAAATAATACTCTCGTACATTCGAAAATATTGAGTTCTATTCCAGAATAAAACCAATAATTTGAATCTCGCGCGCGCGCTCTATCAATCTTATCGGTGCGCCGTGCATGCGTCGGTAACAGCGGTCGGTAATGTTCGTGCTGATCTCGGTTAAATTCGAGCGAGCGAGATAGCAATAGTCCCAAATTCCCGATAGCTCGCGTAGGTAGATACACGAAGCTTCCAGAGTCGGTTTCGAGATTTCTCCAGACAGTTTTCGACTCTATGCGCGTGGTATAAAAGCCACGCTAACCGCAGCGACCGACAGTTCGGTTTTAATTTGAGTAAAGTGTCGTTAGTTCTAGTGTAGATTTTAACTCGACTAGCCGGTGTCATAATTATAATATATTTTGATCCACATTCAACGTAGATTTCCCGTCAAGTGCCGTGTATAATTGTGTTGTGAAATCGTAAGTAAAACTGTTATTAATTTTATCTACATATTTTATCAATTATTTTTGGTAATTAATTAGGAACTGTAATTGGTAGACATGGGCGTTTTCGTTATATCACCAAAACCGTTACACCGCTCTTTAGTAAGAAAGAGAAGAAACGAATATCAATCCATTCAGTTGTGTGCACGGTTTTGCGTTTTGGTTATATCGTTTGCAGTTTTCATAACGTAGGTATTCTCGCGCGTGTTTTGATATCGTCTCGATAATATAGATATCATAGTTTTTGTAATATCGGTTATGTGCAACCGTCATATCGATATGATACGATATGAAACTCATATCGGTTATTAGTTACGTTTTGATATATCGAACTCATGCCTAGTAATTGGTTTTAGGTGCTGTGGTAATCCTAGTCAGGATTAAAACGCAACATGGACATGCCAGGAACTAGTAAAAAACGTAAGGTTAAAGATGAAAATCGGCAGTTTCAAGAAATTTGGACTGAGAAATACTTTTTTGTATGGTCGCATAACAAAGTCGTTTGTTTAATTTGCAAGAATTCTGTTGCGATTGCAAAGGAATATAATGTAAAAAGGCACTATGAAACGCAGCATCCTACTTTTACGAAGTTTACAGGCGAATTAAGAAAGCAAAAAGTTTTGTCTTTAAAACGGGAGCTTATTGGTCAACAAGCTATGTTTACAAAACCCATTCAAGATACAGAAACAGCTACAGAAGTTAGTTATGAAATTTCTCGAATGATAGCAAAGCGGAGTCGCCCCTTCAATGATGGGGATTTTGTAAAAGAATGCATAGAAATTGCCGCTAAGAAAATGTGTCCAGAAGCAGCAAAAAAGTTTGAGAAAATTCAACTGAATCGTATGACCATCCAAAGACGAATTATGTCTTTGTCAGATAATATTGCGGAACAATTAAATGAAAAAACTAAGATAATTGATTTTTTTTCATTAGCACTCGACGAATCCACTGATATTAGTTCCACAGCTCAACTTCTTATATTCATACGAGGTGTTACTCAAGATTTTGAAGTCTTCGAAGAGTTATTAGGAATGTGTTCATTGAAAGGTCAAACCAGAGGAGTTGATATACTCAATGTACTTTTGGACGAGTGTTCAAAAACTGATTTGGACTTATCGAAATTATCGGGAGTTTCGACTGACGGTGCTCCTTCGATGATTGGTGTCAATTCTGGGCTAGTTACTTTGTTGAAAAAGCATTTGCAAGAAAAAAACTTAAACGCTGAAGATCTCATGCAGTTTCACTGCATTATACACCAAGAAGCCCTCTGTTCTAAAAAAATTGAATTTGAAAATGTCATGAAAGTGGTAGTTTCGACTGTGAATTTCATAAAATCACGAGGACTCAATCACAGGCAATTCAAACAATTCCTTGATGACATTGAATGCGAACATGGAGATTTACTGTATTATACAGAAGTAAGGTGGCTAAGTCGTGGATTGACACTGGAACGATTTTTAAATTTAATAGAAGAAATTGATATTTTTCTGGCGGAAAAGCAAAGGGACGTCCCGGAACTTAAAAGTCCTGATTGGTTGTGTGATTTGGCTTTTTTAGTTGACATTACAAATCATTTGAATGTCTTGAACACACGGCTTCAAGGCAAAAATCAACTGATATCCCAGCTCTACGCACATGTATCATCCTTTCAATGCAAGCTGACACTTTTCAGATCGCAATTGAATTCTGGAAATTACAATCATTTTCCGAATTATAAGAAAATGGCTGAAAAATTCAAAAAAACTGCTATTAATTTCAGTTATGTAAAAAAGCTAGATATTTTGATTCAATCTTTTCAAGACAGATTTTCGGAGTTTAAAACAGTGAAACCTCTGTTGGACATATTTAGCAATCCTTTCACGATTTCAGTTGAAAATGCGCCAGAGTTAATGCAGTTAGAAATTATCGACATTCAGAACGACCAAGATTTACGCAACAAATTCAACGAAGGAGACTTGCTGAACTTTTACCGCTGCATTGATAAAAATACGTACAAAGAGTTGCGCATAAACGCTCTGAAATGTGCAAGCTTATTTGGTTCTACCTATATATGTGAACAAACCTTTTCAATCCTAAATAATAATAAAACAAAAAATCGAAACCGCCTTGCAAATGAAAGTTTGGAAGCAGTTTTACGTGTTGCTACAAGTAAATTTGAGCCAAATATAAAAAAGATTGTAAGCACTATGCAGTGCCACGCTTCAAATTAATAAATTCTTTTTCAATTTGAATACATTATTATCAATTTTTCATTGTCTTTAATTACCTATACTTCTGGTGGCCCACCATCAGTTCATAATTTGCCCGAGTGGCCCCTAGTCTTAATAAGTCTGTGCATCCATGCTCTAGAGTATTTGGTCCATGGATAACAAATGTGTTTATAATATATTTATATGTACGTATATATTATAAACACTTATAAAAAATCTAATGGTAACTTGCTAGATAAGGACAAACTACTACTTTTGGGCCTCTTTACCTGTCAGAGCAAGTTATGCTCGACGAGACAAGAGACGAGTAATCTTTCTACCAGCTATAAGATCGATCAAATGTTGGTCGCCTGTCAAAAGGAGATATGCAGTAGTAACTGTCATGTGATCCATTATCAAGTGACTTCATCTTCTTATTCTGCAACATGCTATGAAGGTATTAACGGAGCACGGTGGGTTCTCTGAGTATCTGAACCGTTTCAAGTGCTAGGAAAGCCCAACGTACATCTGCGAACCTGAGGTGAGAGAATCGATAACACACCTGCTTTTCGACTGCCCCGTATTTGGCCTTTTAAGGTACGATACCGAACAGCTGCTCGATTGCAGCATAACAGCTGAGAATGTTAGTGAAATAATGTTGAACAATAAATGAAGGGATACATTTATAATATATTGTGAGAGAATTACAATAAGGGTAATTGATAGGAATAAATGATATAAAATAATGTTGTAAATATATAGTATGTTATATGTGAACAGCGTTAAAATAGTTTTGTAAAATAAATAGAATTGTATAAAGCTTAGTGTGAATTAATTGAATATTGTTAAAACTAGATATAACTATTGGTATATATTGTATATATATGTACAATGTAAAAATATAAAGAAAAACAAAAGAAAGGAAAAAAGAAAAGAAAAAAAAGGCTAATCAAAAATGATTTAAAGTAATGTAATTCCTGTTCCATTATTCCATTACCTTTTCCTTTCCCTTGTTCGACTCTTATGACTCCGAACCGTCCCTAAAACAGCAAATTGAGAGAGTCTCAAGGTGTGTCCGCTGCAAAACGACTCTGACCTAATGTCGAAGGAAGACATACATAAAAAAAAAATGCTATGTAGTAGCCGTTCGTGTGACATCGATCAAATATTGGTCGACCAATATTTGGCCGACGAAGCTCCTCCATGGATTTGTGTTCGAGTTCGTGGGATGGTTAAATTCATTTTTATTTTGTTTATGTAGTCTGTGGCCTGTATCTTGAAAGAAGTTGGTTGGTTATGTGTTGTTTCGTTGATTTTGTGGTTGATTTTAGCGTTTAGACAAAAATCAACGAAACAATTACTATTTTAATATGTTCCCCAGTGGTCAAGGTGAGATATCTTTCAATTACATTGATTACAGTAGAGTTAAATGGTTTTGTTTCTCTCTGGGAGTTAAAATACTACGCTCAAAAGAAATGTGTTGTATTTTGTTGTCGGTGTGCTTCTTGGTTATATGTTAATAAATTTATTACTGCAATAAGTTCTCCCCTATTTATATGGAACAGCTTCCCAAATTTATGGTGCAGTTAGTGTTTTATTTTATCATAAAAACATGGGTATATTGGCACAACTTTAATATAATACACCTGCCACCTGAATATTTTACGCTTCAAATGTGATCATAATAACCTTGCGTAAAAAACCATAAATAAAATATATCATGCTTTAAATTAAATTTAAAGTTATATTAACAATATGCTCCCAGTGAAGATTATTCATTTTCGTCAACTAGTGAGCTTAATTTAAAATCTTTACTGATTCTGATGGAATGTAGTTTTCTTGAATTTGTAGATTGCCCTATTTAACTAGAAAGTAATCATCAATATCAGATGATCTAGGAAAAAGGTATGTCATAAAAACATGCTAATGTTTCAAGTTGACAACCCTTTTTTAGAAGGTGATTATTCCATTAATCATGTTTACATATAATATTTTCAAATATAATAGTATAAATAATTATTGATTAATCTGCTATAATAATAATTGTTTTACAGCTGGAACAATTAATAAAACTTATACACAGTCTGAAATAATTATAGTCCATGTTTAACCAGAGCAATGTTGTATTGTGGAAATGTTAAATTAAGTTATATTTGTCTTGTAAGCACATAACAAGATATTAATCAAATTATTTGGTAGCTCCCTCAGGGGAAGCCAGCAGTGGCACTGTTGTAGCAGGGGCAGTAGCACCTGGAGCCACACCTGGTGCACTTGGTGCAACTCCTACAACACCCACCCCTGGAGCACTGGCCACTGGAGTGGCAGTGGGTGCAGCAGGAGCAATGGCTCTTGTTTCTCCAGTGGTAGCACCCCCACCTGACCTGCCCATCCTCACATGCCCACGACGCCCCAATCTTGGGCATGAAGGAAGACCAATTATGCTCCGAGCTAATCATTTCCAAATATCAATGCCAAGAGGATTTGTCCATCATTATGATGTTAGCATACAGCCTGATAAATGTCCCAGAAAGGTTTGTTTCTTTTGTTATTTATTTATATTAAATTTACAGACTCATTACAGTTGTTCACTAATTCGACAATGTAAGTAAACTTAAGAACTAACACACTTATCTGTGAATTTCACCAAAGAACATGTAAAACTGTCCAAGTCACTGTACTCAGGGTCAATTTTATTAAGATTTTTAATAGCCCTGGTAAGTGGAGCCTGGCTGAGTAAATTGGTTCTACTTGTTGGCACTACGAACAGCTTATGACAATGCTTGCCTTTATTGAGACAACCAAATTTGTTCATTGAGAAATAAAACCGTCTAATTCATAGTACTTTATATTATTTTTAGCTCTAAATAAGGAGCTAAATTTGCAATTTTGCAGAAAAGTAAAAAAATCTCTGGCTAACCTGTGACCAGTGCACCAGTGGAATGTACACACAGTGGATATTATGTAGACTAAATAAAATTTCGACATAGTGTGATATAGGCAAACTATGTCGCTACTCGCCTATTACTCAAATAGATTAAATAAAAAAATAAATATAAAATTTTTGGTTTTGAGGTTACTTTTTGAAAAAATTACCAATAATTTATTTTCAAAAAGTTCAAAGAGCATGTTGTTCTTTTGAAATAGTAAAGAGTATATCAACTCTTTGATCTAAGTACGGTATACAGTCTCCATACTTAGTTTTAACCAAAATCCAGAACCGATTTCACCTCGCAGTGTACTTTTAATACTAGCTTTAAGTTATCAGCAAAAAGTAGACATAGAAAGTGCTAAATTATATTTGGTAAATCATTTATCATAATTTCAAATTCAAGAGGTCCAAGATTTGAAGCTTGAAATTGAAATTATGAACTCTTTAGTAGCATATTTTAATTGAAGATAATGTTATTATAAAGATTTTGCATAAATGTACTGAGATTTCAATAAATAAAATGTAAAAATATGTTGCCATTATAAGAACTCCATAAACTATATGGGTACTAAAAATATTATCTATAAAAGATAATTGTGGTCATGCTTTGGCAATGGAATTTGAAATCATTCTGAACATACTGAAATACCTCTGCCAGATTTTATTAAGAATCAAATCATGCAAAACCTTTTGTCAAATATTTAAAGTATTGCCAGCTCACCCGAGCTGTTACTGCAATTCCTTTAATTTGTCTGCAATATTATTATTGAAGTTCAAATCCATTATGCTGTTTTTTTTTCAGGTCAATAGAGAAATAGTAGAATGCATGGTGCACAGCTATAACAAAATATTCGGGGCTATTAAGCCAGTATTTGATGGAAGAAATAATTTGTATACAAGGGACCCTTTACCTATTGGCAATGACAGAGTTGATTTAGAAGTCACATTACCTGGGGAAGGAAAAGATAGAGTTTTCCGAGTATCTATAAAATGGGTAGCTCAGGTGAGTTTTCAGAAGCTTTCTCTTCTTGTGAAGGAGTAACAAAAATACACACTTAACACACATACAAACTTTCACCATTATAATATTAGTGGGATATGCTTTTTTTGTTAAAGTAATCCATTTAAGTCACACTCTAAAATTAAAATCTAGCCATTAGGTCAATATGTAATTTTATTCTATCTTAAAAAGTAAAGTAAATTAAGAATGTGTCTAATTACACCTAATCTTATTATCTCTATTGAGGGGAAGACTTAACTCTAACTAAAGGTCTAACTATTTAAAAGTATATTTTGTAATCAAATGATTTTAGGTGTCACTGTTTGCGCTAGAAGAAGCTTTAGAAGGTAGAACAAGACAAATTCCACATGATGCTATATTAGCACTGGATGTAGTTATGAGACATCTGCCTTCAATGATGTACACTCCAGTAGGGCGATCATTTTTCTCATCTCCAGAAGGATATTACCACCCACTAGGAGGAGGGCGAGAGGTATGGTTCGGCTTTCACCAGTCTGTAAGACCTAGTCAATGGAAGATGATGCTAAATATTGATGGTAAATATTGATTTTATATCTAAATTAGATACCTAATATCATGTTCGACTGTATTGAATTTTGTGCAAATAATTTGTCTTCTGTCATTTTAGTATCTGCAACCGCCTTTTATAAAGCACAACCCGTTATAGAGTTTATGTGTGAAGTATTAGATATAAGAGACATAAATGACCAAAGAAAACCTTTGACTGACTCACAAAGGGTCAAATTCACTAAAGAAATTAAAGGACTAAAAATAGAAATCACGCATTGTGGCACAATGAAGAGGAAATACAGAGTATGTAATGTGACCAGAAGGCCTGCGCAAATGCAGTCGTAAGTACAATTTTCCTGTTTCAACAATAAGGATACATTAAAACTGATGTATAGCAAATTTGTTCACCTGACAAGCGGCACAAATCTGTAAAAGACGTAAAGCTCTGTTTTGGTTCACATTGCGCTGAGCTTGTCAAAACATAGATTTTTGGTGTGATTCATACCTTAATACAGTAATGTATACATATTAAATTTGTAGAGAAGCATAACAACTGAAACGGTTGTGAGTTATCAAAATGGAATATTTGTCTTTGGAATCCTACTGCCAAGGTGACAGGATTCTGTACAAACAATAAAACTTATGCATAGCATATGCAAAGGCCGAATGAATCATGTAAGTGGAAATATTAACAAAAGTTGCTGTATGTATACAACATATATATCAACTAAATAGAAATAAACTTGCTCCATACATTACAAACCCAGAATTAGTCTTCAGTGCCATACAACCTTTTATGTTGGTTGCAATAAATTGATTGACAGGATTCTATACAATATTTGATAATTTATTGGGTTTTTATATTGACTTGTATGATTTACACAGAATCTGAATTAAAATAAAATTTAAACTGGACATACTCAGGTCAGTTAATGTAGATATGTTTTAGCATATAATAATTAGATTTTTCTATGGTAGAAAAGAATTTTGTTATGTCAACAACTGATATTTATTTTAATGGCCTAACAGGTGCTGATGACATTGCAGAGGCACATGAGTGTTTACAGGTAGAGAGGACGGGACATAACTTGATACGTGTTCATTTGAAATATTACAAATATGTATTTTACAGAATTTTACAAAATTACTAATCATATATTAGACTTTTTAATTTCTTTTTCTGGTTTAAGACCATATGTTACCTCGCACCACATTTGTTATTACCACGAGAATTTTTGATATAGGAAAAATATTGTCACTCGAAATATTTATTATTAATACAACCGTGAATGAAATCATGTTTTGTTCAATCAGAATAACCTTCATGAACTTTTCACATAAGTGCTTTTTAAAGTTTATTAGACGTCTAGGACATTGTAGGATTTTCATTTTTTTTAAATGTCACAAATAGCCAATTTCAATGTGGCTGTCAATATTGAATAGAAGAGTTATTATTTGAATCTAACTAGACTTGGAAAAGGCATGGTAAATTGAAAACAGCATATCATGTGGCTAAGTTCTGTCTGAAATGCTGATGACGTTTATTTTTATTTCAGTTTCCCCCTTCAGTTGGAAAACGGACAAACAGTTGAATGTACAGTAGCGAAATATTTCTGTGACAAATACAAAATGAAATTGAGATATCCACACCTTCCGTGTTTACAAGTGGGACAAGAGCACAAACACACATACCTCCCGTTGGAGGTGTGCAATATAGTGCCAGGGCAGAGATGCATCAAGAAGCTGACGGACATGCAGACCTCCACCATGATCAAAGCGACGGCGAGATCTGCGCCCGACAGGTAACGTGTCCCAGCGAGCATCACTGTGCACTAGTGAGTAAAGGAGAGGTTCCATGTAACGTATCTGCACATTGCAGAGAGCGCGAGATCAACAACCTGGTGCGGCGCGCCAACTTCAACACGGATCTGTACGTGAAGGAGTTCGGGCTCACCATCTCCAACAACATGATGGAGGTGCGCGGCCGCGTGCTGCCGCCGCCCAAGCTGCAGTACGGCGGCCGCGTCTCCTCGCTCGGCGGACAGGTCCGTTTCGTTCACTATGAATTTTTATGTCTAACTTGATGACTCGTCTTCCTAAAACGATTTTATTAATCTACCTCAGGATGCAGGAACTCACCGCCCTGTACGCTTCACTTCGTCTCTAGTGAGCAGCTTTTTTAATATCCTTTCTGTCGTTGCGATAGCTATCTTTTTCTATTAAACGCGCTGTTTTGATGTCTTTCAAGCTTTTCCAGTTCTTTATTCTCGTTAAACATCTTGGATAATCGTGATAATTTTGATGTACAATTATGTGTGTATGCAAGCAGCAGGCGTTGCCCAACCAAGGCGTGTGGGACATGCGCGGTAAGCAGTTCTTCATGGGCGTAGAGATCCGCGTGTGGGCCATCGCCTGCTTCGCGCCGCAACGCACCGTGCGCGAAGATGCGCTCAAGTGAGTCTCGAACTGTTCCCACTGCAGCCCCAGCCAGCTACCTTCCTCGTACTGCCACTCGACTCACTTTCTTATTCTGTACTCGCCCAGGAACTTCACGCAGCAGCTCCAGAAGATCTCGAACGACGCGGGCATGCCGATCATCGGGCAGCCGTGCTTCTGCAAGTACGCGACGGGCCCCGACCAGGTGGAGCCCATGTTCAAATACCTCAAGTCCACGTTCGTGCAGCTGCAGCTGGTGGTGGTGGTGTTGCCGGGCAAGACGCCGGTGTACGGTGAGTACAGGGCAAGTCGGGGTTCGCTGTATCGGACAGAGCAAGCGAAACGTCACTCTCCGTATCTTCCACAGCGGAGGTAAAGCGCGTCGGCGATACGGTGCTGGGCATGGCGACGCAGTGCGTGCAAGCCAAGAACGTGAACAAGACGTCGCCTCAGACGCTGAGCAACCTGTGCCTCAAGATCAACGTAAAGCTGGGCGGGATCAACTCGATCCTGGTGCCGTCGCTGCGGCCCAAGGTGTGTACATGTGCGAGTTGAGAGTGATGGGGAGTGTGAGTGTAAGAGTGAGTGAGAGTGAGTGAGTAACGCAGCAGGTTTGTGGGTGACAGGTGTTCAACGAGCCCGTCATCTTCCTGGGCGTGGACGTGACGCACCCGCCCGCGGGAGACAACAAGAAGCCGTCCATCGCGGCCGTGGTCGGCTCCATGGACGCGCATCCCTCGCGCTACGCGGCCACAGTGCGAGTGCAGCAACATAGGTACGATACATATTCAAATTAAATTCGCCTGACTTTCGTTCTATTCAGCAGCTTTATACTCGTATTACTTAAACAATCCAGTCAATGAATCCAGTCATTAGAGCAGAGTATATTTAATTTGCAGAGTGTATTTACTAAGCCTACTTCAGTGATTCCTTCAGAAACATGTTAAAGAGTGAACATAAGATTGCGACTAGGAGGTCGATTTGGAGAAAAGAGAGAAAAAAAGGTCTCATTTTAAGGGTTTTTTGAAGGAATCTGTGCTTTTCGTCGGTTCCTAATCACACTTGGCCCAGCACAAATCATTATCAAAAATGTAACATTTGCGCGCAAAACAATAATTGATATCATAAAGCTTATAATATTTGGTAATTTCATGATTACATTATCTTGTGTTTCTATGGATAGATAATTTGACTATAATATACAATTACGGTAGATTCCTTCCGTCCATATGGTAGATTCATTTCTTCACTTCCTAAAATTAACTTGTGTTTAATTCCCCACACTTCAGTAAATTTATCATGGAATGCAAACGAAATATGTTTTCTTTTTAATATTCAAATAATTTCTGCTGTATTTTTTGGGCTTTCGCGATTCTAACACATAGTTAATGAATCAATCGAAACTTGATCACATTAAAAACCTTTAGTAGTTTATTTACCGCGACGTTTCGACCAAGTTGCATTGGTCGTGGTCACGAGAAGCCTCGAGAAATGCGGGTGACAATATCGATGAGAGCGCATAGTTTCTCCAACTATCCACTCTTGATCTTGTTAAACTGTAGGGCTGTCACAGCCCTGCAAAAATACAGGGTTGCCACGACACACACCGCATAACCACCACCGAAATAAATTACTAAATGTTTTTCACGTGATCAAGTCCCATTGATTTGTTAACAATAATGACTGCCGATACCGAAATTAACTTTTTATTTCTGAGTAATAAGGCGGCTGAATTTTGCTCGGTGGTTATCCATGCATAAACTTTAACTTTATCCTTTTACAATAAATACATGAAATTTCCCAAATTTCTAGAGCAGTTTCCGCGATAGCTTTTGAGGTATATTACAAGAATTGCTTATTTAATAGTATTGATTCATGTAATACCAATCATTTTCCTTAGATTGCGGAATAAGCCGCGTGTCGCGCTTACATACAGAAATATAATTATTTTAAGTTCAGTGCACGTTTCGTCATTGCGGCATGCGGTAGCATTTTTTAACATACAACAGCATTTTAATATAAAGCAATACGAGCTGCGCCCTAAGGTTTCACCCGCGGGGTGATGAAAAACGGTGGTGATGACGAGCCTATTCGACATAAAATAGAATCTCTACACTAGTCACTAGGTAGGCCTTGAAAATACATTCAGTTTTCAGAAAATTGTCGCCTTACAAAGTGATAAGAATTGCGCCGGAATATAGCACAAGTCAACTCTTATTGACTGAATAAATTTTCATGTAGGTAAGCTGGCTGTTATTATCAGACTTTTAGGTAATTTAGTTTTGGATTTTAGACTTGGATTAATATGAGAGACTTAATAAACATATTTGAAGCCATTTAAACGTTTTTATATGGTATAGTAGTTTTTATAGTAAAAAAATGTCAATGATATTGACATATCAAAATGTAATATGAGGCATTTTTTTTCAAAAGCTTATAGTTATTTAAGTGATCTGGATTCATGAGTCTCAGTGTTCTAATTCCAGCCCTTATGTATGTATAATCTACAAAAGTATTGGATCTGCTATTTAACCAACAAAATGCATTATTTAAATTTGATTGAATAGCGTGCGAATGTAACATGAACGCGTTCTTATCGTAATTTCAGGCAAGAAATAGTTCAAGAGATGAGCAGCATGGTGCAAGAGTTGTTGATAATGTTTTACAAAAGCACTGGCGGGTTCAAGCCGCACCGCATCATTATGTACCGCGATGGCATTTCAGAAGGACAGTTCATGCATGTTCTGCAGTATGAGCTCACCGCCGTCAGGGAGGCTTGCATTAAGGTAATTACGTATAAGACTTTCAATGTGAAGACAAAATAGACTCTATGGACTATACGGGAATGGATTTATAGTGAATTTAGATTGTCTGATTAAAGTTATTCATCGTGGCTGTTTTTATTTGTGAGTTATGTATGTTCTACTATCCATGAGGTTTTTTTTTATGTAACAACAATTCTCCACAGACTGTCTGGTCCGTGCCATTTTTTAGGTAATTGTCTGTCCATGAGTTCATATAGATAAGTTTTAATTTTGAATTTGTTCATACATAATGTAAATAATACGTAAATAATTTCCGTTTTATCGTAATTTTTTCTCAGATTATACATATGTACATACATAAATTCATGTAGGGGTAGGCAGAGACACTACATCTTTCTAATTGCTATGGCCGGCTTCCGTCACTTCTTCCAAGAATTTGAATCCAATTCCTCACCAGACCTTTCATAAAAGAGCGTCGGTTTAGATATCCTTGATCTCTCAGATTATGAGTAACAGTAAAAGCACCCTATTACATTTAAAGTACACTATTCATGTACTTGATACTTATAAAACGCTACTTATTATTTCTATAGAGATGTGTAACTCAGCTCTGAGTCGATTAAAAGATCCGAATCACATAGAATCCAACTCCCGATCTGTGACTGTGCAAAATGCATTACTTACAGCTCAGTTGTAACTCACGCGAACTGTGATGTTGCAAAGCTGTAGTCACAGGCACAATCACTTCAGTACAGTACAATTACTAACAGGGCCGATCTGTAAACCGATATGAAGATCTGTCTCAGCCGCTTGAGCTGTGATCTTATACACAGCTCATCATTCTTTGGTGAGTTACTCATGACGATATTTAAATAACGTAATTGGTAAATCCGGTGATTTATGTTTCAGCTGGAAGCTGAATACAAACCGGGCATCACGTTCATAGTTGTCCAGAAGCGACACCACACGCGGCTGTTCTGTGCCGACAAGAAGGAGCAGTCGGGCAAGTCGGGAAACATCCCCGCCGGCACCACCGTCGACCTCGGCATCACGCACCCTACCGAGTTTGACTTCTATCTGTGCTCGCATCAAGGCATCCAGGTCAGTGTGTGTGGTGTGCGTGCGAAGTGAGTTTTGAAGCGATAATAGCTTAGTGTAGGGTGTTTCCGCTGTCGATCGGTGTGTGTGAGAGAAAGAGAGAGAGTATAGTACAGCATGTTGTGTTGTGGCAGGGCACTTCGCGGCCGTCGCACTACCACGTGCTGTGGGACGACAACCACTTCGGTTCGGACGAGCTGCAGTGCCTCACGTACCAGCTGTGCCACACGTACGTGCGCTGCACGCGCTCCGTCTCCATCCCGGCGCCCGCGTACTACGCGCACCTGGTCGCGTTCCGCGCGAGGTACCACCTCGTCGAGAAGGAGCACGACTCCGGCGAGGGCAGCCACCAGTCCGTCAGCAGCGAGGACCGGACGCCGGGCGCTATGGCGCGGGCCATCACAGTGCACGCTGTCACCAAAAAAGTAATGTACTTCGCCTGAACATTATTGATGCGTGGCGATCAGCCACGTTTCGTTCACACCGCCTCCGCAATACTTTTGTATTTATTTGTAGATAGCTAGTCGGTGTCTGTACCGTTAATGTTAAGTTTCAGTCTCGCCGTTTATGTATTAACCAGCGAACGTGGCACGACGACGTGCGCGTTTGCGAGCCTTCGGACGCCGCCCCCGCCTTTTTATGTTAAAGGGGCCGTGAACCGCCTAATGTCACATCTCCCTATTTGTTAGAGAGTTACTAGACGATGTAATAAATTATAAATATTTTGTATAGATTTAACTTTGTAGTTACACTGTGAAGAGGATGTTGGAGCCAGACAAGAACGCGCACGGATTTAATGCTACAATTTTATGTGTAATGTGTGTTCTTTGTTTTTATTATTTCGATGGTGACGATTGAAATTACTCGAGTGAGAAATCTTTATCATATTATATAGAAGTGATGGAATGAATATAAAAAAATAAATTAGGTATTTAGTAATTAAATAAACCTTGAAAACGTTAGCTACTGTATTTTTAAGCAGCTACCGAAGCTTAAAAAATATTTAAGCAGCTAAATGTGTTTTTGGAAGAAAGGGCTTGTTTGCAATATGATATTTTATTTATCCAAGATTTATTCCCCATAAGATATTTGTAGTTTTACTCTCGCATCATGCATTTTTGTCTATTACTATTACAACAATTTATAATGTTGCTATAATTTCTGTTTATGCCAAATTCCAAAGAGTAGCAATGCCAAAAATAACGCGCCACTGGGTCTATGAACAGTATGAACGCTATATAAATAAATGTACAGTAAATGTATCAAATATCAATCTATCGCGGAATCATGTAGAATAAAAATAATAATGTAGTTGAATGATATATTATAATAGCAACACTCAACGTCCCTAACGGCAGATATTCACAGTTGTGTACACAAGTGAAGCGTTTTTGCCAATATTGCACTGAAGGAAATATAATTATTTATTTATTAATATAGTAATGCTTACAGCAAAAATATAAAGCTTATGGATATCTTAAAATCAAGTTACTAGGTAATTCAGTAAAGTTTTAGGCTTAGATAAATGGCTGATACTAAGGATGTAGATAAGATAAAAGTATTTTCCGATTATCATTGACATATGTATTTGAATTTCATTTATTTTTTATAACCATAACTCAATAATAACAGTAAATCATAATTTTAAATTAAAAATATAACAAATGCATATAATGGATATATAAGAGTATTTTTTACTGAAAAGTAACCTTTAGAACTGAAGGCAAACTACAACTGATGCAATCGAGCAAGTCAAATCTGATTGTAAGTGTGTCTTAGGTTAGATTTAATTTTGATTTGGCACTATTTTAATATATTTGTAGGGGATAAGGGGGCCGTCATCGCCGCCGCCGCCGCGGGCAGCGCGAATTCCTTCTACGTACAGTTTTGGACAACTGCGTCCTAAATCCCATACCCGGAACTAAGTAGACCCGATGCCCGGCGTCGAGAGGCAATATTTTTGAGCGCCCATGCGCACTAACTTTACTTAACAATATTGTGAAGTGGTACAAGTCAAGAAAGTGAAGATAACAGAAATA
The DNA here is from genome assembly GCA_934044485.1 of Apeira syringaria. Classification (NCBI taxonomy): domain Eukaryota; kingdom Metazoa; phylum Arthropoda; class Insecta; order Lepidoptera; family Geometridae; genus Apeira; species Apeira syringaria. Next base: position 8,106,095 of record OW203659.1, read on the forward strand.
GATAATTCTATTCTTAAATTCACATTCGATGTTAACTTTTTTATGATTATATCCTAAGGACCTGTTAGTTTTGTGGCGGATGAAATGAAATGGTGGATTCACTTTTGCCATTTAGATTTTCACCGCTTTCCCTCCACCCACCTGATTGCGTCAGTTGTAGACCTGCAGCTCCAGCATAGAAATGAATTATTACAACAACTCTATAAACAACTATTCTCCAATAAGAAGACAGAAAATAATTATGATCTTGTTATATATTGTCTGCATTTTTATCGAAGAAGAGTTGTTTATAGAGTTCATTCATTAATTCATTCATTCTTATTCGAAAAAACTAATGAGAGTATGTTTATTAGAAACCGTATATGTATATATATATATAAATAGGCATCTCAAAATCACAATGTCAAATCATAACTTTTGCGGTAACAGTCAAAATTTTTGTTATCATAAAAAATCTAAAAGATACTTAAAATCCGAAACATGCTTGTTTATGCTAAAGTAGACCCGGTGTATCAAAGTCGTTTACTTAGTATACTCTATTTTTTTATGTCTGTATTTGGCTTTAGGCCTATGTTTAAACACAGAACCTATCGTGGTTACGCTGCGTCTTGGGTCAATACAGTCTGATAATGGTATGCAACGGCAACATGCAAATTATTTGCTATTTCCAAACTTTACTTTCCAGAAGGGCGCTTCCAACCGGTCCTTGTGGAAATCAATGGGGGAGGCCTATGTCCAGCAGTGGACGTCCTATGGCTGTGATGATGATGATGATGATGATGACTTTCCAGAAGTTAACAATTTGGTTTATATATATGTATATATAATATTAACATCTGAGTAAATACTGTCTGGTAACATATTTTATGCAGCAATGTCACGGTTTCGTAGTAAGGTATTTTATTGCTATTTTTCTTAGGGCAGCAATGTCTCGATCACAATAACGTTAGGGTTGAAAATTTATTTGGAACAAAATTTTTCGTAATGCCAGCATCATTGTATTGCCCCAGACAAAGGACTGTACCTACGGACAGTATCATCCAGTGCAATGACATTTTTACCTGTAGCAATGGCCTTGAATTTTCAAAAAGTTACAAAAATATAATATTATGATGTATATATAAGGAATTCAATTATAATAATATTACTTTCTTCATAGTATAATGTGTTTATTATATATTTTTAACATGTAGCTATACTTATTGTACCTACCATGCGCCTTATTGGACACGCTTTAGTTGTTCATGCGGAATACGTAATCTTTCGTTACGCTTTCCTTATCTGACATAGATAATGAGTAGACGGGCGCCATAAAATGTCATAGGTTAAGTAAATGCATTGATGCAATATTTATGCACCTTGAAGTTATACGTTTTTATTTACGTTGATTTTCGTGCGCGCTTAGTTGCACATTTTGTTATGATAATATAGCTCCGAACAATAGAACACAATTGCTGACAATTCTATTAATACTAACCACAATCTTTAAATGCTTATTCTGTTGATGCTAAAGTTTAAATTCGTACAAGATCTACCATGCTATTTCTAATATTAGAACAGATTTATTCGATTGGGGCTTAGAGTAGCGACTAAATCACATAATTTATATTTTATATAATACCCGAAATATAATAGTTAAATGGTGAACCAGCAAACACTCACGTTTTTGACAGTCGTTTGTTTCGCGGCGTTCGGGCAGTATATATCTGTGAAAAAAAAAATATGGCCATCCTCATGGATGGCGAGATCTAGTATCGTGTAGTAGATCGCGCTGCCGCCAGTCGGTATAACTATGAGTCTTCACGGTAGTTCACGAATACAAAGGAATTTAGTTTTGTCATTCATAAGAGCTTAACGTACCTTTGTAAAAAAAAATCCCAATTAATTTGTAAATAACGAAAGCATTTGATTTTGACAAATGATATCAGTAATACCTATTGAAGTATTATCTATAAAATTGTAAATCTATTAATTAAGTTTTATGTTAAAAAATGACACGGACTTTGTAGTCTGTGGAGAGTAATGTTTCAAATAAAAAAAAACCTATTGAAATATTTTTTTTTGTTTTATGAACTGTTATATATTTTTGTTATTCCTTAGTTGTTAATTTTAGATTTTTTGCTCATTAATCACACAACAATATGAAACTGATAATTAACTTTTGCGTTGTAGCTTTTCATATTTATTTATATATATAGGTAATAATAAACTGCTAAATAATCGATTCACGCAAGATTTTTCACCGTAGTGAGTTATGCGTTAACTAATTAAAATATGTATTTTATTATAGCCGTTGTAACTGATATTGTAGCCATATTTTTAAGTTAATGGCTATAGCACGAATCTTGAAGTTTTAGTGTCCTATCGCAGCGCAAAGAAATTCAACTCCATACCCGTTGTTACAAATGTCACTCACACAGTCGATAGAATGTGTACGGTAGATGCGTTATTCAATTGTGTATACGAGTCGGATACGAGGTCGACGTTGGTTATTCATGCTACATCAGACATTGATTATTAATTTTTTAACATGCTTTTATTTGCTTCCCCTTTATGTAAGGGAATCTTCTATTGTCGTGAATCATTCACTCGCTCCAAAGCGTCGTATTCATTTGTCACTTCATACATTTATCAATGGTTAAAATATAAACTCTAAGGCTTTCACGGCCCGCGTTGCATGTTGTATGTATTCCTTCCGGGCTGAAGACTTAAGGACTGAAAGAGCCTGCCTAAATGAGCCCAACAGATGAAAAATAACAGTTAAATTAAAATATGGCAACTAAACTATAGCTAATCCTGGAAATCCTGGTGAGGATAATTAACAAACTATTTTAACCATTGTTGTATGTATTGCTTCCGGGCTGTTTGGCCGTGGTCGATGTGAAACTTTTGTTCCAGACGTTTCGTCGATCACTGCGGTCGACATCTTCAGTGGTTCAGGTCCCCTGAACCACTGAAGATGTCGACCGCATGTTATTGCCGGTAGAGGCTAACAGTATTAGTCCATTGTAAAAGAAAAAAGAAGGCGTATGTATGCGAAGCGTGGTCACAATGACTGAAAGATGGTTCTTATTCATCTTCAGTGGTGCAGGGGACCTGAACCACTGAAGATGTCGACCGCAGTGATCGACGAAACGTCTGGAACAAAAGTTTCACATAGACCACGGCCAAACAGCCCGGAAGCAATACATACAACAATGGTTAAAATAGTTTGTTAATTATCCTCACCAGGATTTCCAGGATTAGCTATAGTTTAGTTGCCATATTTTAATTTAACTGTTATTTTTCATCTGTTGGGCTCATTTAGGCAGGCTCTTTCAGTCGTTGTGATCACGCTTCGCATACATACGCCTTCTTTTTTCTTTTAGAATGGACTAATACTGTTAGCCTCTACCGGAAATTACAACTTCACCGGCGATGGCTTCGCATACGTCTATTGAATATTAAGATGATTTAAGGAAGCCATTTTAATGATTCTATGTAGATGGGGACAGCCTCATTTTAGCATAATTTTATCATTTCTGCGATAACGAAAGATTACGTACTACAATTGGATAATGATGTATTAATAATCTTATTAGCTAATAATAACCAGCCCATTTACTTGTGCCTAAGTTATATAAGTAAATACGAAAACTATAAGACAGTGAATTTATTTATGCGGATGTTCACTTCGCTAACTTAGTAACTTTGTTATGTGAATGATGTTTATGCATTTAAAAGATTGAACAAAACTGGATATCTAGTAAAATAAACATAGGGAGTATGCTAGTGCTTTGACTATTTTCGTACAATTAATGTCGAAAGGCTATAAGAGCGATATTCAGGGCGCCTCTCTAGAGACTTCTGAGACAATGAAGAATGGTAAAAATTGCAAGAATTATTTCCATTAATTCTTGCTTTTTTCCCTTTCGGTACAGCAGTGCGAGCATGGATCTTTGACTCGCTAAAATTTGACAGTAATTAATTGCGCGCGACGCGCCTCACGCTTCGCGTGGGCGTACTGTCTGAACAAGCACTTACTGTCGAATTTTATCGAGTCGACGATCCATACTCGCATGGCTGAATCGTCGCAAGCATCGACATAATAATATTTACGAAACAAGTGGCCGTAGCACGATACACTATCGCAGTCGTATCGCGCCGTAAACAATTGAATACAGTGCTATCATTTATCTAGTACAACAGCAGTCACGCAGAGAAATGGTAGTTTGTACGGCCGGTACGTACGTTATCCATTTGTTTAGACGACTGCGATACAATTACTGTTACGCAAGCTTTTCCTGCTTCAGTCACTGATGTCAAAATAATGCTTTTATCCCTGTTACCGTATCAGTAGTGAAACTGTGTCGCTCGAAATTATATTACTTAATAGTGTACTTTAGGTAAATAATTTATAAAATATATAAGTAAATGATGCTCATGATTTCATCAGACATCATGTAATTGTCATAATATAAATATCTTGCTGTTGGAAGTACAAGGGGTAACTATTTTGTAATGGTGGATTCATTTTGACCTCCCATTAATAATAATGGCAAAAAGGAAATATTTATTAAAATTGTATTATCTCAAGCGTACAGTGATTAATGGAACTTATTAGAAATAAGTATTTTTATATCGTTACATGTTTATAATAATTAGTATTACACTTGCGATGTATTTAAACAATCAACACCTATGAGATGTGATAACCACTGTTGCATCAAAGGAGTCAGAATGCTAACGCGTTAAATAGGTTTTAGTATGTTTGTGCGTTGAATATTGTAAATAAATTATATAATGAACTATATTGATTATATAATGTATTTTATAAATTTTAGATGTCTAAGTTATTGTTTGGAAAGTTATTACTTATTGGCAGTGTATGTAATTTTTGTAGAGTAGCCAAGGTACCTATATCAAACATTTGATCGATATCGAGGGTTTCAATCGAGTCGCCACTACATTTTCTGACGATACTCACATTGCGAATGTCGTGGGAAAACGGACTCCGACTTCACTAGCAAAAACTCAATCTAGTTATGAAGGACTATTTTTATTGCCTATTGAACCCCTAGTCTTATTGATCATGTTTGCATTTGCAAGTTATTAATTTTGTTGACGGTTAACAATAGAAATGGGATAATTACTTGTAATTATGCAGTCTGCGTACGCAGCCTTATCGTCCACTTTTACCCATACTGAAATGTCGCTTCAGCTTTGTCCTATTTTGTGATTCACACTACATGATCCACCATAAAAACGCTGTTTAAAAAAAAACTATAAATTTATGTAAATTTCTGTTAGTGATTGTAACAATGTTTATATATGCAATAATAATGCTGATTCGTTGGCGATACGTGACAGGCGTGTTAAGTATGGGTAACATAACCTTATAAAAATAATACCTTATATATTTGTTTTATAATATTATATTTCAATGGAACTTGACCTATGTAATAGTGCATAATAACATGACAATGTGGTGTTAATATTAGTTGACTAATTAAAGCAGGTAACAATAATCTTATAAACAATCGGGATCTCATATCAAATAAAATTATTAATTAGTAATGACAAATACAATGTAAAAGTCATATCCCATTTGTAATGTTAACTCTTGTCTTAGCGAATGTGACACTTTAAAAATTATTAATTTTGTTGTTAAAAAGTGTGTTGGTGTTTGTGATGTAATTGTGTTGTCTGTCTTTCGCTGGATTTATCTAATGCATTGCTAATATTGCTTTTAGCAAGATATAATTTTGGTTGAGGTTTCCTATTATTCGGGGTCGTTTTCGATATTGAGCATTACTTACCGTTATTATTCAGTTGAATACAGACTGTGTTCACCACAGATAGTGCACAGTTTCGTGTTACTTCTTTCAGATGTACCGAAGAATATTCATTTTGTTGTGCGTGCTGTTTAGACCCATATATTTTTAAAAAAACTGGTTGTACTCCGGGAATGCCGGCAGAAGTGAAAACTTGCATTTATGTGGTAAAATACAACATTCATTTATTGCGCTATCGTACACAAACAAGACAAAAGGTATTTAAGTTTATTGATTTTATATACCTACACATTAAACACTATAGTGAGGGCGATAGAGCATACAATAGAATGAAGTCAAAATCAACATGTTAAACGGGCGAGCGAGGTGAGCGCAGTCGACTTCAAAAAAAATCGTATTATACCTACCAACAAACGAAAATGTTCCTTATTCGCAACATATTTATGTTTAAATTTCAACTACTCCCTCCGTCTTACGAATTTTCGACGTCACGCGCCTCATGAATTTTGCGATCAGTGTCTCGTGTCCTGACGCGAAATGTCATGACGCAAGTTTAACATTTTATCCCTATATAAAAGTGCACGACGCCGCTATAGAAGTTTTCACTTAAAAATAAACTTTAAAACTAGAGTAGTCAAATTGCTCAAAGCCAATTTTAGAAATATTATTTGAACCTGAAATACCTTACTTATGCGGCGATATCTTATATATGAATCACTTTTATAAATGAGTATATATAATAGTACGTGCAACCGATCTCTGTGGCTGTGAAGGTACGTGCTTACCGCAAATGTTACGAACAAGCGAGATAGAATCATGCGACAAATGTAAGCTAATGACCGAGACAGTTATACAGTCATTGTGCCTGCCATCATTCAATAAAATTAGTGCTCGGTTCAAAACTCGTTTGACAAAACAACAGATTTAGGTGTTCGAGCCTCCGCTTGAACCACATTTGAGATTACGCTTCCGGAAATACGTCACTCACACCTCCAAACTGTTTGTTTCTACTGCGTATACGCGTACTGTTGCTATCTCTTTCACTCAATACGCAGCGCCCGGCGTGCGGCGCATGCGCCGCGCTCCTCAGTACGCTTTTGAAACTCGTAGCACTCGCACGTGTACATCGTTGAAAATTTTATGTAAGTAACAAATATATATTGGAACTATTACGAATACCGCTCGGCGCCTCAGAGCCCAGCGACGTCTTGTGTGCCATCTAGCACCTAAAAGCACGGTTGCTTTTTCTGCCGGATCGAGACGGCTTGTCGTATCGAGTTTGACTGTAGTCTGTGGATAGCTACACTACCTGCCGTCTGAGCGAGACTACCTGACACGTCGCTCGAAGACGACGTCGACAATCATTTGGTTATGACGACGTTGCGCCGCTTGTCGTTTCAAGTTAAGACGACGCCGACTGACAAGACGGCGTCGACTGACAAGACGACGTCGACTGACAAGACGACGTCGACTGACAAGACGACGTCGACTGACAAGACGACATCGACTGGCTAGACGACGTCGACTGTTAAAACGACGACTATTGGCTAGACGACGGCGACTGTTAAGACGACGTCGTTTTTCAAGTAAGACGTCGTCAACTCTTAAGACGACATCGCTTGAATGAGACGACGACTTTACTGGTTAATTAACGTCATTTGACACGATGTGTTATTCGCATAATATCATTAAATGACGTATACCCTGAACAATGTTGTTCGATTTCTTTCCAAAACTATGTCAAAACAAACAACAATGGGAGAATTAGCCGCTCGGCCCTGCCCAGCTGGAGAAGAGGAAAGTTTTGCGGCAGTTGTCAGCATAATTGACCAAAATTTTCCTGATGACTGGAGATCCTGGGAAGTTAATGACTACAGTTTTCACGACTTATTTGGAGCCGAAGTCTCTTCTAAAATTGAGGGTAAACTAAGATTCGCTATTCCGACCGCCGATCTAGCCCGAGCTTTTTCTCCAGACTCTAGTTCGTTATCTGAGAGCAAGTATAGAAACATAAGGACGAAGATCTTGCACTGGCCTCTAGGCCGAGCATTGGTGCATTATCCACATTACATTATGGAAAAGATACACGGCTTCGGGAAATTTTATCACGCCTTTGTTGAGGCAGTGCGCACAATAAAGAGTAAGCTGACAAATCGTAGGAGTGCGTCATCCGAACTACAGAACTCTCAACAAGACCAAGGAACCTCGGGCAATCCTGCACATTTCGATAGAGAAACGCCAGAACGTACCACAGGCAGGAAAAGATATCACGAAACAGATATTGAAGCGGAGAGTACTCCGATTAAACAACCGACTCCATCTCGAGGGCAGGGAAGCAGTGATCATTTGTTGATATCAGTGTTGAATCAACAAATGGAAATGTTTAATCGTTTAATAAGTACCCAAAACAAACAAAACGATAACTTCGGAAAAATATTGTCTCATACCATAAATAATGACACCGTTAATCCCCCCGACCTAAACGAGTCGTTTGAGTCATTACCAGACAGTACACAGTCTGATAACGAACACCAGCCGCCTCAACATGATTGTTACCCAACGGGGGCGCTGTCAACGGATAATCTATCTAGTAGAGAATCCGAATTACGGGCCAAGATATCCAAAGCTCAGAGGGAACTCGCTACACAGCGATCAGAGGACAACGAGACATTTGATTTTGACCCTGTCACAAAGGTGACTGAACCCAAGGTAGCTAAAACTGATCCACAATACCTGAAGCAAGGTATAGACTGTCAGCGCTTCGGCCAAGAAGGATGGCGCGACGTCAGATATGCAGATACTCAGAAGCAATTCCAATCTTCACCAGCTTTTTGCGCCTTGCAAGTAAATAACGTTCTTGCTGGCGTAGCATCTAATTGGAAATCATCTGCCGTTCTTGAAAAATTCGATATGACACTAAGTGCGATAACTCATGGTCTTCTACAACAGAGGAAAATCTTTCGAGAGCTGGTGGACCACCTACCACAGGAAATGAAAAATGAAACCGGTTGTGCTTTCCTTAATGCTGATTCTAAGTTTAAGAAAAAAATCAGACGACCTCTTGCAGTATGTTTGTGGTCGTCGGGCAGAGGTGATAGAACAGAGAAGAGGGGTATATAAAGTACAAAACAAATCTCTTTATAATATTTTGCACAGCATACCCCCATCAGAAACACATCTTTTTTCTGACGAAGCATTATCTAAAGCAGTTAAAGATTGTTCCAACAATGATATCAGAAAGTTTTTTCCTCATCCCAACAAGAAAAAACAGTCATCATTTCGCCCAAAAGACAGATTCAGAGGGACGACTACACAAGGCTCATCAAGAAGCAACTCACGATATTACCGTAACCCAGGCGGAGTCCATGACACGGCCCGCACTAGATTCAAACAGCAGCATCACCATAAACCTCAAGCACAATCGCAACCAAAACCACAAGCTAGAAAGGATTGGGGGGGTGGCAAAAGAAAGTGACTCTTTCAAAGCAGGGCGGTTACAAGATTATGCCCAAAATTGGACAACAGCGCCGAAACTAATTCAAAATTTTATTCAGGGGTACAGAATCCCATTCAGCTCAAAACCGCCAATCAGAAAGTTTTCTCCCAAAAACATTTTTCAATTTCGAACCAAAGAAACGCCAGAAATGTCAAAACAGATTTAAAATCTATCGAAATCAACAGCTATTCAGGAAAGCCAATATCAGAGTGGTTTTCTTTTAGAAATATTCCTGCGAAAGAAGACAGATGGCTCTCTCCGACCAATATTCAACCTGAAAGGCTTAAACCGATACGTCCAAACACCAAAATTTCGTCTTCTGAATCACCTAAAAATTCCAACACTCTTGTACAATTCATTCTTCACAAGCATACTTTCATGTACCAATATCACAAAGCCATCGTCGCTTCTTGTCCCTCAGTTTTCAGGGGAAAGTTTACCAAAAGACGTGCCTGCCGTTTGGATTAGCAAGCGCACCAGCAGCCTTCGCCAAGATCACCAATTGGATTGCTCATATTTTGAGAGGCCAAGGCATAAGGATACTAGTATATTTAGACGACTTCCTGCTTATCCACGAAGATCCACATATCCTGGAAAGTCATACCAAATATGTCGTCAAATACTTACAAAATGTAGGCTGGCAAGTAAATCAAGAGAAGTCCTCCTCGACTGCCACAACAAAATTAGAATACCTTGGGATACCAAGTTAAACCGAAAATCACTATCGGAAAGCAAGACAATACATCTTACGACTCATCTGGAGTCGTTGGAGTTGGCACGATGCAAAGGTTATTCTGGGGAAGCTGAACTTTGCGTCATACGTTGTACCACTGGGGCGCCACCACAGTCGCTTCCTCCAAAGGGCATCAAGCCGTTTACCTATGGCAAAACCACATCGGCAATTGCCAATACCACCCCGTGCTATGGCGGAGCTCATCTGGTGGAAAACGAATATCCAAAAAGACTCACCCATACACATCCCAAAACCGTTAGTTTTCTAACGACAGATGCGGCGGACAAGAGTTGGGGAGCTGTAATAAACGGTCAGAAGTTCTGGGGCACATGGACAAATGTGCAGCAGAAATGGCACAGCAATCAAAAAGAACTCTACACGTTGTTCGAAGTCTTAACACGAGTCCACTCTTTGATAAAAGACAAAACAGTGATGTTACAGACCGACAATCGAACAACAGTAGCTTACATCACGAAACAAGGAGGTACAAAGTCGTTGAGGCTACTGGAGACTTCACTAAAAATTCTGGAACTTTGCCAACGTCAGCGTTGTCACTTCATAGCCCGTTATATACCTGGAATATACAACGGTCTGGCGGACAGCCTCTCCCAAGAAAAAGGTCTTCCCGAATGGCACCTCAAGCCATCGACAGTATCAATGATATTCCAGACGCTGGGCACCCCTGTGATCGATCTGTTTGCATCTGCGAGATCGGCGGTGGTGCCAACATATGTCAGCGAAGATGCTAAAGACACACAAAGTCTATTTACAGATGAGTTCAGCAAGACGTGGCAGTTCAAACTAGGGTGGATCTTTCCTCCACCATCATTGATACCTCGCGTGATTCATCATCTAAACAAATCGGAAGGAACTTACCTAATAGTGACTCCCAGCTGGACGCGGGCGTTCTGGACGGCCGATTTGAGGGAAAGGGCAATTTGCCCACCGATCCCAATAACAGATCTGAAATTGAATTTGACAGACCTTCGAACGAACCTGCCACCTCAGAATGTGGAGAGCTTAAATTTGTTGGTCTGGAAGGTACGGGCTGGAGCAAACAACTACAAAACTGTTCCAATACGGATATAAATCTTCTAGAGGCATCATGGAGAAAGTCTTCCCTGAAAACATACAAACCTGCTTGGTCCCGGTGGGTGGCCTGGGCTCGCGCCAACAATATAGCTGTGGATAACTCCAGCCCATCAGATTTGGTGAAATATCTATGTCACCTTTACAACACCGTAAGGCTGGCCCCTCGCACTATTGCACTGTACAAATCAATAGTGGCAACTTTAGCGAACCCTCAGCGTTCAGAAGAACTAGCCTCGCACCATTTGGTAAAGCATGTGCTGATAGCAATTTTTTTGAAAAATCCCCCGGCAAAGAAAGCCATCCCTTGGAAAATAAGCGACCTCTTGGGCTTCCTCAGGACCCACATTATAAATGAAGAAAGCCTATTTCAAATTATTAGACATACCTGTGTCCTTCCCCTATTAGTTTCAGGAAGAAGAGTACACGATCTCACCTTATTGAGCATTAAGAAAGGTTTATTTATGGATAACGAGGATGAGGTAATTCTATGGCCTCAGTTCGGTTCCAAAACCGATTCTAGAACTTATAGACAATCTGGATGGGTGTTAAAAAACAATGCAAACGAAGCTCGTCTAGATCTTGTATTGTAGATAAAAAAATCCATTTCAGCCTCCCAAGAGCGACGAAGTCATAAGAACTTGAAGAACTTGTTCATAACTACGAGAGGAACAATTAAAAATGCATCACGCTGTGTAATTTCGGGATGGTTCCGAACACTTTTTCGGGAAGCAGGCATTTCTGCCTCAGCAGGCAGTTTCAGGGCCGCAGTTGCGTCCGGAAACTGGACCAATAATAAATACAACATTGACGATATTCTCAAAAGAGGAAACTGGAGATCAAAAAATACATTTTTCAATCACTACTTCAGGGAGACGTCCATAAACTGCATAAATGATTACAACCATACTACGAGAGTATTGAGTGATGATTTTACTACTTTATAAATTTGATTATATGGGTAATTAAAAAATAAATAAATATAATAATAATCAACAGAAGTGGTTATGTTCGTTATTTGATTAATTATTCACTTTCTATATTCTTTTGTTGATACTTACTACGATTATACTTATGTATGACCTTAAAAAGACATTAAAGATTTTCTTTTGACCGATTAATTTGGTATTTTATTAAAACACTAGTCACAGTACGCACCGCAGCGCCGCCGGCAGAATATAAACACGTCTCAAATGTGGTTCAAGCGGAGGCTCGAACACCTAAATAGAACCGTTTTCCCCCCGAAGGGCAGAAAACGGATATTTAGGTTTCAGCCGTAGCTTGAACCACACTTCAGGTTCCTTGCCGGCTCCTTCAAAGGTACTGAGGAGCGCGGCGCATGCGCCGCACGCCGGGCGCTGCGTATTGAGTGAAAGAGATAGCAACAGTACGCGTATACGCAGTAGAAACAAACAGTTTGGAGGTGTGAGTGACGTATTTCCGGAAGCGTAATCTCAAATGTGGTTCAAGCTACGGCTGAAACCTAAATATCCGTTTTCTGCCCTTCGGGGGGAAAACGGTTCTATTGTGATCGTTATCCATCACCGAATTTGTGTAATATCTATATCCTATAGTATTTTGGGTTCACTTGGGCAATTACATTTTACAAGCAAATTTTATCTAGATAAAGATTTTTGACATGATCGATCGTTAATACGAATTTCGATTATAACAGTTCAACAGTATCTAGCTGATTTTCGATTATTAAAGAAGCAAATCCCTTTTTGCAAAAAAAACTACTACGCAGTTACCTGCAGGCAACTTCAGAGGCAAACTTACGTTGCGCTTACTATACATATATTGTAATTTATATAATATTTAAGTATATGAATTTCATTGTGACTTTGAGTTAAGTATTTAAAATTACAAATGTGTTTCGTATATGATCTTATTTTCATTTTAACATTAAGAAATTATGCAAAAGAACAATTCGAACTATACACGTGTTGATATTTGCGAACGCCAACAGTTTAATTGTAATAACTATTAATATAAAATATTTCTTAAATATGACCACTATCAAATACCGAATATCATATATTATAGATACATATTATTATTATAGATGTCTTAATTTAGTAATTTATTATTGTATTCAGTGAAATGTGAACTGTGAATGTTTTTTTATACTAATCATGATACCAGTATATTTAATTCTCCGATAAATATTGTAAGTATAGCGTAAAGAATTATCCCGTTTACTTTAGTGCTATGTCGGTGTGCAGTAAACATCTGTGTATATAACTATGGAATATGTAACTTCGAAAAATATGCCTCGACGTAGCTACGCGACCTGAGGACGCCAATCGGGCGGTACCTATATTGCCACACGCACCCTTATTTGCCTTATTCCATCTTCACATATCTGTTAGGATTAAGATAATCGTTTTGTGTATTATAGGCATTTGACACAATTCTACTGGTTTGCTGATTTCAAATGATCATGGATAATTTATCACCAAAAGTTAGGAGTCGTAATGTTATCTACTACTTTCTTTTTTTTTTGCCGAGTAGGTATGTATAAATAGTGTTTGCGCATTTCTAATAATTACATTGTCTGAGTAAATTAATATTCGCAACGTGTACTTGTTTGCGACCCGGTACAATTTTAGCTGTACCTGTTCTATGACAATACAAAATTTTAAATAATAAATCCATAAATCCTTCCTATAAAACTAGAACAATAACAAGATGATATAAAGTAAAATGAATTATTAAAAATTACCGTTTGCATACATTAGGTAGTAGATGACCCAAGTGTTTACATATTTTGCGACTGCACAAAATATAAAAGAAACTAAACATAATTAGACATACATGTTTTTAGTTATTTCATTAGGTACTGATGTGTACAAGTGCTGATATATGTACTTTATTAACATATAGACACAAATGTAGGTTCTATAGTGGTACTTATTCTATGTATTTTAAAAAAAATTTCTCTCCAAAGTTCTAGACACCTTTTTCCGTACTTGGCCAAATATATGTGTTTAAAATAATTATAAATTGAATTATTTATAAATTACAATAAAACTATTATATTGAAATAGATTTACGATAGGTTCCTTGGATATTCAATCAGATTTTAAAGATAATGTAAATGGTTTTTTTTATATACTTACTCGAACCAACTTTGATTAAATTGTAAAAGATCTTATTTTATTATGTAGGTACTCAAGGTAGAGCCCACAGAGGCACTATGTGGGACCCCACTGCTTCACCCGCGTGTGTCTACGATTTTCTCGTAGCTGTCGCGAAAATCAAATTAACCCACATACAAAATCTTTAAGTCTTTTGGGATACAAAGTATCTTTGTGGTATACCAGGTTCTAAGGCAACATCATACCAAATTTAAATCGAATCTGTTGAGGCGTTTTTAAAAATACTACAACACATTAAGTTTCGCAATGACAGCGCAAAATATGGGTACGCGAGATCCGTCTAAAATTTTATCACGCCAAGAACATTGGATGTGTTGTTATATAAACGTATTTGTTGGATAAGTAAACATGCTTCATACATATGGTTTGAATTTTAGAAGGAAAAATTGTGGCCACTTATTTCTTTCAAATCCCAATAGTAGCCCTAGCCTATTAGTATTTTTCCCGTTAAATTTTAAACGAAGTTCCGCCTAGCAGTATCTTGATGCTAATTCAATAAACCATAAATAATGCTACATATCGTTGTCACCCTGGGCTGCATCTTTGATAAGCACACCGTAACGGTAGTTGAAGTGGTTATTCCGAATGTGCCATGCGAGCTAGTCGCGTCTTGTTTTTTTCTTCAAATATTAGCCATATTAGGTAAATGCAAATAACAAGACACGACTACATATGTTAGGATGGCATATTCCTCATTATTTAAGATATCGCATCTGATGACCAACAACGGTTGTTTCAAATTTCAAGTCTTACTAAAGTAATACTTCGGACATATACCTACAGCTACACTCGAGAACATAAAAATCGCACACCTCTACATTTTCACTTTGACCCTAAATATTTCTCAAATGATATTTCGTTTGCAATACAATAAATTGACCCAAAATCATTAGTCTCAGGAAGCGCTGTTTTGGATATTTTGAGCAGTTCTGCTCAAAATAGAGATAGGAGTAATAGAACAATAAATAATATATATATATTAAACAAATAACCATTTATTAATACGAGCCTATCCTAGCCGGAATAACAGCTTCCATGATTCGATGTTTCATCTAAGGCATCATTTTTTTATACAAAATCCTGCGGTATGCTTTCCCACTCTTGCATAACGGCGGTTTGAAGCTTTGAGACTCGCGGGCGCAGTGTTTCTGGCTCGTATTTGTCTGTTCAGCTTATCCCATAAGTGCTCAATAGGATGGAGATCTGGGTTTCGAGCAGGCCACGCCAACCTCCTCCAAACACTGGCACACTATAGCAGCGGTGTGCGCTCTTGCATAGAAATGAAATGTTCACCGATAACTTTAGGAAGTCAATCCACATGAGCAACGATCGGTATTGGGCCCCGTGATGATCACAAGTTCGGTTTTCGCCTCCATTGACATGCCTCCCCAGAACCAACGTCGTACGAGACACGTTCAGAGATGCAGCATTGCAACACACTGGTTTTTCAGTAGATCTACCCCGTCCGTCCTTACCATGAAGACATATTCTGCATTTGTCAGAGAACAGTACTGTGAGGCCTCCTTCAGTTAGCCTTCTTCTAACCGTCCATCGACTCACTTCCACTTCTCTATTTATTATTATATTCTCTATTCATCATCCAACGAATTACAACAATAAATTGAAAATTCGGTGTTATTTCTCTATTATTCTACTATTTTCTTCATTGAAATGTGATTGGCAAATAAAGGCCAACATCCAAACCAACCACAGTTTAAACAGTGTGAAAATATAATATTTTTTCCCGTGAAATGGAAAAATACGTTTGTATAGAAATCGGAGCGCCTTAACATTTATACCTTTTCATAATCCCGCAAACTGCGTTACCTAAAACATGCCATTTTTGGTCATTCCATGGGTTTGTTGCTTCTCTAATGATTTTGAAGATCATGGCTAGGCATTATGTGTTTTTAAAATCTATTTGAGTACTTTATTTAAATCAAGGTACATTATATTTACAAACATAATTAAATTTAAAAAAAATTTAGGATTTGCGTGAAAATGTGTGTGTGCGATTTCATGCTCGAAGGAACTGTATTTATAACATTATGTAATTGTCTAAAAGTATTTGTATGTGCATGTACCAATATTGTAATAATTTGGTGTCTGCGTCTGAGATTAGGTACCTAAATATCTATGTTGTTGTTTATGTTGCCATGAAATCTTATAATCTTCCGCCTATCCCATCGGGCCGTATTGTAGATCATTTATTTAGGAGGTAGTTGACTGGTCTCATAGATACTTGTCTAGAACTAAGATTACTAAAAGGTAGCAAACACTCACCGCCTCTGTAACAGTGTTATTCTTGCTGTACCGCATTTTGTTCTCCCGACTTTAAACACTTTTTCTCGCTTATGTCAGCTGACTAGCTTTTTATATTTTAAATTGATTACTCGGACATAAAATTCTGTGTCCAATACATTGCCAGATAAATTTAAATCTCCAATTTCGTACAGAGATTTAAGTTTCATGTGCACAGCATTTAGTGAGTGGAACTACTGAAAGATACCCCCATCAGCATGCAACTGTCTGGTATTGGGAATGAACTGGTAAAGACCAATATTTTAAGTAGAAATTCCTTTGTTTGCCCCAAAAAAATTAAAATCTGCTTTCTTGTTTCATCTATAAAACTCAATAGTGCTTTTTCGTATTTCAAATCTGAAATAATCGCAATCACGTTCCATACATCAGTTTTGACTCATAGACGTCGCAGTTTTGTGTTATTAGTCTGTGGTGGGTGGATCTTTTAGAAGAATTACTTTTGCATTCTGTCGACATAATTTTAATATATTGCTGCGACATTTTGTTAAGTTTTAAGTACACTATTTGTATTTTTCAGCGTTGCATTTTGCAAGACACGCCCAATTGGCTGGAGTAGTGCACTTCAGTCATATAACTAATTGTAATCCGTGTAACTGTCTCACTTTAAAAAGTACCTAGGTATATTATCATGTGCTTCTTTATACGCAGCAATGGGAAAAAATATTACGCACAGGTAGGGCCTTCAGTCGATAAATGAAAATGCGCGAGTGTAGAAAGATACATAGCCTCGGTCTCTTTCTACTTATCGTCTGCGATACATTCAATTGTACTTCCAGTCATGGTAGGCCCGTCATGATGTCTGCTTGAGGACACAATGGTTCAAAGACCAAGTGAGTGGCCCCGCGCGATCTATCTCAGTTTACGGAAATGTTCTGCGTTGTGACTATTGCAGTAGAAAAACCTACGTCTGGCGTAGCAGATATGTGCACTTTTCATTTTGTCGGCGGTCGGGAGTGTACCACAATCTTGCACGACAGGAACACTCTTCTGCACTCGTAAATAAATATTCATACCCACCATAGAGAAATCTTAGTGTAGGTTTACTGTAGGTAACAATCATACAGATATTATTACCTGCAACTTGTCAAATAAACATTTGTATTTTTAGTCCAATTAGCGTAAGTCATTACTTGTAAATATTTATTGTTTATGTGTGAAACAAATAAACTTAGGTATGTAAATTCAACGAACATCGCTGCGTATGGAGATGCACTTTGAAGACGTAGAAGATACCTTTAAATATGTTTTTTTTCATGCTTCGGTATACCCGTGGTGTGTCTATGTGATATTTTAAATGCTAGAGATTGCTCAACAGACAGTCTCAAACTTAATTTACATAATATTGTTTGGCTTATATACCTGTACTTTTGCAAATAGAAGATTACTTTTATTCGAATTTGTTATTAATTATTTATCATCAATAATAGTTTTAAGTAATGTAAACTGGCATCATATTATTTTGAGAATAAATGTTTCACACATTTTAGCGTACGTTTGTTTTTATTCTTAGACTAGCTGCGCCCCGCTGTTTCACCTACAGTTTTCTCGGTACCTCATAGCAGTTATCCCACGGGAACCAAACTTGTTACCAGACAAACAGTAGCTGTATATGTCGTTCTCCAAACTATGTCGTACGTTAGACAGTCAGATTTAATTTTACATTTATAATATTAGTTATAGTATTTTGTTGTATCCTAGGGGAACCACATTTTTTTCGGGTTAAAAGTAGCATATTTTTAACAGATAAGTATGAGATGCTTACCTGCATAAAACGCCTAAATGAAGTTTATATTTTCCAACCATCGATGATGGTCTACTATTTTCCCAGCACTTCTTTCCCCGACCGTGAGCCATGCATTTTATCATGATTTTATGTGACGATTCAGCCCGTAGGTCATTAATTAAATACATACATACATATTTGTAAAACGCTTCAGGATTTACCCCGCCCCTTCAGCCTGTAAACACCCGCGAGCCTCTGTAATGTCATCGGTATAAACCCTTCATTGTGAAATATGAAATGTTTCGACATCTTACGTCAACAATATTTCTTTAATAATTTATATAACTGCAATACTCTAAATGTCTTTTATACCATAAATGTAACGTGTTTATTGATGACATTTTTATATAGATACCGATACCTACGTAATTAGAATTGTCGATTACAGACACCATTTTGTTTTGATAAGTAATTATGAAAAGTAGAAATAATTGAATTTGAATATTATGTTATATTGACTAGTACTTTGTAAGGCTCACGTTAGTAAAGCTTGTAAACTCTGGTTCTCTACTGTTCTGTTCATTATTATTATGAACAAATTTATGAAGCCGTTGAGGCGTGAAGAGGTAACATACACCCAAACTGAAATGATACACCAAATATTATTAATACATAAATTTTATTTAACATTTTCCAATGTAATGTAAATAGTGAAAATATTTTATAAGGAAAAGCTAAGCATCTTACAAAAATATCATTTTATGTAATTGGACCTAACAGGCGTCGGCAAGTAATGTTTTATATATACACACAATAGACATATAAAATTATACAGACTTGCAAACGTGTTGCATATATACATAATACAGAGATATAACAGATAACTTCATTAAATCACACCTAGTAAATTTCATTAAAGGTTACACAATAATACTACATTTATAAATAGTGTGAAGTATTGTGAGCGAATACAATTTTATGGAATGCAAGTATGATGATACAAATGAAAATAAAGTAGAATGAAATCACGTCGCTAATGAGCAGTCTCATTTTTCAGCCACGCCGCTATAATTCTTATCAATAAATAGTAAAAACGTGTAATATAATTCAGCTTATCGATTGCTATGACGACGCACAATTTTTAACAAGTAAACATTCATTATAAATAGGCCTTTTGACCATAGTCCAATTTTAAATACGACAAGTACAATTCTTACATAGAATGTCAATAATAGCTAGCACAGACAACATAAATCGCTAATGAAAGAAGTGATCTGTTCTATTATCATAGACAATCATTATTTGGGATTAAAAACATTTAAGAAATGTAACTTTGAACCTAAAACATTTTAGGTTCTTTGTTGTTACACAGAACAGGCCACTATCTCATCTGATGTTAGTAATGATGCGGTCTACAGAGAAATTTGTTTCTTTTTATCCGACCCACAAGATCGATGGATGTTTCAACAAAATAAAGTCCCTGGTCACTCGAGTGTCCAAGCTGAGTAGAGTAGCTACCTGATATTAAGCACATACAACTAACTTAATTTTTTTTGTTGAAAAAATATATTCATATTATAGATGAAAATAGACAAAATAAATATGTACGTATGAATGATTTTCAACAAAATGTGTGTTGAATCCGCAGTGAATCTAAGCTCGTGAGTGATAGTATAGCGCAGCGTGCGGCGCGGCGTAATCGGGGAGGTCTGTCCGCACATTTGGGGCGATTATTTACTTAATCGACTCCATATAGTGATTCAGGTATATAATGAAACGTAATAGTAATCAAGTCAATAGTAGTAAGTAGTCGTAAATTATATACCGAAAGAAATAGACTTCATTTTGTCCACAAAAAGGTAGCTTTAACCTGATCGCGCTCGACCCGCGTTTAACTAATATTGGTTTTGTTTTAAAATTACCACTAACGTTGTTTTGACACATTATGAATATATAAAACACGCGAATTACTCACGTGATAAGAGGGTTCCGACAAGATTCGAAGTGGTCGAAACTGTATTCATTAATATATTCATAACGTATTCATTTAACTTTTGTTTTGACAAATATACGCCTCTAAACATTAAAATCTAGAGAAATGATTTGGAAGCGACTATGCATTCGTGTACACATGTTCGTGTGGATCATGAAACACACGCCTTTTTGAACTAAGTCAAAAACCACATACTATTGTGTAATCTGTGGCTTAGTAATGCTTAATTTCATCGAGTCAAGTTAGTCTCCAGTAAAGCTTGGTGAGTGCAAGGTATTAAATGGATCAGACGGTGTCGAATCAAGAAATAGAATCGCTTACTTTAGCCAACTAAATGTAATGGAAACAGTCAAAATCCGTACACTAGTAATACTGTACGGATTTTGACTGTTTCCATTACATATATTTGGCTAAAGTACGCAATTCTATTTCTTTACCTTACCTTTACAAGACGGCAACGTGACGAAATACATGTAAATGTATTTCGTCACGTTGCCGTCTTGTAAAGGTTCACTATTCCGCTACCATTACTTGCAAGCAATATACTTGGCACTCGCTATTTTGTCGACCGCATGACGCTTGGAAACGCTTGAACAGTATTAATTGTGTCTAATCACGAAACATAGATCTTAAGAGCGCGGCCGGTATCTTTACCCAGCATTTTTTTTCTGTAGACGCATACGCTAACCTGCTCGGGCGTATCGGTTTGCTAGCAATACCAGTACCCGAAGCAGGAATAACTTGCGTCACAGTCGTCGCATCTCATTCGTGTAAACAAATAGCGCACGTACCGTCCGTACAAACTATCATTTCTCTACGTCACAAATGTAATAGATAACTGACAGTTGCTTCACTCTGCGATACGAAGACGATAGTGACTCCTGCTACGACCATTGATGCATCAAGTACTGTGACGTAAACACATTTGCGCACGAAACTGTGCAAGCGTTTGCGAATCCGTCAAGGCATGCATTACATCGCCAACGTGTCATGATGTATATTTTTATGCGAGTTGAAAGCGCACAAGTATATTATCGATAAGGTATAGCTAACGATGCAGACGCGCAGTATGATCCCGATGTGCGGACAGACCTGCGACCCGGCTCCGGCTGCGTGGAGACAGCTGGGAGTGATTAAGGCAGGGGTTTGTTCTCGGGGATGGTGGGCGAGGTGGCCCCGCTGGCAGCACGGCTCGCGTCGCGAAGGGCCTCGTCGAAACTCTGCGTCGAATTCGATCTGGACGCCACTTTGCCCTGTAAAGATATGGTGAAATTCTTATTAACAATTTTATGAACCGAGCACGGCTCACTATTGGAAAACTAAAATTAAATAAATAACGTTTTCACACACATACACACACTTGCACTACGGTACCCTGTGTCGCGGGAGGCATAGACACACACAATCACATAACACAACCATCTAAAATCCGAAATTAACACCTATGTCATTTATACGAGTATAAATGTTTCCTCTGACGGGATTCAAACCCATGGATAAAAAGTCTGGCTTGTGACCACTGAGGCTCGGTGAACGTCATATAATATTTATTTTTCAACACACTTGCTCCTAAAGTGAATCTTATTACATGGCGTTTAGGGCCATATACTGAGCTATGACCACACACGAGCGTGGCAGACGATTTTTAATACAAACGTCGTATGAAAACGTGAGCTGTGCTCATTGCATACTCGGCTGACTTACGCCCTCACCTGCGGCTCCCACTGTGACTCACAGCCTCGTGTGTAATGAGCAACTTAGCTCACTTGTATCAGAATTGGTAGTAACGCTTTTGTACAACTAAACTTAAGTTTTGGAAAATTACATAAGTAGTATCAATAAGAACACTCAAATTAGGATTTTATTCAAATTGCGAGTAGTTTTGAGTACAATAAGTCGACCACTTATTTGGTGTCGACTAAAACTACCCACGATTGGCCAGAAATCGAATAAAACTCGATTAATATTAGAGGTAGCTTTGTATGCATTTATAAGAATTCTAATTTTAGCGTAAATAGAATACGAACTATTTCATTTTGAAAATATTTAGTAAATATTAGCTAGTTCAAGTCAGTAACGGAATTGGGGCCATTGTCATAAAATACCGTTTTGACAACTATGACATATATTGACAGACAGATTCAGAGATAGATCAGATACAAATACACTCAACTATACTTTACTACTATATATAATATGCTCAACACCTTGATCATAACGTGATGCAGTAACAATCACTCCTATCGTGATTTCAAATAAAATATCATCGATTTCTATTCCAACCCCTACTTTTATATGTTCCTCGA
Organism: Apeira syringaria; assembly: GCA_934044485.1. NCBI lineage: Eukaryota > Metazoa > Arthropoda > Insecta > Lepidoptera > Geometridae > Apeira > Apeira syringaria. Next base: position 8,128,692 of record OW203659.1, read on the forward strand.
TTGACAAACCTGTGAATTAGGCGAAAAACACCTCAATATGCAAATCAGAAACTGAGCTACATTGGCCGAATTTGTTAGATACTCCTGACCACCTTCTAGATGTCGTTTCGTTATATATGCATTCACCATGTGACGACATACCTTAACGTTTTCATAAGCGGATCCCATGCGCTCCTCGATAGAGCGGAAGGAATCCGAGTTGCGCATCTGGCCGAGCTTGGTGGATACCCCCGACGTGATGCCGCCCAGTATCGACGTCGTTTTCTCCGCAGTCGTTTTTATCACAGATTCCGTTTTTTGGTATCTGATTTGTTAAAAAAAATATATCACATATATATAAATTATCATAAAGTGGGTTCAGCCAAGGTTTGAAGTTTGAATTTAGTATATACATAAAACATATTATTAATAAAATATTTTGGCAGTAAAACGCCTACTAGCCATCATCCCGTTATTAATTAAAGTAATATATTTAATTTTAGACATCATAAACGTTCATACTTGACAGATGTTCTGTTTTTTAAATCATGCATAAACAGCTTCGTGCATTGTTATTTGCAATTTTTTCCGCATTTTCTAACAAAAATCATTTTCACATCATAATTATTATATCATTTTTGAGATGTCTAGCTAATTTCCTTCGGGTTAGAACAATGAAAAATTAAAAGCTCAACAGTAATAAAATAAAATTTGGTTAGCAGCATGAACACCCAAAAGCGAAGAGAAACATTTGTAATAAGTGTATGTATGTAATTTACAAGTGTGGACTTACATTGGTGCCTCTGTCACAGCCTTTGTAAGCGCAGCCGCTCGCGTTTCTAGCATTTGATAGCTGTCGTACAACAAATCAAGAATAAAATAAAAACAAACTAAAAACGCCACCAAATCTACAAAAGTATGTGAAGCAAATCGTATATATACAAAAGCCACCGCTACCAATTAGGCAAAGGAATAATGTTCTAACCCTCGAGAAAAATAACTTGATTGAATATTCTATATGAATGATATTATCCAAATGCATAATGTGGGTTATCCAAAAAAAATACCAATGGTATACTTACACTTGGCTTTCTTTCACATTTTTCAATCCCTGATTAACATCTTCAGTGATTTCTTTCCAAACTGTGATGCCAAGCTTTCGTTTTAATTCAGAGCTTTGCCGAACCTGAAATCATGGAGACACATTCTATTAATTCTACTTCGCGTCGGGTATTCATGTATATATCAATCTATAAATTTAACACACTCAGCGCCATGGGGTCCACTTTTATTTTATTACAGAAAAATATTATTTACATTTAAAAAAAAACTAGAAATATATCCAACTTTTCTTTTTAATTTTTATCTCTTTTCCTAGTCCTCCAGTCCTTGAATCAAAAGAAAACACTTTTACTGGCCATCTATAACTAAACGACGATGCGCAAAGGTTACTAGCCATTTTACGCGTTTCTTCTTAATGTGAAGAATAGAGCCAATTGGGGCATATTTAAGAAAATTCTATTCATTAACAACTCAACATAAAGAATAAAAAATATTATATATTGTTCTTATCTGGTTACGTTAGTCTAATTTAGTCTGACACTTATCAATAACAACACTAAAGTGACGACTTTTTTGTCACTTACTTGGTGCCGGCTAAAACTACGCACAATGGGCCAGTAATTGAATAAAACTAGTCTAATATAGATAGCGTTGTAGGGAGTTATAGTAAGAATTTGATTAATAAAGCTAATAGAATAAGAGCACTTTAATATTGTTATATGATGAAACATAATTAGGAGCATTGTATAAGTAATCAAAGGCGTTAAGACTATAAAGGCTCCACATGTGACCACATGCGGTAGTACATATCAAACAATAACTTGGAATCCTTAAAAACGGTCGCTGTGGCGCAGTGGTTAGTGTCAGTGACATGACTACTGTGTCTCCGGGACCCTGGGTTCGAATCCCGGCAGGGGCAAACATTTGTGCGATGAGTGGGTCTTGGATGTTTGTGTGATGTGAATGTGTATGTCCAAGCCTCCCGCGATACAGGGAAACCTAGTGCGGGGGTTTAAGTGTAATAAAAAAATTAAAAAAATCCTTCGTAAGCGTGCCAAGATACCCAAGGGTATTTTGGTAGCCTTGATTGTTGGCGCCAACAAACTTTATTAAGTCAGTGAATTATTAAATCCTCGCCAGGTAATACGCTTACGCTGTCTGGTTTTTGTTGGACAGATTATATTTCAGTTAATCCCATTACAACTTCACAGAACAGCTTAATTTCATCGACATCGATCGACACATTTAGATATCGTATTGGAATGTTGAGCGATTTAACTAAAATTCTTAGCGACATCTAGCGTTAAAAAAAGAATAAAGTGAAATAGTTCAGTAAAAAAAATAGAAGTACCATACCACCAAGGAGTTTAGTCTGCTTTAAAGTTTACGAGTTTAATACAGGCAGGAAACGTTTAGGAGTTAACACAGTTACAAGTTATGGTGAACAATGACCTTGCTTTGCAGCACGGTCCGCAGCGTGGCGATCTCGTCCTCGACTCGTGCCAGCTCGCGGCTCCACTCTCCGCGCAGTTGGTCCGCCTGCTCGGGCGTCAGGCCCGCGAGCTCGTCAGGAGAGTTGGCGTCCCCCGCACCGGCTGCGTTAACGCCCGCCATCGCTTCCTCAGCTGGAAAGTGAGTAGGTACATATTACAATTATTTATGATTAAATGTACGAAGCGCTTGCAGCGGAAGATGCTATCTGAACCGATAAACAGCGTTAAGCATCGTGCTTCTCGGTCTGAGAAGCATCTCGGTCTCGGCATTTGGAACTGAGCACTTCCGTGTTCGAAGGTGAGGATTACTTGTCTTCGAGGAACAGTTGTTAGGCTATGTCGCGCCTTTTTGCGGACTATTTATTCTGCCATTGGTTCTGTCAACTAGCCTGTCCGCAAACTCGCATTGGTCAGCGTGATGTGATGGACGATAGCCAGCACTCGTATTTAAGATGAAGGCCCGTATCCCAGCTGTGAGATCGTATTGGGCTGATTATGGTCAAGTAGTTTATTAGAGTTTTGTATTTGTTGGATTACATATTCATCGATATTAATGTTCGTCGTGTTTAAAACAATCAAATTCGCTTGAACATTGCACATAGGCCATATCGTACTTGGCATTGATGACATGGGCAGCACCGCTTTTCATAGAGTGCGGTGATAATTATAGTTGTTAATGGCTAAATTACTGAAAGATAACATCGATTTTGTGATAGATCATACATAAGCCCAATGATTTCTACAAGTTTCGGTTAGAAGCGGCCTGCGTCCAGTTTCTATTGGGATCATTATCAATTTGCCCGGGCGCTTGCCAGAACGCAGACTCCTTAAAAATCTTTCAGGGTCATCTATTGGCGGCTTTCGCGTCACTTTCGATAGCGAGGCAAGATTCATTACTGTTGCCTCCTGATCCGAGGGCGATCCCGATCTGAGGGCGTCCGACCCTCACAATTTCTAACTACTGGAGCTTAAACATATTTTATGGGCATGTCACGCCTAAATTTTCAGCTCTTATATATAAATAACAGATAGCGTGCTCTATCTTTAAATCCACAATGTTTTACCAAAGCATTTCTACCGACATGGACATTATGACATTATACGAGTATGTGAAGAAATATTTGAAACAAATTGCAAAGCTTAAAACGGATAATTATTTTTTATTTATTATATTATTCAAAATCAACAACAGTAAGACATAATTTAGCTTCGCAAATATAAAACTGTTCAAAATATCAATGTCTATGTATTAGAATACTAGATAATATACACTCAAAATAGAATAAGGTTTATATTTAATAGTTTTTGTCGTTGAGACCACCAAACGGTCTGCTTCGTGGATGTAGAACTCTGAGAACCCCCCGGCGGCGTTTTCAACTCCACACTGTCATGTGATGTCATGATATTTAAAAAGTGTCGTGCACCCGTCGTCAGAAATACCGTGCCCCAATCATTGTTCCTAAGTTCAAATACCTTGTATGCATATTGAGCTGGACTATGGTCAGAATAACTCTAACAATGTCTCGGCGTATGCTAGTCTTCGTGCAGTCGTTTATATATTTATAAATAGTTTGGTCACTGACACTTAGACCGCTGTAATCCGTTAATGCATGATGATTCTCTGCACGATCCCGTCGAGAAGCTAACTGGATGTATCGAACTCGTGAGCTGGTTTTACCAGGATAACACCCCAATCAGTCACATAAACACGAGTGCCATCGTATATCCATGTTGTATTGTCTGTCTATCTTGAACAAAAACAATAAATCCCCAACTGCCAGCCAGCTCAGTTAATAATATTGCTAAACAGACGCAGGGCGTTTCAACGAAGGCACCCCGCGCTCAACATCCTGATGAAGGACGAAGCCGAAACAATTGTCGATCGGGATATCGACAGACGATACACGTAAGCTTTAACGTTCAGCCCGTATTGAATATTGTGAGCCTACTTTTATTCTCCAATAAAGAAGTACACTACAGTGTAGTCATACTCATGTTATGTTATCTATATTATTAGCAATAATCTTATCAATCTCTTCGTACTATTCGCATTATAAGCACGAGATGATAGTCTTTTAAAAACGCTAAATAACACATAATAAAATCAAAGAAATTCACTCCATACCCAATGTAAAATAAATAATATCTAATATGAAAAAAATACTTGTTCATATTAAAGCATTGCTGCGGTTAATTACATAAAGTTGTATTAGAACAAGAGTCAATTATGAAATGTAAATCCGATATGTATAATATATATGTAAGATGTATACTTAGATCTAAGAGCTGTGGATTTTGTTAAATAAATAAATAAAGAACCACAACAAAACACATCCAATTTAAAAACATTCTAAAATGATCGCCAGTTTAAATTTAGGAACATGAGTATGTAATGTTACCATAATACCAATAATTACTTACTTTTGAATCAGTCCCAAAACTCAGTTGATAAAATTTTACGAAAGGAACAAATGTATCCAGACCAAGTGCATGCGTAATGATGCTCTTGTACTTTTGTTATGTTTAATACGATAATGATATCAGCGGGATCCTATATCTCCAACAATTGTCATTGCTGAGAGATAAATAATCTTTATGTAAGCTACTTAAGAATTACCGTCGATATTGTTTTATTAATTGAAAATACAATAGAGTTTCAGGAAATTATAAACCAACAGCATCAAAAATCCAGTATATCTAGAAAATACGGTGCTAGACAATGTTTAATCTGGAGAAGTAAATTTCTTTTGACAGGCAGAGAAATGAACACGAAATAGAAAGAGAAATCACAAATGCTTGGAAAAACTGAAGCATGAAGGAAATAATTAAAAGTGATATACCGTTCAGAATTAAACAAAATGTTATGGATATTTGTATCCTACCATATCCTACCACTACACACTAACTTGGAAATCCACTAATCTAATTAAATTTAATCTTGGTATTTTTTATAAGCTTGCGTTTGACCGCTGTCTCACCTAATGTTAAGTGACGACGCGGTCATATAGCACGCAAACTTAGAAGGTACCTATTCACTCGCGACTGTCAAAGAAGTATGGACAGAAGTATAAAATATTAAAAAGATTCAAAAATACCTCACCAAATTATAAGAAAAGAGATAAATGTGACCGAAGATTTACGTCACTGTAAGAAATCAATGGCGTCGGGCAGGCCATATAGCGCGGATGACGGAAAATAATTGGACACAAATATTAACCTCTTGGATTGGCCTATCAGGCACTAGAAAGAGAGGTAGACCAACTCCCTGCGGGGCAGACATATATGACAATTGTCTAGATTTTTAGTAAAATATACAAGGTTCTTTTATTTGATCGTATTTATTTTACGGGTTTTTTTTAAATTACTTGGAAGCCATCAACATATTTAGACAAAAGATTTCCAGTACCCATACCAAAAGGTCTACGAAGAAAAATAATGCATATGAAACTAAAATTACAATAATTATGTTCAGAAGGAATCTAAATAAAATTTCAACCACAGATCTCGTATAAATAACCATGTCGCAATATTATATTTCATACTGACGACCTTGCGTGCAAGTCTCAATTTAATTCGGCAATTCACGCGCGTGTCGATCGCGACTGTTGATGATACTTTTCCACAAACCCCTTATGTTTGATGCAGATTAGGCCTAAGTATTAACGTACCTACAACATAGCTTACTAGCTGATCTTTTTTAAAAGATCAGCGTAAGACTGTGAGCGGATAGAGTTCTTATGATAGCCATACATAATTAAATTATGAATTATGATGATCACATACATGATTATATGATACACAATGAAGCTTACGATAAAAAATATTATTTCTTTATTTCGTATATATAAACTATGATTTTATTATTTTTTTTGTATTGGGAACGATGTTGTATTGTTTTTCTGAGCGCTATCTTTGTTTTTATAAGAAGCTACTGTGCAATATCCTTTGCTTCTAGACAGCGTCCCGTTCTTCAGTGCATGCCAATAAATCAAAATGTAATTGCAAAGTTCTTACTTAGCATTTACATTTTGATAATTATCTGTAATGTACAATGGGGTCCTGTTACCAAATATTAATTTTTAATTTGAAAATATCGGGCAAAAATCTGATTTAATAAATTGGCGAATTCATTTGTTTTTATGATAAAACTCTCACATCCCGAAAATAATGTCATAAAGAAGAGCAAATGGTTCCTAGATGCTTTTCTTTGTATATGAATTCTGATTTCTGATTTCCCCAAACAGTCTCATTAGAAGCGGACTGTCACTTTATATTGTATGCAGTGTTAAAATTAGGAGCAAACAATTTCTGTGAAAACATAATTGAGTTATTTCAATCCGAATAACAAAATACTCCGCAGAACTAATTTTTTTTATCACTCATATCATACTCTACTCATGTCCCGGACATCCCTATAAATCATAGTTCATCAGCAGCAACATTTATTAACAAATCTATGTATGAAAAATATACCACCAGGTGTATAATTATGCTATGTAAACGGTTTATGTTTGTTCCGTTGTTTACCCCTAGCATCTCAAACAGGTTTTCGTAAGAATATTATCGCTACACAGATTTTTAGCAACCACGACCAGACTAATAGTCTTGCTGGTATAATTGCCAAGTTCAAAAACCGCGGCGACCGGTTTTTATACAAGGTTTCAATAGATCCTCAATACTGTTTTTTATTTTTAAATAATGCTTCTAAATTTAGACAATTTATAAGCTACGGAACCAACCTCCAATCGCGATACCTAGAAACTTCTTATAATTCGTATGACTGGACATCTTGGCAAGATAAGGCTTCGAGAGATCTTGGAACGTGACTCGGACGTCGCGCATTTTTTTCCTAAATATTCGAAGTCGACGACGGCGATTGTCCATGTAAAACTCGGTCTCGATACAAAGCGCGGAGTCTGCAAGGTCGGGTAGCGCGCGCCACTCGGCATCGACATCTCTCTCTGTCCAGTTGGTAACCTGCTCCAGCTCATCCAGCTCGTCGACGGCCACGTCGAAGCTCGGTGTAGAGTCGTCATCTGGCGGCACGAAGTACGGGTCCTCCATGTACTCCAGACTCGCTGGGCCTACGCTACTTCTCTCGTCACTCGCCATCACAACTCTTGCGCGCACTCCGTCCATGCCGCGCTATCCGAATTCGAAATATAAACATAAAATATCTAACACATTTTGCCAAATCCAAATCTGTTGCGAAACGAAATAATATCACGAAACGACGATTCACACATCTGTCACCGTCTCTCTATACGACGTTCATAATAATGATTTATAATTTGTATATTGATTAATAATTTACATAGCAATCATATTACGGTCATATAAATATTGTTTTCGTAATAAATAATGAACACGCGACGACCACGGCGGTCGTGAATACGTGCGCGGTGGGCACACGACGAAGCCAGTTTCTTCCGCCACGTCGAGTCAGAGCGGTGCTCGCGCCCGTTGCGCGCCGCTGCCTCATTGCTCGTATTTGCCACTTTCACCAATAACGCGGGCTCATGCCGCAGATCTTGCTAACTTTAAACATGTGTATGATTGACCTCCAAAACAACAATCGTCGGTAAAAACTCAAGAGATCGAATTTGATAATGTTGCTGTGCAGATTGCGAGCGTCCGGCTAACTTGTTTTTTAACAGAGCGTACAAATAACAAAAATAGTGGCTGAGCTCACCTTGTCGAGTAAAGTTTATTGACAGTGCCTGGGGCAACTGGCGGCGGTGGCATGGCGTCGCGAGAGCCGGACCACAAGAAATATTGCGTCATTTTGTAACTTGTTCAATGAGAGCAAAAAATCAGATTGCGCAGCGCGCGCCGTCGGTCGGGTCGTGCTATGAGTCAGCGCACTGCTGAAGAAGTCATCCTATTTCATTAACATCGCTTGAAGCCTTTCTGAAAGATCTTTGCATAATGTGCAGAAGCGCACAAAAAACAAATTTAACATATAATACATCAGTTCGTTTAGTTACCGAGAAATGAAATATTCTGTAGGATAATTTCATTTTGCGGACGATTTATTTCATTGTCAAAAATGAAATGGTCTTGGTATCAAAATCCCGATATTCCCGAGTTCTTAGCAAATTCTTACACAAAATCGATACTTCAAAAAATCTTTGATGATTACGAATTCCTATACCTACAGTGTATTAGAGTTGCTTCTCTGTAATCTGTCAAGCAGAGAAGAATGGCGAACACTGCCTCCTGCCTCACGGAACAACAATATAATGATATCCTACTCCTGTAAAACTCGATTTCGGGCTTCTAGTAGAGCAGTCCATAGATACGCTAAATAAGTTTGCAATATCTTCTTAGCCTAAACTTTATTTAAAAACTGAAGCATGCAGATTATTGCAGGCCAGCTACACCAGTTAAAAAAACAATTGACTTTTATGTCCCAATGAATGGGAACATTTTCTCCAGATTGGTCCAACTGAGCTTGAGTGGACGTCAGACGGACAGAAAAGCTATTGAGAAAAAGAGGGAGATTAATATATTCTCTAATCCTACTAGAGTGGGAAGATAATAATGATTTCGAAATGTGTTAGTATGCTTCATTGACCTCAATATTCTTGTATTCTAACGCATATATTCGGTCAGGTGGACGTTGAGGTGTAAAAATATTCGGTATCTTAACGTATATAGTAAATAATATCATGTAAAATACTAAGAGACAGAATGAAACCTGCCGCTATATAATTATATAGGAGTCTAGCCCGAAATAGAAGTTGTACAAAATACCAAAACCAGAAGAAACGTCAGTTTTGAGACTATTTATTAACAATCCACGAGCAATTGGATTAGGAGAATTGACTTCGCGATTTTTCGAATCCTCCATGCTCATGCTTGACATACGGCGTTGAGTCATCATTATGTATGATAAAAAAATGGTGGTGTGTCATACATTTCATGCCTAGCTTAATTTGGCAATTTGCACACAATAATCCATCCACTGTTGCTTAAAATAATTATGATTACTGTTCCAGATGATCTTCCAAATGGCAAGCAGATTTTGGGCTTTCATTGCTAGACTATGTTATAAGGGCTGCACAAGCCGCTTTAAGTCAACAAAATAATTGGAAGTTAAAATAAAAAAAGAACTCAATATAAACACTAATAAATAATGTAATCCTGAATAATCTAATTATTTAATAATAAAGTAGCAGACCAGGAAGCAAGCTTCATGCATGCAATGCAAGCATCATCCCAGCAAAATGAGCAAGGCAACAAGTACTAAAAAGATACATTATCCAACCTCTCTATCTTATTTTGTACAGCTGGGCTAAAACTTTTCGGCGTTATAGCCTAGAGCTGGATTTAAACGATTAACGAACGTGTTCAATTCTTTTGCCATCATTTTGAAAGGGTAACAATTTTGGAGCATAATTTCAATTGATCTACAGGTTATGTGCAGTAAATCTAGCCCATCAGCTTTAATATTATTTGTCATAATTAAATGAGAAAAAAAATAGCAGATAAACTCCAATTTGCATATTATGAACATTATATCTCTAAAGTAAATATGTATTATCTAAAAAGTAATCAGGCAAAATAAAATCTTGGACAAAGTGAATTATGATCCTAATGTCGGTAAGGTGATTGAATCCAGCATTTTTATATAAAAAAATATGAAAAATACCTTCACCCTTTAGGCGAAATATGTACATATTGTTCATAATACATACTGTGATAAGGTAACTGATGATAGTTAGTGTTATGATAGGACTCAAAGGACATAATGGACAGCTGCTTTCACAGATTTAATAGTTCTGTTTTTATATTCAGGTATTTGTATACTTATGCAGTTTGTGCAGTCAATGTCATGAGTAGATATTTTATAATAAATTTCGTAATTATTAGGTAAAATATTTTTTTGGTGTTGGATATAATACAGTCAAATAAGTTATTTGAGCATTAGTCACCCATAATTTGTTATTACAGCCTTGAGACTAAGTTTTAAATATTTATGCTTCTGTGATGTTGTACACTGGAATCATCAGAAAATCAGAAATTGTTGATTACCAGAAATTGCTGAGATGGGTCTATTTTATGACTTTGGTAGTATAAGATTCAATTATTTTTTCTTTTATGTACAACAATTATATTTATTATTCAATTATGTTGACTTGATGTTGCACATTGTTGTAAATAAATATACTTATCTTTCTTTCTTCGAAATGATCCAAGCTGAACCAGACAAAATATGCCACAAAAAGAAGCTCAATTTAATATTATTCATATTATAATTTATACACAATCCTAGTTGTGAGGGATGTATGGAGCCTAAAATATAGTAATATTAAAAACTAAAGACCAAAAAGGTGTCAATAAGTCTCATACAGTTTCAATATTGTCTATTTTTTGGACCCAAAAATGTTTGCTTTGTGTAAACTGATTGGATATAATGTATAAATATAAAAAAAATAGTGACCATATTAAGATTGCCTATTCTGGCTGCCCACAACTAAACATCCCCAGGGACCAAAATTTAAAAAAAATGGTGGTATGTCCATCAGCAGCTATTAAAGGTATCAACATATACATGTAACTTTGATAAATCAGAAAGAAAATGAAAACAAGTTATTTCAGCACATAATTGCAACAGTATTAGCAGACTGCGCCATTGGGCCATTGCATCTGGAAAAATGATTAAAAAAATTAAAAATTTTAAGTAACCGCCTACACTAAAATACTTTACAAGTAAAAAATCTACTAGAAGTAAAGGGAACCTGCTAGACACAACTTCATGAAATTGATAGAAAAAGTTAAGACGGACCTAATGAGCCCAAATCTGATGAGTTTACTAATAGGCAATCCTGCCTGGTTTTGGTCTCCTACCTTTGAGCTCCATCATCAGAGTAGCTCAATATTATCAGCAATAATAAAATGCAAAGCATCAGTCAGTCCATGCGTTTAGGAGCTATAATGTCATTAGACACACAGATGCTTCAAGCTATAATACCCCTCTTGAATCTGGGGTTAAAAACGTACCATATGGTACAAAAGTACCATAAATGATTTGCAAGCACACTATTTATCTTCAATAATAAGAAGCTCAAATTAATTATACCAAAATTACTTGTATTTAGGTTAATCTGAGCACAATTTATTGCAGACATTTTCAAGAAACTGTTTTCTGTCTCAAAGTTCAGAGGATATATCCAATATTTTATAACCGACATACTGAACTTATTTTACCAGAAAGTATTTGGATTATTGCAACAGTAAAAAGGACTCATAAATTTTGTAGTAATTCCATTAAAGTGAGTCAAGACTGATAATAATACAACTATGACTGATAAAGTGATAATTCAAACCATAAGTAGGTTACTCACAATTGGTAGATTAGATCATTCAACCATACAAATTGATATTGTATCTTTAAATGTGCCTGTATAATGTATATGTGAATAAGATAAAAAAATGACTACCTTTATTAAAATCCTTGAATACTTTAGAAATTGAAATATTGTTAGTTAGTTATGATCAAGTAAAAATCAAATATCAGATCAATCGTCAAGAGCCAATTCAATCCTACTAATATTATAAATGCGAAAGTTTGTGAGTATAGCTATGTTTGTTACTCTATCACACTTGAACGGCTGGATGGATTTGGATAAAATTTGGTAAGGAGAAAGGTGGATTAACACATAGTCTTATTGTCATTGTTACCATGATCACCGTTTTCATCACTCCGTAGGTAAAAACGCAGGGTGCAGTTCGTATTTTAATATTTTTATGGAAAGTGAACCAGGGGTGAGGTGGTGTGAGCGGAGAGTGCTGAATTATTTGACTTACCGGACTACAGAACTGCCAGATTAGTGAGACTACTATATAGCCCAATGCAGTGCCTCATTGTAATAATTTTTAACAAATAATGGATTGTCAAATCCTTGCCTAGGTAGCCATGAAGATACTAATTAATAACTATCAAAACAACACATCAACAAACAATAATCGTACTCATTGCATGTACTGTGTACACTCACCTGTCTGAACTCCGCTCATGGTAGATTCTAGCAATTGAATTGTACACAAGCAGTTAAATTGTTTGATAACCTTGCGATCTGTCTCGGGTTACCTTCAAATAGAACACTTTTCGTCGCACTTTTTACAATTCTCAATATCTTTATTTCCCTGTGTTGAGTGAACTTGAGCTGTGAAGTTTCTAATCAGTGGCTGTGAATGAACTTGACTTGAGTTGAGTCGTTCGTTGCATAGATCAGCAGATAGAACAAGATAGATTAAAGAACAGTGTTGCCAGATAACCGTGTGAATTTCCCCCCAACCTTATTCAACCCCCCCCCCCCCCCCCCGAAAATTAGCTTTTTGGAAAAAAATACCCCCAAAACATTTTTATTTATTTTTAACTGACTTCAAAAAAGGAGGAAGTTCTCTATTCGACTCGAATGTTTTTTTATGTTTGTTTACCGCATAAATTTCGTGTGAGTGAACGGATTTTGATCGTTCTTTTTTATTTGAAAGCTGGTGCTTTCCGTGTGGTCCCAATTCAATTTCGTTAAAATCGGTCAAGCGGTTTTTGAGTAACACTCCTATAACTTGTGCAAATGTGCAATGACCATTGATCCCTGAGAGTAGCAAAGGTCACTGAAAAGGGTGAAATAAAATTACCAAAAAATGGAACCGTCTTCAACACTCAAAAGTATGAAATAACTTGTCAAAGTCGGTACCATGCTCACAATATTTTGATAATGGTTACTTTTGAACTATCATAGTACCGACTTCAACAAGTTATTTCATACCTTTTGAGTGTTCCATTTTTGGGTAAAAAAAAATTTTATAGGTCTGCACACATACAATGCGTAACGTGCGCTTATATAAATCTACTCCATGGCGCGTAACGGACGCTTTGGCGGATCCAAGCAATCTGTTATACACGTTGGAATTAGACGGCGTTCACACCGCACGCGAAGCGTGCGCATCGCAGTTCCGACGCGTGTCGTTGTGAACGTCTCCATTTACTTCCATCTAGTGTTGAGTAGGCCAAACAAGAGGTGGTATATTTATCCCGTACATGAAGTCAAAGATTAAGAGTGGCTCGACATTTACTTTCATAGTGTACTACTTAAAATTTTATGTCTCGGCAGTCGAGAAATTACATTATTTACTCTCCGCCTCCGTAAAACATACGATCAGACAGACAGAGAGCGAGACGCAGGTTACAAGTTACAATAGTACGCCATTCTAAAAGGAGCATTACATGCCCGTGATTTGAGTCTCGAGCGAGAGGGAAGACGTTGACTTTACTAAATACTGTGAGGCGGGCATTGAAGTGACTGTTTAGATTTGAAGTATATTAATTACATTATAAGAGTTAAACATGTGATTTGTAATTTCATTCATGAGCTTTTTCATTATATCCTTTAAATATATTTATTTACGTACTAAAAAACATATTACTTATTACTTTGCCGTGACAGTTATGTCACGCCATATGACAGACCGTAATGTATTGCCATAACGTCAAATGTGAAAGTTGTACGCATAGCTTCAAACGTCCCACAGCGCTTCAGTTCGCCTCGTCCATGTTCCAAGCCTCATTGGCCTCAGCTCATTTGAGGTGGGGTGGAACATTGTACTGGCTTAGTACTAAAATGAGGCTACTCTTACAAACTCATTTTCATTTCGTGCCCTACCCAACACTACTTCCATCCAAGCAATAGACGAATGAATTAATCATAGAGGAATGTAATACACTGGAACGAATTATATGATTACAGAATAAATGAATGAACGATTTTATTGAAGTGGTGTAATGAAAGTAAGTAAGTAAATAATGATGGGAATTGTGTTTGTGGTAGAATGATTAAGGTACAAAAAAACATTTAAAACATCCCCCAAGTTAATTTTCCCCCCCAAAAATCCTCCCAAATCTCCCCCCGAAGTTAAAAAAAAACCCCAAAATTGCAGGGAATCCCCCCCATCTGGCAACGCTGTTAAAGAATCACAAATTATGTGATGCTTACGCATGAGAAGAGCCAATAACAGACCGCTAAAGTTTCATTTGGATAGTTACTTATTTTTTAATTATTGGCAATTGATTTACGTTAGGTACAGATGTTAGGTACACACATGCCTAAATAATCGATAGACAAAAATAAAAAAAGCAACTGTGATATGTATAGAGTTGGTTATTATTAATTTAGATGATGTTATCACGGTCCTATTAGAATGTCATTTACGTACCTAGCTCCAGTCAGGGATCCAATTTCTACGATGTGCAACCCCGTACGTGCCCCTATCCAAATGCCGCTCCATACCATTACTGACCCACCACCATATGACTCTCTGCCGAAAATGTTACATTGAGCGTATCTTTCTCCGGGTCGTCTCCAAACTTTAACCCTTCTAGCATCTGGCTTAAGACAAAACCTAGACTAATCAGTTAACAGTATTTTTCCCCAGTCTTTCATTCCAGTTTTGATATGAGCGAGCAAAGTTGGCCCGAGCTACTGTATGATCTGTTGTAAGTAAGGGGGCTCTAGCTGGCAAGCACGTCTTTATTCCAGCTTCTTTTAGTCTTTAGTCTCGTTTTAACTCTCTCGTTAACGTCCTGGAGCGTAGATCTGACCTCAGTAGAAGTTAAAGTGCGATTTCTCAGAACACTGCTCACCATAAATCGATCGTCTCTTGCCGATGTGACGCTCTTGCGACTTTGCCCTGCACGTCTCGTGGACTCTTCAGTCTGCCAATAACGTCTAACATTTTTTAAAATGACGGATTTCGAAACTCGCAATGTCTGAGCCACCTCTTAAAACTGTGACCATTTTCAATTAAAGTAACAATTTTTAGAGACCTGAGCTACGCTAAGAATCGGCATTGTCCCTTCAGATATTCATCGATGTTTAATTACCACTGCGACACAATACAACAAAATTGTGTTGTGCGATTGTGTCAAAAAAAATTGAAAAATGTGAGAATTTTATAAGATGAGTAACGTACACTTCTACAAAAATATTCAAATAGGCTTGTAAAAATTACAAATAAACGAATAAATAAATGAAACCCTGAAATAAGACTATTAGAGTAATTCTTTTTTCAAATTAAATAATAAGGTATTACATATTAGGTATGTAGCCAGTTTGTAATAAGAACTTTTTGTATATATTACAACCTTTTTTTTCGATTGATGTAGCGTTCCTATAAATAAGTCCATGAATAGTTTATTACGGCAATATTGTCGGCAATATTTGAGGCGGGCATCTAGTGTTTCAATTTTTAAAACAAAACTGCCTTCTACTTGTTAGCTTAACACTAATTCTGTACTTTTAGGTTGATATAAACAAAATAACAAAAATAATATTAAAGATATTTCGTCTGCAAAGTGCAGAGTTAGTTAAGGGTTAGGTAGTTAAGATTTCCGTTCCTTTACAGCGAATTTCGTTCCCTTTTAGACATCCTCGCATTCTGAATCTCCAATCACTACTGGCAACAGTGGCAACACTGTTTGTGATTCTTCACATTCACAAATTTTATGTTCAGAATTAGTTTTCTTTCATTGCTCTGAGCCGAAATAACTATTTTCATTGTAATTTTTAGGGTTGAATTTCGTCGCTCTGTGTTTGTATTCCTTTGTTTCACCTACAAAAGTTTCAAATAAAGCTGGTCATTTTATCGTGTTGCGCATTACTTTTCGCAGTGGTAAGTAAAATGCAATGCGTCACCACATTACCAATTAGTTCCATTTTCATTACGTGTTTGAGCTTTCTGTGAATAATCTTTTAAGTACTTCCAATTATTCGCACACCACAAAGTTGAATAAATTAGATTAATTTTAAAATTTTCTCAAAAGTACCCTTCACCTGACTGATCATAACGATGTTGAAATACATAACCTATTTACCGATTTGTTCCACTCTTTGTTTACCTACATAAGGCTATTCATATTTCAGTAACAAAATGTCGGCTACTGCGCTGTTCGGTAACACTTCGGCCCTTGGTGGAAGTTCAGGGGGAAATAAACACCTGGTGGAGTTCAGGGCAGGCAGAATGACTCTAAAAGGACGCATGGTTCACCCAGACAAGAGGAAGGGTCTTCTTTATGTTTATCAAGGCGAAGATTCCTTAATGCATTTCTGCTGGAAAGACCGTACTACAGGAGAAGTCGAAGATGACTTGCTGATTTTCCCAGATGACTGTGAATTTGTTAGAGTAAATGAATGCACCACTGGCAGGGTGTATGTCTTAAAGTTTAAATCATTTTCAAAGAAGTATTTTTTCTGGATGCAGGTATTACTAGATTTTAAATGTTTAGAAAAAGTTATTGGAAAAATATTTTTTTAAACCTATGGACAAGCAATACAGAATTGCTGAATTGACTTGTTCTACTATTACCTATGTGTCTATAAAACATTGACTTATTCTGATGGGATGATCTGGCACTGTAATATCATTGAAACTAAATTTAAATTGAGATGCTTTGAATATTGCTAATTTGTTTTGTTTGCTAACAGTATTGATACAAATTTATTAATAAGTTATAACAATTATAAATAAGGTCAAATGCTATGTGCACCACCAATAATGTGCCAACAGTCCATACTTCACAAAAATGACAAAAGAGAGTAATTTCACTGATTATCAGTTTTTAATCAATTGATAGAGTAAATCAATGTAAGTTCAAAAAACAATGTTAGTTGTAATCAACAACTCCAGAAACCAGAGGACATGAAGTACTTACAAACTAAACATGCATACCAACAGTGCAAGTACCAAACTCATTTTGAAAAATTCGATGATTGTCATATTCATCATATTTTTACAAACTTCGCAAGTACCAAATGCATATTGTAATCTTTTGTGTATTGCATGTGTTAGATTATAATAAAAATGAGATAATGTGGGTAGTTAGAAAATACAAGATTTAACTCATTCTATAATCTTATTTTGAATTATCAAATATAATTACTAATAGCTTTGAATAATGTAATTAGATACTCAATATATCGAGGCACGACTCAGCCGAGGTACTAAGATTTACTGCTATGTTAGGAGTCACTGTCATTTACCTACCTAATCAGGAACTAAACAGGTAATATTGGAATAAAACATAACAGCCATCGGGTTGACTTGCTTCTAATAATTATTGGAATCAAGTTTGGAGGGTAGGTATAGCTACGTCTGTTCGCAAGGGACTACCACTATGAGAAGAACAGACAAGAAACTCATAGGGCTTGATTCTTTTCAATAGCCACTTTTTAACACTATCTCACATCACATTTTACAATAAGTTGAAGACAAGTTAAATAATAATAATACACCAAACACATAGAAGTTATATAATAAGAACAGTTATCGTACCTGAATTGTTCACCCCAAGCTTGCCAAGGGAAGACTGGCTTGCTGTGCGAAACGGCCCTTTTTATATTACAATTTTCTTAGTCTATGTCAACCCCAGTTCTTTTAAACTATTACAAGAATACCAAATAATTGAATAAAATAGAACAAAAGGTACACTTAAATAACTTTGTTAATTTTCAATAATTATTACATTAATAATAAGATTGATTACTAACAATTTGATACTAAGTAAATCAAATGACTAATATAACGAAAGTCAAATATAGTATTCTGTGGCAAACTTTATGAAAGTACTTAATGTTTATAAATTACACTATGAGGTAGTAAATTCTATTTCACAATTATATCTACTTTAATATTTAAACAAATCTTCTTACAACTAAAATCTTATCATACTTTCATAACCTGTCACATGCAATAGACTATTTTTATGATTCATTTTCATCATCATTTTTTTGGCTTATTAGGAGTTTTGGGTTTGCTTAGCCTACATCAAGAAAATGTTGGCTTTTTGTTAATGTTATTGAGACTCGCTATTTTAAAATTACATTATATAAATTCACACAATTAAGTTTTTCGCTGCAGTGATACATTTTAGATTATTATTTCCCAAGCAATGTTTTTTGTCCTACGGCGGAGTGGTAGAAATAAAATGAAATCTCTATGCAAGAGCTGTTGCCAAAGTACACAATACTGTCGACAAATTCTGCTAGAGTTATTGCTATATTAGTTGAAATTTATGGAATATCACTATCCTTGTTATATTCTTGTCTTGACTTGTATTTACAATTTTATTTATATGTCTTTCCAAACTATTTTTTTATTTGACCAGTAAACTGGCTCAGATTAATCATTATGACTGTATTGTTTGGCTAGGATGTCTCTCAACTCACTGTGCCTTTTGGCAAAGGCCTCCTCTAGTAGTTTCCATTTGTTTCTGTCTCGAGCAACTCTCCTCCATTTGGGTCCAGCGGCAAGTTTTTTGGCCCATTTTTTGTCATCCTCGACATCTCTTGCCATCTCTTGGATACCAATTCGTTGTAACTTGGCTCCACTTTTCTTGTATAGATCTCAACATATGACCAGTCCACCTCCATTTTAATTGATCTCTATGTGTCAGAATATCTGTTACTTTAGTTTTGCACCTGATATCAATACTTCTAACTGTATCCAATAGTTTCAAACCTAACACGCTCCTTTCCATTCGCCTCTGACATTTTGCAAGTTTGTCCATAGAGACAAACTTGCAAAATGTCAGAGGCAAATGCAATCTATGCAAGATCGCATTTCAAGATCGAAGATAGGATAAACAAGTTTTTTAGAACACTTAAAATTTTGAAAATAAAACATCTATTATTTTGGTAATTGATACGTAAAAAAGTGCTAATTGTGTCATTTGCCAAACGGCTCCCGATATTCGACACGCCAGCGGCTGAAAAAGTTCGCTCAGCTTCCACGCTGGTTGGTACAATTGTCTCTTAGTGAATTATAGGCGAATTGAAGGTTTGTGCCTTTTGATCCCCCTGACTTGAAAGAGTTAATTTCCTTCTTTATCAAAGTCTCAATGTTGCCCACATTGCCAGATCTATGTTGTTAGGCTTACAAGTGGATCATA
The DNA here is from genome assembly GCA_934044485.1 of Apeira syringaria. Classification (NCBI taxonomy): domain Eukaryota; kingdom Metazoa; phylum Arthropoda; class Insecta; order Lepidoptera; family Geometridae; genus Apeira; species Apeira syringaria. Next base: position 8,148,177 of record OW203659.1, read on the forward strand.
AGATCCACCAGAGCTTTACAAGCTTGTTAAAGTCAGTTGAAGTTCATCTTGAAATGACATGGGTGCTGCCGTGTTGCATGTAGCCTTTCGACTATAGTTTTGATTACCTTGCGTATTTCACACTCTTTGAAGGTAAACAAAATGTTTCATCATGAATAGTTTGACTTGTATCTTCTTCGTACTTATTTGGATTATGTAAGTATAATAATCGCAACCGCACGGAGAGTAACACGCGTGAATGACACTAATTTGTAATCCCGCCAGTCCAGCGGCATCCCGCTAAATTATAAGACAAGATTAGTCCCGTAAAATGTATGCTGGATCCCGGTATCCCGGTATTGCATTCCCTAGTGTGAATACTATGCGAATATGTAATACTATGTAATGTTGGCGAATATTAGTTGGTGCTAAAAAGGGCCGTCAAAAAAATATTCTTATGGCGATTAAATATTGGTCATTAGTTTTACTTTTAGTAATGTGTGTAACATCCATGTACCCTCTTCACTGACTCACTTGGTTCAATGAATAACAATACTAAAGAAGTCACTTCAATCTCTAATAAAACTCAAGACTTTAAAAACCATTTACGATGTGTTTTCTGTGATTAATATTTATTATTTATTCTAGGAGCCAAAGACTGATAAGGATGATGACTTTTGCCGCCGTATTAATGAGGCTTTGAACAATCCTCCAACATCAGGGGGACGCAGCGGTGGAACTAGTGGTACCCAAGAAGGAGAGTTGCAAAACTTGCTGAACAACATGTCCCAACAGCAACTGATGCAGCTGTTCGGAGGAGTTGGTCAGATAGGGGGTTTGTCTTCTTTGCTGGGAACTATGGGGTGAGAATTTAGAATAAGGCGTGAAAAAAGTTGATGTTCTAGTGATAGTAAATACTTCTAGATTTGTAACAAAATATACTTTTATTTATGAACAACTTCATGAAAAAAATTGTTAAGTTTCTTGCACCTTACTGCAACTTCTTTCATAATTAACTGTTTTTTTTGTCCAAACTTTCTATTTTACTCTGTTTTTGGCTTATTTTCCGTTTTTACATAAAAGAAAAGAATCACTTTAAATTTACGACTAACTACTACATGGGTAACACCATTTGCCTGTTCGCGAACATGCCTAAAATGCTGCCAGAGTAATGTCTTACATTCAATTCACATTTTAACTTTTGTCTTTTAAAAATGAAAAAGACTTTATTTAGTTCATTATAATTCCTTTTGAACAATAATTTTATACACAAAAATTATGTAATAGGGAAACACATTTCAATTAGAACCACATCCATAATTTTCAATCAACAAGCCTTCACATGTAACCTGCGTGCTAAATCTGCATGAAATTGAAATGAATAATATATCTCCGAACAGTAACAGCACCAGTAGCAGCACTCGACCTTCGGGCGGGAGTGGAGCTTCGTCTCGCGGAGGCAGTGCTCCCCGTAGTACCGCACCCGCGTCTGCGCTCTCACCCGCTCCCGCTACAGCGCCCGCGCCCGCTGCAGTGTCCGCTCCCGCTGCCGCTCCTGCTGAGCCCAGCGCTGCACCGCGCACGCCTTCACGCGCCCGTGACCCGGCCCCGGCCACAGCTACGCCGCCCAATACGGCCACTGGCACGCAGCCCCGCAGTGAGTGCCATTAAATATAATCTTTACATTACCTTATCCACTGGTTTGCAAAATTATTTTTCAAGTTACAGTCCTTTGCCGTTTAAAAGGTTTCATCCATAACATGAAATTCATATATATGTACATAGAACACGAATTTACATAGTTTTAATAGTTTTGAATGACAAACTTGCATGTACCAAATTCCAATTCAATGTTCTTACAATCAAACTAGTTCAATTAGGGGTTTCTATGATTCTTGTATTTTACCTAAAATGGCATAATTCCAGCTAGGAAAACACTTGTTTACTTTACACTGTACACTAATAATGAGGTAGTAAGGGTATCTGTACTGGATAATCTGTACATTAATCATTGCAGATAGATAGATAGACACTTTAAAGTTACACCACAATACAAAAATAAAATAACATCAGTAACAACATATCCTTATAATGTAACAATGAAATTTAACAATCAAAACAAACCAAACACGGTCTTATCACCCTTAGCGATCTTTTCCAGACTAGACAGATGAGAACAATTACAAAGTTGGGAGGATGGTGGCTCTTCAATCTATACTACATGATATTCACTATATTACTAACCACAAGCCTAATTAACGACATGTATCTACACTAATATTATAAAGAGGAAAGATTTGTATGTTTGTAATGGATAGATTCAAAAACTACTGGACTGATTTTGAAAATATTTTCATCATTAGAATTCTACATTATCCCTGAGTAACATAGGCTTTTTTTTATTTATAACAAGAAAACAATAGGGATCCTTACTAAAACTTTAATCATGTAACTGCGAAGCCGGGACAGACCACTAGTATATAATAAATACATAAACTATAATAACACTAATGTAAACAATAAAAATCAAAACTGTAATGTATTGGATTCAGTATTGGATAATCAAATACACACGGTTATCATGGAATTGCTATGGAAATTGTTACAATCTGCATTTAGGTATAAGTCCCCAAAAACAAGTAAGTGCATCAAGTCTTTGCCCGACGTGTATAATCAAAACTTTATTAAGGATTATCACACCACCAATTTGTATTGCTCATCTGCTGTTGAAATAGGAATATAACATGTGTTTCAAACAAAATACACCAACCCTAAGGTATTCTACATTTTTGCGTCTGAAAAATCCCAGGCACTAATCGTCTTCTTCTTCTTAAACTATGGCTTCTGTAGTCTGTAGCTATTTGTCACTATTCTACCAATGTCCGTTTATGCTAGTTTCTCAATAGTTTCTGCAATAATCTTAATCTCTGCAAACAAAAGATTGCCTGAAAATGTGTGTCGAGCGACATGCGTGGCGAACGCCGAATCATTTAAATATTGTTTGTGTAAAATTTTATAAAAAAAAGCCGATTACATAACTCAATACATTAGTTTAAAAACATAAGATTTGCTATAAACTTTGGTGTTCATTTTAATGTAATTAGATTTACCCGTACAAAATTAAATAAATTGTATGCTTCTAGACAATTTCAGTCTAGGAATACATTTAGTGATGAGTTTTGGATAGAAACATAAATTTTTTGTTGAGTACCTGCGTGCGACTCAATCTTGTAACTGTTAATTCTTACTTGGGTTACCAAGGCTATCTCTAGTTTGGGGCCTGTTGGGAATTTTACTCTACTAAATATTTTTTTCAATTTTTTAAATTCTCTTCAGTGCACTTAATCACTCAGTTTCTTCTTTCATATATAAATATATAAAAGAAAAATGACAAGGAAATGAATTACAAATAAAAGCTACGTGTATTTAACAGGTGGGCAGATCTTCTTGTCTGATCTGCAACGTTACTTCTCCGGATTGGGCAACGCTCCCCCAGGAATGGAAGGTGGCGCTGGCGGGGCCGGGGCTGCGGGCGGGAACGCTGACGGCACCAGTGAGCCCAAGATCGAGCTGGGCGCCGCGTTGGGTTCAGCCGAGGTCGCGGAGGTGGCGAGCCAGCCAGCACACGCGGCGAGGCTGGCGCCACACTTGCCGCCCACAGCGCCGCAGGACGATGTAAGGACCACACTGCTCTCACCGCAGTTCGCGCAGGTGATCCCTTAACCTTAGCGCACCTGCTTACGACATACGCTTGGGCTTGGACCGAGGCGCCAGAGCACTCACCAACCGTCTCTCATTCCTCGTTTTTCACACGCGCTGCTTATGGCATCATTATGGCTTCTTATCCTATTTTAATTTTGGCTGTGCATGTTCTTTTCATATCGTTAAAGAAATTTAGGAATTTTAGTGTATCAAGTTAAAGGAGTCTTGAGACTTTCAATGGAGTAAACTAGTCAACACTTATACATTCTAAGAGAAAGAAAGTGGTGAAAATAAGCCCATATTATATTGAACATAACTCATATTCCGAATCAATACAACAAACAGAAAGTTCTATAATAAAAAAAACCATCAAAAAAGGTACCTGTTTTTGAACTCTAATAACATATTGTATGTATTGCTTCCGGGCTGTTTGGCCGTGGTCTAAGTGAAACTTGTGTTCCAGACGCTTCGTCGATCACTGCGGTCGACATGTTCAGTCTAATAACATAGATCTCATAAAAAAATATGCTTTTAACAGTGTCAAAATTTACCCTATGAACATATGAATAATGTCTATGAATCTACACATGTTTCTATGTAACAATTCTAAACCTAATAGATTATGTACGAGTGTTATTTTGCATGAAATGTGAAAGATGAACGCAAATGTATTGGCATATACCTGACGCTGCTTTCTTAGGTACCCTATTCCTTCTCCTTGTCAGGCTTGCTAATGTGCACTTACAAAAATATCATTTTTGTGGTGCTATTTTTGTTAACTAACAGGTGAGATTTATATTTTTTTTGTATGCATCTTGGTCACATTAAAATTATTGATTTCGTTTTCTAACAAAATTACATTTTCACATTATTGGGTTAATTAGATTGCTGAGGACGTGTTCTCTGTATTCCAGGCTGCGAATCAGTTTTCTTCGGCGCTGACGTCAGGCCAAATGGGTCCAGTGATATCGCAATTCGGGCTACCGTCGGAGGTGGCAGCGGCGGCTAACTCTGGTGACATGCAAGCCTTCTTCAAAGCACTTGAGAATACAGCTAACCCTAGCACTGCTTCTGAAGGAAATAGCTCTACGGAAGACAAAAAGAAAGAAGAGAAACCGAAAGACGGAAATGATAAAAAGGATGATGACGCAGAAATGTCACTCGATTGAAGTACAATCTTGAGCACATGTTAAATCGCTTATATTTTATCACAGCTAACCCTTTGTTCCATGTTGTAATTACTATGTGTAATCAATAAACAATACTTCTCCATTAATATTTTTTCTGTTTTACACATTATTCACTCTGTGGAAACTTCATAGATTAGGTGAAGGCACCCGTGATCACTAGAATGTCTTTGTGGTGACATAGATAGTTCGTCTCAAGGGACTTCTGTTGGGGGCCATCTGCAACACTTGCTGAAATTGCAACATATGAATTAGTATGACGGTTCGGCAGAGGCAGCATTTGAAGTATTTTTATTAATAGCCATCATCATCATCTCAGCCATAGGAGTCCACTGACTTTACCCGCGTGGTGATGAAAATAAGCCTATATTGTGTTAATCGAGGGTATAAGCTATCTGTGTTCCAAATTTCATCCAAATCCTTTCAGTAGTTTTTGCGTGAGAGTAACAAACATACATCCACAATCACAAACTTTCGCATTTATAACATAAGTAGATGTACTTTGGTTATCAGTTTAGTTACCAAAAAATGGAAACGACTTGAACACTAAAAAGTATGAAATAATTTGTTGAAGTCGGTACCATGATAGTTCAAAAGTAACTAATATCAAAATATTGTGGTCACGGTACCGACTTCGACAAGTTATTTCACACTTTTGAGTATTGAAGTCGGTTTCATTTTTTGGTAAAAATTATTATTCTTCTATTGTGTTTTATGAACATCCTCCTTTTTTTGAAGTCGGTTAATAAAATAGGAGCATATGCATGAGTAAATTTAGACATAAGTATTATATAAAGTTAAAGCGGGCCGCTTCCAACCGGTCCTTGTGGAAATAAATTTAAAACAATTTGGAACACAGTTTTTAATGTGTTATAAAATAATCCTTATTGACGAATTTCGTCAATATGTTTATGAACTAAATTTTACAAAGTGCGAACTTATTGTTTGCGATACATATACAAATAGACATTTGATAATTGACAAAACTCAATTCATTAGATGAATCATTTTCTTCTTTTGTAGAAGAAAACATCCAAAAAGTTATATTTTCAAATAAGTTGCTCAAAATTAATTCTCATATGGCATTTACGGTTATAAGATTTTGTCTTTTTGTGCCTAAATTTACTTATTTTTTGCGATGTTGTCAGCAGTGGAAACACAGTGAGCTCCTACGGAGCTTGGACGACATCGTAAAGAATACACTGATACATAGTTGTGCTATTGCACACTGAATACTGATAATCAGGACTGAACCATCATCATCATCATCTCAGCCATAGGACGTCCACTGCTGGACATAGGCCTCCCCCATTGATTTCCACAAGGACCTATTGGAAACGGCCCGCATCCAGCCCTTGCCTGCGATCTTAGTCAGGTCGTCTGTCCACCTGGTCGGTGGCCGTCCTATGCTGCGCTTGCCAGTCCGTGGTCTCCATTCTAGAACTTTTCGGCCCCAACGGCCATCAGTTCTTCGAGCTATGTGCCCTGCCCATTGCCACTTCAACTTGCTAATCCGCTGGGCTATATCGGTGACTTGCGATCTTCTACGGATCTCCTCATTTCTGATTCGATCACGTAGAGAAACCCCGAGCATAGCCCTCTCCATAGCTCGTTGTGTGACTCTGAGCCTGCTCAGAAGGCCCATAGTCAGAGACCACGTTTCGGTTCCGTAAGTCATCACTGGTAACACACACTGTTCTGTGGACTGAACCAGAAGACTCGAAATAAACAACTAGGCAGTTTTGGTACCATTAACACTTATTATAATATACATTAGTTAAACTTACTTAACTTTTAGAGAAATAAAGCAAAGGCAAATTTGGATATTAACGCTAAGAAGAAAAAGCATAATAGGTAAACATAGAGTGCCAACTCTAAAGACGAAACACTATTTTTACTACAGCTGTACGTTCGATCCATTAGCTTTGGCAGCTTTATACACAACGTTTTCCCCATCGGCAAGGAAGAGAGTCCGGGCGCTGTGGATGTATGTTTGTTACTCTCACGCAAAAACTACTGAAAGGATTTGGATGAAAATTGGAACACAGATAGCTTATACCCTCGATTAACACAATATAGGCTTATTTTCATCAGCACGCGGGTAAAAGGTATTAGGACGAAATTTGGTGTGTAGATACTTCAGTCCCGGAATAACAGGCTACTTGTCATCATTATCAATCATCACCTTGCGGGTAAAACCGCGGGGCGCAGCTAGTACATGAATAAAATGCTGTGACATTCAATGAAAGACCCCAGATAATCATTAAGTCCCTCCTTCTTATCAGTATGGATGAGGCGACAATATTGCGGTAGCGATAAACTGAACCTAACTAGATAATATTTGAAGTTGTTTCGAATAGCGTCCTCTTGTGGTTCTGTTCTCACTTTTCTTCTGTTTCATCAGTGTGATACTAGATGGCGCTAATGAAGAACTAATACTAGCCAACTCACTAAGTTGGGAGAACGAAACGACGCGACGACGATGTGTTGAAATTGTTGAATGTGTAGAACTCGAGTAATAACTCCAATCCTCAAAACATAATTCTAGATAATGTCAATTCTCTCCAATCTATTACTAAATTAGTTACATTATGTATATTTAAATACGACCTATCTATTCGTAATCTATCATTGTTTATTCTGTGATATTGCTTGGAAATGATTATGCGTAGCCAGAATTGTACAAACTTAGTTTTGCAGTCATATAATACAAAATAGCCTCTGATGCCAACAAATAGAGGGCATGGATATGAATATGTTATACAATATGTATACATAAACATCTGTCCAGCTAGGTCGATGTTTTGTATGTAATACTTACTTTCAATTCGGTAGTAATATTCATTCTCCGTCTGCGCTCAGTTCGGAGCGCGCGTATTTGTGTTATCTATTTTATTGTTTCAATACGTAAAAATATATATCTTTTTGTATTTATATTCTTTTATATTAAACGACTAGTGTATTGAGTGGCATTAGTGTTGTGGTATTGTGTAAACAAACGTTTTGTATTGGTGTAATGGGATGGATCCGAGTTTAGCAAGATGTATGAGTAACCAATGACCGCAGGGTATCCCCGCGCGCCGCGGGCGGGGGGCGAGGGAGACCAGTTCGCTGGCACTGGCACTGTCGTCGCCGCGGCTTCTTGCCTCTCGCACTCAATCCAACACATATGACTAGTAAGTATACAAATACTATTATTAATCTTAGCATACATTTGTGACGTACATTTCCCATATCAAAATCTGTTTTTCATAATAGACTGGACCTTAGTTGGAATCGAAACTGATAATGATAACTATGTAGATATTAACTGATAAGTTATCATCATACTTCGCGCAAATACGTAAAACAGAATTTGCAAGGATCTTATCTACATATAAGCTAGTTTATCTGTCACAATATCACTCGCTGATAAGCCTATTATGATTGCTGAGCTCTCATTCAGAGTGATTGTTGGTACGCTGAACTTTAGTCCTTCCAAATACTTAATCTAGTTTCGACGAAAGCGCATTGTTTCTAGGGGGATGCCGGATGTTAACAGGTATAGCAAATGCGTGTTTACTATTACGTACAATGCACAGTGAGTGGTGACAGTGCTTTACAACGTGTTATTTGCTTAGGACGAAGCTTTACATTGTCCCTAAAAAAGATTTATTAAAGTTTCTTTTGAAATCTTGTTATACCTACTTTCATTATGTCTCACGCGACAACATCGATCAATTTACATAAATATTTTCCACCCTTTTGTGTGCTGTCGTCTAAAGGTTACGTAAACTGAACATGCGTATGCTTGGGTTTACTATAATTACTTCGTTTCTTCACTTTAAGTAGGTAGTAGGTATTCAACTATTCATACTAAAATTGGCAATGCGAAACGTTTTGCGTAGATCCGATGAATATTTGCCAAGACTGCGCGAAGTCCACTGTCGGTTCTATTTCTTATGTTGAAACTGTTTTGAATAAATTGGCGGTTGGGTTAGTTAGGGAGTGTTTTGAGAGAGGCGGCAAGTGGCAAGACACGGGGCGCTCGGTGACCTCGAGGTGGAGCGCAGGGCGGTAGCGGGGCGCGCGGCGAGGGGCGAGGGGCGCTGGGGAATCCTTCTGGCGCCAGACCGACATCGGCGTCTGTCCGCGCCCCTCCGCCCGCTGCCGTGCCCACACCCGCACCGGCCAACTCGAAATAGATGCACGGTGATTTACGCCTCGGGCGTATGAGTAAATATGTTGGTTGCCTGCCTGCCTTGGCACGTCCGCCCGCCCCCGCCACCGCATGCCGATCTCGCACCGCTCACGCTATCGATGCTACATTGGCGACGTTCATTTTGCAACGCAGCGCTATTGCCGTGTTATCTATTCTATCAATTAGTAATCTCCACTCCTCAAACGGACCGTCTCGTCTGCGTGATGATGATGACGCGATGAAGTAGTATTCCGTGATAAAGCACACTTAATGTGTACCATTCTGAACTGACGATCTCATATCTGAGGGTTCGGCGCTTATCTGGGTGTCCTCATCTAACGTTGACTCATTGCCGTTTCTAAAGGCTTGATTTTCAGGCCAACAAAAGGATTGGAAAACATCTCAACGCGTGCTCGTGCACACCATTAGCTCTTATTCTGATACCTGTTAACGCTTGTGCGAAAAAATAAACTAACTAATCGTTTAAGTATCGATATAGGCACTACATACGATGATAATAGTTTATCAGTTATCAATGTCTACATCAGGGACTTTTACCAATAACGCGTTTTATATGACACATCACGCTTCTCCATCCACACACGTTTCAATTCAATAGCTCTATCGTCAATTCATTAATCAATTGTTTACGGATCTTCATTTATCATCGGGATGCCTTAATATGCATGGTTAGGTTTATATGGGCAGTGTATGTAACCGTCTAACCGAGTTGGGCGATCGTCACATCACAGACAAAGAAGCCGGTACTTATGTATACTTATACAAAAAGCGTCGCAAGCGCAGCGGACCGGTTGCACTGGTTCCCTACAGTCTCTTTACCAGCCAGTATACATAATTATCTATATACCTACCGCCAGCATCACTATCCATTCATCTGTTGTAAACTGTTTAACTTTCATCTCGTTCATATACGTATTCTATATAGGTAGGTACCTAAGTAATCAGGATTTGGCGAATCAGTGGGCCTAGACAAGATGCATCGCTTCAGAGCGATTCTCTTTCTCTAACCGCTAACGATGAATATTCGTTGTCGTTGGTCATGCTTTGTATTGTGAATCTCGTACATTTTAAATGTTTTTTCTCAGCCTTAACGCTTGTAGACTGTTACTTTGTCTGGATCTACAGATTTCAGCCATCTCTAACGTTAGAAAATATAAAAGTAAAATTACATTTGGGTAGTTATCTTTAGCATGTAGAAGTACATATTTTAATTTGCGAATTTAATTTAAAATACAGGATATTATATTTGTATTATTATATTCTTTATTCTAAGCGTTAAGCTATATTTATTGGTATACATACAGTATGTATAGATATGTATCTAGGCTACGTAATAAGGATTCCACTATACTTATATGTATTTTTTAAATTGCATTTTACCTAATCCTATAGCGTATATACAGTCCTATAAGTTCTACTATAGAATTCATTCGGATGTCGTCGGGTAGAAATTGCTTTCATCGATAAAGCAGCCTATTGTCTCACTCTATTGAATTTAAATTTGTAAATACCGTTGTATTATGTAAATGTGTTTCTGGTACAATAACGAATTATCTATCTATAATGGATAGCATTAATAGTTGTTGAACTGCACAGGATAAGAGTTTGTGCAGACGCAGTTTGTAGGAAGGTACTGTGCTGTGGGCAGGTGCAGTGGGCATTGAAGTCTCCTCTGCTTACTGGTTTGGTAACATTTTCAAAGCTACTTTTATACGTGTTATTTGGGCCGCTGCCCCGCGGCTCTGTTCTCGATTTTGTTCCCTCTGTGCAAACCATACTCGTATGAAATTTGTAATCTATGTGTATAAAGAACACATACATTACGTTATGGTAAATGAATAGCCTCGATAACGATAAGTAGAACACAGAAGCGCATTTGCGGAACAGGAAAAATTTCGTTGACTTCGAGAGATCTTTGCTATAAGTCACCTACGTTCGTTAGAGGTTACCCTTCTTACTGGATAAAACTGGTATCTAGCAATTTCGTGTTAATACTGCTAAGTTGAAACTGGATTCCTAAGATATTTGCCAATCAGCAAGGCGACGCTATGCAGTAGATCCCGAAAGCTTTTTTTTACGTCAAGAAAATGACTTGAAAACTATTTCAATAAGAATTTGTAATTAAACGCTATTGATACAGTAATTCAATACCATTCCAATCCAAGTAAATAATACTACTATGCTATGGTTGCCAATGCTAATTCAAACCTAATTGATTTGAGACATAATAATTGCTGTTTTTTTACTATCGGGTTCATTCGCGCACATTTAAATATCAAAATATAATGTTGACCAACCTCGACTTTTCGACCAGGTCGCATTGATCGTGGTCAAGAGAAATGTTAAATTTCATCAAAATTATACTTAGATTAGCTGCGCCCCGCGGTTTCACCCGCGTCGACGTCGTTTTTCCGGCTACCTCAATTATCCCGCGGGAACTATACTTTTTCCGGCATAAAAGTAGCCTATGTTTTTTTGCAGGGTCTAGCCTATCTCCATACCAAATTTGATCGAAATCTGTGAAGCCTTTTGAGCGTGAAGGAGTAACAGAAGTTAATGAATTATTTGCGTATCTCGCGGGAACAGCAATTATTTTCGAGATGAAATGTAGCTTATGTGTTAATCTATAGGGTTTAAACAATCTCTATACCAAATTCCTATACCTAATTCCTCCTCTATACCACCATCGAAATCGGTGCAGCCGTTTGAGCGTGAAGGAAATGGTTTTTGAATGATTTATGTATCCCACGCGAACAGCAATGATTTTCGTGATGTAAAGTAGCCTATGTCTTAACGATGTCGCGAAGTCCTTGTTTTTTTATAAAATACTGTTTTCTTTTAAACATGTTTTTACCGACGTCTCATTTTGACATGGTCATTTCAATAATTGTACAATACTTTTGTAGAATTATTGAAATGACCATGTCAAGATAAAATAATTTTATAAAAATACGTGTATTTTTCTATATTTTAATATACCGTTTTACTCCAAAACAAAGGAGTCTAAAATATCTCCATACCAAATTTCATCGAAATCGGCGTAGCCATACAACATACATACTTGCGCATTTATAATATTAGTGGGATGGTGTGATTGAAATGTGCGCGAATAGACCCGTTAGTCGAAATTAAACATGAATTTCATTCGCAAAAGTGTAAAACATTAAAATAATTTGGATCAAGACGGATTTATACCTGAAAAGAAAAGCATATGCAAATCTGTAAATCTGTCACAGTCCTGCAACCGTAAAAAAAAACATAAAAAATAAAAAAAAATAATAATAATAAAACATCCACGTACGTGGATGGTACGTAGGTATGTGGTACTACATGACGTGTCATTTTTACAACAATCCACTCAGTATTCCAAATTATTCCGCGTGTTAATCGAGTGATGGCTACGTGAAAGAATATTTACGTGTTATTCCAGTGGCAACAAGTAATTAATTATGTAAGTGTCGCAGAGGTCATGTTGAACACAATGAGGGTCTACAAAAGCGTCGAAGGTATTTACACTGTTCTTTCTAGTCAGAAAGGACAGTGTAAATACCTTTGCATTTAGGTAACCAGTAATAACGGCACTGAATGTAAAATATTTTTAAACATCAACACCTCAATATTTGGCTTCTAAGACGCCTTGAATATTATACAATTTTATCTAAGTTGCATCTGTTTTATCGTTACGATTCCGCGAACTTTCCGTTTTTTCCTAATTAGGACAAATAGTGATGCGCAACGCAACACACTACATCGTTCTGTTTTTGCACTAGATTCTGTAGAATTGAGCCAAGTGAAATTTCCTCGTACTCGTCAGTTGTGTTCTAGAGAAACTCAGCGCAGTTTTTAGCTCCGATAGCAAAAGAAACAAAATAACGCCCCTGCACATTAAAAATAACTTGCAATAAAGAGTTTCTTAGAAATATTGGAATGGTAATGTGAAAAGGCTTGGGTAGCAAGCGGGCGTTTATTATACCCGTCCAGTCAGCCGAGAGTCGCGGCGCGTGCTTCGGTGTATTCTGGGAACTGCACACTGACTGGACATGCCAGTTATCATAATCGTTGCGGCGGTGTCTATTATATTGAAGTTAACTTTTACATGCGGCTCCGTTTGCGAATATTATTCTAAGGTGTCAAGACAAATATCAGCTGAACGATCAGATATAAACGCTACTAAATATTATTAGGTCCTTGCATATGAAATTGGCGTTTTGTATAGAAAAAGCTAAATGTATTTCTTTTAATTAAAATATTTTTATTAATTAATAAAAGTATATAACATTGTTACTTATGCACTTACGCCAATTTCTCGGTAGTTCCTTTGCTGAAAAAATGTGGGAGTTGGGAATAAATAAAATATTTGAAGGTGGTTTTAACAGCTACATCGGAATTGAATTTTTTTCTTGCAAGTAGTTGTCTAAATTCCGGATAAAGTGATGTTGCAGATTTAGCATAGGTACCATATCGTGATATACATAGTACATATATACTTGAGTAGCTACAACAAAACCTATGCTACATTTTTTTTTTAATTGATGATATCATTAGGATTCTTCTCTTCATCAGGATGTGCATATAAATAGACACACCATCAAAATTAGATTATAGTGTTGAGTTTTTAATGATACCACATATGTTTACCTTATTCTTACGTTGGTACGGGCAGAATATCGGCTATAACAGTATTACTCTTCGTAAACAAGTTGACATAATTTTCTAGTATATCTAATATAGAAACGTGTTCAGATAATAATGTCCATAACACAACAGACTGACTGGCGGCGACGCCGACGATTGCACTAACTTGTATGTGTTATGAGTTTACTTTGGCGATACGCATACCTGTACCAGACGGCGCATAGTACCTAGTGTCAAATGGTTAAAGGCGCTGAGTATCTGATGAAGAAGAACTTAGCATTCGTTCAGAACTACGTCGATCTTAAAACGGTTAAAGTACAAGCGAATGACGTTGTGTTAAATTATGTTGTGTGATACTTACGATGCTTTAAACTTGTTGTATATTTGCAATCATTTAAATATTATACTTATATTATATTATATATAGATACTTTTCGTTTTAGATAGAAGGGCACAAACGGTAGTAGCAAGCAATTACGTTTCTAGTTAAATAACTATCCGAAGTGGAGTTCCTCAAGGGCCATTGCTGGGTCCCTTATTGTTTCAAATATTTATAATCGATATTTCTGATCATTTAATTAAAACATTTTCTCTGCTTTTCTAATGATATGCAAGAAAAATTAAAAATGAATAATTAATGAATACAATCATTTATTTCGTAACAATCATGCAACAATACAGTAAAACAAGGAGTCGATGTAGGTAAGTAATAAAAACATTTCTTAAGTTAATATATTCGTCTTACGTGTGAAACTGACATCCAAAATAGGTTTTCCCGTGTTATAGATACCAGCATTCACCTCCCGTACATTTACAAGGCGGGTACAATAAAAATAATTTAAAAAAAACATATTGTGTACGGAGGTTCGTGAGTGCCTTATTATGTGTGTGTACTATACGGATATGTGTGTTAGTGTGCATGGGCAATAAACTGAAGTAATGTACATTTTATGTTTAAGGTGTGTAATAAAGTGTTAGGCAATCAATACACCGAGATATTTTATATTGTCTGTACGTTCTAATATCCGACAAGAATTGTCATTATGAATGCAATCCAGGCGACAAAATTAAATCAATTGAGAATGTGGTACTTCAAACTGATTTAAGCAGACTTGAAGACAGTAATTGTGTGCTAAATATGCTAGACGTAAATGTATCAAAATGTTCGGTTATTACTTACTGATTCACGTGAATTTGTTAGAGCTCAGTCTCCTTTTACGTTAGAAACCCAAATTTTCTTTAAAAGTCCTGTCATTTGCGGCTTTGGTCACCATGGTCTTCTATGCTCTCGACTTAGGGCTTATCATGCGCTGATGACATTATTTACAGCGGATTGCAGGTGTTTACATGCTGAAGAGGCGGGCGGGGCAAATCCTGATGCGTTTTAATTTAAAGTATTATTAAAATGTACTTTACAGATGACCAACGGGGTCAAAAAAAAATTAATCACCTTTCCAGATATTGTAATTTCCTTTCTTTTTGTGTAAAACACAGTCCTAGCGCATTTGTCGTTACCAATTTTTAATAAAGGAAAAATATAGTCACCCGAAAATATTTTTTCACTATTAAATTTTCAAATGAAATCAAATTTTGTTTAATCAGAATTAGCCTTCTTGAGTTGTTGGCGAAGTTCCAACAGTTCCACGAGGAATGAGATAGATTCCATTGTGATCACCTGGAAACAAATATTCAACGATGCCTCTGTGACCAGCAGGGTGAAAACCGGTAGCGATCACCGAATGATAAGAGGCACGTTGAATATTAATGTTAAGGTCTTTCGATTTCCATACAACATTCGTTCAGTGTGTGTAGCACAGTGGATTAGCAAGTTGAAGTGGCAGTGGGCAGTGCACATATCTCGGAGAACCAATGGCCGTTGGGGTCGAAAGGTTCTCGTGTGGAGAGCACGGACAGGCAAGCGCAGCATTGAACGTCCACTGACAAAGTGGACAGAAAACCTGACCAAGATCGCAGGAAGGGGATGGATGCGCTTTCCAACCGGTCCTTGTGGCGATCAATGGGGAAGACCTATGTTCAGCAGTGGACGTCTTATAGCTGACATGATGATGATGATTAAAAAAATATTTTCGTGTGACCATATTTTTCCTTCATCAAAAAGTCTCGCGGTAGCTACAAATGTGCTTGGAACTGTGTCTTACACCAGAAGGAAATTAAAATGACTAAAAATGTTATTAGTAATTTTTTTTGAGCCCTATGGTCATCTGTAAAGTACATATTTGTACTATATTAAATCAACACGCAACGGGATATGTCCCGCCCTCTCTTCCTGTAAACACCCGCCAGCCTCTGTAATGTCATGAGCACCTGTTAAGTCCTTCCTCTGATCAGAAAATTCGCTACGAAACTGGTAATTAATTAATCGATGCACGCTTTGATTATATTGTTTTATTATATTAAAGCAAAACAACAAAGTAAACATTAAAATATACAGATAAATAATTAACATTATAGATGTGTCATGAACCGCCATTACATTTTTTCCCAAAATATAGGCACAGTGGCTTGTAGGATGGCAAATTTCTTGATACTGAAAAGTCATAAAATTAGGTCAATCGGTCTATTGGTGAATCCACATGTTTAAAATTATTGACGCTTGTGTAAAATCACATGGGACATAAAGACGGAGCATATTTTAAAGTAATTATTATCTTTTATACACCTACGCACAATTTGTGCCAAAAATTGCTATCAGTTATATGTATTATCTATACCTACAACTAATATTATAAAGAGGAAAGATTTCAATGTTTATTTGCATTGAATAGGCTCCGGAACTACTGAACCGATTTTTAAGTCTTTCACCTTTGGGAAGCCAGACTATCCCCCGTTGACATAGGCTATATTATATTTTCAAAAAAATTAGGAACCTTATTATTTTTATTTTTTTTACCCGTGCGCGGCCGGGGCAGACCGCTAGTAACTTTATAAGTCATACAAATACCTCGTTATCTTCTGTATCCTCGTTATCTGAGTGTACGTCATTACTCATACAGTAATACTTTAAATGAGATAAAATTGGAATTGCCTATCGTTTGATTATTAACAGACTGAAGGCAATTCCATTTTATCACCGTAACTTCACTTCGATATTTTATTTTTAGTTTAGAAATATAATAATTGAAAGTCACGTCTAACTACATAATTCCATCGCCTTCTCATGTTTAGCTCGTCCCCAGCTTATATACTTTTATCTCTATTTTCGTTGCCTTGAATTGTCAAATAAATTGTATTTGCTATCCGGTATTTCATCTAATTTCGTACAGAGGTAGGTGAATTCATCAGTCAGTACTGAGCACTACTTGATTTCTGGGTCCAGTAAACCTACACGAAACCCTCATAATTGGGATTTGTATCTCCATCTTATGGGCGTCCGGTTTATGTGATAACTTGAAATATTATATATAAGTAAAATGTTATTTCGTTTTAGAGGTGTTCCCTATCCAAACTAGCGAACTTCATAACACAGGTTATTCCTAGCTTGAAGTTTCGATGTGACCAAACAAATGTTACGTGCATTACTTAGGCTTTATTATTCGTTAAATACTTTTGTTACCAACTTTATCGTATAAGTATACCTTTTATGGGCTTTATAAGTAAATAAATAAATAATTAATTAATTAAAAAATATAAACATATGGAAAGTTTATTTCTCTAAAAACCTCTATGTGTGTGAGGTATTAGGTACTATTATCAAATAGGGCCAATAAAATACAGGTTCATACTTTTTTATAATGAACAAATGCTTTAAATCGATTTTTATACACTGTTTATTTGTAACACATTTTTAATAATATACATTCAAATATTATAAGCTGTAGAACCTGAACTTAGTAGGAAATGAACACATTTTACTTATGTTAGAAATTTCAATTACACATACCGGACTTTGAAAAATGGTCCAACTGGCTCTTGATACATTTTCTAAATAATTCAATTTAAGAATTTTAATAGACTATTAGAATTACCATGATTCATAAATACGAATGGGATTCTATTTCAATCATACATAAGTCATAACAATATACCACAGGCTGGGTGAAAGACGAAGGGCACGTTTCGTTTTACGGTAACAATTTGTACTGTGCACTTTATTACCCATATGCGGAAACTTTAAAAAGCTTACATTAACTTATTTACAAATATCCATTAGCATTCCATATAAGCTGTAGTTTTCCTAAGAGAACAAAAATAAAATAATAAAATTTACGCTTTTTTAACTGATTTTTTGGACGGACTTACCATATGGCAACACTCAGATAAATAACAATATCATTTCTCCAACGAGCGTTTGCCAAAAAATGTGTAACGTTTTTTTCGTTACACGAGTATTGTAGGGGAATGCACGTCGGAAGTGGGAACACCTTGCGGACTGTTTGGCTTCTGTCCAAAAGATGACTCCCGTCATTCTCTACTCCTTCGAAAGAACGAGTGCCGTCTTCGCGTAATTGAGGTAGCGGGGATCACTGTTCTATTTTTAGATACAAGCGCGCAAAAGATTATTTAAATTTTGAATTGAATAACACAAATAATAATTATTTCAATATAAAAAAAACCTACGCAGCCAGTGACGGCTAAGTATATCCGTTCCAATCAGTGTGGCCAACATTGAGGATATGGTTTGCTTATTAGGAGAAGAAGACCGGGTGAAAGTATCGCGTTCGTTCAGCAATTCGGCACAGACGTAACTTTAACAAACACGGATGTAGGTACATTGATTGATACATGTGTAATATAGTTACTATGTCAGCGTTGTTTTTTTTTTGTTTTTTAATCACACTTAAACCCCAGCACTAGGATTCCCTATATCGCGGAAGGCTTAGACACACACAGCACACAAACATCCAAGACCCAGGCAAACACCTAGGTACACTCATCGCACAAATGCTTGCCCCTGCCGGGATTCGAACCCAGGGTCTCGGAAACACAGTAGTCATGTCACTGACACTAACCACTGCGCCACGGCGACCGTCGGTTTGGTATAATCTAGTGCCATGGTCTTTTTCTAGTTCGAAAAAATGTAGTCGTTTAAAGCTTTTTGATTCATCTTTGATGTGCAAACATAAATTATTCTAGGAAAACAATTTAATATATATAAATTTTTCCATAATTACGCATGCGAATTGCGTATCTATGATAAACTTAAGAATTCTTAGAAAACTATATTCTAAGTTCGTCAATCGACTCGAGACAAGTAGGTAGGTACTCCTCGAATTAACGATTATAGGTTTTTGTTACGATTTGAATAACCTCACCCAAGTTATTTGAATATAATTGCAATGATTACCTTTTCAACCGACCGTTAAAAATAGAGGAGTTACTGAACTGGTTTATATGTACTTATGTATTTGTTATGTTTGTTACTTCAGACCTACGTACGTCATTTATTCACCAATTCAGAAAAATCTGTTTGTCATTCGCAATTACATATCTATAGGTATTAATATGTACCTAGTTTCAAGATTGATCGCATTAACATTTGGTTATAATCGGTAATGTAATGTTATTTATTTTCATGATTATGTTAAAAATTTACCACAGAATACAGAATATATTTATTGCATATAACTGTGTACATAAGTAATAGAGATCTGGGGGTCATCCGCCTAAAAATATTGCTTAGAATATGGCTATCGCCTTCGACTTTATTTCCGTCTTTTTTAACTTAAGAAACCTTCAACAATTAATTAATTAACTTTATAAACTTGATATATAATTGATTTATTAACTAATTCAATCGTTGTAGCTTTCATAACTTTGAAAAGACGGAAAGAAAGTCGGAAACTATAGCAATAGTCAAAGCAATATTTTTATGCGGATGACCGATGGTTTTATAGTTTTCAAACTAGGTACCTAAATGTGATTTATGCATTTACAGAGTAAATAGTTTCTACATAAACACCTTCCTAGGAAAGTAAGTATAAAATAAAAATGTAATTACAAGTGATGAACGTCATTGAGGAAAGACTTGCGGGCGGCATGAATAGTTGTTTATTTGGTCAAGTGGTACCCGGCTACGTCTGACTCACGAATAATATTGTCACATTCACACATATGGCGTATTTTAGTCGTTGATATGCCAGCGCCGGAATTCGCAGAGAATGACGCCATTCTCTTGATACCAGTATATACTTGCGAACCAATAGTCTTTATATTTTATGCAGTTGAATATCTAGTAGGTAGGTATATATGTATACGTTTACATATATGCTCTGTTGAAGTATTTATACAAGGCGTTTTTGCATCACTGCTAGACGTTGTGATTTATGAAATAAAGATTATAAATTTGGATTCTCGTTTATGTATTCTGTATTACCGACGACGTTTGAACATTACGAGTCAAAACTTTTACGGCGCCAAGGTCTTAGAGACAATGAAGAAATAATTGTTTAGATTTAGAGCCATACCAACACACTTAATATGTTCATGATTATAAATGGTTACTTTAATTTTATTTTCTTTCCATTTTATGGTTAAGGTTTTTTATGTAACGACAATCGGAAATTTAATGTATAAAAGTATATCTACTTGATTGACATCTTCGATTAAGAATATTGACATATATGTCAAGTATTAGCTCGGTATTCTAAATATTGATAAATTTGGAAAGATTGCGTTTAGTTATTAAATAAGCGTGTGTTGGGCTACTACCAATTCAACTATCAATTATAGTATATATTGGTAAAAAAAGGTAATGTATGCGTGAGTTCACAAATACCTACAGCTTCGATGATATTATATGTTTCATCATTGTACAGCGCTCATTTTACCGCTCAATATCTTCGGTCGATGGGAATCTTTCAGGAACTATTAGAAATGAACTTCAGTGTCGATGCGGTGGAAGGTGATATGACACTGATCCTACCTACTATTATTAAAAATATAATTTGCAAATGGTCACATTCAAATTTTCCCCATTTCGGTATTTGGTTATTAGCAATGATGTTTTACTAAAGATGACGTATATTCATACTGCGCGGTGCTCAGATTTTGTTCCTTTACGACATAAACATGCTTACAGCGACAGATAATACGGTACAAATAATATACAAAAGGATAGCTATATGTTTAGACTTGCGCTTGAAATACGCATCATAATGAAAATTACTACAATTGACTTAAATTTGCCGCCTCAGTTTCCGCGCGCTTGTGCCACATCTACCTCATATAAACATATAATATCATTGGTTATTAGTATTCAAATCACTCTTCCAAAACTAAGTGCCATTTTCGTCGATAAAAATATTTTGAATAAATAAACAAATACATATTACGGTTGACTTCAACTGACTGTTGAAAATGACGCCAACATATTATGTATAATAAAAAAATTAAGCTTTTACGGTGACATAGGATAGAACAAAAAATAAATACGTGAAACAGATTCTGACATGTAATTATCTCTAGATATTCATTTATTTTTCTGTTTTTGCCCTGATACATCACATAGGTGTAATTATGTGTCATTATTTATTTTTTATAAAGTAGGTAGGTACTACGCATAAAATACTTGCTGTAGACACGATACAAAACGATGCAAATGAAAATTTAATAATAATTATCGTATGATCTCTTAATTCCTACAATTAGTTTTGCAATATACTCAATCGCGCATACACAACACACAACCACTTATAACACACTACCATTCATAACACACATTTACTACTCACACACACACACACGCGCACACTCATTGCACTCCCCCTTCACTCACACACTAAATTTAAATTCTTAACTTAGTTAAATTATAACTCACAAGTATGTACCAAGCATTTATTATTGATACCCTTTTGTTACTTTGTCAACCACAGTGCATATAAAAGTATGTATGTAAGGTTGCGGGTTCCCACAGCACAAGACTCTATCTTAGTGTGGTATCTAACTAAAAATTGATGTGTGGTCCAAATTGTATTGTACCTAATTATAAGTTTTTCTGTGAAATAGATACTTTAAATACTAGTGAGTAGTTGACTTGACCTTCATTAGACTTTTAATGACGACAGAGCTTCATTATACTTTGAATGGCGTAGCAGAGTGCACAGAAATAATATAGGTACCTATATGGTAGTAAGTCGCCTTCGGCGTCGTGTAAAATTTACGTGTAACGTGTAAACATTTTGTCATTTTTGACGTGATAACGTTTTATAAATTGATGAATGCCAAAATGAAAAATAGTAACGTTCCGCGTAACGTTGAATGGTCAATGGTCAATGGTCAATGGTCAATGGTCAATGTCAATTTCAATGTCAATGTCAAAGTCAAAGTCATACATGATTATGTCGTTATCACGTAAATCTATCGTCCGTAAACCGACTTTACAGACAACCAATTTTTTTACACCTCGGGTTACATTATTCATGTTAGTAAGGATCCCTAATTATTTCTGGAAATAAATATAGCCTATGTTACTCTATAAAGATGTAACTTTCTAACGGGGAAAGAATGTTTAAAATCAGTGGAGTATTTTTTAATTTAAATCGTAACAAACAAATCTTTCCTCTTTATAATATTACGCTTACGGGGAGGTTAAAATCCGTTTATATATCGGTTGCCTCTGGTCATAATAATTTTCTGAGTGGCTGAAGGCACACACAATTTTGCTGTTCGTCGGTTTCCTCTAGATACACACTTACAGATTACTTTCAGAACAATATACTCGTATGAAATAAATACAAAAAACTTCACTAAATTGTAGCTGTAGAGACGTAATCGCGTTCCGATGACTCGTGTCAAATAACGCACTTGAGCAAATACTCATATACACATACAGCTTTATTATTATAACTTTCACAAAAAGTGCCGTCAGAATGATGTGTGGTTGGTAGGTCCTTGGTTCTTCATCTGCCATACCATAGTATGACATCTATTTATCACACTAATATGATAAATGCGAAAGTTTGTGTGTATGTTACTTCTCCACGCCTTAAAGGCTTGATATATTTGAATGAAATTATAACCTGGATTAGCCCATAGGCTAACTCTTATCCCAAAATATTGATTGTGCCTCTGGGTTTCCAAAAAAAAATCTAATGAAATATTATAAATGGTTCTCGTCTGTTAGGCTTTCACACCCAAACCGCAGCACCAATTTTGATGAATGTTGGTACAGAATTGGTATGGAACCTCGGAGGACATAGGATAGGCTTTTACGATTACGATAACTGAGGTAGCGGGAAAACTCCAGTCCGCACGGGTGAGACCGCGGTGTGCACCTAGTATCAATATATAGTTTTAAACAGTGTCGGTTAGTCAGGGTGGGGCTCGTTTCTGTGGCGGCGGTACCGCCCGCGCCGGCGCCGCTGAAGCGGTCGAGCCAGTCGGGCAGGCGATGACCTGCTTCCAAGGGAAGCCCAAGCAAGGTACGGCTATAGCACCACAGAATAGCGAATAGTTATTAGTATAATGAAAGTCCTACAACTATCGGAAGCTATACAAACGTTAATTTATATTGAAACCTTTGAAAGTACAGAATAACTTCATTCACCGCCAATAGAAGAAACAAAACATTACATTGTAGGACTATTTGGTTCATATGTATAACAGATGAATATGTAAACAGTTATCCAAATTAATGAAAATTATAAATCCGATAGTAGTACAGTGGCCCTAATTCTGTTAATCACTCGAACTAGCTAAAATTCAAATTCGTCTAACTCCATACAACCACGGTAATATTATCTTCTTATCATACAACGCTCTGTAACTCTAACATTAGACAAGTTTTATTCAAGGGCTGGCTAATTGCGGGTAGTTTTAGTTAACACCAAATAAGTGGCGACTCATTTCATCTGAAAGTACCCGCAATTTTGGTAAAAGTATTCACCTATAATGTTATAGGTAAATATAATAGGTTAATATAAATAGGTAATAAACTTATCTTACTTATACCTTTTTCCAGGAATTTAATAGTTAAGTTGAACAATAGAATCAAGATGTAAAAGCCTGTGAAATTAAATTTAAACTCAATATGTGTGTCGTTGTCGGTACGTCATCGGTAGGTATTTATTTAAACGTTTTGACGTGATAACGTTTTATAAATTGATGAATACCAGCAACACTCATGAAAAATAGTAACGTTCCGCGTAACGTTCCACCTGAGTTTTGTATTACATAAAATAATCAAAGTCAAAGTCAAAATAAAAGTCAAAGTCATAAACGATTATGACGTTATCACGTAAATCTATCGTCCGTAAACCGACTTTACAGACAACCAATTTTTTGGATGTTCGTTTGTTCCAGCAAGCTCCTGAAATTAATGTATAATTTTCCGTAAATCATCATATAATTAGGAAATTTTACCATTGTGAACTGTAAACAAAATGACCATATATACCTACTTTGGAATAAATAAAAATGTAATTAAAATAAAAGCCATATAGGAATTAAATATATATAAGTATATGATGATATACTTTGAAATTACCTTCATTTGATAAGCCTGTTTATGCCAGTGAAAAAGAATCATTTCACATGCTTTTGCTGTCCTTCATAATCAAATTTAAAGGAGTATTAAGTAGGTTTTTTTTTTATTTATGATTTATGAATTATGATTTATTTCATTTCGACATTCAAACACCCTAACTATCAATTTAGTTAATTTCTTAATAGGTTTATGAACTTATGAATTAGGATTTTGACAAACGTACGATGATGTTTTAAATTAACGTAACGTAGATAGATAGAAAACTCTTTATTTGCACACTATTTCAAAAACACACACATAATGAAAACAAACAAACAGATATAAATACAGTGATACAAAGGGCGGCCTTATCGCTTAAAGCGATTTCTTCCAGGCAACCAAACAGCTTTCAACAAAAAGTTCAGAAATCAGAAAACGCAAGCAATATGATTGTATCAGGTCAAAAAATGAGGAGGTACTTGCTTTGAGTATACAGCCTTTATTTGTCTGAGGGTAATTGGCAATAATTTGACATAAGGAATATAAATACGCGTATGTCTATCTTGCCAGTTAACGTTGATATAGTTGGTGCTAAGACTGGTTTCATGGATTCCGCCCACGCGACTCTGTGGCGCCCGACCGGATCACCGGACCGACATAATTATTCAAGAGCAGAGTTGCCAAATGCTTCAGTGTGGATGGATGCAAACTGTTGACTTTCTTCCCCAATTTCGGCCAAAATTTTTTACAAAGATCACCATTAAATTTTTGTGCTTGACAATATTATAAAAAAAAAGAGATGGTTCATCGGGCGTGGGCCGCATAAATGCGCTGGCAGAATATTTTTTTTTTTTTATCTCAGAGGTGAGATAAAAAAAAAGTAGCAGTAGTGCGCCGGCAGCAGTTGTGCAGCATAACTATACGATCTCACAAAATCTAATCTAATAAATATAAAAATCTTGTGACACGGTATTTGTTATCGAATTCCTCCGAAACGGCTAGTAGGATTTTCATTACATTTTTGTGTTTATTTGTTACTTAGGTCTGATAATAGGTCGTAAAGCATTTTTCACCCTTTTAAATCAAGGGTCGTGTCACTTTGTTAGTCGATAATTTATGTGGCAGAACGACATTTACCAGGTTAGCTGGTACTTTATAATATTTAGACATAATTACCTAATGCTTTCACCAAAAACACAACCACCTTTTC
The DNA here is from genome assembly GCA_934044485.1 of Apeira syringaria. NCBI lineage: Eukaryota > Metazoa > Arthropoda > Insecta > Lepidoptera > Geometridae > Apeira > Apeira syringaria. Next base: position 8,173,514 of record OW203659.1, read on the forward strand.
ATAAACTAACAACTAGGTGTGCTTTACTTGTAGTTGTATCTAGTACTCTACTCTAGTGTCTTAGAACTCTTAGAGCGTACCCTATCTTTCTTTTTTTAATATATGATTGGATTATTAATAGACTTATGTTCAACTAGCTGCGCGCCGCGGTTTTACCCGCGTGGTGATGATTGATGATGATGATGACGATGAAAAGTAGGCTATGTGTTATTTCGGGGCCTGAGACCAATTTTCATCCAAAGCCGTCCAGCCGTTTGAGATAAGATATGTTTGAGACAGTTGTCAAACGCAAACTTATATGTAAAAAAAAAAAAAAAAAAAAAGAAGCTGTTCTGGCTTGATTGAGTAACAAACATCCATCCATCCAAACTTTCACATGTATAATATTAGTGGGATTAAGGCGTCATGATGTTAAATGCAGAAGAGTAACCGCTGACCGCCTGACACTCCCCGTGCCGCGTGGCTCAAGGTCGTGGTGTGACGTCGCCGACGCCGTCGCGGCGTCGTCAGCAACAGGCGGTAACCACACCAAGCCAACCAAACAACGCAACAAGTGCCCCGCGCCCCTCGGCTCACATACCAGTCGAGAAACGCCACCTATCACATTAATGCTGTTCGGTGCCACTACCGACGTCTTATTTGCACTGTCCTCCATAACAATTCTAGATCCTAACTACTTACAATTGAAAACCGGTCATTACGGTACACATACATACATACACAGCTACTTAAGTATGTATAATTCTTAGATATTGTTGCGTCACTCAATTTTATTACATAATGTATTTCTACTTACGGTGTTGATTGACTTATGAAGTCATCAGCTTATCTAGTAGATAGTTTAATTTATCTTCTAGAATATTTCTGTTGCAAACAATAAATAACAGGTACTTTTTCATGCCTCCCCAACCACACTGTATTTGCCCATGACTGTGATAGGCACTTTATTATATATTATTATTAGTTACTTCATTCATATAAATAACTACGATGATAAAAAATATATTATGAAACATTTATTATTTTCACGGACAAAAAGACGGTGTATAAATGTTAGTGGGAACCAGATAGACAGTGCATACGAGTAGATAAGATAGGTACATGTAGTCACCTAAACTTTGTTATTATTTAATGGATGTCAAAAATTAAAGTTACAGTACCGCCCACATATAAGATTATAGTCTATAAGTGTAAATCCGCAGATAAGATTACAAGTTATTTTAAATACAGAATAGGCAGATGATTGACCGCCATATTTCTCAGCGTCTGCCTCGTAATTTAAAACGGAAATGTTTGACAATTCCTGTTCTATCTAGAGCAAGCACAATTGAAACTTGAATATCCTCGCATAAAACGCGTGCGTCATCGCCTCCGCACTACTGATAAGCACCAACCAATTATCATTGCGAATAATGTGTTTATTTTATACATACATTCATTATATATCTGTTATGCCGCTGTCGCGCTACGGAACATACATATAAAATTTTATCAACTGTGAACTGAGCTACTCTGATAGATTAATATTACGCCAAGCTTATTTGTCTCTGGGTGCTACCTAAACTTATAAACGTTAAGATAAAGAGGTCTTACTGATATGTAGTTCAAAAGATAATGTAAATATAGGAAAATACCAAGTACCTACAAATGATTCAAGAGTTACCTATTCATGTTATGTTACAGTCAATGAAGTAAGACTTGATTGGTGTATGAACCAGATACATATGTAAATAACGCCGTATTATCAAGATAGGCTAAAACAAAATCTATATATTATATCCACGCCTCAAATCACTGACAGAATTTCCAAAGCTAAAAATTATTTTTCAAAATGTTAGATTAAAATATTTTCATTAAAAATATATTTTGAAAGGATCTTCATAGAAAATACTATTTTCGAACAAATTGTAGTACACAGACTAAGTGATTACAGTTGACATTTCTTGGATTCTGATAATTATTAATATCTCTTACTATCATGTAATATTTTATCAGTTCTCTAATTTATTTGCTTTTGCATTGTTAGAAACTATTGACACAGTGTTCTCGGCTATGGTATCACAAAACGCTTTCACCAATGTTTCCGGGTTCGTGAACCGCACAGACCGATATGCCTCTCTGATCGTTGAATTTCGGGAATCATCTGTAAGGCCCTCTTGCACTAACCAAATTATCTGAGATTTTCGCCTGATCTAGAAATAAGTCACGATTTTGCCTGCAAATTTGCGATTTTAATAGAGGATCAGGCGAAAATCTCGGGTAATTTGGTTGGTGCAAGTGGCCCTTAGACACATAGTTTGGACTGCATGGTGGCCGTGCAACATATTATCACTTCCGTGCAACATATCACTTCCGTGCAAATACATAATACTTATTATGTTTTTATTTACGTACAACAAAAAGATCTATTTTTTCTTGGTAAATTAATTATCGAAGACTTTAGAACTTAGAGCTAAGGCTAGTCAAAGGCTGTGTTTATTTTTACTCTTTCACGCTCAAACGACTGGACGGATTTTGAAATTTGGTATGTACATACTTCAGGTCCCGGAATAGCACATAAGCTACTTTTCGTCATCATCATCATCAATCGTCACCACGCGGTTAAAATCGCGGGGCGTAGCTATTCATTCATCAATTTACGTGTGTTCAACTCTCTATATGAGGGTATCTAATAAATCTCTTCTAAATAGTAGCACAACGAGCTATGGAGAGGGCTAAGCTCGGGGTTCTTTTACGCGATCGGATCAGAAATGAGAGATCCGTAGAAGATCGAAAGCCACCGACATGCCCAGCTGATTAGCAAGTCGAAGTGGCAGTAAGCAGGGCACATACCTTGAAGAACGGGTGGCCATTGGTGTTGACAGGTTTTCGAATGAAGACCACGGAAACGGACTGGCAGGCGCAGCATAGGGTGGCCACAGACAGACGCCAGACGACCAAAGATCGCAGGAAAAGGCCGGTTGTATATATAGACATTATATATATATATATATATATAATTTAAGTCTCATAAAATTCTCAAAACAGCTCCCTGGCCTGATCATCAAATTATGCTTAACCACATGTATAATTATTTCTTATGCAAGAACTTTGTCTAAGAACTGCTACGAAAACTAACTAAACAAGAAATACAAATCCATATAAGCGCAAAATATTACTTGGTCAAGTCAAGGGAATCCCAGGTAGCACCGCCGCCGAAGGCTGCCTCGGCACGTGTCGGGATTACGGTTTCAAGGCACTTTTTTTATAGAAATAAATAATCTGAGATAATGGATCCCATAGACTGCCTCGTGGGATCCATAGTTAACTCATATTGTCGTAGATCCAACGTGTTTGACTTAGTTAGGTACATCATTTCTGACAAAAACTATGTAAAACTGCTTATACCTTATAATTTGATTTACCTACATTGCTCTAATAAAAAGAAAATGATAAGCCAATTTCCCCTGGCAGTTTGTTTCGAAGTTTATCAAGTTCCTAAGTACTTATAGCATTTTATGGTGTACATAGGAGTGCATGTAACAGAGATGTTATATTATTATGTCTGTGATATAGCCTGAAAGGACGTGTGAAGATAACTTATATGTAGGTATACAAGTGCAAAAGCTGGTTGCAAAGATAACGCCCTTAACTAATAATTGCATCTGCATAGTATGCCACAGTACAATAATAATAGATCAGTACTATATGAGTGATTTGAAGCGATGATAACTCAGCGGGGGGAGCGTCGCCTGCCAAACTGACGGACACTGGTCCGATCCCCAACAAGAGCTTGAGCTTCCGGTGAAGGTAACACCGTTATCAAATTTGGCCTGGCTAGCTACCACCCTGAAGTATGAAAAACTGTCACCAAACACATTGTGTGTTTAGGCAGCAGTTCTTGAGAGCCAGTGAGCATTCTAGATCTAGCGTGACCTCGTGTGATCTTCGACCACATCGTCACTGACCATCAAGTGAGATAGTGGTCAAACGCTAGATCTATACAGTATAAAAAAAAATAAGACAAAGACGGCAAGATATATGCGGATTAGCAAGTAGAAGGGGCAGTAGGCAGGGCACATAGGTTGAAGAACTGATGACCGTTGGGGTCAAAAGGTTCTCGAATGGAGACCACGGACTGGCAAGCCCAGCATAGGACGGCCACCGAAAAGGTGGACAGACGACCTGACTAAGATCGCACGTAAGGGCTTTATGCGGGCCGCCTCCATCCGGTCCTTATGGAAATCATTGGGGTAAGCTTATGTCCAGCGGTGGACATCCTATGGCTGACATGATGATGAACTCTTTATTAGGCTAGATAACTAGATTCCTCGTGCGAGAGTGTATACTTTGAGAATGTAAGTGGACGGACGGAGCCAGCCGGACTGTCGGCATACAAACCGATTCTTGCTCTAGTCTAGCGCAACCGTTACGAAATCGGTGCTGCAAGCTGTGCTGCATGAAAATTGCGATATTACCTCAATTGTTGTGATGCTTACAGAAATTAGGGATAGGGTTACTTCTATGATCGAAGGTATCGTTTACTAGCTATGTCTATTAGGTATGTAGCGATCGTGCACCACACACAAATCAAAGATAACGATATTACCTAATTTCTTATCATTTTGTTTGCATTTATCAGGAAATAACAATCAATACAGTGTAAATAGTAAATAGGTACCCTCAAAGTTACCATACTTTTATTTTGTTTAGGTAATATTACTATATGTGCTATTAAATAGATAATGAGAAGAGGATAGGCATGCATATTAGAAACTGGCAGCTATTGTTTCGCAGTCATTTTTGTAAGTCAAGTCCAAATCTAATGGGATTTCCCTACCTTCTGAATTCCGAACTCCTTTATCTATAAAAGATTTATGCCTAATGGCACTCCAATCATTCCGACTGGTTAAAGTCCGTGCATAATAAATGTAGAATGGCTATGTATAAATAGATTACGAAGAATAACCGATCCGGTTGCGGTGAAGGAGTGAGATAGGTAAAACGCGACATGAATCACTACTTACAGCGAGCGCAGAGCCAGTGCGGTGTGCGCGGGCAGGGTGCGGGGGCGAGGCGCGGCGCGGCGGGGGCAGCTGCTCTGAACGGAACGAAACGAACAAACCAACGACTGAACTGACGACATTACAAACAGTTGAACACTCATACGCGACGCGACGCCACCTTGCCGTACCTCTGTTCCGCGTTGCATCAAGTCGAATGTACACGACCACCCAGGATACATAATATTTACTTTTTATAACATTCGGCAGATAACAGTTGAGAATGGAACCTTCTATTTAAAAGAGATTTGTGTAAATGAAAGTATCGCTAGCGTAAATCTGAGTGGTAGTGAGTGCCGATAATACAGGTGTGTTTGTGTGTGTGCGAGTCGTGGCGTGGATCGTCGCGCAATTATTAACGATGATTCACTTGCGCGCGGGGGAAATGCTACCTTTCGGACTTGTTGACATTCGTGGTGGAGGCGCCAAGTCAACAAATGATACCAAAAGAACCAAATTATAATGATCGACTGATTTCTAAACCGCGGTACGTACGATCTACATTTATATTTATAAATGTAATGAATTATGGCCACAATTTAATATGTAGAAGTAATATTACCTATATGTATTTATTTTTTTGGATTTGGAACGCGTTACTTTTTACAAAGATTTACCAAAGATGGGCACTTTATGAATTGAACAAAACCTGATTGGGTAAATATTCTATAGGTACGGTTTTAAATATAACTAATAACTAATTATAACAGGCACATATATTATAATATAGGTAAATACTGACTGGTTAGTTACTTAATTTATTTATTTACTTAGGTACTTAAAATGACAAATTTTTAATTACTAATAGGTTTTAATATGGGTAACTATTAAAACTAAATGGGTCGTTTTGTGTAGTCTAAAGGAATTAGCAGTGTTTATTATTTAGTTAAAATCCATATGTGACGATGATCGCTTACCATCAGGCAGCGAGTCTTCTTGTTCGCCACCTATTACATTAATAAAAAATGTTTTGCACTTTGCACTGTTTCACTGAGCAACCTATCTTAATATTATGTGGGTATAATGATACAGGTACCATATTACCACCTATATTTTTTACACACAAAATGCGCATGCTCTAAAATACTAGTCAAGTTTAACATTGAAAAGTAATTGTGCATAAATAATTATAATACTTACATACCTATAATCAATGTTATCAGTAATACGTATTTAAATTAAAATTGAAAAATGTTACCCGTTCCTTTTATCCCAACCGGTCCATATCTACTGGTAAAGAAAAAAGGAATTATTTTCCACTTATCGCTACTGAGGGAGATGTATAGATATTTTACTTCCATAGATCCCTACTGTGAAGTAGGTATACAGGCATAAATGAAATAAATCAACTTTGTCTTTAAATTTAAATGACCCTCTTCAATATAGTCGATAATGTAATTAATTACTTTTCTTAGTTAACATTTTGAGTAATTAATCATTATAAATTACACACCGATATAAGTACCAATATCTAGAATAAAATAAATTCAGTAATAGAATTTACAAAACTCGATAGAAAACAAAAAAGTAGATATGAAATAAGTATTTACAATCAAGTAATCTACCTACTTTTTGATAATATAATAATATGTTTTATATTGTACATAGAACTAATTAAAGTACCTATCAAACTTAATGTATTTCCCGCTTGTAAATATAGTAGAGATGGGATAGGTAAGCAACGAAAGTTGGCGGCGGCGTGCTGGCGGCAAAACAGGCGACGACGACGCCAGGGCCGGCTGGCGAGGCGCCAGGCAGGCGGGCGGCGGCTCGTCGACGGGATTCCTTTGTCTCATTACAACACCACGGATCCGGTGCGATCGTTCCTTTGACGTGAATCCCGATAAATGAGTCTATCTTATGCTTTTCAGGGGAATAAATAGTCGTTGAAATCACAAATGATATCGATCAGAAATTATTTTACCGTCTTTTTGGCAATAAGTATTAATTGTAACAATAATGTGAAATTGATAACCGCGTTCGCCATAATTTCTACATAATTTGCATTCTGAATAACTGGTACACTAGGAAACTCACATCTCAGTCTGACTGCATGCATGAAACCTACTTACACACAATACACCAAGAAATAGTTTGGCATGGAATAGGGCTGACCGGCGCGAATACCGGTATACAACCTGTAGCAGTGTGAGTAGTAGATAGTAGCAAGTGCGTACTGAGCTTATTTGCTAGCTCGTTTGTACGCGAGCTGCTTGCCACGGCGCGTCGGCTTGCCTGTCTCCGATTCTCAGAATTTGTAACGCCTTCTCGGAAGGGAACGCACTAATATACTTCTCGTTCACGAACGGCTCTGCTAAGTAAGCGCGAAGCGAGGTCACCCTGTCGCCCGGTCGTATAATGAAATAAACTTATTGTACAATTATAAAATACTAATACAGAATATAAGTATGAACATATTTGTCTAAGTTTCAGGCCGACTATAATAAATACAATTTTTTGCAAGAGAGAAAACAGGATTTATAGACCTAAATATCAATTACGGAAAAAATGAAAACCAATTATGAATATCTCGTACTTTTATGACGGTTATAAATTTATTTTAGGGTATAAGTTCGCGACAATCTTGTGAATAACGATAATGATAGTTTAGGTTACGTAAGTAATTTGATAAAGACTTCATCGTATAAGCGCTACACAGCTGGCGGACGGGGGCATCCTCGTCTAATACCGCTAACGTCACGATGATGTCACACAACACCAATAGAAACGGCGCGGCCGTGGCGATGGCACATGCGCGTTGCGTCAACTTGCTCACAGCAACGCAACGCGGTTGTTTGTGTTTAATTCTTTTCAACACATACAGTGAGCATTTTTATTACTAAATTTTAAGACCTAATTAAGTTGATTATAAGTAGTATGTTCACTTTATACATGCAAAATACTTAAAGCAAGCAGTAAACTCGAATTACAATGTTTTTCCGTTCATATCTGTCACGATTTATATATCCTATTATAAATAGTATTGTATTGTGATATATTTTGTCAATGCCTTTTTCTTCTTTCCAGGTACTAAACTGGCGGACACAATGCCGCTTACACAAGAAAAGCGCTTAGACGCTAATTTTTCCAACAACAATGACCACAACTACCTGCACAAAAAGTTCAAGAAAATGGCAACTACCATTACAGTGTTTCCCCCAAATTTACCTAAAGGTGGGGAGACTAGGCAAAAAGAAGCCAACTTGGGAAACAGTACTTGCAGTGTTTCTGTTTCAAATAGAAGTATAGCCGCAGCCCACCCAGAATTAGAAAAAGTTAAAGAAGATCGACAACACCTGCATATTCAGGATGTTAAGAATAACGTACAAATTAATTATAGCGATGAAAATATTAGAATAAGTAATGTAAATAATATCGTTCAAGTATCTGGTCAGACCAGTTATACTGAAGATTTTTCTAATAAGACTGAGAACCTTGAAAATGATTTTATCAGGGATACCTACAATGGAAATGTAGGCGGGCGTTACGTATGTCCTTATTGTAAATTATCTTGTGCCAAGCCTTCAGTTCTTCAGAAACATATCAGAGCTCATACGAACGAACGACCTTATCCATGTGTTCCTTGTGGATTTGCTTTTAAAACCAAATCAAATCTCTATAAACATCGAAGATCGCGAACACACGCTATTAGATTGCAAGGTGTTGATGTTCCTGCATCTATGAACGATGATGACTTGTCCGGTGGATCTGAAAGCGATACGTCTATTCCGCCGTCTTTGTCAGAAACTGGCTCCGACTCATCGAATGTTCGAGTCGATAATTATGACTTCAGAAGGTTTTCTCCCAGCGTGTCACCTGAATCTGTTAATGAAAATATTATACCGCCTATGGGTATGAACTTGGTTTCAACTTTCAATGATAACAAATCTAAAACTATTTATAAACCCAAATTCCGAGCAGCATTTTATCAAGACGCCGATGACAAGGATAAGCTTAAGAAATCGATTTCGCCTAATGCCGATTTTCTGACGGAACATATCTCTAAAATTATATCTGATAATGAAGCGATTGTAGATGTTATTGAAACGCCCCTCCAAAAGAAATATGGAAAAATTAAGCAAATAGCAGAGAGTAAACAATTTATAAATGAAGCTGTCGATATGAAAACGGACTCATCTCCGCTTAATTTGACGAAGAATAATAACGACGCCGATCATCCTTTCAGAAAAAGATCTCATTCAGAAAGTATTTCCATGATTGACCACCAAAAGCACCCATTAAATCCCGAGGGTTCAATAATTAAAGATCTTCTACTTAAAACTAAGATGAATGGTTTAGCTTCTATAACTGGGGAATTGATAGAAGGATCTCTGTACGTTTGTCCATTATGTCAGATTATTTTCCGAAGTGCCGATAATTTAGAAACACATAGAATGTATTATTGCGGTAAAGGCAGCGTTACGAATCCAACTGTATCCCAAAAAGAGACAAAATTGATAAGGCCAGAGAATGTATATCTTAGAAGTAATTCCATTAATGTGCGTTTGCCTGAATCGCAACCTTTCTCAAAAACAACTATTCCGAATGACTCGCCACCCTTACGAATAAAACCTGAAAATCTGGTCATCACTAAACAAGAGTCAAATGACGTTGTTGCACCATTACCATCACCGGGACCTCTGTTAGGCAACACAAGACTAGTAGATAGTAGAATCCCACCTGAATATACAAGAATAAATGAGAACCTGAAATTGAAGCCTATGACAAGTCCAAAAAGGCGATTAGACAGTCGTTCGGACACTTATAGTCCTAGACTAGTGGAAAATATTTCGCCCAGGTCAACAGATTTCAACATTCAACCCAGGATGCGGTGTATTGATATAAATTCAGCAGCTCTGCGTGCGGTTGAAGAGATGACGCAGCATAATATGAGGCACAACTCTACTTCTCTTCAAATGTTTGGAGGTGAAGTAAAAATTGTAGATCATTCGGGAGGTACAACAACTCTTCGTATTGAACCAAATAAAAACCAGTTGTCCCCCATATTAATACACCAAAACCTTTCACCATCTAAACTCGTTAACGACGCCGAGGCAAGCAGCGTTGTCGTAAGATCAAGCTTGCAGTCAGGTGGAACGATTATGCACAATCCGCCGACTCCCAAAGAAACAATGGGAACTCCACAGCCGCAAACTCCAAGAATAACCATATCTACGCCTGGGACATCGAGTTCAAACTTGCCGAACATTCACGACAGAACGCATTTTCAGTTTCCACCGCTTAGTGCAATTACAGCTTTCAATCCGCTGACATTGCCTCCTCTTAGTCCGTCACCGTCTCCCAACGGAGCAACAACTATATTCCACGGAGGAAAATTAATTCCACATGTTCCAGGAATTCCTGGACCAAACACACCAGGAATGTATGTAGTCCATCAAAATGTACCACCGAATAACATAGTTAACATAGATCTCAATAAAAGGTCGACTACACCTTTACGTGAGGATATTCAGGGAAATGTATTGCAAATTAATGTCCCACAATCGAAAGGACTAACTTTATCAAAATATGAAACACAACAATTACGAAACACGAGAAGCCCTCATTTGAGGCGGACCCACAATGAGTCCGAAAGAAGTAGTCAAAATATTTCTATTAATGATAGAGTTCATCATTTTCCTTCTACAGTTCCTCTAATAAAAGTAAAGAATTCAGAGGAAACCAATTCATATAGTAAAGTTATTTCACCCGGAGTTGCCAATAGTGGACCCAGACAAGAAGGAGCCTTAAAAAGAAGTGCAGACGGCGTGCCTCGAACTTTGAAAGAGAGTAATATGCATTATCCGATACATATATCCAAAAACCGCGACAAACCGTATAACCCTTTGCTTAAAACCATTGAAATAAAATCAGAAAAAGAAGTACGAAACTTTAATTTTAAAAATTTGATAACTAAGGCAGAGATTTTCAACAACCAAATTCCAAGTTCCTCTGAAGTACAAAAAAATACAAACCCTCAAGAAACTCTTACATCTATTCAAACCGAGAGGTCGGAAACCCTTTATTTCCAAAAGAATGTATTAATCAAACCGAATACAGAAGAAATAAAACCTAAGTTTTTAAGGCCTTCCACATTGCCTTTGAAACCTGGCACTTACACGCCGAAAAGACACCATGGCATAACACCTAATGCAAATACAATGCCGTTAGTGTCACCGGAAACACCGCGACCAGCTAAAGCTTATGGGCAACTGTATTTGAATGGCAATGCATATACTTATTTGGGGTTGAAATGCTCGACGAAAGTTTTCTACTGCACTATCAACCGTCCTCAACCGACATATGTTCCTAATCAACATTTTCTATCCATGTACAGTAATTGGCAGGTAATTATGACAGAAAAAGCTGGAGTATTATGTTAAAGTGATATAGTAAATGAATGTATGATAAATGTGTGAATATGTTTACAGTTATTATCCGAGCTGACGCCAGACCCGCTGGGATTGTCAGCATCGTCTGCTATGTCTCTATATGACTCACGTCACCGACCGCAAAACGTGGCCCGCGCTGTGATTAAACAGGATCTCATATTGACTCATTCATCACAGTGGAATAAAAACTTTAAGGATAAACAGGTATACAAGTTCGATTCTTCATGTAAATTGTAATGTACCTCACAAATTATTTGCAATAGGTCAATATTACATCATTATGTCATCACAAAACTTTGATATTTATATTTTTTTGTTTTAGGCTATTCAAACTATAGATACCAAAAAATTTGAAGATGTTAAAGGTCAGCCCTCAGATAATACAATGACTCCTAAAAAAGAATTAGCAGGAGGGTTTGAAAGCAACGAAGAATACACATATGTACGCGGGCGCGGAAGGGGGCGGTATGTTTGTTCCGAATGTGGAATCCGCTGCAAAAAGCCTTCAATGCTCAAGAAACACATTCGCACTCACACCGATGTGCGGCCTTATACGTGTATCCATTGTGCCTTCAGGTATGTGTACGTTATTGAACATACCTATACCAGAAGAAATAGTATTTAATTTTTTTAAAAAGTCAAGATTAATTTTTAATGGAATTTCAGCTTCAAGACGAAGGGAAACTTGACGAAACATATGAAAAGTAAGGCACACTACAAAAAGTGTTGTGAACTGGGAATAAATCCAAATGAAGACAATGATCCGGACATTGGTGAAATGCCCCCATGTTCCGGTGAATCTGGTGACGACACTGACTCCGATGGCGATGAAGGCAACGAAGGAGAAACGGAATCAAGTGGTGAGTTTCCTCCAACCGTTCGCTCCACTTAGGTTCCCTAAAACACGATCCATATTTCCTATTATCTGTTTTTTTATTATTGTTAGATCTTGTTTGATCAGTAGTCATTTTTCAGCTAATGTCTGTTATCCTAATTCAAAGCAAACTGATTTTGTGTTTCATTTAGGTTATCTCTATCCAGTAACATGCCTGGCATCTTAATTCATAGTTGAAAATAATTAAGCCTTAGTTGGTCTCCCAGTGCAATTATTACGATTAAAGTTGAATTCAATAGGCGACTTTAATCAGTACCACGAATAATTTGCATCGTAATGATCGTATCTTCTTCCTTTAAACAATTGAAGAACACATTTAACGCTCTTTAGACTGCCTTATATGTGTCACTGTTGTAATAGATAAAAGGCAGTTTGTACTGGTTTTAATTCTTTTATGTGACGATGCGATCCCCCAGCGATTGCAATCGTTGGGCCAGGGCTTAGGTACATTAAATAACATCACGATATTGGCATGTGTTCGCAAGTTTTGAAGTGTTGATGAACTTTAAGAAAATAGTGTTGGAGCGGACCGGAAAACTTTGGCTAATCGTTTTATTGAGGGCAGGTTTTTACAATCATCGGGTGTTAGTTGCTTAGTTAATATTTGTATTTCACCCAGATCGCTGAAAGAAAAGAGATCAAAGCATTTTATTGTCCCTAAATTTTAATGTTTTAGTTGGGTAAAAAATTGCTAGTCTCAATGTATAGTGCACTTTCCCGCCCGTTTATTTTATCCCAATCGGGTGTCTTTTATTGTTACATTTTAATGGAAACGGTTCTAAACGACTTGCATAAAAATATCAATTTTTCAAGGTATATTAAGTTAGGTCTGACTAGGAAAGACGCGATATTACACGGAACAACTGTTTGGACGACATATTTGAATGATAGATATGTCTATACTAATATTGTAAAGAGGAAAGATTTGATTTTTTTTTACATTGAACAGGCTCCAAAACTATTAAACCGATTTAAAAAAATATTTCACTGTTGGGCTACATTATCCCCTAGGGCTCCTTATAATTTTTAATTTTGTAATTTTTTACCCGTGCGAAGCCAGGGTGGACCGCTAGTTTATTTTAAAAAGCAAGAGCAGTATTGGCACCACTTTCAACTCAAAGCTCGTAATGCAACTTATATACAAGAGTTATCCCGAAGGTGTCCGTCATTCCAGGAAACACCTTCGATCATTACCGAGATGGCTGTCAAGAGTCGCTAATTTATTATAAAGTAATAATATACTGCTTGTATAATAATAAATATAACACTTGGTACTAAATTCTTGTCTATAGTAGTATCCTATTGGCGGTGATACAATTTTACTAATACCTACATATAAAAAAATACAAAACAGCGCCTGCCACTTTATTTAACATCTATTCTACAGAAACTAAATGTTGAATTTAATCTTAGGATATAGGATATTTAATTCTCATAATTTCTGCGCCGTCTTAAAAATCGCTATAAGTGTAATATAATTATAAGGGACAAAGCCGCGGACAAGTCAGAAATGAATAATTTAAATAACAATGAATGAATAATTAAAGTGGTCTAACTTCGGCATACAAAAGTGCGTTTTCACATTTGTTAAATTATCATAATAGATTAAGTAGATTTTAGCATACAACGGTGGCTTCATAGACGATCCGCGTTTGAACTAAGTCCCGTCATTAATCCACATCAATAATGTATTACGATCCTTGAACAGTAAAAATTCATAGTCAATTAAACTTGATATGTTCAATTTTCCGAGTAATCAATAATTTGTTAGCGCTAAGCGCTAATGGCTAATGCGCGAACTATTTACACAATTCTATAGAAAGTGTATTCGCGCGTGTATTTTCACGGTTCGTGAGTGATCAATTATAAAAGCAGATGGTCTTATTATAAAAACGACTTTATTGAACGAGCTTGCTTAATTAGTTTGAGTTATGTATCATATACACGTACTGTGTTAGTATCTAATTATAGGGGAGTAAAATCAATTTTGTATTTTTAATTTTCAGATACAGAGGCGTGTAAATCACGTTTGCCAGAACACGAAGCAGCGCATTGTTTGCTGTCTTTAGGCAGTTCTAGGCCGAGCACATCATCAGCACCGGGACTGATAACCAGCGCTAGGCCTACCACATACCCATACACCCCCACAGGATTGGAAATAGCAACCTCAGAAATACCTGAAAGGCTCAATACAACACAGAATTCTCCTGCCGAATCAAGGCCTGATACTGAAAATGAACCTATGGATTTAAGCAGGAGTGACGTTAAGACACCAACTACCAACATTCCTGAAATACCTACGGCGAGAGAATCTAGCGTGCTCGCATCTCTGGCGTCAAACACAGCGAAGCTTCCACAGCAACAATCTCAATGGACGAATGGAGAACCTATGTTACACACATACTTGACGGAAAGAGCACTTTTAGATTCAAAAATTAAACAAAGCCAACTGACATGTAACTTCAGCAAATTAAGGAAACTCGATGTGGAAACATCTACTTTTCCAGAAAAAGTAAAGAAAGAAGATAACTTTAAAACAGTCAAGACAAACAATAACAAACCTGTTCAGTTACCAGTATCTTCGCCCCAAATAAATATTACTAATGATGAAAAACTTAAATTAAAAGAAAGCGATACACAAAAGTCTTTTATCGTATCAAAGGATGAAAGCACCTCAACTTTGAAAGAACCTTCGCATTCAATGAACCCTACTCAAGAATTAAAACGACATATTGTACAAAACAATAGTAATACAGAAAATGCTAAGCATGTCGTTTCAGAATATTTAAAACATGCTAGAATAAACCAAATCAAAACACATGATGAAAACCCATTGAACTCCAACGACAACATACCTGACGAAAACTGCGTTAATAATATTGGTTTTGACGAAAATACTAAAGTTGAAGAGATGAACCTCTCTGATTCAGATTCAATGAAATTGCCTTCCTTAGAGCATGAACCTATTGCCAGAAAAGTCGTCATTGGGGTTGGCGGCGTGGCTTTCAAGGTAGCTAAAGGCAAGGACTTCGATAGTGGGTCATATCCACCGGGAAGACTTATGGAGGACGGCCGCAGAGTGTGTGATTTTTGTAATAAGACATTTACTAAACCTTCGCAATTAAGATTGCACCTCAATATTCATTACATGGAGAGGCCTTTTAGGTGTAGTGTTTGTGCTGTTAGTTTTCGTACTCGTGGTCATTTACAGAAACATGAGCGCTCTGGTTCCCATCACAATAAAGTTTCGATGACTTCTACTTTCGGTGCTGCAACTTCTGTGAACCCACGACCATTTCGGTGTTCAGATTGTAATATAGCATTTAGAATACATGGACACTTAGCTAAACACCTCAGGAGTAAAATGCATGTGATGAGACTTGAATGTTTATTTAAATTGCCCTTTGGAACATTCACTGAAATCGAACGTGCCGGTGTCAGTCTGACTGACATCGATACTACTGACTGTGCAAGTTCTCTGGCAAGTCTCCAAACCCTCGCGAGAAAGCTTCATGAGAAGGATCCAACTAAGCTGGAGTATAGAGAGCCCGGAACCGCGACAGGGATTCCCGCGGGGAGGGAATGCTCTGAAGATGATGAACCTCTGAATTATGAAAATATGAGTGAAAGTGAAAGAGATAGTGAATCGAAAACTGTTGATAACAGTGAAGGACACGATAATGAAAGAGTTAATTATAGTGCCACAGATATTTAGTGCCAAAATTACATTAAGTAGTTATAATGTGCAATTTTGTTTTGTTATTATTTTTTAAGGTGTAATATTTTTCAAGCTGGGTCAGAAAAGTTATAGAAAACATAATGATGCGCTTTAATTATATGATGTGCATAGTTTGTACGTAATTACTAAGTAATATTAATTATATATTATTATAGAATGTAAATATTTGAGATGATTAATTTTTAACATTGTTAAAATTGCTTCCATTGTAAAGCTTATTATTCGTTATTTGTAACTCTAAAATAGGATACGAAACAGTGACACATTGTCTATGAAATCTAATTGAAATGCTGTATAAGCTTTCAACACATTCTTCCTGAAACATTTTGTGGTCCATTTTCTAGATAAAACAACGCTTCAAAATATATCAATGAAACATATTTAGAAATAGTCAAGTATTGTATTAAGAGCCTACTAGTTTATTTGTATATATTTTTGTAAGATATATACTGTATGCTATGACGTATTTACAACCTGAAACTCTACTTCCAAAACTAAGATATATAAAAAAAATTGGCATATCAACTACCAGAAACTAAGATACTTATGTAATAAAGTGTTATAAATCCCATTGACTAAAGGAAAGTAAGTTTACTTTCCTTTAGTCAATGATAAATCCTTGCAGAGTCTTCCATATCAAAAATAGTGTTTTGCTAGTACTGATTGTAATGAAATTATCTCCTCATATAAGTACCTAAAAATGACACGATTGGTTTTAGTAACATATGGATTTTTGCGGACATGTGTATTTCACCAGCCCCCCATTTCAGAACTCTTCGATAGCTAAGCGAATCGATTCAGAAATAAATAAATCCCGTAGGTCTTACAGACTTTATAAACAACTATTTAAAACTTTTGTTAGACTATTATGATAATGATAGTTGTATAGATTAGAATATTCCATAATATTTACAAATTATGAGCAAATTAAAAAACTGCAAAATATAAAATGTATGAACAATACCGAATCGATTCGGTTAGTTTGATGGTTCTGAATCAGGGGGCTGGGATGCGTATAGACAGGGACCGTACAGTACACGCATCCTATGTTTTTGATTCTGTCGTGAACATCGTGTTCATCTCTGCGAACATTTGAGCATGCACCAGTAAAACAGTTTTTTTTTTTTTTTTTTTTATTCACAATAGGCAGGCGTTTGACCACTATCTCACCTGATGTTTGTCAGTAAGTGAGATAGAAAGATGCGTAAAACGTGAGCGCGTGAGCGAGGCAGTTATATAATCATTAAGAGCAGGCCCTAGGGATTTAAAAATAGCTAGTGCCCAGCTACATGCAGGTAACTTCAGACACTAACTTACGTTGTGACTACAGTAGGTTTTCTTATGTTTTTGTAATCTTGATGCGGAGCAAACGCGCTCTTCAGCAAATAGGTACACATGGTAAGAAAATACTTACCATCTTAGCTACAACATTTACAAATTGAAATTTTACCTTGGTATCTACTTGCTAGCAAGTAATTTATTCATGAAATTGTTATATGTATAAAATCCATTTTTGAAAATGTGTGTATTTTAGTATTTTATAACATTTATTTGTACATAAATACATAAATGTATCACTTTTGCTATCCATATCAAGGAATGTATTACATAAATATATCAATATATGCTACATGAAATATCGTTAATGTTTAACACTGTAAATGACATGCGTAAGGAATATTAAAGTAAACTTTTTATTCTTTTGACGTATTAATTGCGATACTCTATCTTGTAATTTTTCTATATATGTATATAAATCATTCGTGTAGGTATTCGAGTACAATGAATACATAGCTCGAAGAAGTGGCATACTTGCGATTATTCTAGAATTTTAGAGTTATAAATTTTCTGATGTTTACTATATGAAAGGATAAATTTTACACAATTGTTGGAAAAAGCTATGTAATGAAAAAGTTAAATTAAATACATGAGTTATTTATATATTGTTTACCTTTTTTCCTACAAACGTTCTGGTTCATATCGTGATGGTCACAGAAGATTTAAGTATATATTACCATACTCTAGCGGCCCAGTGGAAAGGATGAACTAGGACATTCGCAGTTTTTGTAAAATAACATCCTGTTTATTTTTAAAAAACTGCCATAGACTCCAGTTTAGCCATTCCATTGCCGAAATAAATACTTGAAAATAAAAGGTGTATTTAAATGTAGGTGTAATCTAATGTAGGTACCTACATTTTAGATATGTACTAGGTACTAGTCATAGTGTTCATGGTACCATGGACACTACGACGAGTCGCCGAATAAAATTTGGGTTAATATCAGTTTTGCTGCAACTGGATTGAAATTAAGTAACCAAAAGCTAACCAAACTGTATTCGTGACTAACTCGTAAGTTCGTAAATAAACCGTTTGAGCCATACAGCCGTGATATGACATTGACTCATGGGAGTCACATACATATAGATACTGTACGATCCAGACGATTGTTTTGCTATATACGTGCAAAATCAAAATTAGATTTAACAGTAACAGGGTTGGCAAAATATCGTATCGCCCCCAATGTTACAGATATTCATAGACGACGTCGAATGACCTTTATCAGATGTCCCGTCAGTTTTTCACCTAAGAGATATTAATAATCAATATTTAGTGTTATCTCCGTGACATTTAATTTTTCCAGCAATCTTACATAACCGGAAACCCTTCAACACGATTATATTTCGAGTGTTAAAACAAATGCTCGAAAAGTGTTCCACACCACACACATTCTTAATTTGCGACTGCATACTGTAGGTACAAGTACATTTTATATAAAATATTCCAACGAAACGATTAACACCGAACTCGCCGGTGAGCACCAAGCAAAAACAACCTGGTGAGATCATCCAAATAGTCACAGGGCAAACATCCTCATAAAGAGGCCAGTTATGGATAAGTTTGGTCTTTGGTACCGGGGCCGGGTAGTTCGTTCCGATTTCTCCGTCTTGGCGACGGCCAAAGCTGAGGATCGTACCAAAGTGCTGCCATTCAGTTAGTCTCCTAATTCATTCGGCGCCCGCACATTTCGGCTGAGTACCTGTCTTCCGTATTCGCCCCCGCCAGCCCCGTGTTGATCGGCATCTATGCAATTGATGGTTTTACGTAAACCCTTTCTATGGAAGGTATATTTTTCTCACGTTATCTTTTACGACGTGGAGGACACGAGGGCCTAACTAATTGTATTTACTAAAGAAAAGTGAAGAAAAAAAGAAATGAGGCTATTAACATTTTGCCGCTCTACTTACTATGTATTCTCTGCCATTCTATACTCTAGGTATAGTTCACAATCATATTATTTTGTGAATGAAATTCCAACTTAATGATTAGCCCACCCGTCTTTATGTTTTTCCCGTTATTCGTATAAATTATTATTTGAAAGTTTAAACAACATAAGGTATGCCTTCAAACTATTTACCTACACAATATGAACACAGTTACAAAAAACAATTTACATTCGGTAAAAGTTTTCGTTTTAAACTTTTTCCTCCACTTCGTTTACAAACAATGTCAATAGCATCCTTATTTAGATAATTATCTGTTAACAAATCCGGTTAATAATGGGATGATAATGAAATTTATTAATTTACATAATATATAATTACATATAATACATATATAATTGCCTTTCTTGCATCTAGTTTTAAGTGAGGTAATGAAATAAAAGGAAACACTTTAAATTATTGAATTTTTAATATAGTGTTACAATATCCTTAACATTAATTAAAAATAACTTCACTGTGTATTGCTTCATTATCCATCAACGTGCATCAAATACGACCACTGAAAAGTATGTTAAGGGAAATCACGAAACATAGTTTACTTAGAAAATGTGAAACAAAAAAATGCAAATACATTAATTAAGCATTAGCGCCCGCAATACGAAAACAGAATTAAAGTACAAAATCACTATAAATAAAATACACAACAAATTCCCATAAAGATTTTATAGAAAAGCTAGAGGCACGCCCCGGCCGCGCACGGGTCGATATAGGTTGGTATAAAATAAATATTTATAAAATTATGCACTTAGGTACACACAGCAGACTTTCCATGCTTAGTATAATACTCAGTCAAGTCAGCTTTTAAACAAAACAATCTAAATAAAACGTGCAGCGTTTATTTTTCTATTTACATCATTTTTAAATTGATATCTTGAATTAAATTTTTGACGTGATAACGTTTTATAAATTGATGAATGCCAAAATGAAAAATAGTAACGTTCCGCGTAACGGTGAATGGTCAATGGTCAATGGTCAATGTCAAAGTCAAAGTCATACATGATTATGTCGTTATCACGTAAATCTATCGTCCGTAAACCGACTTTACAGACAACCAATTTTTATATAATTTAAGAACTCTACGGGTACTGAAACAGCCCTGATTATGGCTGTACTTATTCCGATAAGAATTAATAATAAGGCACGAGTAAGATCCTCTGATTTCGGTCAAAATTCCTATAGGTGTTTTAATATAAAAAAGTATACTGATCTAACTACAATTGTTAGACATATTATGGTGTAGTGAAGTATAACATTTATTTGTTCTGTCATCGGTAGTATTCGCAGCGTATGCGATGTAAGGAATTTAATAATAAAATAGAATATGAAAAAAACTGCTTGTGGGTTGTTACTTTATATATTTACTAGCTGCGCCCCGCTGTTTCACCCGCGTGGTGATGATGATTATGATAATGAAAGTAGCCTGTGTGGTAAAGTACCTGACACCCTATTCCAGGGTGTCCTCTAGCTAATTTCATCATCAGTTTGAGCGTGAAAACTTAAACAAACAATCTCACATTTATAATACTAATTGTATAGTAAGGATTAATAAAGCCAAATTCATTATCTACATATACCTACATATTATTCTTATAACTGTACTAATACTGTAGTAAGGGTCAGGGCAACCATTGTTTTAAAACTAAGTGTTTAAATTACGATAAATATTCCACTTTTTCATGACAGTTTTGTGCAATGACTGCACCCATGGATAAAAATACGAATTAATAATTTGCATTAATAATTTTTTATCTTCTTTCAGCTCAGCCTAAGTGATTAACTAC
The DNA here is from genome assembly GCA_934044485.1 of Apeira syringaria. Taxonomy (NCBI): domain Eukaryota; kingdom Metazoa; phylum Arthropoda; class Insecta; order Lepidoptera; family Geometridae; genus Apeira; species Apeira syringaria. The sequence continues at coordinate 8,194,645 of OW203659.1, forward strand.
ATTAAATATGTACATGCAAAAATAAGGGATAAATAAGTGCACAAAATACTTAGGTACTATAATTTCATTCCATTTTCAAAATCAATGCATAGGGTGTTAAAACAGGCCACATGCGTAATTACAAGCGGTCCGCCCCGGCTTCGCACGGTTAAAAAAATATTAAAAATTGAAAATAAGAATCCTTAATTGTTTATGAAAATATAATATAGCCTATGTCACCCAGGGATAGTGTAGCTTCCCAAGCGTGAAATAATTTTCCAAATAGGTTCAGTAAATCCGGAGCCTATTCAATGCAAACAAACAAACAATCAAATATGTATTTTCTCTTGATAATATTAATATAGAAAAGCAACCATGCCAATAATGCACACGAATTACAATGAGTACAGATAGATGGAGATGAGAATATTATAAGACGGGAGGAGAGTAAAAAACTGATGAATAACATTTGGTTGGGTCATATAGTCCTATAAAACTTTAAATTCCATGTTTCTCCGAGTTTCCAAAATCTAACATTGTAAATAAATGTATAGTTTTGGCAAAAAAGAAGACGACTATATTAAAAAAAAAATTGTGCCTAAGTAGAACATCTGAATTAACCTCTAAAAATTTTTTTATTACGTGTTTATGTTAATCTGTTGTCTCATCTTGATAAGTACTGATGATCATGATTATTATGTCAGCCATAAGACATCCACAGCTGGATATATGCCTCCTCGATTGATGACACACACTGATCAAGACTCTTGTCTTCAGGCTTTGTGGTAGTTTGTATGAACAGATGTCACATAGTTCCTGAATGCTGCCCAGCCGAGATGGATTCGTCGATTGATCTCTTTCTCGTAGTAGGATCTGCCTAGTTGGATTGTTCGTCCTAGGTAGACACCTAGGACAACTATGAGATTATGTCTACAATGGTCAACAAATTCGAGAATCGAGCTCCCAACTGATACTGGTGTGGGCATAACATGGACATGGAACATGACTTTTGTCCTTCAAGCATTGTGCTAAGACTGTGCCTTGACCACTACACGTACATCAACGGCAGACCAAAAGGTGAGTGATATGCTCGCCATTTGATGTCAATGCCGTAAGCTTGCTTATACTAAGAGCTTGAAGGCGTCTTCCAATGAAGCAGTGAACATTTATGGGAAAATGACATACTGCTGATGTGTCAGCAATTTTAAGTGTGCACAACAAGTTAATTCGCATGGACATGCCCATGAGTGTCCATGGACAGAAGTGTGTTAATACCAAAATAATGTGACTCAACTATATTTTTGGTTAATATGCACTGTTAAAAATTTTCACAACACTGGTAGTACCAGGTTAAAAATATGATTAACATTTATTTTTTTGGAATAAAAATTATCTAAGTAGGTACTAATTCGTTAATTAATTCAGGGCTTCTGGTACTTATTGATAGTGATTCTGTTGTTCATTCAAAGTAACAAAAATGTGTTAAGATAGTTTTTGTATAGTAAAGAAAAAATAATTGTAGCTAGTTTGTGATTAACAGAAATAGGGCCAGATATGTTTTTTTTCAATAGCAGGTAGGCTAAAATAGCTGTCTCTGCTGAGATAGAATATTATTATTATTATCATAGACAAGTTAGTGTAGGTAGTAGACACCACATGCATATCCACTCTTACAAAACTCTGGTTTTCAACAAAAAACATTTTAAACTATCTTTGGTTATGAAAAGGATACATCTCTTTGTTCTCTTCTTGTACATAATCCTATATCCGCACTCTCTGCATCTGATTGGGTCTCTCGGCTTGATTTCATTTTCTTTATGACATTCTGAAAACAATGTAAAAATAGATTAATGTAGATAATAAACATTATGTGGGCTTCAGAGGGCTTGCATTATATTGATTACATTATTAAAAAAATAAGAGCTATGAGCGCCAAGCTCTAAAGATTAGAGCATGGCACTCTCAGCATTAGCTCAAAACATTGTACATGCTATTATGCTTCATGTTCTCCATATTTATTTATCATTCAATTAAGACAAGACATAATTTAGATACAGCTATTTTTTTAGTGGGTATGGAGAAAAAAAAACGTGGCTTTGCAGCTGTAGTATAATGTAATAAGCTTAAAATATATTAATGCATCGGTGACATCAAACTGGGTCCATCAGGAGATCATCTCTGGCTCACAACCATATGCTCAGATGGATCGAATTATAGCTTGGGGTTGCGTGTGTATTGTATATAATATTAATTTGATGTTACCACCGCGTTATAAAGTAAAATAAATCTAATTTTGAATTTGTTGTCTTCAACCATGTGTTTACCAATGGGTGCTAAATGTGAACTTTTACATGCATATATTATAAAAGTTTGACATGTGACATCATAAAACAATCACTCCTCACTTCTCACACTATGTCACTCTTCGCAAACCACCTCCCTCCCCTTTAAGGTGTTATGTAATTTATGGATGGGCTAGTGTACAAAACCATTTCTGTCATTTGCAGATTTAATGCTATAGTCCCAACAACAAAACAAAACTAGTGATGGCACCATTTATCTACCTTTCAGAGTGCCTCCTGCATCTTTATGCAGAATATTCATTATTATGAATTGTAATTAGAAAATCGAAATGTTGTACTTTCACACTTTTTTTTGGTTTCTGTTATCTGTGGGGTAATAACATTATACCTAGGCATATATTTCCATGATTCTTATAATAATTTCAAGAATGTAGGCAGTAATATTGATCAAGGTGTTGTTATTATTTCAATGAAATATAATAAAGTTGTTACCATTCAATATTGACTATTATTTTGATTTAATTTCACACTCTTGAAATGTATATGAGAGGCAATGAATACCTAGTAAGTCTATACTGTAATTACCTTTCAGGAAACAGAAACTAAGAAAAAAGTAGTATTATATGCAATAGAAAATAATACACTTCTTTTTTATTTCATTAAGGATTTGAGAGGTGCTTATGACATTACAGAGGCTTGCAGGTGTGTACAGGCAGTGAGAGAGGGACATATCCTGATGTATGGATTTAAAATATTTCAATTATGTACTTTACACATGAGGTCATGTGATATGAGCTCATTAACAAATACTCATCTCAATTTCAATCTGTATTTCTATAATTTCCTATATTCTGAAATAAGATACAGTAGAAGCATATTTGTTGTTACTGTAAGAATTTTAGATAAAGGAAAACAATGGTCAGTCAACAACATATCTTCACTAATAAATTAGCAAATGAAATAAAATTTTGTCCAATCAGAACTAACCTCCACAAATTGTTCTCATAATACTGGTATATTTTTTGAGTTTATTAGACATGTAGGATTGTCTATTTAATAAAAATGGGATGTACCTTCTGGGATACACACTGTGTTTACCAGACTCTGATTTAAAAATGTATGACACAATACCTCGTGTCATAAATATGTAATTTCCTATTTCTGTATTTATGCTCAACTTTAGTTTACGAAACATCGATTTTAGTTGGGAGATGGGGTGGGGGCGGTAGGGGTGGATGGGTAGCCAATAGAATCGATGTTTCGCAAACTACAGTTGAACCAAGTTCTTTATAGATTTTCATGTTTACTGATCATAATTTTACTAAGTTATTAAGTACTTAAAGTTATACAGTAACAGGGGCTGGTATCTTGCCTTTGCTGCCCACCAATAATAAACAATTCATAACTTGTTAAAAAGTGGACCTATCCAAACAAACAGTATATTTCTTAAAATAAATGTCCAATTCCATGATCCAACGATCAGGTTATGTTATGCTTACCTCCGCAGACGTATATCATAGGAACTTTTGTTATTGATTGTTCTTTGTTACCAGAGTCTGCCATTATTGTGAAAAATATAACTCTTTATTTAGGAATAAATATTAAAATACATCTAAGACATTTATTTTTGAAGTGCAACTCATAAATCCCAGTAATTTAAAATGTACTGCTATGTAGTATTTGTAGTCCATAGATCAGATAGAATACATACTAGTACTATTATAGTATACTACTAGTTGTAGTCCCAGCGTGGTCCCAGCACAGATTACGGAGTGACGGAAACCTAGGGTTCTGTAGTCTCTTTCACGCGGAGCAGTGTTATCAGGTTAGGTTTGTTAATTTACAGTGTTTTGAATACAAAAATACAGTAGTTTGGTATAAAAATACAGTGAATTAGAGAAATACAGCGCTTTTACGGTGAATAAATAAACACAATATTCTTAGAAAAATCACAATATATTAAATAAAGTAAATTAATCACTATCTGTGTCACTTGGAAGAGGTTCATTTTTATAAATTTGATCAGTGAAACCTTTAAGCGACCCTATTCAATGAAATAAAACTGTTCTGTGGGAGATTTCCCGATTATTGTTAATGCTTACTAAAGTTAGAGCATGGTGCGTTTCGTTTTAGGTAGAAATATTTTATTTTTAACAATAAATTTAATTTGAGTGCTTTTCAAACACTGTAATTACGTAATACAATAAACAGAAAGAGCAGTAAAATTACAGTAAATCTACTGTAATTACACAGCACCTGACATCATTGACAGGGAGTAATCTGCATTGCCAAATTGTGAAATACAGAACTATTCTATGGCTGCTAGTTTAGCATGTGACGTTTAGCCCCTCTCCCGTCTTCTTCACCCCTGCCTCGCCCGGTGGTAACTGGCCACGGTTGCCCTAAGTAATCTGTGGGCATTTTTATTGTCATAGATAAGTAAAAGTTTATCGTGTTGCTGTGAAGTGTTAGCGTCGAATAATTTTCGCACATTTTTAGCCGCATAATCAATAATATCGTGACCCCTCTACGGTTATTATTTATTGTGTTACTATGTAGTGTTTGCGTTGAATAATTTCCGCCCATTACAAACCACAAAAATGTATCGTTAGTGTTGCATGCCTAACTGTGATAGCCGACGACAGGGCGTTAAATTGCATAGGTTTCCTTTTAAAAAGGAATTATGTGATCATTTCGCATATATTTCACTAAAGAAATGGTTTTTTTAAATGTGCCTAATATGGAAACTGATAACGAAATTGCACATAATCCATCTGAAGTTTCCCGGTCCAGATACAATATCGAAAACCATTAGTGTGCAATGCGAAATGAGTTCTATTATGTAGGTAGCACTAGGTTCACACCAATGCATGCCCAATATCTATAGCAATACCTATGCTTATATTGTGGTCTATATTATCAGTATATCTGCACAAAATGTGACAAGCCTCCCTAAGTAATCTGTGTAGTTTTTGGCACAAACTAAATAGAGTGCAACAAGTTTGAAAAAAAGTTCTAGAGCCTCTAGTCTATAATAATATGTACTAGTTGTACGTAGTACATAGTATTTCTATGGACATGAAACCTATAAAAGCCCAATAACTGACCGCTAAGTTTCATTAGGACAGTTACTTATTTTTAAATTTTTGGCAATTGATTGACGTTAGGTACAGATATGCCTAAATAATCGATAGCCAAAAATAAAAAAGAAACTGTGTATATTATGTATTTATTGTTTAAAGTATATATATATATATATATATGTATATATATATATATATATATAATCACTGGCTATGAGATTAAAATACTTTGCTTTATTAATGTTGTTTTATTTTGTACTTCATAAGCCTTACATTTTTATGACTTTACAGCCTGAAACACTTCTTTCTAAGCACTTCTTGTGTATTTCACTTATTAGAAATTGAAGGAGTCTAACATTACTTGATTTTCGAATGCTAACACATTATGGAATTCAGTTAGAACCACACATGTTGATATTCAGAAAATCTATGCTTGCTGATCACTATGCGTCTTTATTGTATTGTAATCTCTTTGGTCCTCCCTCTACAATATCTATTCTGTCTGATCTATGAGCATAGACCATATGTAACATAAAGGTCTTCTCTCGGTGTTGCTATTTGGTTGGTTGGTTTGTTTGTTTACATCCATTTGAATTGTTTTGTTGTTCACCTTGTTTGTTGATAAATCAGAACTAAAGTGAAATGCATTTCTTAGATAACTTTGATCCTGAAACCTCAGCGCGTGAGCGGCGTAAGCTAAATCGAAAAAGTTATTTTATGAAGTAAGCCACTAAATATCGATCGATGTTCATGTTGCATGCATAACCTTTAACCATTGTATACCATGTTTCAGAAGTAAAGGCAAATACAACAAAGGTTTATACAATGAGCGAGGTCAACTAGCAGCGAATGGTAAGGATATGTGTGACTGTTTGGATGAAACTTGTCCTGGGTGCCACCTTCCATGCGCCAAATGCAATTCTAACAAATGCGGACACGAATGCAGGTAAATAGCAGGCTGCAAATTGTTTAAAATCATAGCACATATATATAGCAACCGAAGGAAAAAGAACTCTCAATATTTATCTTATTGCTACAGCTATTACGTACATTTTACAACATACAATAATACCGCATTTGAATGCCTGTGGATAATGCTGTTATGAGCAAATATTTTAGTATGACTGAATTACATGATACAGGTGAAACACCTTCACCCCGTTCTAAGGGGTGGTGTGCTGTATGTTTCATTGTATACTTAGGGAAGGTTAGCCTCTTAGCCCCTATATGACAAAACATAGGTGGCAGTTACTTTTTGCTGTGAGGTTCTCTTACTCGCTAGCCTCATCTGCTTGAATTTGTACTGGTGAGTTTTTGTCAGTGAGCTGAATCTGTATCTCCCTGTGTGTCTTCGATAAAGAGAACTCAAGCCCAACATTGCTGTAAATGCATGCATATTTTAAATGTTTGTTAAGCTAATTTTGACTGTGAAGATATCAATCATGTTACTGGTCAAGCAGATTAATGCTTGAACAGTATCAACATAATTGTAATGTAATTGTAATGTAACAAACCGACTAGGACACGTGCTAAACACTGGAAAATTACTCTCCGACCAGTTTCGAACTTATTTGCAGTTCTTCATCTGGCAGTTATGATTGTGCCAGGCGGAGAGTAATTTTCCAGTGTTTACCTCGTGAGTCCTAGTCAGTTTGTTACATTACAATTATGGAAGAAACTCGCGATAGTTTTCAGACTCAAATCAACATAATTGATATAAAATATATATTTTACAATGTTTGTCAAGATTGCTTGATCATTCTAGATGCTCAACTTGTTAATAAATAAAATATACAGCATGCTAAGATACATGTCATACCATAACCTCATGTTTGTCAAAAAATTTTGACTTCTAGGCTCTGGGAGGCTCCTCAAGACAAGATGAAGTCAGGGCAACCAAATTTTGTACCAATCATTACATATTAAAATAAAATAATCAAATGAATTATTATTGTTTAATTTGTTTCAGAGTAAACAGAAAATGGATGTATGAAAGAATTGAAATAGAAGGGAGTGATATAGTGATAAAAAATGAATATAGTAAAAAGTAAACACTATGTTAACTTAAAGTATCTATCTAATTACATATTTGCTACAAGTTTAAAAAAATACTCCACTTCCATTTCGCCATCCTCTGAAAGATCTGTACAATGGACACCATTGTGTACTAAATTTTTACCATATTGTGCCCTTATTGAGTCTGGATATAGCTGCCGACACAAATCCTGTGAAAATGTAAATAAAATATAAATGACATTTCTGGTTTTTTATTTGATGTGTTAAAAATATATTCAAGTAAAACCTATTTATTCATGTATTGTCCCATATGAAACCATTTAATTTTCTATATAAAAATACTCTAAATAAAAGACCATAATCTATGTGGCCATTAGGTAATAAAAGGTCTTTAAGGCTTATGATGAAACCTAGGTATCAATTCCACTAAACTCATTTGGTCATAGATTGATAATGAATTGGCTTTTTTGCTAGTTTTGCTATTCTACTTGGAGTATAATTGTAATGGCTACACATATAATTTCTACCGCAATGCAATGAAGATGAATAATTTTTGCGGAATATTAGTTTATATATGTTTACATTTTAATTACTATTGCATTGTTTATGAATTGCTTGTCTAAATAAATAAAAGAATTGGCATGTTCAGTAGTTTTGAGGAGGTATGTGTTCAAGCATTGACAAACATATTTTAAAATATGTATTTGGCATGCACCAGAAGAGAAGTCTATGCCTTTTTTATATAATTTCTAGCTATACTGTGCGGTTTCATCGCATGGACTACGATCTTCCGTCACCTTTTGGAAAAATCTAGAGAACTGTCTAGTTTAGATCCAGAGTATAAGAAATCTATATCCTTACATTACATACCCTATTTCATTCAATATATACATCGGGTTACCTATCATGGCACCGAAAAATCTCAATGATTAGCAATACAGCTTTGGAAACAGTATCCTATTATTTTCAGCAGTTCGTGAGTCATAACTGCCATAAGACACGCATACAATACAAACAACAGATAAACATACAGACACACAGATAGAAATCTTAATAGATGTATAAATATTAACCAAGAGCTGTCTTGAAACCAACGCATTTTACATTTTGGGAGAATATTTTGATGTGTAATGATTCTTTGAAGTTATTATTAGTAGATAGGTAGGAATAGATATAATAAACATTATCTTATGTACGCCAAACTTAATGTGTAAACCAATAATAATTGTTAGTCCGAAATGAGAAACTATCGAAACCTTCTCACCTTGACCATGTCATACACACAGTGTAATTCAATAAATATAATATATTCTGATGCAAGTGTGTCTATTAGTAGGTATTCCTGTTACCTACCACTCAGCGCAAAAACTACTGCGCGGACATGAATTAAATATTTGCAGAAGTAAAAGCTTTGGTGAGTGAGATAGGACGTAGAATACGAGATTTGGGTCCCGCTCCGGCTCGTTTCTGGTGCAAAGGATCGCGATTGCCATTCAGCGTGGTAATGCAGACAGTGTAATGGGTATCTTTGCACCCAGAACCGTAAGGGGCGGGGTATTTGACTAGTTGATTTATATTATTATGTATTTTCAAAAATTTATTTGTAACATTATTTAGGAAATAAATATCAACTATTATTAAATATTTAAAGAAATATGTTATGATTTCCCCTTTTTATACATTTATAACTAATTATATACTATACATAGTTAATATCATGCACGTCTTCTGTCTGTATGTGTAAAAGGGAAAAAAATATTGAAATCAACCCCTATTTTGGAAACAAGCTTTATATCTGTCGAGTCTTCAAGTCGCGAGTGAATAGGTTCCTTCTAAGTTAGCGTGCCCCACCTTAGACCGCGTCATCGCTTAACATCAGGTGAGACAGTGGTCAAACGTAAGCTTATAATGTTTTTTAAAATATATATATTTCCAAACGTAAATTTATGATATATGTTTTTTTATATCCCTAACATGAAAAAGGATTCGTTCCCCATACAACCTTAGATCCCCTAATTCACCCCCTTCAAGTTCTATTTTCGCGACAAATAATAAGGTTTCCTACCTATTGTCATCTCTAAGATCCCATCTATCTCTATCAAAATTCATCAATTTACTTGAGCCGCGTAAAGGTGTGACAAACAGTCAGACCGACTTACTTTCCCATTTATTAATTTGGATTAGGATAAGTTCATATGTATCTGAATGTCTGAAATGATTTTGATTATTTACTTCTGTATGAGTTTAGGGACTTGCAGACTCACTGTCTATTCAATATCATTATGAATGCTGATGCTATGATAGCTCAGCGATGGGAGCGTCGGCTGTCAAACTGACAGACGCTGGTTCGATCTCACCAACGGCTTGAGCTTCCGGTGAAGGTAACACCGTTATCGAATTCTCCACACGGGTGGTGGGTACTTTCGAGTACCTACCTGCCTGGCTAGCTACCACCCTCAAGTTTAAAAAACTGTTACCAAACACATAGTGTGTTAAGGCAGCAATCCTTCAGCGCCACTAAACATTCCAGCTCTAGCGTCATAACATCTTCGACCAGATTATCACTGACGATCAAGTGAGATAGAGGTCAAGGTCTAGATCAGTATGAAAAAGTCAATGAAATTCTTTGGTTACACCCCCTAATGAGAAAACGGTTGGATGTGACCATCAATGAGATAAGTGAAACTTCATTTTGGGCTTTTATGGCTCACGATAAACGGCACGTCTGCTGGTTACCAAGTGCAGGCAAGCTATAGCGTTCAAGCAAAACAAGGCTTAGCCAAGTACCATATTAATGGAAAAAAATATTTATTGTAGAGTTTTAGATAATACTTACCGGATCCCTAGGGCCGCACAGTTTCCGAAATTCACATACAACATTTACTTTTGGATCAACGGCTTTTACTTCCAATGCAATACATTTACCTTCCGCTAAATGAATGCACATAGCCTGAAATGAGATAAATTAATATGACCGAACTGGCACCGGAAACAGAAGCTTAACTACAAGGTTCAGGGTGTCACTTATTGGCCCGACTTGACAGAAAAATAATACGTAAGCGTACGGTAGGAGATCCCGCGTTAGTCGTAGAAAACGACCCACACTGAATCCTATGCGATGGACTTTACCTATGAATGTTTTTGCTGGGGGAAAGAAAACCTGTCAAATTAACCTATACCTCTACTGGTCCAGGAAGTCGTCGTTGCCGAATATTCGGACTTTCTGTCCTCCAGCAAGTAACGGTAGGCGTGCTACCTTCAAATTCAAAAGCCGAAAGACACTGATATAGAATAACCGTCTTCGGCTTGATTAGGTACCTACCTAGCTAATAGAGTAGATATTCCTCAGGGGGTTGGGTGAGGCCTCGAGCCTGCGCTCCTTGCTTCTGCGGCATCTCCAGTTGTGACTTCAACTGGGTATGCTGTGCTATTGACTTCAATTTCTAATTTCTCATAAACTTACTTCATATTCCTGTAAAACTCCTTTATAAAGCTCGTAAAATTCTTCTGCATTAGCTAATTTTATGGAGAACATGGCTATCGCGGATATATAGAACTTTCCAGAAACTGCAATGTGTTCTAGAATTGCACCCACATTGCCTTCGATTACAGCATGCGGCTTGATCACACAGCACGTGCAGTCTTTGAATGTGGCACGGAAATGAATTCTTGGTATGCCATTTTCGTAACCAAAAAAGATCTCCAGCATCTGAAGGAGGCAGATTTTAAGTAAAAAGATACAGAATTGATGTTAGTATAGTTGTTATGATCTAAAAGTAGTCAGTTTCTATGAGTTCATAGTAAGCAAAATAGTTTTAGGTAAGTATATAAGTACCGGCGTATAAAATCAGTGCAAAAAAAACTACCATGATTAACTTTAGAATAGTTAGTAGGTATTAATAATATTAATTACTTTAAAGTATTCTAGGTCTAGCGTGATAACGTCTTCGACCACATTGTCACTGACCATCAAGTGGGATGATGTTCAAACCCTAGATCTATACAGTATAAAAAAGGTAGGTATCTACCTATACTTGTTTTGAAGGAACTATTATATATATTTCTGTAACAAATATGTTTTTAGCAATTATTTATGACTTTATTTAATTCAATAAGTACATACATAGCATTAAATCTCTGTGAGTGCAGATTACATTCTTTTTATTTTTATATACTTACCTTCTATGTGACGTGTGAATGACGTACCTACCTCTAATCTAAATAAGCTCATCTTGTGCTATCAGTAACTTCAAATGAATTTTGTTTATTTAGAAGTGCTATCTAACTATTGATGATGACTACCTAGTATTTCTGTAAATATATCAATATTATAAGAAAAAAACCTTATAAATGGATGTATACCTACTGCGCAGCAGGTATAGCTACAAACGCATTTACACTCACATCCTATGGTTGCCTTTAGAAGGGTAAGATTAGGCCTTAACCATAACTTAAGTGAACGAGTCTGCCTTCAGTAGGTACTTATTGCACTCATATGTATAATGGAAACTAAGTATCAAACATCAAATCTCTTGTCACGGTGTTTGTGGTCACACGCCTCCGAAACGGCTCGACCAAATATTCCCGATCCCATCCCACTAGTATTATAAATGCGAAAGTTTGGATGGATGGATGTTTTTTACTCAATCACGTCAGAACGGCTGAACGGATCTTGATAAAATTTGGCACAGAGTTAGATTATTATCTGGAATAGCACATAGGCTACTTTTATCCCGGAAAAACATAGTTCCCGCGGGATACTTGAGGTGGCGGGAAAACCGTAATCCACGCGGGTGAAACCGCGGGGCGCTAATAGTATTATATAATTCCCGGTATACACAAAGTAGGTGGTCTGTGGGTTCGACCGATTTTAATAAATGTTTTTGGTAGGTATGAGAATAGTTTACAGCCTTTTTCATCCTAACCCCACCTCGCCCTTCCGCCAGATCAGCAGCCGGATCAGTTGGTAAAGAAATAAAATTAAGACCACACCATGCACGTAAGTAATGCTTCAGCATTAGTTAGTTGTACCCTGTGATTACTTACATGCCTGCCCTTTGACGCACACAGAAATTATTACCTATTATGATCATGTAATTTAGCGATTTGCACGCCGGTTTATGGATTTAGATAATTTATTTTATTGAGGTGGGAAATTGTAAAATGTATCTACAAGGAGACCAAACCCGTGCGGCATCTTCAGGGGTGTTGCAGCCGTGCGCTACGTTTTTCAGCTTGTTTTCCCCAAAAAGCTTTCGAAGCGTGCCGTGTTTTGCCTCTGCCGGGTCGGTGGGTCCGAGGCATTTCCGCCACTTGTTCACAGCATCTGGAGCGACTAGCTCCAGTCCAATCACCTCGCCGGACGTCACGTAGTCGATTATTATTCTATGGGAAATGTATGCTGAAGGAGATTATGTCGGGAGTTTTAATTGTGAACGTAGAAATAATGTTTTAGTGTTCTTCGGGTGATGATAATAGTGGATTATTAAATGTTAAGTGTCGATGAATGTGCACTAAGTATAAGATACCTAGTAATATTGGAACAAAATGGTAAATTTTTGATTCCTTATTTACCTCCACATATTTATGTTTCTGGCAAGTGTGCAGTGTAGTATAATTTACTGTTAGGTACTCAATGGAGCATCGGAGAAATTTCACGATATGGTTAACTGTTCTGCACTTACTTGATGTAACAAAACTAGACTAGATTAGAAGATTTCTGTACTTTGCTAGATCTTTATTTTTCTCTTGATTCTGGATATATGCACCGAACGTGCGAAGGCAAAACGACACGAAATAATGCTAAAATTGCTGACGATGAAGGAAATCTTTTAATTGTCCTCTGGCATACTACCTACTTACTTAAAAATTCCAATACGGATCTCGAAATTAGCTTTTTGTGTTAGTAAAATTGTTTATAATCTATCAACCAAAATAGACAAACCGTTTCAATTGACGTGAACGTGAATCTATATTCTACATTTTTCTATAAGAGTTTTCTGGATATATGTAGTAGCTACCTATTTATTATTTTGATCAATGCTTCCTTTTGAAGCACGAATCAAGTAATATTATATGATGAAAGGGATAGTTACCTATATGATAGATAGTTTGTTTAAATTATGGACTCATAATACTAATAGCGTGAAAAAACTATTTTACTAACGGCATCATATTGCTTCCCGCAATACTTGCGTAAAGTTCCATTGCAAAGTCTTTGCCAATTTTACCATTTTTCATTCGTACTATACGAAATCCATTTTGCATTATAAAAGTTAATATCTTGCCATGTTCGCTGGACGGCACTGGTTTTATCAAAGCAAATGTACTGGAAATAATAAAGACACGAAGTGATAGAGTTCAAAACACTCAATTCTAAATAGAACAATATAATACCTACTATCCACAAATAATAAGATTGACATGGGATTCATTCAATCCTTTGTGGTCAGTATAGTTATGTATTAAAAAGAAAGGGCACAAAGAGCTAATGCCCATGGTACCTAGCCTCATGGGCGTGGACCGCAAAAATTAGGTTAATGTGCTTCCATAATTTGCTATAGAGGCAATGTCGGTACCATGCGCACAATATTTTGATAATAGTTACTTTGGACTATCATGGTACCGACTTTAACAAGTTATTCCACACTTTTTAGTGTTGAAGGCGGTTTCATTTTATGTTTTTTTTGTAAATTAATTAACGTACTCGTATCTATTACATCCGGGTCAAAAACGTTCTCATTTGATAAAAATCTTGGCACGCGCTCACCGCCACGGGTTAAAAATATGTACCTATATCAAGCTAGCTGCGCCCCGCGTTTACACCCGTATGGACTGCCTACGGTTTTCCCGCTACATTAACTATTCGACGAGACCTATACTTTTCCGGGATAAAAAGTATGTATGTCTTCATTTCGAATTTCATGCAAATCCGTGCAGCCGTTTCAGCGTGAGAGTAACAAATTTACAAACGACAGACAAACTTTCCCTTTATAATTTCTATCAATAAAACTAACTAGGTATTAATAGTGTAATTATGAATTAAAATTACGAGTTCCTTAGTGTTTTGAGATATTCTAAGTTGAAGTCAATGTCATAGAAATATTTTCAGACGATTAGAAATTATTTTTATAGGTAACACAATAAAACTATGATTCTAGATGAAAATTTCGTATTCTAGATATCTACCTTTCAATTTTGTTAAACAGTGTTTTCTTAGTAACCGCTGCACAATCTCTGATAAACAACAGTTTAGAGAATATGTTGACGACGTTTCCAATTTGTAGCATCTCTAATTTTAGAGGCGGCAGTTGAACACGCTTCAGCAGGTTTATCCCTTTTGCCGTGTTGATCACTTGCACAGAGTTGTCAAAGGGGAAGAAGTTTAGAACTAGTTCGATGATCGAGTCGGCTTCTTCATCGTACATTTCACATAGGAATGTGTACTTGTCGAAATAATCATATACCTGTGATAAAATGCTTATAAAAATAGTTTTAGGGAGTTATGTAACTTGGTTTACCCCGAACCTTTTTTTTTTTTTTTTTACATATTATAAGTTTGCGTTTGACCTTTACCTGATGACCTTTGCCCACTAAGTATAAGTAGTATAATAGTAAGTAGGCACATAGTAGATAGACCTGGCACAACCACATAAAATTTTCTGATCTTTTGGAGACTGAAGGACGAGATCAGAAGGCTGAAGAGAACACTTATAGACATATCTCAAATTAACTCAACTAACTTTTCTACTTTAATAGAATACACCGCCGAATCATCAAATTCATTTATTGTTTAGAAAAGGGACTACAATATAGGTAACATCTAATGTTAAAAAGATACATTACTTAATAAAAATAACGAAAAGGTTAAGTTCGGTGAGCAAGAGCAATTTACGCCCATGAAGATATCCTTCATTGGTGCCCTACATGTGTGATGTAAATCGGGTTACATTTTTAATACTATCTATACTTATAAGTAGTAGGCGGCTTTTGCAAGTATTTTGGTAGATACTTGAATATGTACCATAACAGTGGATAATTTTCGGCCCCAAAGCTAAAAGATGTACCTACCTAAGTACATTAAATGTTACATAACTATTGCGGCATGGTTTAATAATATATAATGAGTGGAACTTTTTCAGACTCAGTGTCTGAAAAGATAAGTACAGTAGCCGGTCGCGGCCTTACTAGCGCGCACCGCCCTGTGTCGGAGAACTTAGAAGTTTAAAACGTATGTACCTAAAGGTCCGAAAAATTAGGGCGCATTTGTAACCACCATGAAAAAGCGTACAGCTTATCATCGAGTCCAGCTTATCATTGCGTCAACGTCTTACGCGTTAATTAGCAGTTTCATTAAATTGACGGTACCAACTTATCGTATTACTACGGTCTAGTATACAAAGGTAAGTATTTTGAATAGGTAATTACCATATTTATATTAAGTATTATAAACTAAACGGATGTAAACAGGTTAAATAGCAAAATATATGCAGATACACTTCATAAACTCTGTTCAGAGACTCAGTTTCAGTTGTGTGGCTGTCTGGCTGTCTTTTTGTCACAATAATTCATAATCTATTTCACGAAAGATGTCCCCGGGGGTAGCGTTACTTATCTATGGGGGTAGCGTTACTTATCTATGGGGGTAGCGCTAGTTTCTTTGCTAATAGATTAGAGCGCTATCGTTACACTCGATGTTCCAGTTAGTTCCACTGATTGCCGCGGGACTACTCCTTTTGTGAAACGCACTTTAAATTCATAAACTAAATAGAGTACTGCGTCCAGTACTCTATTTAGTTTGTGAATGCGCCTATATTATGTAGGCGTGTGTAGTGTACTGTACTTCGATCCGATAACTCCCTGTCCTGGCGACAGCTCAAGCCAAGGTCCGAACCTCAGTGGTGCCCTTGAGCTAATCGCCTCGTCCTCTCCTAGTGGCACAGCGCCGTTAGCGCTAGGCTCACAAGGCGGTGCGCCTTCTGCGCCCGCACAAATACCGGACTGAGCACCATCAGTGCTCGCCGGCCCTCCAGTGAAACTGTAAATGCTGGTAGAGGCAAACAGCATTAGTCCGTTAGAAAAAAAGAAAAAAAAAGGGTACTGTACACTCTTGCAGTGTGTATCGAGATGGGCAACGTTGACGTTTTTGGCAGTTTACAACTGAACTAGCGCTTGATTTGGGAATGTGGCGAAAATGATTTTTTCAAATCGAACGACACAAAACGTAACTAACATGAGAGCTGGCAAATACATTTAAATTTGCATGACTTATAGATGTTTTGATAACTACCTCTCATATTAGCTTGAATCTTAGCGAGAATTACGAATTTTTCGTAATGGAAATAGAAAGAAAACATTACACTGGCGTATTTTTTCATTATTATATAGATGTAGTATCCGGCTTTACTCGCGTTTATAGTCGAAATTATGACCTAGGTTTCGGGCATGTCAGATGCCTATCCTCAGGTGAGTTTGACGTAAGTAAAGCCGGATCCCACATCTAATGTGTCAAACTCAGGAAAATTTCCAATTATAAAGTATTTTTTCATATTTGTATTCACATCGGGTGTAACTATCAATCAACGAAAACAGTTCAAAACGCTACCAGTGCCAAACCAAACGCGACACGTGATCGTTTGGGTATTTTAACTGTTCCATAGCCCATCTCGAACGCACTACAGTAAAATATCTATGGTTTGTTTGTTGCACAGGTTTGTTGCAGTTTGTTAGTGTTATACTACGTTACTTTTGTTTACAAATATTTTCTTTTTGTTTGATTTCTAACTAGAATTTTAATTAATATTTGTCCATGAAGAACCTAGAGATAACATTACTATTCAATCTCTAATTTGAGATTTCGGATTAGATCTCTTTGAGAAGGAACTCTGCAGATAAAATATAAATGGTCAGTTTAATTTTATTTTCTTCATTCGCATGTGTTATTCTTTACAAAAAAATATATAAAAATAAATTTATAGCCTGATATTTGTAAATATCATTTTGTCACTTTTATTATTCATTAAATTTAAAAATGAGTAGTACCAACATTTCTTTACCATACATGCATTGTTTCAGGAAGGAGCATATAAGGATAAATACTCTTTCATAGGTGAATGGTATGACAACCAGGCGAGTTTTATTCGTCGGTTCAACGTTTTTTACTACCCCACAGATGATACTATTGAAATGTTTGATCTAAAGAGCCGTAAGACCTTTGTCAGAAGAGTAAAAGTTAATGGCATAACATTAGATCATTTTTACATAGGTTGCACCCTGTATATACTCGGTCGCTTGATAAAAATAGTTGATTTTGCTTGTGATGACACCCGGACTAGATTACAAAAAGATATGCAAATGTGAGTATATATAAATGTAAAGGCATACCCAATTATAAGTTGAAATCGCCCTCCACCTTTATATTTGATTCTGTATCTTATCTTATTATCTTATTCTTATTCGGACTGGGGGCGATAAGTCCTGCACTGACGTCCCGCTTGGGGTGTATTGTGCATTTCCCCCGCCAACTACCCTAACCATCCTAGCTCCTTTACATAGCGGAGCATGGCTTTAGGTTGTTGGCACAGCTGTTCCAGTTTTGGTCGAGTGTTCGAGATTCTGTATCTGTAATATTGCCAATTTTCGTTTTTGTATTGTTCTGTCCAATAGAGAGGTTAAGTTACTTCCTATCTATGCCTTCCATGAGAAAGATCATATTATATTGTAGCTTATACTTACTAATCAATAAAAATAAAATATACTTTAATCAGATCTATTGTTGAAACAAGGCAGTTCATTCATATGGCAATAATAAAGGAGTGCACTTGTGTGCTGTTCTGCTCTTCTAAGCACTTCTCCATTGCTTGTAGAAAGTGACATTTTTAATATCTAAAAATAAGCATGGCGTCAACAATAAAGGTACACTCTCACACACCATACTGTCAAGTCACTGATGACTGATCAATGGCAGTTTACATATGCATCCCCAAGCATCAGTCACTGTCATATCGTTCATCATACAAGTTGCTGGTTTGACTGAATCATTGAACCTATACATGAGCTATATATTGCAGGTTAGTTTGTGACTATGTCCATGCTAGTCACAGTGTTACTGGAACTACACATGAGGGTAGCATGATGCTGGCTGAAGTGAGTGATGGGTCACATTCCGGTGTGGCAACAAAGTTATATTAATTGCATAGGGCCATATTTTTTAAAACCTTATCCAGAGATGTGATTTGACTGTGACTGATGTGTGGAATTTCATCTTAAGCAGGGGGTTGTCGGTCTTGATACTTTATAAATTAATTAAATAAAATTGGTTTATTGAAATAAAACAACTTAATCGATTTACTGAGTTTTACCTCTAATGCGAATACAGTTGTTGTAAATTAAATCTCAAAAGAAATAGGTTTCAATGTCAAAATATTAAGGTACATGCTAAAATTAATTATTAGTATGTGTGTTTTCAGAATTTGTGTTCATGTTTCAGAACTTTTGCACTGATAAAACCACTACCTACAAGAATTGCTGGCAAAATTGTTTCACACTTCTGTGAGCACAATTTACGAGTAACAAAAATGAAGAAAGCCGTTCTTACTGCTGATGATATCAATTTCATTTATCGGTCAATGCTTACAGATTCTTCGTTCCCGTAAGTTTATCTAATTTTCTCAATTTCTTTTCCCCACTAACATTATTTGTATCTAAGATTGTTATATTAGTTATAGATAAATATTTAATATAATTATTATAGTATTGATAGAAAATAATGATTTCAGACATTTAAATCATAAATAATAATGGGAAATAATTAAATAATTTTAGACTTGGTGTAGTGACAGGGGCATTTTTCTGTAGTTCAAGTCTCAAGAGTAACCAGTGATTTCTTAAAAAAATTCAATGTAAGTTCTATCTAACGTGACAGCAATGTAATGAACCTTAAAACTCTGATTGCTAATGTTTTTTTATAAGCTATTTAATTATAATCATTATTATTTTTTCTACAAGGCCAATTTAGCCATCAGCGAGATTGTATTGTCCCAAACTTTGCCAGCTATGAGCATTCTTTGTCCTGTTACTCAATAATTTGAGCTATTCTGTGTTTGTGTCCCTTATACTTTCCAGATTTCTGCTTGATCATCTAACTGGTGAGCTAGTCTATGGCATGGAGTTGGTAGGAAAAGATGCTGTAGAAACTTGTCTCAAGTTGCTTGGAGATCGTGACCCACTGAAGGCTGCTGCAGGGACAATCAGGGCTTTATATGGTAAAGACCCAGTGCGAAATTGTGTTCATGCTGCTAGGAATCCTGATGCTGCTGTTCAGGTATGTGGGCAAAACAAAAATTAGAATAGTTTAAAAAAAAATCGCGCCTGTTCTTTTTGACGTTGCAAGCAAAAAAAATGTGTGCAATACACTGTTCAATGTTACCCAAATCAAATGTAGTAACCTACAAAAAATATTTGTCCATGTTATCAGATAGTCATAACTTCGAATGCCCACTGAAACGATAATTTCTCATACATTGCTGTTAGTTTCAGATATTGGTTTAGTTAAAACAATTTTGAATATGAAAAAATACATGAGTTTTTCTTTGATGAGCTGATGACACACTGAATAACATAGTCCAACCAATACATTTCTTTTACAGTTTTTATAAAAATCTGAGAAAAGTGTTCAAAGGTACCTTACCCTTACTTGACTATATTATTTATTAATACCATTCTTCAACAGGATTTAGAATATTTCTTTCCACCGCCTCTACTGCGATGTACCCGCCTACGCTTGACTGCCACACTGTCAAACTGCACCCTCTGCTTAGTGAAGCCTCATGCGGTCCGCGAGGGCAAGCTGGGTGCTGCATTAGAAGCTATAGATGAGGGAGGATTTGATGTCACAGCACTGAATATGTTAATAGTAGAAAATATCAATGCTGCTGAGTTCTATGAAGTGTACAAAGGGATTGTACCCGAATATAAAGTAAGTTAGTTCATGTATCTGTATATCCACACAACATAACACTATAATACAGCTTTTAGTCCAAAAATTCGATTTTTTACACATTTATTGCAAATATCTCGCTTCCTATGAATTTTATGAAATTTGCAAATATCATGAATATTCGTCATCATCATCATCATCTCTCGCTATTTGGATACGACGGTTGGCCTCTTTCTCAAAGTTGGACTGACCTAATTGGACTGTTAGACCTAAGTAGACGTAATGGTCAACAACTTTTAGAATCGTGTTCCCAATTGATATTGGGGCGGGCGAAACAAGGGCATTTGACATAATTTTCGTATTGTCTATGTTTCGTCTTGTTCTGCCCTCTATGTTGAAAATGGTTCAAGATATGAAAACATGTGTAAACAAAAGTTGTAGAGAATTTAATCTTCTACAATATTTATGATACATACTCATAGCATAAAATCCATTGGAAGCGATCCATTGGAACCGAGATATTTGCAATAAATATTATTATGAATAAAAATCGATTGACACTCGTGCGAGCAATGTAATAAATTCATAAGTTTCTTTATTTTATGCAACTTAACGAAAATCTCATCATACATTTTAGAGAAATAGTTCGCGAGCTAGTAGTTTCACTGCCGCAAAAATGTACTAAAACGTCCATTAGCAAATTCTAGAGCTTAATTGAAGCGCTTCTTTTTAAGGGCATGGTAGAAGAACTATCAAGCGGACCCTGTGTAGCTATGGAAATAGTTGCCAAAGACAAGAGCCTCAACTCTGCTATTGAATTCAGGAAATTGGTCGGCCCTACTGATCCTGTAAGTACATAAATACCTAACGTCACGCCACATGTTGCGTGGAATGATTCATTTGCTAAATATAATACACTCATATGAAAACGCCGATGAGATTTAAAGGGTTAGAGTCCATTCTGTTAAGAGTATCTGTTAATATTAATAATATTAAATAATAAAGAAAAAAGAATAAATATCAGTTAATGGTCAAAAGCGCTATAATCAACTAAATGATAGGTGTGATTAAAATCAATTTTAATTTGTGAATTACGAATTAATTATTAATTTAGTTAACTTCTCTAGAATAAAAAGTTCTTAAAATTGCAATAACATACGATTGAATAATACGAGTAGCTGACTCTAAAATTAATAATACAATTTTAATAATTACTAAAAACGTAATTATATAAGAAGTTATATTAGACCCAGTTCTATTTCATAGAGTTATTAATAAATGTCCGGCAATTAGCAGCTGTTAGTCGAACTGCTAAAGTAACAGGACGAATGTTACTAATTGTTTCAATTAAAACTATAAAAGGTATTAAAATATTAGGAGTTCCTTGGGGAATTATATGAGAAAATATATGTTGATAATCGTTAATTTATCCGTATATAACTATGTTACTGGGTCTTTCAAGCAGGATTTTAAACAATACATCAAAATCATAATTTAAATGTTTCACAATATGAATGCTGCGAATGCAATGAATAGCTGAATTGGATATATTATCCTAATTATTCCAGACACAAATGCTTCAACTATTTAAGAATGTGTTTGTAAATTATGTATGACAGAGAATATTTATGTGTTATTTTATTTTCCATCATCACATTCATGTTTCTTTGTACGTTAATGTGGAATAGTGGTGGATTATTCACTGTTGAATGTCCGTCAAAGTACACAAGAGTGGGAAAGTGAAACAAAATGGGCGAATGTTCACCTTTTTTATTCCTTTTTTTATTACTTTCTAATCTCTAAATAAACTCGCAGTTAAGTGCCCACTACTACTTTACTGAATCATAGGGGGAATGAGCTTCCTCATTTCCCTTTCTTCTTTCTTTCCTTCGGATGTAACAAGACGTGTAAAGTATATTACAATACTTGACCCTGGTAAAATGCACATGAAATTCGGAGCTGAAACTAAGAATAAAAGAACTATTGAAGTTGCTCCTTTAACACATCTTTTTTGTATCGCACGAAGAAGTTGTGTTCAATAAGTATATAGTCATATGTTTTTTGCAGGAAATAGCAAGATTATTGCGGCCGCATACAATGCGGGCTAAGTTGGGCAAAACGAAAGTTCAAAACGCGATACACTGCAGTGACTTAGCCGAGGACGGCCTGCTAGAAGTTGAATATTTCTTCAAAATCCTAGATTTATAAATAAGGCTGATGCATTTATTTTATACTCTTTACTATAATTTGTGATTTTTTTACAGTGTGACTGTGATTTATGAAATCTTTAATTCTTATGAACTGATAATACTCATGTAGCCGTTAATACGAACGAGTATCAAATTTTGTTCTGTTGGTTTGGCATCTGCTTAGATTTAGGCTAGTTTTGTGTATTTTATCAATTGTACAATTGCAGTACAGATGTTCTATAAAATTAAGAAGTCTTGCCTTTCGGTGCAAACCAAGCTTCTGAGTTATAAATTCCATTTGGACGAAATTGTAAAGTTTGGGAAGTCTCGACATTTTTAATAGGCACAATTTTATAATGTTTTGCTAGATATATTTAGTTGACGTTGATCCCAAACTCACTTTTGAACTAAGTGCTCTTCGTGAGAAAAAGCTTCGTCTCCTATAAAATATGTAGCAATATAAAGTATATTACCAGTTGTTACTTTAAGATTGCGTACAGTTCGTTCGTTTCCTTCAACGTATGAGCAAAGACCTCGTAACTGAATATTGGACAATCTCTTTGTAATAAATACTCTTTAATATTATGTGTCTTTATAGGTATACATATATACATGCGTTTCGGATTTGCATTTAAAGGTTCTGCTCAATATACTGTCTCTGTTTTAATTTTTCGACTGATTTTATAGTCTCAAAACTTTACTGAAGATTGTACTGTATAATTTAATGTTAACATAGAATAGCAATGAATAGCATGGAATAACTTTGATAATGGTAGCAAATGATGCTACCATACAATTCACCCGTTTTAAAGCCAATAAAGAACTGAATAAGTATAGGCTATTTTAGTATTGTTCGAGATTAATCTACAATATAATATATGATTGTTCAATAACTTTCTGGTTATTTAAGGTTCATACGCGTACTAAACAATGAAAATACCCCAAGCACTAGGTGGGAATCAATGCTGCATCCTCTGGATTGCCGGCATACATAGTCGGCCAGCAAGCTACCATCTTATCTCTAATTATTTATTATCATTTATTAAACGCTTTAAGGTAAAAAGCGTACCGATATGTGTCACACTTCTATATTATAATTATATTTACAAGATATTTTGTCTTAATAAACGCTGCCGTTACGTAGCTACCTCGGTTCATTGAACCAAAATGACGGCAATATTGACCGAGACGTAAGGAACAGGATAAACGCAGGTTGGATGAAATGGAGACTGGTCTCAGGGACCATATGCGATTCGCTTGGAACTCAAGGGCAAAATTTATAAGACCATAGTTAGACTTGTAATGTATGGATCTGAATGTTGGGCAGCTAAAGAGGTGGATGAAAGAAAAGTGCCTGTGGCAGAGATACGAATGTTGAGATGGATGTGTGGTGTGACTAGGATGGATAAAATTTTTTTACCAAAAAATGGAACCGACTTCGAAAGTATGAAATAACTTGTTGAAGTCGGTACCATGATAGTTCAAAAGTAACTGATATCAAAATATTGTGCTCATGGTACCGACATCGACAAGTTATTTCATACTTTTGAGTGTTGAAGTCCGTTACATTTTTTTGGTAAAAATTTGTTATTTCACTCTTTAGTGACCTTTGTTACTCATGGGATCAATTGTCATTGTGGTGTAGGTATGTTCACCGATGTCTTCACCCGCTACTATAATATCGTGTAGTATAAGCACGCATTTTTCAGTTTTTGACTTGTAACTCGAAAAGTGCTTGTTCGATTTTGATGAAATTTAAATGGGACCACACGGAAGCACCAGCTTTCAAATAAAAAAAGAACGATCAAAATCGGTTCACCCAGTCGGAAGTTATGCGGTAACAAACACAAATAAAAAATAAATTTAAAAAAAACATACGGGTCGAATTGAGAAGCTCCTCCTTTTTTGAAGTCGGTTAAAATAAGGAATTATTATATCAGAGGAAGCTTGAAAGTAGTACCAGTGAATGATAAGTTAAAAGTGAATAGATTGGCTTGGTATGGGCATGTCATGAGGAGGGATGGACAACATATAACAAAAAGAGTACTTAACATGAATGTGGATGGATATAGAGGTAGAGGAAGGCCGAAGAAGGTATGGATAGACTGTGTGAAGAATGATATATTTATGAAAGGTGTGAGCACTGAGACGACTAATGATAGAAGAGAATAGAAGAGGAAAACATGTTGTGCCGACTCCACCTAGTGTGGGATAAGGACAAGAAGAAGAAGAAACGCTCGTACAAATACGTACGACAACATACTTAATATATATAGAGGTTTGGACTTATTAAGTCACCATTTAATTGCCAAGTACCTACCACTTAAGTTTATGCACTACTTTTACTTTATTTTTTTTTTTTTTTTTTTTTTTTTTTTTTTTATATATTATAAGTTTGCGTTTGACAACTGTCTCACCTGATGTTAAGTGATGACGTTGTCTAGGATTTAGCACGCAAACCTAGAAGGTACCTATTCACTCGCGACTTGAAGACTCCAGGATTGTACATATCGGGAAACACAGACTCGGGCAACGAGTTCCATTCCTTGGCAGTACGCATTAAGAAAGTGGAAGCATAACGCTTCGTGCGTATAGGTGGTATATCTACCATATAACGATGGCGAATTGCCGTACGTCGAGTCGACCGATGATAGAAAGGGGATGGTGGAATCAGATTGTGTAATTCCAGTGCACATTCTCCGAAATGCACCCGATAGAAAACCGATAGGCTTGCTACTCTACGCCGGTGTTCAAGGCTCTGAAGCCTACGTTCAACCAAAGAGTTACAGCCGATGATTCTTTTGGCTCGCCTCTCGATTGACTCCAGAGCTTCTAGTTGGTATTTGGCTGACCCATCCCAAAGGTGGGAACAGTACTCCATGCACGACCGGACTTGTGCTTGATACAGATTAAGCAACTGCCCCGGCGTGAAGTACTGTCTGACCTTAGCAAGAATACCCAACTTTTTGGCAGCCAATTGAGCTTTGGACTCAATGTAGCTCCCGAAATTCAACGTGGGCGTCAGTGTGACGCCAAGAAGCTCCAGAGTGTCGGTAATGGTAACGGGTTCATCTCGGAAAGTGGGGCACCGCTCGAATTCACTCCGTTTGGCAGAGAATAGACACGCCTGGGTCTTAGTAGCGTTGAACTTGACCAGATTGGCATCGCCCCAGTCGGAAACTGCCTGCAGAGCCAAGTTCATACGGTCGACCATGGCCTCTCTGAGTGACTGGACCTGTGCAAGGCTAGCCCGCGCGCTGGACATGTAACTTTCTACAACAGTGCTGTCGTCTGCATACCCATAGGTACCGGGTTTCAGCAGATCGTTAATATGCAGCAAAAAAAGAGTTGCAGAGAGAACCGACCCCTGAGGAACCCCGGCATTAATAGCCAATTGATCGGAAGAGCAGCCATCAATGACTACTCGAATCGATCGATTCCTCAAGAAGTCCGATATCCAGACTCGTAGTCTTTCATGCAAGCCATAAGAGGGAAGCTTACCAATGAGACTGTCATGCCAAACCCTATCGAAGGCCTTAGAAATATCAAGGGAAACGGCGAGCGCTTCTCCGTACTTCTCTATGGCCTCGCTCCACATGTGAGTGGCATACACTAGAAGGTCTCCAGTAGACCGGTTTCGACGAAAGCCGTATTGCCGATCACTGAGGAGTTCATGTGTTTCTAGGTATGCAAGGAGCTTCGTATTCAGAACACGTTCCATACTCTTGGAGAGGATGGACGTGACCGAAATCGGTCTGTAGTTAGTAGGGTCAGCACGACTACCCTTTTTGGGTACTGGCTGTACATTGGCAAGCTTCCAGGCTTTTGGTACTGTACCCGCCTCAAAAGAGAGCCGAAAAAGGCGTGTCAACACTGGAGTTAGTTCCGGCGCGCATGTTCTCAGGACCAGCGCTGAAATACCGTCCGGACCACTTGCTTTATTCACGTCCAGATTACGTAGCACTTTGCGAACATCCACTTGTCGAATGCGAATGTTTGACATAATCGTCTCGCATCCATTCAGCGGAGTTGGTGGGGCTGCGCTACCAGCATCTAGACGTGAAGACTCTGCAAAGAGAGATGCAAATAAATTTGCTTTCTCTTCCGCAGTGTGGGCTAGCGATCCATCAGGTTTCTGCAGTGGAGGAAATGAGGAGCGGCAGAAGTTCGATTCGACCGATTTAGCTAGGGACCAAAAAGCTTTACTACCCGTAGGGTACGAAGCAAGTTTGTTCCCTATTCGGCTAATGTGATCGAACCGAGCTTTCCGTAGAGCCTTCTTGCAGGACTTGGCAGCTTTGTTAAAGGCTCTCTTCTTGGCACGAATATCCTTGGCTTTGCGGTATCGAGCATCAACCCATGCCTGGTATGCCTGATGCTTTTGTGTCTGAGAACGAAAGCATTCTGGTCCAAACCATGGGTGAGCTTTGCTGGACAGTGGCATATCGGCAAATGGAATAAAATATTCCATACCCTGCCGTAGCACATCCGTCACGGCATCCGCGCATGTCGAAGGGTCGCTAGAAGAGAAGCATACTTGCTTCCAAGGGTAAGATGCGAAAAAGGACCGCATTTCATCCCAGTCCGCTGACTTGTACCGCCACACCCGTCGCGTGCCTTTAAGGCTAGGCTCGGGCGGGGAGTATGACGATACAGATTTCACCAGACAGTGGTCGGAGCTACCTAATGGTGGAGCCACCGACACTGAGTAACGGTCTGGATCCGTTGTCAGTAGAAGGTCCAAGCAATTGGCTGTGTGGCCATCAACGTCGGGTATCCGTGTTGCCTCTTGGACCAGCTGAGTGAGATTTAACGACAGAGCAAGTTTGCGCGTCTCTCTCCCAGCATGGTCGGTGCTCTGGTATGGGAACAGCCACTCCTCGTGGTGGGCATTGAAGTCCCCCAGAAGCACAAGTTGAGCCGACGGATACTTCAGTTGGGCCGAATCCGCCTTCTCACTGAGATATTCGGTAAGCGCCGTCGTCTCCTGAACCCCGCCGTGCGATCGATAAACACAGGCGTAGAGAATTTTCTCCAAACCGGTGTCTACCATAACCCAGAGTACATTGTGTTTGGAGTCTTCAAGATTACGGAGGCGTTTAATACAAATGTCATCCCGAGTGTATAAGCACACGCCTGCTCGTGGCTTAAATTTGTGCTCCAGGCTGTAGCCTGGGTAGGAAAGGTGGGCTACGTCGGAAGGACATCGTATCTGCGTCTCCGTGAGAAACAATAGGTGCGGTTTTTCAGTCTCTAGGTGGTAGTGGACTGGCACGATATTGGAGTGCAAGCCTCGAATATTAGAGAGGTGCACTTTTAACGAGAGGGAGTGCAGCCGCTGTGTAAACTTTTTTCCATTTTTGTTTCTCGTCATGTTGGGGGTGAGTGAATTGGTGGAACAAACAGCAGTGGAACGAGGCTTTACTTTGCAGACAAGGGACTCACAAGAAGACCACACGAATCATTGGGGAACTAATCTGGAGACTGCGGGGACGCCCGAGCCCCCC
Organism: Apeira syringaria; assembly: GCA_934044485.1. NCBI lineage: Eukaryota > Metazoa > Arthropoda > Insecta > Lepidoptera > Geometridae > Apeira > Apeira syringaria. The sequence goes on from OW203659.1 coordinate 8,222,659, forward strand.
CGGGGATGTCCATCAGGCCCTCTCATCCGGTCGCCGACCGGCATGATGGCGCATCCCGGGATTTTTCGTCAGTTGGCGGGGCAGCCTTTCGTGAGTGGCTAGGTCACTAATTGGGCCCCCAGCTACCTGCGGTCGGCCAGCGGTGCACCGTGCCTCGGATCCCGCTACCCTCCGCGATTAGTCACCCGATACGGCAGTCTGGAAGAGTGTCGAAGACCGTCATAGCAAGCAAAGCAACTGTCCCGACCTGTTTGTTCCTACTGGTGTCACCGGACATCACGGCTGAACATGGTCGCCATTTGGTGCCGTGTCTTAGTCCGGTGGGTGGTCACCATCCGCGGCCGAAGCCTACCACCGGTAAATCATCCGATTAGCACCACCCGAGGGTCACGTGTAGGGTTTCTGATTTTTGGGGTGCTCTCCTACGGACGTGGATGAATCGACCCTCAAAAAAACTTTATATCAAATTTAACCACGAGGACTGTTTGTGTTACTTGAATCGGAAAAAAAAATTGATAGAATTAACTGTGAAATGCATTGTATCAGCGCAATCACAATAAGTTTGAGGTGTGAAGTCCTGCTTTTGTCTACCTAATAATCAGCAGGTCAGCATAGAATATCCACTGCTGGACATACGCCCTTCCCCCCCCATGTCCTTTTAGGGGAGATTTGCCAGAACTCGCCACGCTTGGCAGGCGGGTTGGCGAGTGTCTTTGTCTACCTTATGGGAACCAATAATGAATATTCATCATACGCTTTAATTATATATATTTTCACGTCAATATTACATTTTATAGCTAAAAACATGTTAAGAACTAAATTATGCACTTTTGAGTTGTTACAAGATATTCTTTGGTTATTATATTATCTGTTTCAAATCAATATGTCTAGAATGTAATCTTGGAAGGTACCCTAAAATATGTCTACAAAAGAAATTAACTCATCCACCTCAATGGGACGGATTCAAAAAGAAATAGGACCTATCGAATTCTATTCGCGATTTGTAAAAATGTTGCATAATTTGTTCTTAATCATGAATACGAAAATTACACGCAAACTATGTTAGACGTTTTTTGGTACAACGTGTAATATCTAGAAGGTAATGAATTTGAATAAAATAACTTACCATCATTTGGAATTAGACATTGCTTACCTACGTTCAAATTTTTAAAGGAATAGATTCTAATGTAATTGTAATACTAGTGGAATTAGAACCCACGGCTTCAGAATACCGTCCTGTCGCTTTGCCATCAAAGCTATAGTAGCACTCCGCCTAGGTTCGCCTAGTATGATGTTAATGTAATTTAAAATGAATGCAATAAAATCATAAAACTCTTAATAATTAATGAAGAATCAATCTTGTTTGCAGCAGCTATTTCTAACCTAAAATTTATAAAAAAAATCACCTTAAAAACAAATATTTGTATTAATTACATACACATACGCAATATTTATAAGTAGGTACCTACTTATCATTAATGTCCGGCAGTTATTATCTGTAAAACTTTCGATCATAATTAGCAAACTATGTAAATAAAAGACTGATGTGTGAAGGATGCTTTTATTTTTATTTCCTTAACCAAGCGTCTATTTCTTAAAACGACAAATAGTAAGTTTAAGTATTATAGTAATCAGGTTTTTATTTTATGTTAATTTATTAGTTGTTCGGCGAATAATTAAATGCTCAGTAACTTCAATAACATTTAGAGATGAAACATAGTCGCCGCCAGAATTACATTTAGAGGTGCACCTACACTTATACTACACACGTCAAAAAAGTCTAAGCAACATGACGTACGGTTTAAAACTTGTGTAAGATTTCCCTACACCATTCGTTTAGATTTATACGAATCGACTCGGACGAACAGACTCAGAGTAGCACAACGAGCTATGGAGAGGCCTATGCTCGGGGTTTCTTTACGCGATCGAATCTGAAATGAGGAGAGCTGTAGAAGAACTGGCAAGCGCAGCATAGGACGGCCACCGACCAGGTGGATAGATGACTTCACTAAGATCGCAGGTAAGGGCTGGATGCGGACCGCTTCCAACAGGTCCTTGTAGAAATCAATGGGGGAGGCATATGTCCAGCTGTGGACGTCCTATGGCTGAGATGATGATGATTCGTTTAGACGACTACGGGTGCGAGGATACTGAAATTATTGACAAGGTGGTGAACAAATTTAGATAGCAACCTAGACGCCTTAAGATTTTATTTAAAGTAACTTGTTCAAAAAATGTAGTTTCCTTCCTGACAAGGGGGTACAAGTGCACCCCCTTGTACCTTGCTGCCGGCGCCCATGAACGGAAAACAAGCATGGTCGAAGTGTTGTAATTAAAGGACAAAATGTCACTCGTACAAATAGTCCAGTCATCTTAGTAAGTTCTCCTCGGAGTTTGAGATACAAACTCGTATAAACTTGTATTTAGACATCCTAAAAGTTGTCTCAAAACCTACTGGGTAGGTTGTACAGTATAAGGTCGAAGTTCACAAAAATAGTTTTTTTTGCACATTTTGTGCACATATCTCGTTGGCTAGCTATAGGTTTTTCGCTATTTGTATTTATTATTAATATTGTAGAGGATTAAATTCGCTACTACTTTTGGTTCAAATATTTTTTTAAACGTTGAATCGTTTTCGTTATAGAGGGCGGAGAGCGCGGGGTTATAGCATCATTTAAGGTCGCGGAGAGCATCATTAAAGGTCAACCGGTAGTCCCGACCAAAAACACGTTTATTAAGTGTTTGTTAATTATTGATAAATACATACCTAATTGTTAATAAATTTAATTTCTTAATAACTAATTATTTTACTCACGTATCTATTTTTATCTATAGTATAAGGATAAGGTCTAGAAGAAGAGTCTTCTTCTTGTCCTTATCCTATGGGACTAGACTACTAGACTTACTAGATGGGGTCGGCGCATGGTCGTATCTTAGTGTAAAATAAACGAGCTCATTTTACACAATCTGTATTTATTGTTATTCTATAAATATGTATCTATATCTGTCAGTTCTTCTGTTAGTCTAAAAATACATATTGTCTTTCCATAAAAAGTGATGATATACATAAATAAGGACAATAAATGTTTATTGCAAAGTTTTACTTTCTTAATTCTTTATGGATCTAACGATTCAGTGTTTTGTGACAGTTGAGGGTGGCAGCTAGCCAGGCAGGGACTTGAAAGTACGCTACCACCGTGCTGTGAATTGTCAGGTTGACAGCCGAGCAACGCTCCCACCGCTAGGCTATCATCAATTCAAAACTTATTTGCGATATTGAATTATAATATTAATATTATATAGGAGATGTTCTCTTTTATTAGGGTTTTTTAAATCAGCGGATTTCTTTATTAATATAAAATACTAATAAATAATACAACAGCTACTACAAAAACATTTGAGCAAACCGTCAGTATTTTGGTTGCCTGAAAGAAATTGCTTTAAGCGATAGGGCCGCTCTTTGTATCACTGTATTTATATTTGTTTGTTTGTTTTCTTTATGTGTGTGTTTTGAAATAGTGTGCAAATAAAGAGTTTTCTATCTATCTATCTATCTATTGTCAACCTATAGACAACTCAAATGCTCTAACCCGCTTCCAGTTGGCAGCGTGTCCAGAAAGCTAGCAGCATTGTCACGTTGAATTGCAATGCTGATCCGTTGAGCCAAATATGAGCCAGCATTTTGGTCACGCGACGCATCGAATAAACGTTGATGAAATTTAAAAATAAATTAAAAAATTCAAATCAATAAATAAAAAATCATCGGAAGATTTTTGAATGTACATTGGAAATAACGTACATAGCATGATCTAAGACTTTTTTAAACTCAGCCTATTATAAAACGTTACGTAATTTGAAGAACACTAAAGATTACAAATTCTTTATGCAAGACATTAAAAAGAAAAAAACATTTTGCCCCTATGTAAGAAATAGGTACCCATAGATTCGCCTTGTTTGTTGTTTCAACAACAGTCAACAGTGGCGTATGAGTGGGGACCTAGTACCTACCCACCCAGCACGGCTCGGCAGTCTCGGGCTGAACTTTCCATCTGCGCGCACGCATCGCGCATGTAGACGCAGTGCGACATATATACGCGCGTCTTTATTAATATATACTTCATGAAACGGATCAAAGTTAATTACGCGTCTCTATAGAAGAAAACTATTCTTTCCAGTGGACAAACCTTAAGAAAATTGTCCGGCAAATTGTGTTGCTTATATACGAAATCAACGATAACAACTTGAAGTGCATTTTTCACGTTGGTTGATAAGGTTTTTCAATTTAACCACAGCTACTGTAAGTAAGCTAAGTTCACCTATTTATTCCTTTGTAAACAGCCCAAAATGTAAATTTATGTAAATATTAAGGGTTTAAGTGTTCGTCGACAATTGTCTTGTCTGTAATAAGGAGGAAGTTTATATAATGTTTATCATTTTTTTTATTGAAAACCAACATGATAAACATTTACACCATCATTATAATAAGTATATACCTATTCCAAGCTTCTAAATAATGATAGCAAAATTACAGGTAACTTTACTAACAAAGAGGACTTAGGTACGAAACAATCGATCCTTACAGCATGGCAAAGGACAAGGACAAGAAACAAAATGGTTTACAGTTACTCAAAGTAAAACTTCTTTTTGCTGTCCTTATCCCATACCAGGTGGGGTCGACACAATTAATTTTCTCGTCCACTCTGTTCTACTACTAGTCATTTCATTGGTCACCCCTTTCAAAGGCATATCTTCTATTATATAAAAATCTCGTATCACAGAACTCCCCCCAAACGGCTCGCCTAATTTTTTTTTGTGTATTAAGGAAAGTCTGAGAAAGATATGTCGTAAAGTATTTTTCACCCTCCTACCCCCATTTTTAAAGTGGTTTTAGTATTTTCGTATCAACAAATATCCAAAACAATTAACCGTCGATCATTAACGTGGAGTAATTCAAATGAAGTGTCGTGTCACTTTGGCATTTCGATAATTTATATGGCAGAACAACGCTTGTCAGGTCAGCTAGTATGTACTCGTATATGTACATAATTACCATAGTCCAGCAGTGGACGCACATGGCTGAGAGAAAAGAAAAGAAAAAAAAAACATCATTCATTAATGCTACTTTCAAGCTTCATCTCATACACTCATTCCTTATCTTGTCCATTCCTGTCACACGCCACATCCAGCTTAACATTCGCATCTCTGCCGCATGTAGGTAGGTACTTTTTTTTATCGACCTTTTTTGCTTCCCAACACTCTGATTCATACATTACGACAAGTCTCACTAAGGTCTCATAAGTTTGGCTCTTGAATTTAAAGAGAATTCGTGGATCGTATATGGTCACTGAGACCTGCCGCTATTTCACCTAACCTCCTTATTTAAAGCAAAACAAGTTTTAAAAATATTATATGCTTATCTGTTAGTGTTGATTGAAAAACAAAAAAAATATTTGGAGAATAGAATTTACGCACAATATTTGGATATTGTTTATGATGGTGTTTGTAGGATGTTATTTGATTCCCTCTACGTTTCCTAGGTTCTAAAAATAGACAAACCTGAATTAGGTTTATGAGGGGCTATACTATATACTACGAGAACTAAATGTACTTGATTATAATGTTATGTATTTATAAATAAATAAATAAGTAAAATGCTACTCCTAATCCAGATAGTACATGTTTGATCAATCTGACGGTCGCAGTGGCGCAGTGGTCAGTGTCAGTGACATGACTTCTGTGTCTCCGGGACCCTGGGTTCGAATCCCGGCAGGGGCAATCATTTGAGCGATGAGTGTAGATGCTTGTCCCTGGTCTTGGTTGTTTGTGTGTTGTGATTGTGTCTGTCCATGCCTCCCGCGACACAGGAAATCCTAGTCCAGGGGGTCTGAGTGTGATAAAAAAAACAATTAGTAGCTGTTTGCAATAGAGAGCAATTCGGTAATGTTCCACTTTATTCCTTCTTAACTTAGTCAAGCCACATTCTCAGAGGTCACTCTAGATGGGTACTCGCTAGTGACATCTCAACTGTGCGCTTACGATCTTCGCTTAGTGTAGTTCTCGGGTATTGCCCATAGTACAACAAATACATAGTATAAAAAAACATATAAATATTTGCTATTAAAAAGAAAAATAAATAAGATATTGCCACCAAATGAAACAAATAAAAAAATAACACTGAATATTTATAGCAGTAAAGTGGTAGGTAGACGGATAATCCTTATACATTCCGGATGGCATTGCAAATATTCTTATTCATTTAGAATATATATTAACATCTATTTACTCTTAAGCCAACATACCTAGACTATTATACTTTACTTACATAATTATTGCGTAATTGGACATTCTCGTTTTTGTGGGCTTTTCCCAAATAGGTAGGTACGATACGTATAAGTTTGAACAAGATGTTTACGTATAATACGTAAAGTCTACAAGTCGATATCTTATATTGACGGTGATAAATAGGAAGTAAATTTATTACGCACAACAATGGTGAAAAACAATGCTTGTGAAATATTTATTGAGGCATAAATGTCACAGTAATTGTGATTTCGACACTGTTCGTGAGTAGCCCATCAGCACGCAGCGCTTTGATTACATTGTTAACTAGCAACACTGAGGTCGCTGAACCGCTTCAACTGAATAAAGAAAAACTGATCTCAAAAGTGGCTGATAAAATAAGTTTTGGCTAAAGGACTTCTATCCAAAGCCGTAATATCAATAAAAAAAATTTACCGCTTCAAAATCTACAAATATCTATATGAAGATATTATGTCAGTAACTGTACCAGCGTGGTAGTCCATCGGATGCAGTCCATAGGTGTACATGATTCTCTTGACATATAGGTATCCTACGTACCATTGATTTTTAATTAACATCAATCTCGACTGCTCGGTTGGCGCAGTCGGTAGCACTCTGCCTTCTGAGTCGCTGGTCCCTGGTGTCTGGGTGTGTATATGTATATAAGTACCTATATATATCAGTCATCAGGTTACCATAGCACAGGCTCTGCCTAGTTTGGGACCTGAAGACCTTGTGTGAATGTTGTCCCATATTATTATATAATTATCATCTCGCCAGACCGCCTGGATAGAACTATATCGTTAAAACCCTTGATCTAAAATGCATCTACCATATTACGAATCTCAGATTTCAGGGAAATGTATAGAAATACCGCGGCTCTGACCTCGCGAACTTACGTTTTCCTCGTACCTTAGTTATCCCAGGATATTTCCGAATTCAAAAAGAGGTGTATGCTATTCCAATTTAAAATTGATGTGCCTAGTTTTATCCAGGTCCTTACAGCCATGCTAATGCGTTTGAGAAACATTGATCTATCCAAACTTTGGCATTTATAATAGTAGTACCTAAGTACGCTTTCATATGCAACGTTACTACTACTACTAATGTTAAAAATTGGGTACCTGTTCATCACGGCGTTGCAACATTGCTGAAATATCAGAAACTCTCAGCAAGTCCATAAAACCATAATACTCGTACTCTACTTAACTTAAAGACGACGATAACGAGAAAGAAGACGACGAGATATGAACTTACAATCAAAAAGCACAAAGTCTTTTTACTCCCGTACACCGCTTCTCAATCTTGATAATGATACATGTAAACACATCATTACCATCATCTCAGCCATAGGACGTACACTACTGGATGTAGACCTCCCCCATTGGTTTCCACAAGGACTGGTTGGAAGCGGCCCGCATCCAGCCCTTTCCTGCGATATTAGCCCCCCAACAGCCATCAGTTCTTTGAGCTGTGTGACCTGCCTATGTAAACAGATAAAGATAGCTAAATTATTTTATTGTTTTCTGGTCCAATGCTGTCGTGATTAAATCAAAATTAGGTTAGATCTATGAGCGAAGCACGGGGATTCCCCTCATTCGGTTTACTAAAAAAATGCACCTTGTCAATCCGATCGGTCGACATTTCACTTGTTTATACTAATCGTAATAAAGATAAATATGCTTTTAATTTGACGATCATAGACATAGACACACATTTATTTGTTGCATTGTCACACATACTGATATATAATAATAATATCAAGAGAAATATTATTAGAAAATGGATGCATAATTGCAGAAGATGTGATGTGCCGTAATCAACAAACATAATTAGGTAATTAATATTTTATGATTAAGTTCATAAGGCGCTTTTTGTCTGACATTGGCTCTTCGTTCATTTGAAATATGCTAATTACCTAATATAAATGAATTATCAACACTTACGAAATGAGAGTCATATTCTACATAATTTTAATAATCATTTATGTCTTTATCGTAAATGCTTGCGAAATGACGTTTTGGTATTTGCGCAGATAGTTTGTACGCAGAAATGTAGGCAGTAAATACCTATTATTGATAAATTTTAAAACAACTTTTTATACCTAAGTATTATTACTTTGAAATCACATAGAGACAGTTTTTTTTAAATTTCGAATTCGATTCGATAGTCGGTTTGACCACAGTTTTCCACTATATCTAATGAAAAAACTATCAAAGATTTAACTTATTTCGCTTTTCAATAACGATTCCAATGGTATCCAATAGCTTATACCCTGGATTAATACATAGGCTTATTTTCATCATCACAATCATCACTACGCTGGTGAATCCGCGGAGCGCAGCTATTATTGTTCTCTCTTTTCCCACTCTTCTTTAAATAAAAATGGGCCTTTGGAGATAGTAGACATTGTTGACCTAGTGTGCTACAACTTTCGAATATATTCCCCATTAGTTGCCCGCCCCGCGGCGCGCAAAAGGCTGAAATATAAAACCGCTATACAACCGCTATATTACTGTATTCGCGCCTTTTGAAGTTGTATGCAGTTTCATCCGCTTCTACAACCCTATTTTCAGTCGCTGGAAGATGAGACGGCCCAAAGGTATCAACGCAGGTGGCATCCCAAACCAAAGGACGTCCCATCTCCCAAGGAACGATAAGAACCTTTTAGTTTTTGGTAGCGTGTGACTTAGAAACGTATGACAATAACATAAATAATACCATTAATCACCCCTATAATTATATAAGCTACTTACGTTTAAGGTGAAAAAAATGACTGAATATAACAAAGAAACGCTTTATTTTTACATGAACCTTGATTTTTTATATCGAGTTGAATTGTCAAGCGTATAATGTCAAATGAACGATAGACAATTACCTAAGTATCAAGATAACTAATTTTTTATAGTAATGATATTTTAAACATAAATGTTAATTAAAATATATGAACCAACATATGAATTTGTGAGTACCTACCACAGATCAAGGGTACCTACGTAAACGTAGTGTTGATCTTTTTTACTACTGGAGATCCACTCATTAAAATGACGAAGGCTGCGAAATTCACGGAATGTTTAGGAAGACGTTTGCAATGTAATTTGTGGATAGTCATGAATAAGAAAGAGCCTCGCTAAGCAGGTTTTTAAAGAGGTTAAGACAAAACAAGAGTATGAAAATAACACGTAAATCTATTAGTGATGCTGTTACGACGAATATACCAGAAACCATAAACCCACAACTCAAATGACGTATGTAGATAAGAAGACACCTTTACCTAATTCATACACTATATTTATCTTAAATATCCCTCAAAAATCACCACAGATATGAAAAAATCGGCATCCGCAACATCCCTGCTTTGAAGTCAGTAAAAGAATGTCATAAATAAAACACTAATAACTAATTACAGTACTACAGCTACTACAAAAATATTTGAGCAATTCACTAGCTATTGTCAGCCTATAGATAACTCAAATGCTAATCTAACCCGCTACCAGTTTGTAGCGTGCCCAGAATGCTAGCAGCATTGGCACGTTGAATTGTAATGCTGATCCGTTGAGCTAAATATGTGCCAGCATTTTGGTCACTTATGTTATTGTTATTTATTGTGTGGCATGCCACATGATCAAATTAAAAGTTTTTGTCTGTTTGACAACAGTATAGGGCAGGGATCAGCAATCAGCGGCTCGCGAGCCTCAAACGGCTCTTTTGATATAAAGTGTTTTAGTGGCTCTTTGAAGCTAGAAATAAGTATAAATATTAAATTTTGGGTCTTCTGTCTGAAATTGTTGCTGACCCCCGGTCTAGGGTACATTTCACTTTCGACCACACTATGGTGGCCTAGACATAAAACGACGAAAAAATGAAAAAATAAATCTTGATCACTGGTTTATAAACAGGCAGCATAACTCAGATTTAACGCACGCCTATCCGCCCATCCCCAAGGATGTATTATGGCCTGCACAAGGAGTGTTGTCTTAACCGCCCCTCTGATATAAAGGGTCCTGTTCTAGCCGCGGAAACGAACTTAATAGACTGATTATTTTATGGTGAAGTTTTGCTAATATAATAATAGCTGTGTTACCATTACCGCGCCTGTGATCCAAATTTTAGATAGCACCTCGCGTTTCCTAAATCATCACATAATTGTCTCTTCGTACTCGTATATAAGGTCATAATGTATGGGGAGTATTCTCACTTCTCATGTAAGAAGGAACCCTTATTCACTACGTACATATAAATATACATACTCGGAATGTATTTTTATGTAAGACAAACGAGCTGACGGTCTGGTGATAAGCGATCACCGCCGCCTATGGATATCAGTAATATTGGAGGCATTATAATTCGTTGCCAATCCTTTTTAAGATTCTGTTTCTGTGTAACCTTTCCTTTTGAAGAATTATTAGAATATTTAACTATGAACGTAAAAACGAGGCACCAATATGCCTAAGTAATCCTAAGTAATCTTAAGACAATCGGGTGGTTGCTAAAAAAATGCAACTTGTGTTGCTATACCGTACCTATGTGTCTCAGGTCGTTTTGAAGAATCCCATATTGTAGCGCGGGAACAGGAGGAGGAACCTCAGTAATCTCGTTGATGAAGAAAGATGATTTGATAATAAGAATGAAAGAGAAAAAGAACACTGTCATAATTATAAAAATGATAATGCTGTGGCAGTATAATAGCCACAGTATTAACAGGCCGGGCCTGTTAATACTGTGCGTAACAGAAACAAAAAAAAACCCTCTTATCGTTATTGACTAGGGCTATATACACGTACCTATGCTGGATGGATATCAATCGCTTACACGTAGGATATAGATGTCCAGCTGATGCTATATATGTTGCCAGAGATGGTCTTGATGGTTACCAATGATTACAGCAGTCTAACCTTTAGTCGCTTCGATGGCTTTTGCATTATATTGTGCGCGCCTATTGCTTATTATTTTGTTACGAACTTGCCATTGTCCTCGCCCATTGTTCTCCATCCGGGGCGTCAATGAGTAACTGTGTATGTTACTCATGCACAAGAAATTGATTTATGCAAAATGTATTATTTCTCATGAGTACAATAAGTATTCATGATTTTTAGTCATTTTAACAGTTTGAGCTGTGGGGTACGCACCTTCTTCTCTCAGACATGTGCGTCCACTGCTGGACATATGCCTCCCCCATATAGGGGGGATTTGCCACTACTCGCCACGCTTGGCAGGTGGGTTGGCGAGCGCAGTATGATTTCCAGTCCTCAGAAGGCGCTGCTGCCCACCTTCTGGTACGTGGTCCCTTAGCCGACTCTTACGCCACCCGCGGGAAGAGATGGGGGAGTATTCTAGGCTAGGAATTGCCTAGAATGATGATTGTTACTCTTTCACGTCTAAACGGCTGCACCGATTTCGATGAAATTTGGTATGGCGAGAGCGGATCTATACCCTGGATTAACACATAGGCTACTTTTATCCCGGGAAAGGTGTAGTTCACGTGGGATAATTGTGATAGCGAGAAAACCGTAATCCACGCGGGTGAAACCGCGGGGCGCTACTAGTATTAATATAATTCTCAAAAAGATTAGTGGACATTACAATGGCTATATCAACCTTCTTTATTGTTTTAGGAACACAGAAAACTATCCATCTTCCATGTTTCACGAAGAACAAGAGAAACCCATTTATGAGGGAGGCTGGGCGATGGTGACGGTGGTCTTCCCAACATAGAGTTGTACACGCTTCGAAAGCTCACTCACTTGTATAATTAAGACCAACACAACCGCCAAGATGCAGTTTGTGAGGTCTTTCTTCAAGAGGATCACTGATGATCTCAAACAAAAGAAGCTTATACCCCTGAAAATACTATTCTTCGTCCATGCTTCGAGTAAGTATTTATTTCAATAATACTTTTGAAAAGGAACACACTGCACGCGTACAACGAATCAAATCTATATCCTTCAGTGAGTAGTCTCATGGTTATTGAAAGAGGCAGCTCAGACGTAGTTGACGAACAGTTATCGAAAAGCCCTAACATATAGAAGACCTAAAATCACAATTTAGATGACCTATATTTTAGAACAGGAAAATATTAGGAATTATGAAAATAAGCTGGTTTGCATGGTTATTGAAAATATAATCTCATAAAGAATATCAACAATTTACCTTTTAAACCAGTATTTGAAAAGTGGTAAAAAGAAAATATAAACGAAACAGCATAAATTCCATTTACAAAGAGGTGCGCAACATGGCATTGAAAATGTAATAAACAGCATTTACAAAGTACAACAACAAGGGTTACTTACAAAGATGATGGATAACATAGGTGACTATCGTTTGACCTTTGACAAATAATATTTTGAGAAAGGAACACACAGCAATCATTATAATAACAAATAAAAATCTGAAGAACATGTCTGACTCCACATTTTATAGACGTAAATATACTTAGGTACGTTGTTTTTGAATGTTATTGATAATTGCACTTGTAGGACTCTATCTGTCGTGCATTTATCCTACAGTGAAGATCCTGGGGTATGTATGTATAAACACAAGCGATGATAGCTCAGCAGGTGGAGCGTCGCCTGTCAAACTGACGGACACTGGTTCGATCCCCAACAACAGCTTGAGCTTCCGGTGAAGGTAACACCGTTATCAAATTCCCAGCATGGTGGTAAGGTATGTTGGAATACCCGCCTGGCTAGCTACCACCTTCAAGCTTGAAAAACTGTCATCAAACACATAGTGTGTACAGGCAGAGCAGTCCTTGAGAGCCAGTGAGCATTCTAGGTCTAGCGTGATAACATCGTCGACCACATCGTCACTGACCATCAAGTGAGATAGTGGTCAAACGCTAGATCTATACAGTATAAAAAAAAAACAATATCTGTGAGGAAACGTTTAGTTATACCTAGTAGTGCAAGATAGCGAGGTGTCTAACCGCAAAGCCTTTCACAATAGAAAATTCTTGAGACATCTTGTTCAAACAGAGGTGAATCAGTTAGCAACTATTTGCTATTTACTTTTCGAATGTCACTGCATTTCTGCAAGTTAATAGGTACTTACAATAGAGTTCGTACAGATGCTAATTGAAATGAACATAATTATTATATGTATTATATGACCATCGTATTACCGACTGTACTTTTTATAAGTCACACCATTTACAATGTGCAAAATACCGACTTAAGATTAATGTAAATAACTCAATAATATTTTATATTCTGCATAAAAAAACTACATACACCTTAACAGTATTCACTAATGTGGAGCAGTAAAATCATAATGATATTGTATTATTTTATAACAAGGTTTGCACACACAGCTTCTATGAATTTATATTATTAGCTAATAAACTTTTGATCGGATATTTGTAAAATTGATCCGATCTGCCGCCGCTACAATTGATGAAGGATTTCAATAAAATATAAATCTTTATCTTTCGATTCATACTCCTCATCTATCAGTTTATCTTTTATTGTTGTCTGTCAACCTTTTATTTTGTACTGTGTTACACAGAATCTGTTTTTTTTAATCACTCCTACTATACATAATCTGCCTGGTGAATAAAGCAAATATGCCATCTGTTAATAATAATATTAATGCTTACAATTATAATTTTCCGAGAAAAAAATAAGCTTGTTTCAACGAGCCGGACAATATGCAAATTGTGAGATTTATTATTTACCAAAGAATTTTTACAAATCATTTTATGTTACAGATATAAAATTATTATTCAAGAGGGTAAGGCGTAGATTATGCCGTTCCAAAAACTCGATTGTGAATTTTCCCCTTGATATAAAAAAATGGTCTCAGAAATTTTTGGTCTTAAGGTGTGGGGAGCCTCTGAAATTATATATATGTGGTATCCGGCTTTACTCACGTTTATAGTCGAAGTTTCGACCTAGGTTTCGAGCATGTCCTGCTCATCCTCAGGTGAGTTTACGCTGCTAGATCACGGCGACCACCGCGAAACCGAAACCTGGGTCGAAACTTCGACTATAAACGTGAGTAAAGCCGGATACCACATATATATAATAATGTGTCAAACTCACGAGAATTTACAGCCTCTGAAATGTTCCATAAGTTTTGTATCTAATCAGTCATTTTTTTCAGCTCTATTCGTCCTGTACCCGTATTTAACGATCCACATGCGTGAACTGGGCATTAATGTAGAAGAAACGGCAATCATGTCTGCGGTCACTCCGGTTGTGTCCATCGTAATGCCGCCAATGGCTGGCATGCTTGCTGACAAAATTGGCAACTTTAGGGTAAGTGCATCTACCATACTATTATTTATTAAGTAATCAGGATTATGGAATCAGATTTTCCTAGTTTCCTAGGCCCTACCTGTGGTCAGGGCTTCAGATTGCGGAATCATTTGACGATAAGTGCGGTTGGACACAGCATTTTTTTTGAACTCTTGATCCAATCCTTAGGCAAAAGTCTCTTGAGATGTTGGTCGAGGCTCTTTGTTCTAAGGCCGTTTGCCGAAACAAATAACGGCACGGCGAGTAAACATCCCACATGGTGGTCCTCGTAAGAATGCTTACTGGGTCTCAAAGACTGTTACAGTTTTTCAAACTTAACGGTGGTAGCTAGCCAGGCAGGTACTCGACAGTACCCTACCACTATGATGGAAATTTAATAACGGTGTTACCTTCACCAGTGGGGATCGAACCAGCCTCCGTTGGTTTGACAGGCGACGCTCTCACCGCTGAGATATCATCGCTTCGTCTTCCTCAGCCTTGACGATGTTTTCATTATGTGAGGTGTGATGTACCTTTTATTTTATTATTATATTGCAAATAATGATTACTAAAAGTTGCAAATAGACTAGAGCTAGAAATGTTTTCGAATAGAAGATTCAACCGATACATGATTCGATTCTCGTCAATGGCAATTAGCCTATAGCGTTTCAAATTTTGATGCTGCTGAAGGTATTATGTGGAAATGTTTCAACGAGGACTGGAAGAGGATGAGAGTTAGCTGGTGTAATGGAATTAAGAGGGATAAGGTACCTAGCATTCGAATTATTCTATTTAAAATTAAATTGGTCAAGAATTGATTAAATACACCAATCATGACAGTTTGTAGAATTCGGGAGATTGTAAAATCGAATATGTTTTAATCGCGAATAAATCACTTTATACATTACTATTGTAGACTCGTGCCACCTTCGCACACCGCAAACATAGAAGCCAATCTTTCTTGATATGATATATTGATATATCATTTGCGACAAACTTAATACATATCTGTTTATTTAAAGTGTTAAATTGATTGACTGAGTGATATATCAACGCAAATCTCAATCTTCTGGACTTAGATACTTGAAATTTTGCTCAGTGATACCTAAGTACGGTACAACAACTCGTACTGCGGAAGGATATTTAGTAATTCCAACCCTAGGTATATATATAACATAGAGATGAATGTTTTGACTACAACCGATTGGGGCCGAATGACATTGTTAAATATTAAAGTCTGGTTCGTTTTATAAAGATAACAATCTCACTATTATCACTTAGATAGAGAAAACTTCTTATTAAGTACCTATAATCATTATTTCTCTAAACATACCGACAACAATAATGCTCACTTAATACGTGTGATAAACATGTCACAGCCGTCCCGGGCATAGCTATATTTTAAAACGTATCCACAATACATTTGTTGTATGAAAAACCAAGCGTTTAATCAAAGCAAATTATGTTTTCAATTGACATTGTGCCGTATCTAATGTCCCGGTTGAATATAATCAAGTTAATCCACGTCGTCCGTAAAGCAAATTACGTTCAATTCTGGTTACAATAACCTTTACCTTGCATTGTGTAACATAGTGAACGTTCGCAGACACACTATACGTGCAAAACCCGCTCGCCATAATGTACCCAGCTAAGTAAAGACACGATATATCAGTAGGTAACCTTCTACCGGATAGGTACAGTCCTACTCATACAGTACGACCTCAAGATTTAGTGATGTGCGAAATACGGATGAGTGTCATCTTTTCACTGACAATTACTTACATTTTGGTTGCCTGGAGAAATCGCTTTAAGCGATAAGGCCGCCCTTTGTATCACTGTATTTATATTTGTTTGTTTGTTTTCTTTGTGGTGTGGTTTTGAAATAGTGTGCAAATAAAGAGTTTTCTATCTATCTATCTATTACTCGTAATTACCGACTTAGTTTAGTACCCCAGTAACTAAATGGGGACTAAAATACGTTCACTATACTTTAGGGTGAAAAATAGAGACAGCTGGGCAATTTTTTTTATACTGTATAGATCTAGGGTTTGACCACTATGTCACTTGATGGTCAGTGACGATGTGGTCGAAGTTGTTATCACGCCAGACCTCAAATGCTTATACCGGCTCTCAAGGACTGCTGCCTTAATCTTTAAAAGGACCAAGAAGAAGAATACGTCTTATTTATGAATCTTTTTCTATATATTCAACATTTAAAATATTTATTTAAAATTACGTCGTTTTGAGACATGAAATTTGTTTCAACGCATAAGGTATATCTATTTAATTTAAACTTGAAACTTTCAACAAAAATTCGTATTGATGTAACTCGCTATGTAAACTAAACTTGTAATTTTTTAAAAGTAGATTAGAAAAAATAGATAGAGAACTATTTTCTGCTCTTAAACTAAGAATTAGCGGGACCGTGCGGCGTTTTGTTCTTTTACAGCTATCAGGTTTTATTGAGGGTTTTATAAGCGCCCTAATTAGTTCAGTACGTCATTGACTTTATTCAGTACTTCACTTAGGTCATAACTTCATGGCTCTGTCTGTACCGAATAGAGCTTTTACGTACCTATCATATTCGTTACGGATTTTGCCTTCATTTAGCAACATAACACGTTAGGAATAACTTAAGCGGCATATAACTAAGTAAGGATATAAATATTATGTTATGTTAATTTTAATTTTAATGTTAATATTATGTTAATTATTAATGTTTGCACTCTTTTTTAAACTTATTATGTTATTTTGTGTAGTGATGAAGTTAATTAATGTAATTGGTGTAAACCGTTTTAATTAATTCAATAAATAAATAAATTATTGACATTGGAGTCGAACAATATACCCTTATTATGATATCATAACATCACAGTGAACCAATCTTCATATAACATCTAGGTATATCTATTTATTGAAAAAAAAAAAAAACATACAACATGTAAGCCTCAAAAACTGTATCTACCACTAGAGATATTATTATGTTCAGTATTTTATCTCTTTATGAGACTTTAATTAAGGAAATGATGATAGGTCCGGCTAAAAATCTGTTCAAATTTTGCCAGTACAAACAACTTTGTCCGTCCATATCTAACACTGCAACTACATAAATGTTTGTTGTTGAAAAAAAAAAAAATACCAAAAAATGGAACCGCCTTCAATACTCAAAAGTGTGAAATAATTTGTTGAAGTCGGTACATATATTGTATATTGTGCTCATGGTACTGACTTTGACAAGTTATTTCACACTTTTGAGTGTTGAAGTCGGTTCCATTTTTTGGTAAATTTTTTTTTTCACGCTTTTTAGTGACCTTTGTTACTCATGGGATCAATTGTTATTGCGGTGTAGGTATGTTCACCGATGTCTTCACCCGCTACTATGATATCGTATAGGTATAAGCCCTCATTTTTCAGTTTTTGGAGTGTACTTAAAAAACTGCTTGTCCAATTTTGATGAAATGGGACCACACGGGAAGCACCAGCTTTCAAATAAAAAAAGAACGATCAAAATCGGTTCACCCAGTCGGAAGTTATGCGGTAACAAACATACATAAAAAAAAAACGGATTGAGAACCTCCTCCTTTTTTTGAATTCGGTTTAAAAAAGAATAAACCAGAGATTATCCACATGTTTTATTTTTCTAATGCTTATTAATTACAGATGAGCGAAATTTTACAATTACTATGCGCTCCGATGCTAGGCTAGCCATTTAGCAGCGCATAGGCAAGTGATTGTTATTTCAATACATGTTTGTGTCTATCTGCATTCTGCATGGAGTGACTCGGTGGACATACCACGTTTTAAGATGTGCCGATGACATTACAGAGGCTCGCGGGTGTTTACAGGCAGAAGGGGCGGGACAAAACCTGATGCGTGTTGAATTAAAATAATACAAAAATGCACCTTAGTTATGTCCTACGAACTCTAGTAAAAAGTCACATTTTAAGACTATTTCCTTTTCTTGTTATTCTTATTAAGGTAGACGAGAATTTTTGATAGAGGCAAACATTGACGATAGCTAGATTATTGAAATAAGCAAATGTATTTAAATTTGGTTTGAATTATCCTACATGAACTGTTCTCGTAAGTGGTAGTTTTATTAAGGTTTTTAGACATGTCGGACTTTCAACAAAATAAGCAATAACAACTCAAAGTTGTTTATTTGGCAAATAGAAAATCCTTAACGTTAATATTATAATAGCGTAGTTATATTATTATTGCGCTACATTATTCCTATTTGATTCTTCTGTACTGTACTGTATATGTAGTATATTGGGTGTGCGTACATCGTGCGTCATAATGACAAATAGCAGGACGCTGTTACCGGAAGCCTGACCGTTTTGTTGCCACTATTTGAGTACGACATACGTCAATGCTTCTATTGCTACGGGTATTCTCTTAATTTTATTATGTTAACCTATACGTAAATGTCACTTTGGTTAAAGTGACAATAACCCTGAATTAGAAAAAAGATGAATAAATAAATTGTAATACGATTTCCCCAGTTTGAACTTTGCGTTGTAAATCGGGTAGAAAAGAGAAGATATTGTTAAAAGACTGCTTAGAGTCGCCTCTCCCATCACAATATGGTGGCGCGAACGTAGGTGTAACTACAAAGTTGAAATTTGGAAGGAGCGCAACTTAATCTGTAGTCATCCATTTTTAACTAACTTCAAAAAAGGAGAAGGTTCTAAATTCGACTGTACTTTTTTAAAATGGTTGTTACCTCAGAACTTTCGACTGGGTGCACCGATTTTTATGATTCTTTTTTATTTGAAAGTTGTTGCTTCCTGTGTGGTCCCATTTCAATATCATCAAAATCGTTTAAGCGCTTTTTGAGTTACACTCAAATAACTGGAAAGTTATACGCCTATTTGGATGGCTTCCTTATTGAAGGCGAAAGACTGGAATTGATCCTGCTACTCATAGCAAAGGTGAAAAAAAAATTACCAAAAAATGGAACGTCGGTTCCATTTTTCAAAACTCAAAAGTGTGAAACAACTTATCAAAGCCGGTGAATGAGTAAAACCATGACTGTAAAAATAGGCAAACTTATTTTGTATCCTTCAAATTATCTCGGTCGACTAATTTACGCATGAAACAGAAATCCGATTCTTTCCGAATTCCATCCTAAAGCGGTGTGTGCGACGGGTCACAAACCTAATCTCAAGTGCTAATCCTACTATAATATAAATGTTGTAAAATAAAGTTTGTGTGTATGTTTGTTACTTCACCACGCTCAAACAGCTACACTGATTTCGATGAAATTTGGTATGGAGATAGTTTAAGCCCTGGATTAACACATAGGCTAATTTTATCCCGGAAAAAGTATAGTTCCCGTGGGATAATTTAAGTTGCGGGAAAACCGTAATCCACGCGAGTGTAACAGCGGAGCACTACTAGTTAACTATGTACGAGAATCTAACCAACATTATGTTTTACGGCTTTTTGTTCGCTTGCTCATTTTAAACTAACTGTAACGCTTGTTTATGCGCTCATTTGAATAGAAGTCTACCTCTTAACTGACTCGTACATTTAAGTCTGTCTCTTTTTAATAAATATGTAAGTAAGTAGTTGTGTGAATAAATGTACATTTAACGTTCTTTAAATCACCGTCAATGCTTCGGCCCTTTCGTTTAGTTAGTTTAGAGGAGACTCCAAAGCCTGCAGCATCGACGTAATGTCGCTAGTTTATCGGCTTTTTATCGGATACATTTCGGGGAGTGCGCTCTGGAGTTGCATAATTTGATTCCGCCATCCCCATTCCATCTTAGGACGACCAGACGGACGGCAATGCGACATCCATACATGGTGGACGTTCCAACTTGTCGCACGAAGCGTTTTGCTTCCACATTCTTAGTGCGTACAGCTAACGAATGGAACTCATTGCCTTTACAACATGGAAACATTTACAAATAAATGTGAACTTATTGCTGTCATTGACAGTATTTGGCGTACCATGGCTATTTATAAAAAAAATGGAATCTTATTTTATTCCATGACTCTTTAGTGTCTCAAATAGAAACGCATCAGGACATAAATGTATCGTGGGAAATAAATTTCAATAAGAATACACAATGGCGCAATAACTTAGTTCCTACCTAAACGTTTTTGCGCAAGTGAGCATGACGCCACCGCCTCGTTGTTGCCGTGCCCTAAGCGACTGTCATTCTCAGATGACACTTCTATCCCAGGTTACCAATAATAGGCACAATTACATACGAAACAGTCAATTTGGCGCAGTTGCTGATCATGGCTCGTAAATACCTTTTCCTGTTTTTCTTCAGTAACTGTAATTTGCTTATTTGGTCGATGATTATTCCACGTGAGGCTCCGACTTATTTGCACGCACTGTACCTGCTACTGCATAATTTGCAATCAACAACCTTATATTTGACAATGACAGCTAACTTTATCAACATTTCATTTAGCGCTATTTTAAATTGACTGTCAAAAGCTGAGTATTTTGGCTAAAGAGAGACTGAACCTCATGCCGGGGCCGTTGCTCAACCGGTATCAAGCACAAGTCCGGTCGTGCATGGAGATCGATCGGAACACCTGAACGCTGCAGATAATAATTTAAATTACATAAAATTTTAACCCTCACGTGTGTTTATATATTCGAAACTTGCAAATTCGAAAGGCGGTATGCTACTAGATCTGTACACAAGCTGTTCTTGTGTACAGCTCGGGTCCAGAAGCTATGTGTATGGTTGGTTTTGATATTGGTCTTTAATTGCGGCAAATCACAATTCATTGCAGAAAATAGAACAATAGAAAAAATAACACAAAAAAATTATAAAATAAATGGAAAAGTGTAAAAAGTGGGAAATTATACTCTCTTTTCCCATAAATGGAAAAATCTATGTTCAATGTTCATCCTTGTTTATTTGAAATTTCTTGTAGCTAAAATGACTACAAAATACGACAAAAACCAATTTTACATGATTGAAACGGATATTTATTTGTATTAACAGCATTGAGTATTTTTATTAACAGCATTGAGTATTTTTATTAGAAGCTTTTTTATATTGTATAAATCTAGCGTTTGACTACTATCTCACTTGATGGTCAGTGACGATGTGGTCGAAGATGTTATTACACTAGACCTAGAATGCTCAATGGCTCTCAAGGACTGCTGCCTGTACACACTATGTGTTTGGTGTCAGTTTTTCAAACTTAAGGGTGGTAGCTAGCCAGGCGGGTATTCGAAAGTACCCTACCACCATGCTGGGAATTTGATAACGATGCTACCTTCATCGGAAGCTCAAGCTGTTGTTGGGGATAAACCAGTGTCCGTCAGTTTGACAGGCGACGCTCCCCCCGCTGAGCTATCATCGCTTTAAAGTATGTAGCGAGTTCGTAATTATTTAGGTTTTGCTACTCTTTACCAATTTGGACTTTAAATTTGGTCTTAGGTCTACTCTACAAAAGTTAAATATCTCCCATATTTAAATACATAATCGAATAAGTATTCATTTTCCTGAGAAGCAATTATTATATTAGATTATGGTGCTATGCTTAGCATGAATCATTATTCATTAGATAATATTGAACATATATTTTTAACTAAGAACCGGCTAGGACTCATGTGATATTGATATTATGACTCGCGGCTGCGCCTGGCACGATCATAACTCCCAAATGAGTAACTGCAAATCAATTCGAAACTGGTCGGAGAGTAATTTTCCAGCAAATGTCACATGAGTCCTAGCCGGTTCTTAGATAATAATCTGATGGTTGGAGTTTTTTCACACGATTTCGTAATATTTTATGTAGGTACATATTCTCTTGGACTATGTTTTTATGTGTTGAACGGAACAATTTTATTGAATGTGATGTTTATTTGTTGAATAGGTATGTAACCTACCACAACATTTATTTTCTTTTTCTTTTTGTCTAGTAAATTCCTATTAACATTTTTAGTGTGTAGGATATATTTTGGATTGTATTATTTCTACAACACGAAGATTAAAAAACTAGGGTATCTAAAATTGCTGAACTTCCGAAGAGACTAATCCACCCACAACGCAGGGTATCCACTAGGATACCCCCACACTAGTGGGGGCTAGTGAGTAAATTAACATATTTTAGTTGTACCCATGTATTTTCTTTGTGAGCTTTATTTATTTGTACCAAATTAAGGAAGAATAAATATATTTGTATGTGTATAATGTCGAACGAAACTCGCGATAGTTTCTTCAAACTCAAATTGAACTTATACATATAAAATACATTCAAGTTTAGAAAGAGTCACACCAAATGATAGTTTACACGTACAATAGTTATATATAACAAGCAGGTTAGAAACACTATCAAAAAAATTAACTTCCTACAATTTTATATCTAAAATTAATCATGATTGTATTTCTAAAATTGCTCTTAATTTAATCTCTAAAATTACTCGTACTTTTATCTTTACAATTACTCATACTTAAGTAGTCGGTATTAATATGTCTAGGTTTATTTGTAGAAATATGTATAAGTGTATCTAAGTGTATCCTTTCCACTCCTATCCTCCCTTCTATCCCTCTGCAGTTGATATTAGTCATTTTATTATTATATATATATATATATATATAATAAATAATTATCCTATTTACGTTAAAAGTTGATGAATATTAAATTACTTTTAGTAAATTTACAGAAATCATCCGAAAAAAAATACACGCTCGAATTGAGTAGTCCCCTTTTTTTTTAAGTCAGTTAAAAAGTAACTATCATCATGGTACCGACTTCGAAAGGGTGACCAATGTAACATAATCACAAAACAATCTCTTGGATTCATATTATTGTTTAATTTCTTAAGATGTACCGATACAAAGTTGTCAAACGTCAACTTATACATACTCGTATAAGAAAACTAATAAAACAAATACATGCTTACCGAAATATTGATTAAAAATGATTACATTTATGGTTAATAATATTAAGAATTTTAACTTTTCCATATATAGTTACTGAATAATTTTACGAAGAAGCTATTTAAAGGTTACAAAACTTTTGTAACTTCCGAATTTCAATGGTGACATGATGAAATGTTAATACATTTTGACTGTGGGTTGATAACACAGTGTCAGATCTGTGGTTGATAACATCGATCTCGCCATGTTTAAATTGTGAGGATGAAATATTGACATTCATGCTAACGGGAAATCTAGTTAGGAGGCATTACAAAGGCACAATAAAACTGGTGTGAACTGTACACCAGTTTTTTCAATTTATTGCATCTATAAAATTGACGGAAAATTTATATTGCTCATACTTGTAACCGGCTAGCTACTACCATCAAGTTGGAAAACTGTCACCAAACAATTAGTCTGTTCAGGCAGCAGCCTTGAGAGCCAGTAAATATTCTAGGTCTAGCGTGATTACAACTTCGACCACATCGCCACTAAACATCTAGTGAGACAGTAGTCAAACGCTAGATCTATAAGGTATTAAAAACCCTTGAAGATACCTGATCAGAGGTTTTAAAACGGTATTTTTTAAATTTTTTACTCAACTACTCTGGCTACATATTTATAACAATCAAGCATTTTCAAAATGACTATAATTATACTGTTATGCATGATATTATATACTATTAACTATTATTTTAATACTAATAATTTGCATTTCACTAAATTATCTTTTAATTGTTTGAGCTAATTATTTACCATCAATGATAAAAAATATGTAGTAGCTGATTAAATGCCACAGATAATTATAAGAAAACTTCTGGCCGAGAATATTTAAGTTTTGTTTTATTTTCAATAATGAAGATAGCTTACTCGTATACTTTTTGTTTCTTTTTATTTTGTTGTTCCTCCTCATTTTCCTTTTTTAACACCTGAATAAGCAGGTGTTAATGTGTAATAACGGTGGATAATTAGCCGTTAACAGTCCGTGTAATGCACGAGTGCAGAAAAGGGATAAAATGGCTTTAATGGCAAATAAAAAAGGAAAATGAGGAGGAACAACAAAATAAAAAGAAACAAAAAGTATACGAGTAAGCTATCTTCATTTGTTTTCGATAAGTGCCAACATTTACGTATACGGATCCTAACTAATATTATAAACGCGAAAGTTTGTATGTATGGATGTATGTTTGTTACACTTTCACGCTGAAACAGCTGAACGGATTTACATGGAATTTGGAATAAAGATAGCTTATACCTCGGAATAACATATAGGCTACTTTAGCCCGAAATATAATACTGTTCCCGTGAGATGACGGGAAGACACTAAAATTGTCAATACCACGTACCAATCCACCGCGGGTAACACCGCGGGTCGTAGCTAGTATCTATATATAAGTATATAAATTTAATTATCATCAGATTCAAATGTAGATTTAGCGCCTGATTTCATTAGAGACGAGGCTAAACTATAATAGCTAAAATAGTGCCATAATACAATATAGATATTTTTTTATTGTATAAAGTGACGGAAGAACATAAGACCCACAGGGTGATAAGTGG
Organism: Apeira syringaria; assembly: GCA_934044485.1. Classification (NCBI taxonomy): domain Eukaryota; kingdom Metazoa; phylum Arthropoda; class Insecta; order Lepidoptera; family Geometridae; genus Apeira; species Apeira syringaria. The sequence continues at coordinate 8,247,656 of OW203659.1, forward strand.
TTTCCTCTGCTTATAGACAGATATAATTCGTAAAGAACTGCACTGCGCCCGTCGCCGGCAGAAAGTTGGCAAGTATCATGTGCCTGTAATTTCACCAGAAACCATACCCGTCAAACCGGAACATGATAATGCAACCACTACTGCCTGGCAGTAGAAATAGATATATAGTGGTAGGCTGCCACTATATAGTTCATCCGGGGAAGTACTGGCACTGGCAGTACTTCCCCGCGCAAACTCTCACATTAAAGTGCTACTACTCATAAAACTAAAAATCTTACAATGTTTTGGTAGAAGCGCTGAAAAAAGTGTCAAGTCTTCTTCAGAAAACGTGTTACTAAGATATTTCTATAAATTATCTAACAATAATAAATTGTGCTGTTCTGATTACTCATACTCGAAATGGCAATAATATTGACGAAAGGGACATACAGACCTCGAGTGAAAGACATATTTAGTAACTCGAACCATTTAAGCCATCGCGAAGAATGTTTGATAAACAAAAACCTTGCAATTCTTTTAAATCGGACCGAGACGCGACGAGAGCGTTGCCATCGCATGCAATATTAAAATTCAAGCTCGGAATAATGCAATAACGTCTTGCTAATTTCGTTACAATCTGAAACAGTAAAGAACAGGTAAGTTATCGATATATTTCTGTTGTACAGTTGCTGCTGGCTCTGTCATCGGCTCTGGGGGGCGCATCAGCTCTCCTGCTTCTAGTGGTCCCGGTCGGGAGGATCACGGTAACGTTCCCGCCCTCGGTGGAACTACTGGCGACCTGCGATTCCGGTCTACATCTCCGTAACATTCAGGACTATCCATGCACGCCACTGCATCCTTACGCTTACGATATTAATTTAACGTGAGTACCTACCTAATGATACCTTATACTCGGTAAACACAACACAATCATTTCCTCGCAATAATGTTGATGGAACGGTCTTCGTTGAAATCCAAGCGTATATCTAAATTTGAATGTCGAAGTGGACAATCAATTCAACTAATTGATTCGGGATGACATTTTGTATGTAAAATTCGTAATTTTATGCCAGTCTAAAAATATATATATACGTTCATTGTAACAGCGCTTTTGTGGGAATTCTTTCCTTAAAAAAATAAATAAATATATATACGGTCGAGTTGAGTAATCTCCTTTTTTTAAAATCGGTTTATAATACAAATGCAGATAAAAACCTGTAACTTGTGCTTGATGCGATGATGGCTCAGCGGTGGGAGCGTCAGCTATCGCACTGAGGGACGCTGGTTCGATCCCAACCAACGGCTTCAGGTTCCGGTAAAGGTAAAAGGTAACACCGTTTTCAAACTTCCACCATAGTGTTAGGGTACTTTCGAGTATCCTACTATCAATATAATGTATTAATAACAATACCCTCAAGTTTGAAAAACTGTCACCAAACACAGAGTATGTTCAGGTAAAAGTCCTTAGGGAAGTAAACATTCTAGGTCTAACGTGATTTTTTCTTCAACCACATCGTCACTAACCATCAAGTGAGATAGTGGTCGAACGCTAGATGTATTAAGTATTTAAAAACCCTGCCACGTGAGTGAAGCCGTGACTAGAACAACCAATGCAATAAAAATATTTTATATGGTCTTCAATCGTGTACGACCTTACGACGGCGACCGTGTATGTATAAAAAATATAAATTGTGAGAGATTTCCTAGAATTGTTAAGCAGGCGATGTTTATCAAACCGATACTATAATAAAGGAATCTAAGATCAAATAGTCTTCTAAAATATTACAATCCAAAACATAATTATATATTATTCGACAAAAGACACCGTCATTTCTTACACCGTTTTATTTACAACAAGGTAAACAAAATTTGCAACATTCGCAATCTAACCTTAAAGGAAACACGAACAAAACTGGACACATGACTAATGTCTTTATCATTTTTTTTTACTTATTTTATGTTTGCGTTCGACAACTGTCTATCTATATCATACATTGACACAGAAAATATATTAACAAGTGATGCTTAGAATAGTTACAGACCTATGAATTAGGCAAGGTTCTGACGTAATCATCAGATCCCGGCCTTCTGGTAAACCTTTACTCTCTATCTATAAGATGTAGTAGGTACTTTTTACTTTTTATTCATTAAACAATGTTGAAATTACTGTATTTTGGTAACAAGTTAAGGAAATAAAACAATAAAGTATCTCCCTACGAAATACACAAATATTATAATGTCACCCACTGCGCATTAGGGTAATGTTATAAAGATGAAATCCACGAAACAGGCCTCGAGCCTAGTGTGGATGGTTATTAGAAACTACCAAGGGTTTAAACTAAAGGTACAATGTTAAGAGGAGTACATAGGTATTATTATTATTAATGTAGTTATAAGTTAAAATAGTAAATAGTCATGTATGTACCTAACTTTTTCATTGTTAAATAAATAAAAAATAAATATGAATGTATCTACATGTAAACGTTTCTAATCTGGCATTTTAAAAAAAAATGGGTCATCACGACTGTTCATCAGGATGTCAAGTGTACTACTACTGTAGTAGTCTATTGCTCAAATGTTATTGTAGTAGCTGCAGTATTGTAATTAGTTATTAGAGTTTTATTTTAATAAAGGCAATTATTCTACTACTGTATTTCATGTTAACATTTAGTCAGGTGCGAGGCCGAGCCGATGCCAATAAGACTAGGTACGTCAAAATATTTACTCTGCTGAGTTCATTGCAGGCTGAATCTATGTTGAAACTATGGTCGGCCTATGTCGGTTTTGTACGTAATTGACAAGTTAGATGCTTACGGAATAAATCTATGGATAATATCATTAATAATCATATAATCATAAATTTCACGTGAAATTATTAACTTAAATGCTGCCATCAGTAAATGGATTCATTAGCTTGATAAAGCCATTGTCACTAATAAATATGCAAATATTTCCATTTGCAATGTTTGCACATTTCAAGTGTTTTATGTCTATGTAAGTACATTACGTGAAGTATAACAAAAATGTGGGACGATTGGGGTTTTGTCGCGTCGCGTCGCGTCGTGACTGTCATGAGGTCAGCCTAAGTCTACTATTCAATATAGCAATATGCTCGGCTCACAATGGCCGATTTTGACAGCTTTGGTAGTCTGCTATTTGCTACATAAAGTACATACACTATTTAAAATTTTTAATTCGTACCCGCATTTGAATCATCATAATCTCAGCCATAGGACGTCCACTGCTGGACATAGACCTCCCCCATTTGCAATTGCATAAAACATCTAATTTTAGACTTTTCGTTGCTCAATAAGGGCAACGGTATATACAAATTTTGACTTTATCGAAACTGTGCAAGAAATTTTTTAGTTTTGTAATTTTAGCTACTTTGATTGAACAGGACTACTACTAATATTTTATTTCTAACAGGATATTGTCGTGCGGTTTCGTCTGCGATCTACCGGAGGATGTGACGAGTGAAGAAATGGATCCTATACTGCACACACACTCTTACGATGTACACTTACAGTCACGTATAGACACGCAACGTCTTCTATATCGGCACAGCGTGACGTCACACCTCACTCCGATGACACCGAAAAAAGACCAGAGCACATCAAGAATATTGACCAACGATCCCTACTTTAACTCATCTGTGTCCAAAGTTTCAAATTTCGAAGTATTTTTTCCGACACCACAATTGTTCGAAATGGAGTGCTCGCACGCATCTAACAATGTTACGTGTCTATTTGGCAAAGCGGATCTTTTCACGGAGATAGACGACGATAATAGCCAACAAAAAATTTATCGCGCTAGGATCTCTCACAACGCTCAGAAAGCGCCGACTGATGTCAGAGACTATTGGGTAAAGGCTTTGGCAATTGGGAACGTAACGAAATACGATGATGACTATGACGGGGTCGATTCTATTACGTGTCAAGATAACTTCGATACGGTAAGTGAAACACAACATCTGCTTTTACGATTCCTTAGCACAAACTTCGGTCTTATTACAAAGTCTATTTCGTCTGTATAATTCATTTTATGATCTAACCATATCTTGCAGTTGGATTAGTTGAAAGGGTTAAATTTTCATGTAGTGTCTTATATTACAAAACGAGCAACTCTTTAATATAATGACAATTTGTATGAAAGCTTGCTCATGGATAACGTCGTGCTCACTAAGTTTATCTATATAAAGGATCATGCACACAGTATCACATAGATACTGTGTTGTGATGGTTTATCTTATATAGGGTCTATGCACTGTTGCACACGGCGCATTACAACGTGTAGATGACGCTCGCTAACGTTAAATGGAAGACGGTCGCCGTGGCGCAGTGGTCAGTGACATTGACTTCTGTGTCGTCGGGACCCTGGGTTCGAATCCCGGCAGGGGCAAACATTTGTGCGATGAGTGTATATGTTTGTCCCGGGTCTTGGATGTTTGTGTGCTGTGATTGTGTGTGTCCATGCCTCCCGCGATACAGGGAAACCTAGTGCGGGGGTCTGAGTGTGATATAAAAAAAAAAAAAAAAAAAAAATTCAGTTGCATAAAGCAAACATTTTCATACGTTCAAAAATATGTTGGCGCAGTAAGCGCTCATTTGTATCGATACAAATCTTACGAGATACTCCTCAACAGTAGACAAATGTAGTCGATAGAGACAATACAGCTGACGCTGGCTTTACTGCTTATTGAAAAAGAAACGAAGAATGTGCTATTGGAATGACCCTGGCCTGACCCATAGACATGGCCATGTGTACAGTCCCTAAAACTTCGTAATTTAAACTCTTCAAGTGCATGTTGGATCCGTGCTAAGAACCATTGAACGATAATAACTGTTTTGTCAATGTGTAGGTCAACGTACCATATCCCAAAAATCTGTTTAACAGAATTTTCAATGCCTATCAAAATTATCAAAAATACCAAACTGACCACGTAAGACCTAGCCTGACAGTGGTCTGAACATTTGTATATGCATGCTTGGTGACTAAGATTTTTAAACTTAGATATGTTAGGCAGCCATTGGAAAGTTCCCAAACTGATCATGGTGCCACTTTTATCGGACGCTCAAGCACAAAGTTCTTAAAATCAAGTTTTTAAAATGTTTCTAAATATCACGTCTTCGATTTAAATACAATGAGGTATTTCAAAATTACCTTTATTTAAAACAAATTGATGTTAAAAGCCAATAAATATAGTATAGCGCATTGTACTGATCTATAGAAATCTGGGCGATGAAAGTACTGGTAATATTAATAAAATTATACGAAAAATATACCGACACCGTAGAACCTGGTCTTTTTCAAGTTGTTAAAAAATAAACTCCGTTAAAAATATACCTACCTAATGAAGCAGGAAAGAGTGAATATTGAAATAATAAAGGAACGGAAAAAGACTCTTTGTGACTTTCTCTGTGCCTGTATCACGAACGGCTTGGACCAGTGTTCCGTTATAGTAGAAATTATGTGATAACTTTCATACTACAAACTATGAATTGTTTATGTCACTGTAGTCCTAGATAAATCAGGTTTGTTGTTCTATGCTATGCGATACAGCAACGCTATGATTTTTATAATGATTCGTACTAAAGCCGCTGATCTCGGCGTGAATCACTATAAAAATTATAGAAATAAATAAAGAACGCTACGACCTGGAAACTAGGATACAATGTGGAAATGGATGGCGATATTATTTTATGTAATACTTAACCCCATTATCCTGCATCCTACTCCTTCTAATATTATAAATGCGAAAGTTTTTGTGTATGTGTGTATGTTTGTTACCTCTTCACGCTCAAACGGCTACACCGATTTCGATGAAATTTGGTATGGAGATAGCTTATACCCTGGATTAATACATAGGCTTATTTTCATCATCACCGTTTCTCATCACCACGCGGGGCGCAGCTAGTAATATATAAAGGTGAAAGTTTGTGTGTATGTTTGTTACTTCTTCACGCTCAAACGGCTACACCGATTTCGATGAAATTTGGTATGGTGATAGGTTAGACTCTGGATTAACACATAGGCTACTTCATATCCCGAAAATATTGACTGTTCCCGTGGGATGAGGGGAATACACAAAAATCGTTACCACGTACCATTTCACCGTGAGTAACACCGCGGGTTGCAACTAGTAAAACATATTTTGCAGGTGGGAGACGGATCGGGAATTCGAGTGCAGACAGGAGGGCGACATTTGTCTGGTTGTTCCGCTGCGTGCACGTTAGCAGTGCCACGGAAGTTGTTGTGCGACAACAGACAACAGCAGATTGAACTGGACCCCATCTTCACGTTTTGGGCATACCTCGCTGTAAGTTTCAACTTGATATACAAGTACTCAATAGTTTATAATAATTATTACTATAGGCCTTCTGAGCAGGCTCAGAGTCGCACAACGAGCTATGGAGAGGGCTATGCTCGGGGTTTCTATACGCGATCGAATCAGAAATGAGGAGATACGTAGAAAAACGAAAGTCACTGATATAGCCCGCAGCGGATTAGCAAGTTGAAGTGGAAGTGGGCAGGGCACATAGCTCGAAGAACTGTCGGCCGTTGGGGTCGAAAAGTTCTGGAATGGAGACCACGGACTGGGAAGCGCAGCATAGGACGGCCAACGACTTGGTGGACAGACAACTAGAATAAGATCGCAGGCAAAGGCTGGATGCGGGCCGCTTCCAACCCGTCCTTGATGATTTCAATGGGGGAAGCCTATGTCCAGCAGTGGACGTCCTATGGCTAAGATGATGATGATGATTACATATTGCCTGTAGCAACCGACAGCAGTCATGCAGAAAGCGCGATTATGAATACATAATATGTTGTCTTAAAACAACGTGACACATTTTAAGTTTTAGAATAGTTTTAAGCATTAATTTAAAAATTGTATATATAAGATACTAAAAGTTTATGTCAACTGGCTTTCAAACTAGACTTCCCCGTGATATGAAACACAGTGTTTTACCTTCCCATCTCAATAGCAAGACTGACAAAGTGCTGTAATATTAATCCTTTTTTTATACTATATAGATCTAGCGTTTTACCACTATCTCACTTGATGGTCAGTGACGATGTGGTCCACGATGTTAAACGCTAGACCTAGAATGCTTCTTTATAACGCACCACATACTGTTGAGTATGACATTATGTTGAGTACCTACTGACTGTTGAGTCACAAACTATATTCACTATTCTTTGTCTTTTTCTTTGATTGGAATCCAGGAGGTACCTCTGGCATACCTATTGTCCATTTACTACATTGGCCGTGAAGTCCGCGACCTTTTTTTTTTTCACTATGTATCATAAAAGTCATAATGAACAACAAAATTACAACTAACTACCAAATCTGAAGGATTTTTCAATTTATGCTGTGCAAATATCCAGTCTTGTCTGTATAAAGTACGCAGCAGACCTGTTGATAGGAAGATTGTCGCCTGATCGCGTCTTAACTGGATAATGACGATCACGACACCGGCTGCCGCACCCAGGTCGTATGCCATTAGATTTGCTTCACTATTCTCTCATTCTAACTTTAAGATTGATATTTGCCACCCAAATCTTGAATATCAACATAAATGATTTTACGGTCCCGTGGCACAGTGGTTTGTGTCATCGACATGACTTCTGTGTCACCCTGGGTTCGAATCCTGGCAGGGGCAAACATTTGTGCGATGAGTGTAGATGTTTGTCCCGGGTCTTGGATGTTTGTGTGCTGTGATTTTGTGTGTCCATGCCTCCCGCGATACAGGGAATCCTAGTGCGGGGGTCTGAGTGTGATAAAAATAAATAAATAATAAAAAATAAATATGTACCTATATACACGCAAAAAAATGTATGCCAACCATGTGGCATTTGTACTTGGTTGCCGATTTCTTGATTGAATTAATCACAACTTTATCAAATTTACCAAGCACAATATGATTACAGCAATACAAGTTCATTTGATTAAACGCTCAAACATGTTTCCTGATGATATTTACCATTTCACATTGTAACAGAAAACAAGTATTAACATTGTTCACTGAACAATTTTACATTGTTCAATCCAAACACGTTTGTTGATCGCTTCAATCACACTAGTTGGTTAGGTTAATAAAGTTTTATTTAAACTTGATCAAGTCTATAAGGTTGACATGTCGTGATAATCACGATGCAGTTGTTTATAACAAGCACTTTTCTACTTGATTATCACAACTAAGTTGCGGATAGCATCTATAAAGATCCCGTAATCAAATAAAAGTATGTGCTGCGACCAATGTACCCGTTAGGCTCGTATTTCATTAGGTTACATAGTTACGGTAATCAAAAAAAATGATTGCATCAATCACTTATTTTTTCAGCACGCACTGAAATCTGGAAATAAAAAAGTAAGACTTTGATGCGAAGTATTCGAAACCGTATTGTGTTGATAAATAGAAAAAACTTTACTTTAAAAACGTACAATTTAGCTTCCCACAGTTTTATCCGCATGGACTACGGATTTCCCCCGTAGTTTTCCCCCGTCCCCGATTTCTCAGTTATCTCACGGCAACTTTTCCAGGATAAAAAGTGATCTATTGCGGTGATTTGTCACGCTTCTCTCGACTAGGACTCTTCCATAGGGAGCTATGTCGCGGGTGTCGTGGACACACACAATCAGAGCATGCACACAGAAATCCAAGACTCGGGACAAATATCTGCACTCATCGCATAAATGTTTGCCCCTTTCGAGATTTAAACCCAGGGCCGCGGAAACCATGGCACTCACCACTTAGCGGCGCGGTGACCGTCAAATAGAACCTGAAAATACCAGTATGTTCATCCTATCCAAGGTATAACTGAGAAGTAAGTTGCTTAACCCAATTGTTAAATCAAGATCGCATGGGTAAATTCCACTGCGAGCGTTTCGACTAAGCTACGTACGACTCGCAGTTTTTGTTACTTAATTGTCTAAAAAAGCAGATCGTATATCGCACCTACCGCTAGCCAGCCCGTTATATTATCGAAAGCAAAAAACGTTTCGCCCAAGGCAACTTATGCTAGTTTCGATCGATACCTACCTACCTGCTGACTAACTTTCATACAACACTGTTAAAAACATCTCGAGGAGCCTCGATGCCCATGGGCATCGGCTCTCACCATAGGGTAGCGTGTCTACATTGCCAAGAACGTGCCTTGAAGGTTTTGATTATGGAATTTGATTTCTAATTCCATGTAAGAATGACTTAGTAGACGTTCCAACTTATCGCACGAAACGTTTTGCTTCCACATTAACAAACTGCAATCGTTAGCTGTAGGCATACAGCTAACGATTGCATTTTAGTGCCTAACTTTGAGTTTCCTCATAGCTTGTTTCCGAATCTGGGTGTCTTATAGACAATAGCCCAATATAACCTATTCAAGGTATTATTTTCGAGTTAGTCCTGGTCTCTCGTATAGCCGCATCATCACTTAATATCAGATGAGATAAAGTGATCAAACGCTTGCTAGTTCTCAATGAAAAACCTCGCATTTAAGTGTAGGTAACTTATATCTGCAGCATGGTGGTAACACACTTTCTAGTGCCCACCTGAGTAGATACCATCCTTAAGTTTCAAAATAGGTAACTACATTTTTTTTTGACAAAGTAGCAAGGCTGGTTAGAACAATTGTAAAGCTTTCGTATCAGTTTTCACTTTTAGGGACGACAATGATTTAATTTTTATTTTTTTAAATTGGGATTGGAATGGAAAAGGCTGGGAATGTATGTTGAAATAGGAGATGAAAGTTCGTTCCACTTGGTGGTTATAGACCAAGCGAGCATAACAGTGAGCGGGTCAGCTAGTTGAAAATATGACAGTTGCTTTAGATGAGTGTAGGCAGACTTTCTCACATTGTGATAAACAGCCTTCAGCATTATAACTAACTTTATCTCTAGCTGCCGATCTTATTGTGAGGTTGCATAACTCTGCAGTCTTTGAATAGGTTTGCATGATATAAGCGTTGTTAAAAGTTTAAGAACCGTGCAGCCTTCCATAGTCATGATTGTTTCGCAACCTTTGTTGGAGGAGATGTGGATACCAGACCTTGCCCTCGTTAGCGAGCTTATATGCATGTACTGTCTCTTTATCCGCTTGCATCGAGAGTACCATGTACATTGTACGCATTTTTATATGACTATTAATATTTTTTCTTCGTTCATTTATTACATCAATACATTTCGTTGGTAACGAGGATTATGAAAGTCCAAGTGTCACAGCAATTATAGCTAAAATAGCATGTGAAAGTTTGAGATCAAAAATATCATGAGCAAGTAACAAATTTAAAAATGTAGAAGTTCAAAATATGGAAGCTGGCTTCTATATTTTAAGTAAACAATAATCAATGCTACACAATTTTATAGAATCTAAATGTTGAAATGTATGCATGTATAAGATTTATATTTGGAACCTAGATATAACTCATGTTAAATGTTGTTAAAAGTATCTCCATATCAGTTTGTCGGTTACGATCTATTATTGCCTAAAAATGTTTGGGCAATTCTCTTTTAATTTTTCTTTTCCAACACTTACGTGTCCTACGTATATAAATAAAGCAAGTGTGTGTACGTACAGAGTTCTCTCTATCACCGCCAATTAAAATCTACTTCCCGTTGTGGTGGTAGATACCCTTTGGTCTTCTGCTGTCAGAAAGGGAATTTGGGCGCAAAGGGTGGAAGTGGGCGGTTGTGAGTGGAAAAAGTTTTGAAATCTATATACCTATTCTAAAGTGAACAAACAAAGTCAAGTGTACCCAGGCAACGCCGGGTTTCGCTGCTAGTGTCCAAGTAAAATCGTTTATATACTTAGGTTTATTATTTTTTACTTAGGATTGATTCCTACTAACACATTTTTGTGTGCTCGAACTGCAAAAGAAATTTATTCTGAATTAAAAACAATATGATGTAGCAGAGATAAGCTTGTATAGCGGATAAAAACGGTTATCGCGTATGGAACTATGGATGTTTATTTACTAGTATTATAATAATAGATACTATATTCATTAGTGTACAAACTACTACTTAATTGGTTTTTAAACTGGAGCTTTTGCCAGATAGCCATTACTTAAAACGTAAGTGTAATAAAGGCGGTTAAAACAAATGAACTTCAACTATAATGTTATAATTTATGTAGTAGGTAATAATAATGAGTATTTAAATAATTAAAGATAAAAGGAAACGACTTGTAAAGCATAGATTGGAATTCGTATTTATGTATATAAATTGATTATGTCTGGAGCAAGCCGTTGATTAATTCATGGTCACTAGATGTAAGCTAACGAAGGGCAAAGTCGTTGATACCTTGCTGCTGATTTATAAGGAGAGAAAATTAGAACCAGATTTTCACTTGTATTAAGTACCTACGCAACTAAGGAGGTAGAATGGCATACTTAACAAATGTAAGATGGTTGCTCCATTATGTATTGGTTACAGTACAAAAATGTAGACACGGGTTAAATTAAAAAAGGATTAGGTACTTACCTGCGCATGATAACGCGGTATTGTCGTATAGGCTGCAGCTTGTCCAAATTTTGTTGTGTTTCTTGTTTATATATAAGTATATTTATTATTATTATTTACATAGGTTTATAAACGTTAATGTTGTCCTGAGGTTCGTGAGGTCATGTCTATGGGCACCGACTGAAAATCAGTGACTGAGGCTTTTGCCTTAGTTTTATGCTGAGTCGGGGCCCATATTCATGACACTCACAACATCATTATTACTCTGTTCTTTATTGTTTTTGTATGTATTTCTTGTGTAATGTGTGTTGTGAGTGTCTTGAATAAATGTGGTTTCTTTCTTTCTTTTTTCTTTCAAATGAAACAATGAGTAAAAAACATTCGTCATAATATAACAAAAATTGGAATTTAAGACGCTACTTTCTTAAAAAACCTCTAATATTAGTTTTTGTATAATTATTTTTCAACTGAGACGAAGTTGACTTTTTCTGATAACTGGTTGAATTGTTATTTTGATATGGTTATTTATTAGATTTTTTCCTATATTTTAGTGTTATTTTATATTATTTTATAAAAGAAGAATAAATTAATACCGGAGTCTAAAATGTATATAAGCCGATTATACTACATATCTACATACATACTTGACTGTGGAACATTTTCAACATTTTATTGAAATAATAAAATATATTTTTTCCAAAGTCTGCAACATTTTTTTAGCTCGTTGCGTTTCGGTGTAATCTGTTAATACATACTAGTGCGGTATTAAAAGTGTTGTAAGAATAAATTTATTGTTTAAACTGTGTGCATACATGTAAAGATCTTATTATAAAACAATAACAATGGCGACAGTTATACCCATTCCAGAGGTACCTACAATAATAATTTTATAGTAACTTAAAAATTAAGTAATATAAGAGGTTTTAACTCAATTTTACTACTACATAAGTTGGCTCCGTATCCAAATATTCACTTACGTTATTTTATTTACTAATAAAGATGTAACCTTGGAATAATAACGCAATGTAACCTCAAACAATGTCAACAATCGTTCCAGGTGCGTGTGTTTATTGGCATCATCGGCGGCACTGCTTTCGCCATGTTCGAAGGGGCCGTGATCGCTATCGTGAGGGAACAGAAGGCCGACTATGGGCTGCAGAGAGTCTACGGCAGTTTGGGAGGCATGATCTCCTCACCCCTCTCTGGGATGTTGATTGATTACGCTAGCAGAGGCAAAGGATACACGGACTTCAGGTATGTGACGTTTATCTATGAAAATAAGAACGGCATAATTGAAGACAGTAATGGAAATTTGTGTCGTGTGTTTTTGTATAGTTTATAGATCTAACGTTTGAATACTTGATGATCAGTGACCATGCAGGCGAATATCTAATCAGGCTAGACTTAGAATGTTTACTAGCTTTTAATGAATGCTGCCTGAACACACTATGTCTTTGGTGTCAGTTTTTCAAACTTGAGAGGGGTAGCTAGCCAGACTCTTGAAAGTACCGTACGCTGTGAATTTGAAAACGGTGGTTGCCTTCAGCGGAAGCTCAAGCCGTTGGTGGGGATCGATCCAGGGCTGCGTTCAGGAGCAGCTTCGGTCAAGCCATATCTTGCTTTGACAGCGGATATGCGGCGTTCACGAGCTTACTTAGAGCATTATTTGCTCCACCCAATATTTGATCATGACCGTTCACGTAAACCTGTCAGACCAAATTATGGTCGACTAGACCATAATCTTTCTACCTCTAGAATCGATCAAATCTTGATCGGATGTCAAAAGTGACATATTCAGTGGTAACTATCACGTGATCTATGATCAGTGTAAGTGACTTCTTCTTCTTCTTCTGTGACATGCTATGGTGTAGCCGTTCGTGAGACATCGATCAAATATTGGTCGATATATTTGGCCGAAGCCACTCCTGAATGCAGCCCAGCATCCCTAAGTTAACATCGCAATATCGGTTGCTGAACTAGGGGGAGACGAAAGTCTACTGTTAGGGAGATATATAATCACACAGCTCCTTAAAGAATGTTAATCTATTATGACAGCAGACGCAAAGTATATAAGGTCGTCGTTTCCATAATGTTTTTTAGTGGTAAGCACTTAGTCCAAGTCCCAAGACATTGTTCTGATTGTGTATGCAATATGTTCGTGAGTGATAATATCTTAGCTCTTTTGCGATGTAAACATCTGTAATACTGAACAAAAAAATAATACATTAGTCATTTGAAAAGATTTTAGTTATGTGGCATTTGTTAGTGCACGTAACATACACAAACAATAGATGCTAGGTATGCGGTATTTTGTTTAAGTTGCGTTAATTATGAATAATTTACTTACAAATATTTAGCTATGTGTGGATAACTAATATTTTTTACAATAATATACTTAGTTTGTTTTTACTATGGATTGGTATAGTTTTATTATTTATCTTGTAGGCCCGCGTTTTACCTTTACGCAGTTCTGAAGATAGCATCAGGGGCCCTAATGCTTGGCATCGACCTCGAGTTCAAACAGCCAGCTCAGAACCTTCTAAAAGACGTCATCAGTGTATTCAATAATGTAGAGATCGTTGCGCTGTTCATCGCTTGCTTTATTATGGGTAAGTATTTGTTTCTACACCAATAGCAGATAATATCTTATAACACAATTACTAAGTATAGAATGGACACTCTTCCCCCCTCTCCAATCGGGGCTTCCTCACCCCGCCACCAATTCTGAGCCCACACGCGCCAGGGATGCTAGCGGACGACGCGACGGGTGGCCGGTGTTTTGTCTCGAGCCGCACTTACAATAAAATAATTCACGCACGTCAATGTTCTTGATCTGCCTACAGATGTACGTCATGTGAAATATTTGATAGATCAGAACAATAATACATTTATGTGGATAAAATAAGTTAAAAATACAAAATACTTTTATTTTCCAAAACCTAGCCTAGCCTATATTATAATATGTACCTACTTATAATTACTGTCAATTATGTTATTAAAACGTAACTTGTAACGTAACTTAAAACGTAACACGTAACGTGGTATTAAAACGTAATTACAATGTTATTACTGTCAGGTATGTTATTTGACACATAGTTTTATTTCTAGGCTCGTACACAATTAAATTTACCTTACCCTCCGAACTAGTTCGAAAACTGTGTCTCGAAAGATAGTGATGCGCTTCTTCGCGTACTTGCTACGATTAGATAAGGATGCAAGATATTTGCAACCTTGTAACTAATGCAGTATACGTAAAATTTAGAAACAATTTGATAAATGGTTATTGTATGCTATTTCCGATTTTTTATGTACAGTTTTAAGTGGTAGATTAAAGTTATCCAATTTATTACTTTAATCTGCACTAGGTATTTCACTATACACTTTCTCTTTGTACCTATAATAAGCGAGCGAAACATTAATTAAATTTTCATAGGTAATTTTTTCTAAGTAACGCAAACTCATTACCTAATGTCAATTGTAATCAATTGTACATAAATGATCTTTCGTATGTGCCCTGGTGGTACCGGCCTAGAATAGTACTCCACCATCTCTTCCCGTGGGTGCCGTAAGAGTCGGCTAAGGGATCGCTTATCTGAAGGTGGGCAGCAGCGCCTTCTGAGGATCGGAAATCATGCGCACTGCGCTCGCCAACCCGCCTGCCAAGCGTGGCGAGTATTGGCAAATTCCCCCTTATATGGGGGAGGCATTTGTTTAGCAGTGGACATCCTATGGCTGAGATGATGATGATGATCTTTCGTAAATAAAAAACCTATTTCAAAGCTGCCTCACTTGCAGGATTATACGACCACATACGCGTCGCAACCCTAGTAGCTACACGCATAGATACGCGTGTAAAAAAACCGACATCTGTGTAGTGTCTGTGTAATAAGCCGCGACCATAGTCATAGTTTATATTCTAAAAAGTAATTTTGTTTATTGCAGGTACTGCATGGGGCTACATCGAGAGCTTCTTATTCTGGTTGCTACAAGACCTAGGTGCATCGCGTTCGCTCATGGGCATTACTATCACAGTGGGTGGGGTGGCTGGTCTGCCATTGCTCGTGCTCTCTGGCCCCATTATCAGGCGGTTAGGACATGCCAACGTCTTGTTCATTGGATTTGTCTTCTACGCTATAAGACTACTCGGTAAGTAGTTATATTTTTTTAATGAGACCAACTAAATTGAGGCTAAGCCGAGCGTAGCTTAAAGTTTCTGTCCCACAGTCCATTAATTTGGGCAAACCTAATGATATTATATCTATGTAAAACATCATTTATTACTATGTTTATCTTTCATATTTATAGCAAATAAACTTAAACTTACTTACTTACTTACTTACATTGGGCAAACCATAGTGAATAAAGTGTTTTCTTAATTTGATACAGTAATCTTTTTTTCAGTTTACATAGCTACATTTAGTTATTTAGTTTACAACAACATCTTTGTAGTTTACATGCCCGCACATAACGAAAAATCATTATCACGTATCGTAATGCATTGCACCCATAACGCAAAGGCACCTAAGTAAATGTCATAAATACGCCAAGTCGCGGTAATTCTATGAATAAATCTAATTAATATTTGAATTACAATTCTTTTGAATTTTTATAACACCACTTTACACTCTTTTAAACTACAGCGTGATTCTAGGCGAATGAGGTATATATATTTGTATAAAATAATATAAAATGTGGGTTTACCCACAAGAAGTCTATCAAGATTATTCAGGATGTTTCCACAGATCACTTATAACACCTATACTAATAATAATAATGGTGACAAGAGTACTCTTTACTTTATTAGCGTTAACGGCTGGTAAAAACAGTATTAACAAATATTTTAGTGTTATCATTAATATTTAATATTACTTTTTAGTAGTGATAATATTATTATCATCTTGTTTCGTTCCAGGTTATTCTTTAATTTACAACCCGTGGCTGTGCCTGATCTTTGAAGCGCTAGAGTCGGTGACGTCATCGCTGTCGTTCACGGCTGCTGTGACGTATGCAGCGCGGTTGTCGTCCACCACAACCGACACCTCAGTCCAGGGGCTGCTTGGAGGCATCTATTATGGCGTCGGTACGTATCTTACCTACACTGTATAACTTCAAACATTTTATCTATCGTTATTTAAGCAGAAGAACGTTTACTGAACGGCTGTACACTGTCGACACCATTGGTGATTCACAAGGAACGAGCGACCTTTATTATTTCTTAAGGCAGCAGTCCTTCGGAGCCAAAAAAAATCTAACGTCTTAAACCACATCATTAATGACCATTAGTTGAGATAGTGCTCAAACGCTAGATCTATAAAGTAAATAAAGAAAACACTTATTCTATTAGGTATGTGTAAAAGTAACTATTTGCACAAATTTATGAATTGTAAATGAAAATTATAGATCCTTGTCTAGATAGTTGTCTACATATTATATGTAGACAACTATTTATATTTATTTTATAACTTTGGTAAGAAAAGCAAAAGCTCCACTTATTACTAAATAAACATTTTAGCTGAAAGTAAAGAAAATGCTAGTAATGAAAACGCTGTGGTATATAGATAAATATACAAAGCAAAGTAATTTATTATTGAATGAACGCATTTTCGACAGGCAAAGGTGCAGGAAGCTTGATAGGCGGCTACCTCATGAAATTCTTTGGCACCAGACCGACGTATCAAATCTTTTCCGGAGCCACTTTCATCACCGGCTGCATTTACTATTTATTCAACAAATTCTACCTCCACAAGAGAGCTATGAACGACGACAACGATCTTTGCAAAAAGAAACCCGCCCCAAGCGACGTGGAAAGCCACAACATCAGTAAAGACGAGAAAATCATCACAGATGGCGCTGTAGATAATGACAATAAGGTAACTTTAGACAAAGTGACGCCAGAAGCGACGCAACGGACTAAGTTAGTAGGAGACAACACAGATGGCAGCAGCGATTCAGGAGTAGATAACCCAGCTTATACTGAGAACGAACATTCTACCGGAGCTAAGAAAGACGATCCCAAAATAGCTGCTTAATTTTCTATGCATGTGTAACAATGATATTATTAAAATAGGGTGATAGTAAACGCTCTAAAATCATGTAATAAAAACTGGACTTGATTCAACTACAGACAAATGCACGCCAAGTTGTTGGTTTTACACGAGATCTTTGTGTATTTTGTGAAAACACAGGAAGGGATTATTTTTGCATGATTATAAAAATACTAGCGGCCCGCTCCGGCTTCGCACGGGTATAAAATATATAGCCTATGTCATTAATGGAAGTTATTATACATATAATATCTATTAAAAAACCGCATCAAAATCAGTTGCGTAGTTTTAAAGATTTAAGCATACATAGGGATACAGGGACAGAGAAAGCGACTTTGTTTTATACTATGTAGTGATTTAGTGAGGACCATACAACTGCCTGTCCGATAGCATCAAAAGCAAATTAGGTAAATTAATCTAATTTATGCGCTCCACGATACGAACCTAATTGCCCATCTCCCTTTTTTAATACCTAGTAATATCATTGATGTGTGATATCCTAAATGATAACTTTTACAAATTAGACTAATTAGACGAATATATTAGATGGTCTATTTAATGTGTGTTTCTTGAATTGATTTAAGGTTCAAAGTTATATGTATAAGTGATACTTTTTATGTACCTACTGACTACTGTTGGTGCATTTCAATCTCAATAATTTTCAGGTTCCGTTTATTTTTCATACACATTCGTCCTCAACTATGAAATAGAATGTGTGTATAATTAATTAAATTATTGCGAATGGAACGCACTTCATTAGCCATATGTTGTAAAATAAAAATGACGTGGGTATCTCTGTTTAATTCTATTTATACAATTACATGCCATTATGAATGGAGGGTATTATACAATAGTATAAAATAGATTATAAATATGATAAAATTATCTTATTTTATGTTTGTGAAATAAACTGAAATAATTATATAAGATGCTTTTTTATTTATATCTTACAGGCACATTAAAAGATACATAATTTTCCATATATATAAACGTATTTTCGACGCATACCCATATTTTAACTTATCAACTAAACGTTCAGAAAATGACTATGTGGTTCCTTTACCATACCATAAACGCCAAACCTCAACCAATTTTTCGAATTGGTCTATTCATTAATGATGTATTTCACTGATAATATATTTTTTTTAACAAAAAATGGAACCTACTTCGACACTCAATAGTGTGAAATAACTTGATAAAGTCGGTTCCACTTTACGGTAAATTTTTTTTCACCCTTTTCAGTGAACTTTGCTACTCAAGGGAACAAATTTTCATTGTGTGTATTCACCGATTTCTTCACCCTTAAAAAGTCGTCCAAGTAAACGTAACACTTTTCAGTTATTGGAGTGTAACTCGGACTGGAGTAGCAGTGACGTAAATCAAGATGATATTGATGAAAATGATGGAAAGATTATGAAAATAGATAATTATTTCTTTAAATTCTATAACATTTTTTTGAAATAAAGTTAATCCGAGGTTTAACCGTCGTGAATAACACTGTCTCCGTCAGTTTCCGTAATTATTACAATTATGAATCGTCGCTGATTCATGTATAATAAATAGCTCACTTTTACAAGGCAGTTTACAATATTTTTTAACGACTTAAAAAAGGTGGAGGTTCTCAATTCTAATCGTTTTTTTTTTTGATTGGGTGAACCGATTTTGATGATTATTTTATTTTATTTGAAAGCTGGTGCTTCCCGTATGGTTTCATTTCAAATTCACCAAAATCGGTGAAGGAGTTTTTGAGTTACACTATTGCCTCGTATTTATCGTATTATAAACTGCTACGAAAAGTAAATGAATTTGTCCCTTGGCTGTATATTCCGTTCGTCAGTTTCGGGAAAACTTGAATGATATGTTTGTAACAAGTGAAGCGTATAGCGTATAATATATTTAAAATATAAATATTTAACTAGTTAACTAAGCATCTGGAAACAACGCGTTATTAAGTATCTATTATGTAGTCTACTTTCTAGTTGGAATGCTTCAAATGTTTAGAACAAATATGAGACACTTTCTACAAAGCCGCGGGAGCGACATCGATATCCGCGCTAATAGTGCAAATTAGGACTGGTCGTGCTTCAGACGTTCCACATAGCGAAGTACCGCTACCAATTATCGCAACTTCTCACTAAGAACCTTCTTCATGCATACCTGAAAATATTAGGCATGTCTTTATCATTTCAAAGTCAGTTCACGAGCTGATCACTCGCATTTCGAAATTCAAATGAGTTCAAAATAAATGGCAATGGATAAGTTTCTGGTATTTAGTATTCTGATAGTGTGTGTTTGTAAATATGAAACGAACTCTTTGAATTTGCCGGGTCCGCGAGTGTATGTAGTGACGCCGTCACCGAGCTCTCCAAATAGAGCTGATGTCGAAGGCCGTGCTGCTCCATTTTACTATCACAATTGGATGAGGAGGATGGATCCCGTGCAAAATGTAACAACGACTACGACACCCAAAACTATAAGCCCAGATTTAATATTCGCCGAATTCGAATCCGGCAACAAAATGAAATCTATTCGAAAACTGTTGGAACGAGAAAAGGTGCAACCTGTCAAAATAAATACTGCCACTTTAAGACCAATCTATGTCCCCGAACCTGATCAGCCTGAGGATGTATCTGAAGATATGAAGTACCTATCGCCAACGCCGACTGTTAAGACTGAGGCCGTCGAGACGAAGCCCGTGGATATGACCGATTACTTCGCTCTGTACAATAACTTATACAATACTAACAGTGAAGACATTGTGCCTGTGTCTTCAACAACACCATCTTCCACGACCAGCACGGTGAGCAGTACCACCACTACTAGTTCCAGCTCCCACGTAGAGAACATATGGCACATTATCGACAGTCAGAAGCATGAACAGTATCCTGGACAATGGGAAGAAGAAACGATTTCAAGTGAAAATGAAAAAGATACATTTAATGCCCATACGCAAGCTGATGATAACAGAAATCCTGAAGACCAGGGGCACGAGGAGATTGATGAAAACTTTGCTTTACCAGGGTTAGTATTTCAATCACCTATTTATGTAATACAAATATGTTGGTTTTATGCATGAAATATGTGACAGTAATTTATGAACATCAGAGCTTGCTATCCTCGCCAGCGGAGTAGCTTTTTGATTTTTAAACGAAACCTACCTACATTAACGAAATCCATGAAAACTTCATAGAATTATGTATGCAGTAGAATATTAAATAATAGTATTGCATTCTGACAAGCATTTTTACAATAGGGCTCAGGGTACATATAAAATTTAATTTATATGAGCTTATATTGTAACTTTTATCCACAGATTTGCAACAAATCCTGGAAACGGAGCGGAGAATGAGTCGCGTGCAATTCGTACAGAACCGTATATGCGGTTCCCATACGTTAACCTGAAGCCATTCAAGATAAAAACTGCACAAATCCCTGTACTTAATTCGATTTCAAATAGTAAAAAAGGCAATAATATGTTTACAAGCTTAGACAACTTCCAAGACGTTAAAAATCCTGTGAGAGGGGAAGCACAAGACGTGGTCTCAATGCGGCAGCCAATAGACCGATACAACCCAGCGCAGCCTTATTTACCGGATTACGGAATCAAGTCAAAACAGTCAGGTTCGAGTAGACCACCTTCTAAAACTGTATCTAATTTGGTTCCTCCACCGCCTCCGCCGTCACCGCAGATAAACGATGGCAACTTCCCTGCTCCCTCAAGTTACGAGTCGTTTCCTCCTTACGCACCAAGTGCTCCTACTGCCATCTCGCCGCCTCCTCCACCTCCCGCTCCTTCAGCAGCAAAGCCTGTGATCTCATACCAACCTCCTGTAGACATGTCAGACGACGCAGGCCCCGGCGATTCGCCCAGCGACATCGACAGTCCGCCTATGGACCTAGGATATCGGTATAAGCCTCCCTCGCCACCTATTCAGGCCTTTCTTCCCACTCTCCCGCCATTAATGAAACCTTCCGGTGGATATTCCTATGACAAGCCCTCGATGCCCAAACCTTTTAGTGGATATTCTTATGACAAACCTCCAATGAGTGACGATTCAGCACCTGATGACGATAAGCTCAATTTCCAAGGATATCAATACAGCAAGCCGGATGAACCGTCAGCGCCGCAGGATCATCCTCCGGCTAGTTATGGCCAAGATACACCTTCGTATGGGCATGATTATCCTCAGCTCATATTTGATAAGCCCCATGGAGGCATGAAAGGCGGTGATGACATGAAAGACTTAGGCATGGTTCCTCCGCCGCCGCCCGCAGACATGGACCATGGACCGCCGGCAGATGACCATGGGTTTCCTCAAGATTTTCCTGGAGATTTAAAATTTCACCATGACTTTGATGATCACGATCATGATTACCATCACTATCATCATCATCACCCTACTACTACGACTACTGAAACACCTCGTGTCAACAGATTCAGTTACTACTATTTGGGGAAAAAGTTATATTATTTGCCTCTGTACTTCAGTGTTTACTTTATTGTGTATGTCGGAGCGCTTATCATCAAGGCAGTCTTACGACACAAGATCGTGTATCCCAACAGTTGGAGGCCAAACGACCAGACTGCGTCTTTCTTCTCAAAGCGATCTGTTGACTCATGGGATTTCTCCAACGAAAACCTTCACGAAATTACAGGAAAAGTAACCCATGCGATCGCAGTCGCCGGACAAAAATACTTTGAACAAAAAAAGAAAAAATAACCGTGTCTCTATTTCAATAATCACATGAAATTGAAATGCAGTGGTGCCGTAAGAGTAGTGTATATACGTATTATATATAACTAGTATTAATAATATGAGTTAATTAATTTGTTGTGAACTGGACACGTTTAAACAAGGGTTTATACTAAATTACTGTCTTGTTTATGTTTGAATGTCGTTCATTTTTACAACGTTCATTTGTACCTAATGAAGTAAACGATTTGCTCAATTTCGTATTTCTTATGTTTTATTATTTCACCCTGTTACGATCACCAACTATTTCAGCTTAAGACATTATATGTATAATGTCTCATTAATTAAGGTACTGTGTATAGCATTATCAGCCCAGTGCATTCTCCACTCTTGGGTGCCCATTGGTTCCCACAAGAGCCTTCCTGATTGAGATGATGAGTGTTGTCCTAACTCAAATGCTTATGGAGTTCTGGGTGCCAATTATCTTATTTATTAAGACAAGCAATCCATAAACAATGCAATAGCGATTCAAATGTTATCGTAATAAAGCTTGGTATTCGATTAAAATAACAATTGCATCTTGATTGCATTGTAGGTAATTGTATTGTGGTAGGAATAAAATCTGTGTAGCCATTCTAATTTATGCTCCAAATACAATAGCAAAACTAGCAAAAATGACATTTCATTGACAATCTATGAGCAATGTGCTAGTAGAATTGATACCCTGGTTAGAAAATAAACTGATATCCAATATTATGTTGGGATTTTCAAACAGCCCAAGTGCCTCTGACATGACTTAATGCTTGTCATCCTAAGACCTTGACTGCTGGTTTAGCGTGCCTTCGAAAGCACAAAAGCGCTCAGTTCAAAGTACCACTAGCATTGACCCATCCAAGGTATGACCGTGACATACGTTGCTTAACCTGATTGATAAAATAGATGGGTAAAGTCTGCTACAAGCATTTCCATGACAAACATAGATTAAAAGATAATACACATGTTTGTTCAAAACTAAACACATTAAGGATCACAGGTCTAAAATAAAATATTTTATTTATTTATTATTACTGTTATTGTCCGGTTTGGTCCATGATCAGACAAAAATACTGGCGGGTCTTATCATCAAGATAACGACAGTAACCAGCACAATTATAGTTTACGACTTATATACCATATTCATATCGTAACTTATAATTGATGAACGGTGACTACCGTTTGTGAAGAATATGAAGCTTTCATTCTACAAGAAAGTTATGATCTTTCTATTTTACTTTCGCTTTAATGTTTTGACTATAAGCGTGATATTAAAAAATATTAAAACCCATTACCATCTTTTTTGTGCAGATGGTGTACTTACTACAATGGTTCATCGGTTAATAATAAATCCAAAATTAAGTCCTCCTGAAAAATAAATTCGACAGCCATGGCCTTTACCAACCTACCATTTATTCAGCCATGCGTCACGCGTCATATTATGATTAATCGCGCGCCGCTACACTTCAGCAATAGCAATCGCGTCGCGCCTTGACGTCGTCGTATAATAATAAAATTATAATACCCAATACGCTAAACACTTTAACTGGGGCGTCCAAAGTTTCCAGTGTTGCCATGCACGCTACACTCTCATCCGCATATCTGTACAAAGGTGCAGCCACTATACGGGGCCATTGAAGAGATTTCAAACAGGTAGACTGAGACAACTAGACCATTTATATACTGGGTGTTAATTGGACAAACGTTATCTCTTTCATACAGGAAATAAATATATCTAATGGGGTGATTAAAAAAAAATCTTTTTCCTTTATTGGGGCCATCGTCAAGGCCATCTTATGAAGACAAAAACAGCACACCACACCCTTTCTTTATGAAAGTAAATATGGTCGCTAAAGAAACGAATAATCAAATTATTTTTTATTCTTTAGTGATAGCATATGTCTTTGCATAGCATTTGTTCACTATCTCACTTCACATTAAGTGACGATGTGGTGGGAGATGATGATGTTAGACCTAGAATCTTAGCTTTTAAGGGCTGCCGCCTGAACACACTATGAGCGGTTTTTAAACCGGTGGGTGGTATCTAGCCAGGGAGGTACTTGAAAGTACCCTACTACCCTATTAAGAGAACAATGTCCTAAGAGAACAGAACCTTTACTGGAAGCTCAAGCCGTCGGTGGGAATAGAACCATTATCCGCCAGTTTAACAGCCGGCCAAGGCTCCTACCGCTTAGCTATCATCGCTTCATTAGCTGCCGTATAGATGTTGCTTGCTTATAAATAACTGCAACGTTGATTCATTGGGCTACTTGAATGGCAGCCATGGGCGCCGGCAGCAGGGTGCAAGGATGGTCAGGAAAGAAAGTACAAAGGAAATTATTTTTATCATTAAGTTGTTTGAATAAAAACTAAAGGCGTCTAGGTTGCTGGTCAAATTTGTTTATCATCTTGTCAATAATTTCAGTATCCTCGCGCCCGTCGTCGCGTCGCCCAAACGAATGGTATAGGGAAATCGTACAATAATCAAAAAGGTACATGTTGATAAGACATTTTTGACATGTGTCAAAAATGTTAAGTATAATGCAGGTTAGGTGAAAGTAATCCTGACGGCGCCCATGGTGGCAGCTCATTTAGAACCCTTGCAGTACTGTCTGTTGATCAATTATAATTTTAAGGATAGGGTTATAATTTTAATACATAGGGTTATAATTATAATATATATTATTTTGAACTGTTAACTTTTTGTAATTGTATATTTTAGTTGTATTATACAAGATACGTTTCTTGTATAATAATGATTAGTAA
Organism: Apeira syringaria; assembly: GCA_934044485.1. Lineage (NCBI taxonomy): Eukaryota > Metazoa > Arthropoda > Insecta > Lepidoptera > Geometridae > Apeira > Apeira syringaria. Next base: position 8,272,633 of record OW203659.1, read on the forward strand.
TTTTAAAGAAAAGGTAATAAAATATAAGTATTTTTATTACAAGCTTCTATTTGAAAATTTTATGAATGATAACATCCACAAATACAAATTTTCTCTTAATCTCATAATCTAACTAATGTAACCAATCGTATATAGTATTCTTTAAATTGTATGATAACATATTTTATACAGGTGTTTTAGAGTCCAGTCTGTTATACGAGATAGGTGCCATATGATAATAGTGTCTCCGCGCCTAGTCACACTTGTACCTCTGGACATTTCACTATTCGTTTTGTGAATCTTTCTTTTGTACTTAATAGGTATATGGGAGACCTTTTCTTCCTGAATGGGTTCGAAGCGACCGTTAATCATATATCTCATTAAAGTAATGGCGGCTTTTCTTTTAAAAACTATAAATGGCTACCTACCTTTGCTCGTAATTATGTGTAAATCCGTGGCTTTCACTGTTACACTCTGTGCAGTGTGCCATATGCTTTCCAAATTAAATTTACATGTCACTAGAGACGTCGCGCACGATTTGTTTGCACAAGTCATATTTCAGTGCTACCCATGCGATGTTAACTGGGGCGATACTTTGAAAACCAGTCAGTCTTATTTGCACCATCGAACCATGAACATCGATTTTCAAAAATACTAAACGTGACGAACTTTTTTTAACAAAAATTGCAATAAACTGGTTTTAAGTAGCCAGAGATTCAGTTTGGGTATTTAAAAGTTCTATTGGGATGGTGTCAAAGGGTGTGATATTGCTGTCATGTCACGGGCTAGTGTGGGTGGGCGCGCTTGCGCTAGCGCTGTGGGCGGGCGGTGCGAGGGCGGCAGTGCACTACGACACAGCTACGCCGTATGCGCCGCCTTATAACAAATACAAATATATTCCAGTTCAGTAAGTACTCATGCTCTTAAATTATCGTTCTCGTAGATTGTTTGCTTTTCAAGTCTGTAAAATATGTGTTTGCAATATATGTTTGTTTTCAAGGAAAAATGTCCGTAAAAGTATAACAATATAAAAATGGATCAAATTATCTTCCTTTAATAGTCAGCCATTTAAATTTGGGTTTGTTAATAAGGTACATATAGAATATTTGTTTTAAAGATAATTCTTTTATTTTACATTCTTTTACCTTTAATACAAAAAATATTCTGGGTGTGTATATGTATATAAGTATATACATATATCAGTCATCAGGTTTCATAGTACAGGCTCTGCCTAGTTTGGGACCTGAAGACCTTGTGTGAATGTTAATAAATAATAAATAAATACGGTACTCGAATGCTGAATCGAAAGACGCTCAATAAAATGGTTATTTATTTTTTCCTAATTAAAGACGTAAAATTGCCTAAGGGGGGCGGGGGTGCATAACACTTGACCTAATTAATAGTATAATGATAGCCACTAACGTGATAACATTCGCGTTATCATCACGAGGTTTTAAGATTATGATGACAGCTTCTTGAGCTATAAAATAAGCAATATATCAGTACCCTAAGACAAAATTGTTAAACTGAGTGTGTAATAATCATCTAATGGATTGTTTAGCGGTAGTTACGATGGGTACGAATCAGTTGATCCGGCTCGAACACCCATGGAGGAAACGGACTCGGAGGAACCCACGGGGGTCCCGGTATCGCAGTTCATCCTGTCAGCTTTGAAGACTGTGTTAGAGGTTGTCAGAAATATGAACAAGCAGAGGTCTGCAGCACATTTACCTGTAACTGACGCAACAGCTGCTGTAACGGTGAGTACTTACTTGTTTACTCAGTTTTTGGGCGGTTGGTGGTTTAGGAACGAAAATTGTTTGGCGATCGTCTTCGCTCTATGATCACTGATTTTGATTGAAAACAAACCCGGTTGTGCAAGCATTTCTGTGATGGGCATAGAAGTTTGTTCGCGGGTCGTGGATGTTTGTGTATTATGATTGTGTGAATTTGTGTGTGACTGTTACACAGATTATATTGGTGACGTAGAGGCAATCACTAACCTAATCTATTAAGCGTCGTCAGCGATATATTTTTCTTTTTACTATTAACAAATACCGTTATTGACAAATTAATTGTTTTGTTTTTCAGTGTCTTAATTGCTTTAAAAACCCTCTAGTTATCCGTACTAGTTTATCAAGCGCAGTGCAAGAATTCTGTCCTTTTGTATGGTTTGTGTAAAATATGTATAAAACATAGGAAAATGTTTCTTTATGTGAGAAGTCATATTTTTCAGACTACTTGGTAAGGCCACACTACAGAATGTATGTGACACAAAAGAGCCATGTTTTTGGTCGTTGCTTATATTTTTCTATAATTTAATGAGCAGTATTGTAACATTTCATACATACATACATTTTTCACTTTCACTTACATGTGTAGAGGCTACCCCTAAAACTCATAATAAAATTCCTATCTCAGTTGACGATAGGTAATCCAAGGAACTGTCCACTGCGATAGGCTGGTAAAACTAGAAACTATCATATTTCAACAATTAAAAAGAAAATGATGTGAAATTACTAATTTCGTCTGTATGTAATAAAACAATTAACTTATCAGCCAAAATTAAGACTATATAATATAATAGAAATGTAAGCTGGAAAATTTGATCTCAAATTTAGCAACATTTGGTAGATTGTGCAACTGTTATTATCGTTACTGTAGTATTGTGATTTGGGGTCGAAAAGTTCTCGAATGGAGACCACGGACTGGCAAGCGCAGCATAAGACGGCCACCGATCAGGTGGACAGACGACCTGACTAAGATCGCAGACAAGGGCTGGATGCGGGCCGCTTCCAACCGGTTCTTGTGGAAATCAATGGGGGAGGCCTATGTTCAGCAGTGGACGTCCTATGGCCATGATGATGATGATGATGATGATGATGAATATTGTGATATTATGATGATATTATGACATTTTGATTATTAGCTTTTTGCTCTGTGTCAGGGACACAGAGCAAAAAGTAATAAAAAATACTATAATATACTACGTACTAACCAATCATATAAACCATATTTTGACTAACTCACACGTAGTCGTCACAAAACCTCACAATTTTTAAATAAGAAAACTGTGAGTGACTCTTTGCCTCGTGTATCATAAATAACAAAATAAACAACACAGCCCTGATATAAAATAGCAACTTTTTTAGGTGAAATAAGTGTAACAAATTTCATAGAAAACCGAAGTAAGTAGTCCATAATACGGTACCAGCTGAAGTAGGTGACCTGGTGTCACTTGCTAACGACAATAATTACTTAGCACCCTTATATGTCCAGCCCGCCTGTTTGCGGCCTGGTGTGAATAGGCTAACACGTCTAATGAGCTTAGTTCCCGACTGCTAAGTAAACTTTTCCCATAACGATATATTTATCCGATTATACCATACAGTACTCAGTAATTCAATGTTATTTAAAATGATATTATTCCATAACAAAGTATTTAAATATCATCCCTCTATCCCTTACTATAGCAGTCATTTTAGAAAAAAGGGTAAGGTCAATTTAGTAGATTCACAGGAGTGCTCCTGATGTAAACGGAAAAAAAATTATTTCTTTTTCTTATACTTCGCCAACAATATTGAGTGTAAAGTCGGTTCCATATATGTAAAAAAATTGTTTGTTAATAATTTTGGAAAATCGAAATGTGATGTATTTTAATGCTTTCAGCCAAGAAGAACAACGAGAACGAATAGCACCGTGGGAGTCACTGGCCGATCGATGGATGAGCTGAACACCACGGCAGTGGTCAGTGGACGTGGTTTCGAGGACTACTATGATGAGCATCACGATCATGAAACTACCACAGCTAAGCCTATGAAACAAGGAAGGTACACAGACCCTTGGGCTGGGTACTACGACTGGATTATCAACGAAGGCTCTTTCAAGTTCTGGAGCGTATTCCAGGTTAGTATAGCAACAACTGACTAGGTACATATTGCTATAACGATCGTTGGAATCCAATGACTACTCTCTATAGTTATGACTTTAGTGTAAGTGACAAGAAATTATACTACATATTATTGAAATAATACTAAATAAAATTTTAAACAATAAGTAACTCCCGACACATACACGTACTTCAAGTAACAATAAGAACGGTTGACCTTGAAACATCTGAACAGATCCTTATAAATTGTAGCTGAGAACAAGCTCAGATACGTTAGCTTTAAAAAAAACCTAATAAGTCATTTCATTTATTCATTCGTTCATTTCTTTAGGAGCTGCGATGCCACATACACGCACACAGACACACAAAACGACTCCCCGTTTTTTATTTATTTATTTACATACAGTTTCACAGCTTATGAATAGTTTTTAAATAGCTAGTCAACTGATAACTTTTTGAGTCAGGGATTAAAAAATACAGGAAGTTTTGTCTTTATTGGCCTTCACATGTATGAGAGACCTACAGGCCTCATATTGATTTTGTACGTTACACTTCTGAGATTTCCGAATTATCTGTCAGTCTTGACTCCTGGCTGATTATTGTAAACATGTGACCACAATTTTTCTATTCCAAGTAATAAAAAGTTTAATCAAATAAATTTACTAAATGTCTGTATAGCATCATAACGTATACATACTTACATATGTTAGTTATTAGAATCTACGATTATATTGTAGATGTGTAAGGTAAGGTGTAACGTAAGGTGTATTGTGTAAGGTTGACAAAGCAATTTTCAAATTTCCGAATGTATTTGAGACAAACATAATGAAAACAAACATTATTCTTTGTTAATTCATAAAAATGGATTCGACCTCAGACGCACCGTAGCGCATCGTACCGAAAAAATATTAGTAATTGTTTCATATGAAAAAAGATGATTCATTTGTCGTTTATGTATTGAGTTAGTGTTTAGAAAAACGACGAGGTGAGGCCGTTTGCTTTGTACACATGCTGAAAAGCGGCAGTCCACAAGTTCCTGTGTGTCATTAAACTAAGCTCACTAAGTTCCGTAAATTCGAGCACATACCTAATTCTTAACGAATACTTGATCGCCTCCAAAAATAATCAAATGTATTAACTAACGGAAGGATGGTACGGTCATTGACCAAACAGCGTTTTCTTCTAGAGATCATACCTCGACGTTTCGACCAAGTTGCATTGGTCGTGGTCACGAGAAGACAGTCAGTCAGGTCAGTCTTCTCGTGACCACGACCAATGCAACTTGGTCAAAACGTCGAGGTAAATATATTACTAAATGTTTTTCTCGCCATTAAGCCCCGTTTGATTTAATAACAATGTGTTCGAATCGCGAAAGTCTAAAAATTATCATCATCATCTTAGCCATAGGACGTCCACGGCTGGACATAGGCATCCCCCATTGATTTCCACAAGGACCGGTTGGAAAATTTCTTCTAGACAGTCTGAGTCTAATTAAAAAAAATATCGACGATTCCTGATTGTTACAATTCATATTTTGTACAGCGCCTAGTGCCAAGTAAATAAGCGATATTTTAGGTTTGCATATTGTGAACAAAACAACGTCCAATATTGCGATAAGAATTATCAATATTTATATTATAAATTGCATTTAAACACTATATTCCAAACATGTGACAAACATTAAAATTGAATTAAATTTGAACTTGCAATGCCAAATCATGCATATGCAATAGATCCATAGGTAAGGATAACATTACCAATTGTTTATGTCTTCTCTCTTACCTACTTAAGGGCTTAACAGGTGTCAATGACATTACAAAGCCTCGCGGACGTTTCCAGGTAGAGAGGGCGGGAGACAAATAATAGATGCGTGTTAGTTTAAAATATCACAAACATGTACTTTACAGATGTATGGGTTTAAACATAACCAGCGGCTCAGAAGGCAGAGTGCTACCAACTGCGCCAACCGAGCAGTCAAATATGGTCGCTTGACAAAATATTTTCCCTAATGAATTAGCAAATGAAATCAAATTTTGTTGAATCATAATTAACCTTCATGAACTGTTCTCATAAGTGCTTTTTAAAAGTTTATTAGACATTTAGAACTTTCAAGATAATAAGCTGAAAAGGCTCTAAATTGTCTAATTAGCTCATGATCAAACTTTAAATAAATAATTGTGCTAACGCATTGTAAATGGCGGAATTTTATATACATTAGTTTATTTAGAAAACTAAGAGCATTAACAATAGGCCAGTGTATAAAAAAAACGTAAGGCCAATAACTGGTTCTTCATCATCTCAGCCATAAGACGTCCACAGCTGGACATAGGAATGGGACAATGGGAGACCCATTGATTTCCATAAGGACCGTTTGGAAGCGGCCCGCGTCTAACCCTTGCGTGTGATCTTAGTCAGGCCGTCTGTCCTCTTGGTTGGTGGATAGACCAGGTAGACAGACTAAAATAAGCATAAAAGAAATAAAAAATCTAATAGCCTTCGTAAGGTTCGCAACAGGCAGCTTTTTGGATGAAGAGGTCCTCTTTGGTGGAGTATTGTAAAAGAGCCTATGTTAATGTTGATCAGTAATTCCACAACATTGACATAGTTACAATGCAGCGTAATGGCCGCTCTGTCAGGCATGGGTAACGCCCCCTGACATAATTCAAGAACGCGTTGCATCGACCTTGTGAATGCGATAATGGTCTTCCATTTCCTTGATTCATCTTTTTGTTTGGGATTGGCAATAATATGTCTGTCTGCCAGTACTGTGACAGCGATATTGTATCAATTGTAACCATCGATTCTTTTCTTTGAGAAAACATGAACGATGTGAGAAAAACTGTAGAATCCTTCTTTTTAATCTTCGGGTGTAAACCGGTAATTAAAATTAAATTGAGTTAACAAACCCAGACACAAAAATAAAAAATATAACTTTTTTTTTTCGGCCATAACACGTCCACTGTTAAACATATGCCTCCCCCATTTCGGGGGGGGGGGGGGGGTTGCCAATACTCGCCACGCTTGGCAGACGGGTTGGCGAGCGCAATATATTTTGTGACCCTCAGAAGGCACTGCTTCCCACCTTCTGAATATAAAATATAACGTAAAAAACCTAAAACAAGAGCTTTATGGCTTATTGCATATACATCCCGCTAGCGGGATGTTTCGTTCAAATTTTTGAAAAAAAAGTGGCAATAAAGGCGAGGCAAAAGGACGGTATTCTGTAGTCGTGGATTGAAATCACACAAGAAGCCAATTTTGTTCCTTCAAAAATTTTTAAGCCTAACCCAAGTAAAAAGCCTATAATATATGGCGCCCAGCTCGGATTTGAAACTTATTATAGTATATAGTACTCTACTAGTCAAGCCCTTTCACTTGATACCCATATTGAGGAAGTTGTGAAAAAATTTGTAATCCGTCATTTTGTGGCGGTGGCCATCTTCGACAGATTTTCACCAACTATAGCTAAGAAAACTCCCGACTAATGCACCTTTCTAAAATTCAAATCCATTTCGGCTCCTCCGTTAAGGAGCTACGACGATGCCACAGAAAGACACATACACACACACACACACACACACACACACACACACACACACACACACGCGCGCGCGCGCACACACACACACACACACACACACACACACTCACACACGCACAGACAGGTCACGCTCAAACGGCTACCTACACCGATTTCGATGAAATTTGGTATGGTTAGTTTAAACCCTGGATACCCTTTTATACTGTATAGTTCTCGTGGGATAATTGAGGTAGCGGGAAAAACGTAATCCACGAGGGTGAATTACGGTTTTCCGCGGGGCGCTACTAGTTGTCTATAAACGAATCCCTATTTCCCATGGTCACACCATAAATTGAGAATCATTTTACTGATATAATTCATTTTTTAAAACTTTCCTTAAACTTTGTAGAAGTATGTTTGTACGGAAAGAAAAAATAAGAATATTTCAGTAAACTTGTACGGTAACTAAAATACCCTCGCGGGTGAAACCGCGGGGCGCAGCTATTATTTATTAACAATGATAAGAAAGGCTTTATTTCATGTTTATAATAACAAACGAACTTAATGCTTAAAAATTAATCAATCTTTTTATTACTAGCTGCACCTCGCGGATTCACCCGCGTCGTGTAAAAAAACGGTGGTGATGATGATGATGAAAATAGCCGATGTAATATTCATTCCATACTAAATTTCATCCAAATTGGTCAAGCAGTTTCTGCGTGAAACCGTAACAAACAAAGAAACTCATATTAACGTTAATAATATTAGCAAGAATTTCAGTCTCTTGGATTTGTACTCTGGATTTAGCAGTAACCGAGACCATGTTGCAAAGTAGAATACTTTTTAGTGTCGGCCGTCTCATGCAGGGCGCACAGACGTACGAAGTGCCTGATAGAATATCTTGGCAACCAGCATTCGTACGCATGCTCTAAAGAAGAATGAATCGCACACAAAGAGCATTTAGCAGTTTTAATTTTCATAGCTGCAATCTTCAATTCTACATCTTTAGTAATCTTTGAGCATGATCAATTTAACACGTTTTTATGACAAATATTACAATACCTTATCAGATAAGTTATTGTTGCATAAATAAGTGGTTAATGACATGCGTATGACAGCTAGACTGCTGAAGCGTGATTATTCATGGCCATTTTTTAAGTGCTTCTATAATATCATAACTCCGCATTTTTTGTAGGACCATCGGTTGATATTATACTTGTGTTAAATAATCAATCAAAGCAATATAACTAAAAATGAGTTAAAGAAATTTATCAAAATATTGTTGCCATAATGCCTTCATGGACAAAATATATCGGTAATAAACTTTACTGATTTATTTATGTACACTATAGTTATTATTTTTAATATTAAGCGACTAATTCTTGTAAATATATTATATATGTGACCTAGGAAACGCCTTTAAATATTTGTTTGAATGAATGGATTTCGATAAATTTCTTTATATAAAATGGCCTCTATTACAAGCGCCTTTTAAGCAGATCCGTTTTGGTGGTTATCTCTCCAATACTAGCTACGCATGGCAGGCGGGTTTGCAAGCGCAGTATGATTTGAGACCCTTAGAAGGCGCTGCTGCCCACCTTCTGGTATGTGATCCCTTAGCTGACTCTTACGGCACCCACGGGAAGAGATGGGGGATTACTATTCTACTATTCTAGGCCGGTACTACCACGGCCTAGAATAGTAACAGTAATATGATTAAGTACATACTTAATATATATCGATTATAATGAATAATAAATTATAATATCCCTAATTAATATCTGTCCTCATAACCAGACATTCAGAGATTTTTGCCTTTCCGTAAGATTTGTTTTAATCCGAGGCTCATTTTGTTTTAAATCAACGGAAAGACTTGAATCGATTCATTAATATTTAACAAACAATAGAAGACTTATGATTTCTTCTTTTTCTTCTCAGCAATTGGACGTCCACTGCTGGACATAATTATGCTTAAAATTGAAATTTGATTTAACTTTCGCAAATTAGTTGAGTCATTGTTAGGTAGGTATAAATAGATATTAGATCTGGGGTGACTTTGTGACTTTTCATGTATTTTTTTATAAAAAATGTCCGCTTTTGGCGGCTCCCGCCTGAACACTAAAAAAAACTTCTTATTTACTAACTCGCTGAACCCCGCGGTTCCACTCGCATAACTATGGTTTTCCCGCTACCTCAATTATCCCACGGAAGTTATACTGTTCCGGTATAAAACGTAATAACCTATATGTTATTCCAAGGTATAAGCTATCGTCATTCCAAATTTCATGCAAATCCGTTGAGCCGTTTCAGCGTGAAGGAGCAACAAACATACAAACTACACCCGACAAAATTTCGCCTTTATAATATTAGTGTGATTAGCTTGATGGTGCTGTCAATTTGAATAAAGTTAAGAGTTAGGTAGATTGAGTACTGTGTGAGTTAAGGCAAATGGGTTCACCAACCGGCCTACTCTAAGCGTAAATATTGCAACAAGTGAGATAAAGATCATAATCTCGCGCTGCAAGGTGGCTTTTAAGCTTGGCACCTCGACCTGAAGATCTAGATTGTGTACATCATTATTAAACTACTTTGACGAGTTAACTGTCACAGTGTTTGTTATAGTACTCCGCCTAAACAGCTAGCATGATTTTTATGATTTTTTTAGTAAATACTTAATAGATCTGAGAAGGCGTAAAGTTATTTTAAACACCTTTACCTCCACCTTGAATTTTTTTTTTGCGATTTTGTTCACTCAAGTGAGTTTCTGAAGTAGGCCTCAAAAAGAGGTTACGAAGTATAATTGAAATATCTATGAATAATGTCCGTCTAGTTTTAATGAACGTAAGGGCCCTTAGAAACATTTTAACATTATCTAATCGTATTTGACCAAAATAATAAGCACACCATCACATCACAGTAATATTAAAAGGCGAAAGTTTGTCTATGCCGTTTGTCGTTTGTATATTTATTAACCCTTTAGGCTGACGTAGCTGAATGGATTTGCATGAAATTTGTAATGAAGATAACCTCGTGGAAAAAAGGATGGTTTTCGTGGGGTAGTGAAGGTAATGAGAAAGCCGTAGTCCACGCGGGTGAAACCGTGGGGCGCCGCTAGTTATATTATGTAGGTGGAGGGACCAATAGTAAAACAATAGCTTCATTCAATTAACTTTAGTAACATAACGGAACAAAAAAGAATATAAAATCAAATGTGAATAAATACTGTTATGTATTTGCGGGTAGACTTCTAAGAACTCATAATGGCGTGTATCTTTTAAATACATTTTTGTACATGGGGTAGAGAATAGAGTACAAGGTGGATTATACTGTCACAAATGGTATCAGCAATATAGGCCTTAGACTTCGGCCAATTATACAACTCTATGAAAAACAACGTATATGAAAAAATAATTGGGGATTTTCATGTAATCGTTGTGTTTATTTATTACATTTTCTTCGAACCTATCATATTTATACAGGGACATTTATGATAATTAAGTTATACAGCTGAAATACAATAAGGCATGTAGTAATATTTGACCAAAGTACTAGGCCACCATATCCGCTGAAGGCGTTATTTGAATAGTTACGAAACAAAAAACGGTGTTACATCAGTGTATTGTCGTGACAGAGAAAAGTGTGCGACCGGAACGTTAGGTAAATCAGCAAACGAATCTATATTGATAAAAGGTCACATTTTACGGGTGAAATAATAGTTGTAAAGTCGCAACGTACAACACGACACACGATCTTCTTTTCTTTTCTCTTTCACGATGTACATGAGTCGGCTAAGAGATCACGTACCAGAAAGTGGGCAGCAGCGCCATCTGCGGACATAATTAACAAACTGCACACGCCGAACCGCCTGCAAAGCGTGGCGAGTACTGGCATACCCCCTAATAGAAGACATAGTGATGCCTATATCCAGGAGTAGATAATCAACGGCTATGATGATGTATGATTAAAAGTTGCTAATAACTGTAATCTTTTTGTTTTCAGCTCTTCACAGCCGCACTACTCCTGTACGCGTGTTTATCGGCCATCTACTACGCAAAGTTTAACCCAATTCTTCCTGACTACAGTTTGGAGTACGACGATTATTTCCTTGAAAGAACGGTTGGTCGACAAGCTAGGAGTTTAGAACCCTCAGAGATGCCTTCTGGGTATAGCTGGATTAACCCCAGGACTTTCCAGTTCATACTAGATGCTATATCTCAACATTATGAGGAACAGTCTTAATTGTAAGTAATGTCTTATAAGTTTGGGGCGTAGCCAGATTCTTAATGGGGTACTATAGCTGACCTGACAAATATTGTTCTGCCATATAAATTACGGAAATGTCTAAATAATACGACAGTTCATTTTAATGATGTCACGTCAATGATCGACATTTAAATTATTGGGATATTTGTTTATAAAAAATAATATAATCGAGATAAAAAGATGGGGGGGGGGGGAGAATAGAAGGGTAAATAATACTTTACGAGCTATTCTCAGACCTACCTATAATACACAAAAAATCTCATAAACACCAGACAAGCCGTATCGAAGGATTACGATAATAAACACCGTGACACGATATTTTTATATATTACATACTCATATTAAAAAAAAAATTGAATACGCTCGCTAGCAGGACTGCCTTACCCTATCTTAATTGATCATAACAAGGTCTAGCAGTAAGTAGACTTCACCTGTGCATGGAAAAACTCAGGTTTGGAGGCTTAGATTAACTTTCTGGACAGGTTGTGTTCTAAACAAGACCTGTTAAGCGATGTCGGAAGAATTCTGATAGAAGAACACTTGGCACTTGAGTTAGCCTATCCGTCAAAGCAACAAGACGGTATTTGCAGTTGTGGGTTCAAGTGGTGTGCACCAGCAGCCGATTTTTTTGCCTCAAACATCTGTACGTATTACGATATAGTCCATATTTTTTAAAAGATAAGACAAATTTCGTATTGTCATTGCCAATGTCAGATCTTATTTTTTAAAGATATCAATTCTGGCTACGCCCACGTATTTAGTACTAGGTAACGATGTCTATGATTAGTTAATCTTGTACATAAATATATATCTGATTAACTCCTTGATTCGAGAACAAAATGGATCGTTTCGGTTCAATATATTTCACACATTTTATGTTTTGAGATTTAATTCGAACATTTTGTGTTATATACTTGAATTTTCCAATTTATAATAATACCATAAATTTAATAACATGAATGTTATGCATAGCTGGATAGAAAAACTGGAATAAAATGATCATATCCAATCGAATAGAATCAGTAAGTTATTGGGAAGTTCTAAATTAAGAGGTTACCTATTTTGGCAATATCATTAAAACACATCTATGTATAGTCTTATCAATTATCTCATAAGGGACCTTGTTACCACGTATTGAATAATGTCACATAAACATTGTGAATTATAAACCAGATTCGACAGAACTTTAATGTTAAAGCTCTCATTGAATCAAGTTTTGCATATAATTAATATGATATTGTTTACTTTTTCTAAGTTTTGCTCAAAATCCTAGTTCCTAGAATATAAATATTTAAAATAAATTGATTGTACAATTCCTAAGACCAGTTTTATTGTTTATAATAATATAGAATCGTAAATGCGTGATGTGCGGTAAGTACTTTGTAAAGCATAACAATGTTAGTGGTCGTGTAGAGAGTTTTATAGGCACGGAAGCATAAAGGTTCATGAGGGTCTTGCCTGTTTATAGGATGTTGTTCAAGAGTTGTTCGCAAGGGAAATAAGCGTGCTTTAGCTTATGTAGCTACTTTTATCCACACAAGACCAAGCTATTCGCTATCTTGCGATATTTTAGACTGGCTGGTTGGCGCAGTTGGTAGCTCTCTGCCTTCTGAGCCGCTGGTCCCGGGCTCGATTCCCGGACAGGTCAAACATTTGTGTGTATGAACATGTCTGTTTGACCTGTGTCTGTGTGTGTATATGTATATAAGTATATATATCAGGGTTACCATAGTACAGGCTCTGCCTAGTTTGGGACCTGAAGACCTTGTGTGAATGTTAATAAATAAAAAAATAAATAATAATAATAATAATTTCTTTTGATTGGATTCTGCTTGCGACTTCTATTTAACAGCCTGTATATTGTGAAAATCTCATTTTAATATCGCATGCTAGTACAAATAACAACATAGAACATTTGTTCAAAATTTCCTGTTTAAAATTACTTGTACCGATTCAGTTGCATTTGCATTGTCTGTCTGTTAGGTCAACATTATAATCACTTAAATATCACGTAAAATTGTGCAGATCAAGGAAGAGCCTGTCTTTTGTACCACACTTTTTAACTAGCACAATCTTGCAGTGTATGCAAGATGAATTGACATATCTACAGTAAGTCGATAAATATAGTTCTATTGTTAGACAGCGGTGTTATTTCAGTTATTCACCTATATTAGCTTGAAATCCTAAAATCCATTCTCCCATTCTATTTACGCTAAAATTAATTTTGTATAACTCTTAGTTAGCATTGGTGTTCTCAAATATTAGAACAGTTTGCTTCAACTGTAGGCAATTTTGTTCAGTACAAAATTACTTTACATCATTTTTACGTACAATTTAATAAAAAATATGATATATCGGATTATAATACATAAATGTTATACGGATTTGAACTTTGTCGTAAGTTAGTAAGGACTTTGTTATTTACACAGATGTAGTGACTGATTGAGCAACAATAATACCAATGTTAGACTTTTAATTACCTGACGTGACAACGCAAAAGCGGATTGTTGAGAAGAATAGCCTGATGACACTTTTGACACGAACTTCGGTAAAGAAGAAACGTGCTTATTATTAAGCTTTGAATCACTCTTGAGGAAATACAATTCCTATTGAAACTGTACGAACTTTTTACTATTGAAACATATTTTGTTTTTATTTTGGAGAGGACCTCGCTTCTTCATTAGGCATTGAGCATTGCCCGAAGATCTCAGGCTTAGATTTGCCTCATATATATTGCTATATGTTACAGCGATGTATACTTTCAATCAGTTTTATCGGTGCTCTAAGCAACTGTTTTAAGTCGTGACTTGTATTATACAAGCGTGAAATTAACAGTCCTGCTCTCCAGTATGGTCTTGTATAATATTGAGAGGTGGATTCGCGGGCAGAGGGGTGCGCGGGCGGCGCAGGTTCGATGTCCGGTCGCGGCGAGTGCGCTGCTTGCGCCTAGGATACGACAGGACGCCGCCGCCGCCGCCGTAGCCATTATTATAGCCAATCAGTTATGCTTGGGTATTTATCCTTACATAATAATGACACAAGGCACAATGATAAACTTATGTTTCATCACTGATGGTTTGTTACTGGCTAGAGTATAATACCATGTATATAGCAATTATGAATGCCTGGTACTTTTTAGGATTATTTTAAGTGTGTAATTAAAAAAAAACGACGCATACAAATTTGTTAGAATATTATTAAAACAAAAAACTAACAATTCCAAATCAGCTGCTTTTGATTATTGCCACATAAGATGATTTTGAGACGTGTTTAAAAATGATTTTCTAGAGGTGCTGCGTTTCATTGTAGTATTTCCAAAACTATGTGTGTCTAAACGTGTTTAACATAACAGCGGTCAGCTATATTCAAAACTAGCTGCACCCCGCGGTTTTACCCGAGTGGTGATGTTTGATGATGATGATATTGATGACAAAAAGTAGTAGCTTTATGTGTTATTCCGGGAACTGAAATATCTACATATCAAGTTTCATCAAAATCCATTTAACCCGCGTGGTGATGATGAAAATAAGCCTATGTGTTAATCCAGGGTAAAGGTTATTTCCAAATTTCATCCATAGAGCTATTTAGGCTTGAAAGAGTATCAAATATACATCCACATATTCATACTTACAAACTATTGCATTGATAATATTAGTAGGATATAAAGTAAAATAGATGAAGAAAAATAAATATTTCATTATCTAAAGGAAGCATTAGCTTTTTTAGGTAAATATTATCTAAGGAACTTAGCAGCCATTGTTTCATAATGATCAAAAAAATGCTTCTAGTAATTGTATTGTGAGTATGTATTAGATATTTGTGGTCTATGTTTACGTATACGACCTCGCTTCTTCTTTTGTTATGAATAGAGTATGATGATGTTCGTAATTGTTATTAAAATAGCGTATTAATTCTGTAATGTTAATTAGGAACAAAAAAACGTAAGTGCGTAGAACTCCGAGAGGTTATTAAATAATAATAATCCAACAAAAAAGACATTTTCTATATTTTTATTATAGCAATATGCAATGGTATTAGTTAATTTATTTATTTTATAGTGCGCTTGCCAACCCGCCTGCCAAGCGTGGCGAGTATTGGCAACCCCCCCCTTAAATGGGGGAGGCCGATGTTCAACAGTGGACGTCTTATGGCCGTGAAAAAAATCTCTTTATTTTATCGAGTAAGAAGAAATAAAAATATTGTTATTGTCTATAACAATATTTTGATACTTTCTTTCTATTTTCTGAGTTAGACTATGTGCAGAGCGTGTTTTTTTTATTTTTGAAACTATTATTATTAACAATTAATACGTAATTTTATTAGCTCCGAGAATTATCTAGATACAAGATCTATATGTATCTTTAAAACGGTATTTTTAACGTAATTTTAACCCTCTTCATAAAGTCGGAATAATTTGAACTTATACGTACATATGAAGTATCGATCACAATGTTATAATGAAAATAGTTTATCCCGATTTCCTTTCCAGGATCTGCAGGGTTAGAAATTTTCTACTTTTTAGTTCAGCCATTTTTAAAAGCATGATTTTTAGTTATTTTTGAACTAATCGGAAACTGGTACTTGTTCGCCACGGCATACTTGATCTCTGTCGATCTTTTATTGGGTAGAACAATTAGTGCATATCTGCAGAACAGCTACGACGATCACGTTACCGTAGATTCGATATAGCTATCATGAACGATCAATTAAGGTATCACGGTGCGGTTGTCGACCACAACACAGTTTTCAAAATGCTTTTGCGGTTTGCTGTCCATTGCCCGCATTCGTATTTTGCGCTACAATTACTTTGGAGCGATGTACGTGAAGTTGCGCTACCCGGCAGAAGTGAATGAGGTGTTCTCAAGACTGAGGCTCAAATGTGCGGCGTGCTTCTATTCGTAGCTGGATGTTAGCGTCAGTTCAACGTTCAAGTGCAACGCTAGCGCACATCCAAAGAGTCTGTTAGCGCGCGCGGCTGCGCGTCATCGGTGTCTCACCGCGCGATCCATTTACGAAAATCGAACGAATCATATTAAGTGAAAGATATCTTTTGATAAAGATCAAGACATAGACTTGTTACCGTATTATAGTGTGAGTTTCGACTAAAGTTTGAACCATTTGTTCTACTGAAGCAGCGTCTTGGTTGAATAATAAGGTAAATATCTTATTACCGTTATTTTCGATACAGTTAAGATTCCTTTAGGACAAATGCAATCATATGAACTAATTTGTGTAAAGTAAGCCAAGGAACCAATATTTTTTTCTACATTTTGAATGTATAATATTTCATATGTTTTTTTAGTATTTTTTAGAGGCACTACGAAATGAGCCAATATAAAACTACGCAAGCTCTGAGTAACCGATACATGCAACTCTTTTTATTGCTCTATATATCCAAGTAAAATTTAAGTAATTATTACGACGTTCAGTAATAAAGGATTAGTTCACAAGTAAGAATAAATTGCAGGTAATTAATGAATCTATGACGTATAGTGCATCAGCGGCGTATCGGCGTAGCACATTGGTATTTCTTCGAAAAGACTTAAACGGCCGCAAGTTGCTACGGCAAACATCGTGAAAGTATTAAAGACTATTTCACTGTTCTGTGAGTAAAAATATAACTGGAAGTAGGTCGGTTGGATAGTTTTGTTCGTCACAATATCATGTGTATGTCCACTTGACCTTTTCTTTATAGGGGCCGATGCCTTTATTAAAATAAAATACAATAATAACTAATTACAATACTACAGCTACTACAAAAACATTTGAGCGATCCACTAGCTATTGTCAGACTATAGATAACTCAAATGCTCTAACCCGCTACAAATTTGCAGCTTGCCCAGAATGCTAGCAGCATGGCCGCATTGAATTGCAATGCTGATCTGTTGAGCCAAAAATGTGCCAGTATTTTGGTCACGCGTGGCTTCGACGAAACGTTCTGATAAGTTTTGGAAAATTCGATAAGCTCCCGATCTCCAATTTCTCGACCCCAAACGGTTCAAATTTGTAACCACTGCCTAGGTTAGCATATTGATTGTATTGTAAGTTATAACAACATGATGTACATAAAATCGCGTAAGTATGTTAGTTTGACTCTGTTGTTAGTCATATTTACATCACGTGTAAGTAGCAAGTAATCTAATCTAATTGATTTTTTAAAATATTGTCTTGAAGGATTGTTTAGTCACTATATCCTTGCAATAAGTGTTTTGAACTACTTTGTTATCGTCAATAATAAATCTATTATGCGCATATATTGTACTAATACAATTTGATTTATGTTCTTTAGACTATTTTTTTGTCACAGTATAACATTCCATCGTATGGATATGTCACAAAGTGCAAACAGCAAAGAGGGGAGCACTTTGCTGCGTTAACAATTACCACCACGCACACATCCATTCTTATTCGTACTGGGGGCGATAAGTCCTGCACTGACGTCCCGCTTGGGGTGTATTGTGCATTTCCTCCGCCAACTGGGTAGTTGGCGAGGGAAAAGGGAAAAAAAAAAGCTAGGCTAGGGTTAGCCATCCCAACTCTCTCAGATAGCGGAGCATGGCTTTAGGTTGTTGGCACAGCTGTTCCAGTTTGGGAACGAAAGTGATTTATATTTTACATCTTCATGTATTAAGTTTCTGCGCCTTATGTCCTCTGCGGCTGTGCATTGCCAAATGTTCCACGGTTTCATTTTCCTGCATACAGCCCCTACACACAGGGCTATCTGTTCCAGTCTTGTGCAGGTGGTAGTTTAGGTTGCACTGACCAGTGCCTACGATAAGGCGTAGGTCCAGCCTCGTAAGCTTTATCAAATTATTTGTTACAATTATACATGTTTATGAACATGTAATTATGTCTGAATGTTTTGTTTGTATACATATATTTAATGCGCGAGAGTTTGACTATTTCGCTTTATTTTAAATTGTTCTGCAGTTTTATTATAGGATGTTTTATAAACAACACAAAATATTACGATAAATGTAGATCATTCTGTAACTATCAAACTACTCGTACCATTACATCATCGAGTTGTCACATTATATCCATACCTATATGCCATAATAGAGTGATAAATGGTTGTTGTTTGCATTCATTTATTTTATAACATGATTAAATCAACACTTGCGTGATTACTCGAACTCAGCATTTATAATTGTTATTCAACTGCAATACGTTGTTAAAGATTCATTATTAATCAATTCGACGACCTGAATAATGTTCATAGTGAGTTTTAGATAAATATTTTTCACCGAATTCTTGATTTGATGGGTAGGCTTTACCAATATTTATACATACAATAATATTGTATTTGTAAAATTGTAATATATTAATGTCAGAATAATTTCACTTTTGAATTAAAAATTAAATGGCCCGCGTCCGCAAAAACGGAGATACTTGAAAAAAACCCAACTTAATGTGCCTTTGGGGACTTGTACATCATACTGAAAGAATCCGACTAAATTCCGTACATTATACATAGTTTTGATTCTGACGTTTCAAACAGTAGTCTTTGTAGAGTCGGGTACACGAATTAGTTAAACATATTACTTTCAACACCACTTTTATCTAAGTAGAAAAAAATAAAAATTAGCCCTCTTCAAACCCTGGTTACCTTTGACTAATGAGACAAATAGCATCGCCATAAAATTGCCAGAAGACTATTACTTGCTACTTGCTACTATTATTACTGTTTCTGCGAAAAATATTTTTAAAATATTTTTTATTTCAAGCAATTCTTATTAAGTTATTAAAACTTACTATCTTACTTGATAGTCAGTGACGATATAATCAAAGATGCTATCACTCTAGCCCCAGAATGCTTACCGGCTCTCAAGGACTGCTGCCTGAAAAAACTATGTGATTAGTGATAGTTTGAGACAGTGGCTTGAGGGTAGCTAGCCAGGCGGTTACTCGTACCCTACCACCATGCTGAGAATTTTTTAACAATGTTACATTCACCGGAAGCTTAAGCCATTGGAGGGAATCGAGCCAGCGTCCGTCTATTTAAGAGTACATGCTCCCACAGCTGAGCTATCATTGCTTTAAATTATCGTACTAATCAAACTATCCAAAGAGAATACAATTCTACTCAGAATCAAGATTCTCTAAGCATGTTTTGCTTAGTGTCATAAAGAATGACATCAGAAAGACTGTAAAAAGTTTACCTATCTATTTAATTTAATATAGCTGCCGTTGAAAATGTCATATATACATATGTATGTAGTTTTCAATCATTACCGCGGCGATGTCAATCAAGGTAAGCCATATTATTTACAAAATCAAATTAAAGCAACAAACTGCGTTTGTATGTAACTGTAAGCAAACACATTTATTCACGCCATGAGGTTCCATTTATTAATAACACATATGCGAAAACCTGAATTTGTACACAATCACGTTGAATTAGCTTTATAAAAAAACCGCTAGCTGTAATAAAACGTAACGGGAAATAAAACGAACCAAAACGGTGTTTTTCTCGGAGCACGAAGTGACATGACGCTCATGTGATGATCATATGTTCAACTAACTCGTGTCAATTACGTTTGACAGCCGATAAGTTAAGCTATTCTCAACGTATTGTAAAGAGTTACAATAATATGTATAATATTTCACCATACAAAATGTTATTGTCAGTTTACGATAGAGGTATAAAATTTCACGCTGTAAACGTTGGAAATATTCGCAAACTACATGGGTTGCCATGTAGTGGCACAAACATCCCAAGACTACATTTTTTTTGTGATTTTAAAGACAGATTACAAAGATTGTTGTTATTATTATTAACCTCTGTAGTTCTCTGCGTATAAGTGACACAGGTCACTTTCGCATAATGGCAAAAACCCATCTATCCAGGCTTCCGCGACATTCTTGACACGCAGCAGAACCGGAACAGCTGCATCATCACGAAACGCGTTGGCGACGCAGGGCATGCTGACGCATATCTGAGAGTATATGCATCCGAGTATGCTCCGTAAAATGACGGTCGCCGTGGCGCAATGGTCAGTGTCAGTGACATGACTTCTGTGTCTCCGGGACCCTGGGTTCGAATCCCGGCAGGGGCAAATATTTGTGCGATGAGTGTAGATGCTTGTCCCTGGTCTTGGATGTTTGTGCTGTGATTGTGTGTCCATGCCTCCCGCGATACAGGGAATCCTAGTGCGGGGGTCTGAGTGTGATAAAAATTTTTTAAAAAATGTTAAATGTGTTAATTCTTAAACATATAATTTTCTGAGCTGTGCATGTATATGTATTGAAAGTGTACAAAGATGAAATAGTCGCGTCACGGCTCAAGACGCCTAGAAATCCTTTCCTTATTGTTCAAACAGGTGTTTTGTATGGTTTGTAAATAGTATAACTAGTGAATACTGCGTCGGCAGCTGGTTCAACTGTCGCTAGCGTCAGGTTTGAGTTCTTTGTTTTATGTGCTGGAAGCGATTGTGTGGGCATGCACCACTGCCATTACTGCGGCATCGCTGCACTTCCTTGTGCACCCATCGGGAACAGTAAAGCGGACATATTGTAGAAAACACCATTTGTTTTTGCGTTGTTGCGTTGTGATAACAAAGCGTTCGAAATAACAAGACAGTGATATTCCTTTAACGGCCGCATTATATAAATAAAATCTGCTCAAAAATTTGAAGTTAAATATTATGTAATCAAATCTGTTCTTAGCGGATGCCTCCGTCTATAAAAAGCATATGCGTGCATTTCAGCCTAATTGGGTAATCCATTGACTAGAGTTGCGTCTGGACAGATCAGTTAGTCACCGTTCATACTTTAATACAGATTTAAAGGTGTACAATACAGAAATTTAAAATTATGTTTTCATATAAAAATACATTGTTTGCACAACAAGATTTCTCATTTAATTTTAACACATTCCACAGGGGCCTCAAACGTGACTTAAACACTTTTATAGAAAAAACGTTCTCAAAATTAAAATGAAGGCTATATTGCAACTCCACCTAAGAAAAGTAAGACGTTAAAGATCAAATTATACAAATATAACGGGTGTAGTTAATAAATAATGTCATCTTTGAGGGGGACAATTCAGTACTAATTCAACTAATGGTAATAACCGGTTACCTGCAGTCGATAACCACTAAAGGGACATTAATTTGTTTTTATCAGAGTTCATGCATTGCCAAATTTTTATCTGGTCCATTAGTCAATGAGTCAGTGTAGAATTTAGATATTAGTATTTTATTTAGATACAAATTAGTGCCTGCAAATACGTTTGATCAAAACTTAAAATTGCAAAAACTACAATTTTTTTTTTTTTTTTTAATATGGGACAACATTCACACAAGGTCTTCAGGTACCAAACTAGGCAGAGCCTGTACTATGGTAACCTGATGACTGATATATACATATACACACCCAGACACAGGTCAAACAGACATGTTCATGCACACAAATGTTTGACCTGTTCGGGAATCGAACCCGGTACCAGCGGCTCAGAAGGCAGAGTGCTACCAACTGAGCCAACCGGCCAGTCAAAGTTACTTTCTATGTTACGGGATATAAGTTATATAATGGTAATTGCAGGAGCTTAAGGTGTAAAGCGTTGGGTGGTACGTTCATGCAGCGTCGGCGTCAAACCTAGGCGTCAAGCTAGAAACCTAGATTTTTCTTTTTCCGCCAAATGACAACGACACGTACGTTAGATTACATCAGTTTTGACGCGCTACACCTATACCTTAATTTATTATCTGTCTTTTTTATTCAGGACAACCCCGCGGCTCTCCAAGGCGCCATAAATATTATATTTAATGTAATGTTTAATTATTTATTAATTATCAGACATAGTCCAATGTGTTAATACATAAACAAATAGCGAAACAGTAAAAATAATTACAGAAACATCAACGGCAAACTGCTTTCAACAAGCAGAGTCAAATCTAACTGCAATGGTTTGAAAGATGCTATTCGAACTCTTTTGCTAAACTGTTAAGCAGAGAAGCTGTTCGTTTGCTGATAGCCTGAAAGCCATCAACTCTCGCTTCAGCAACCATTTGTGATTCCCTACAAAAGCGCGGCAGCCTCAACAGCATCCGAAAACCATTGGTGTACTGGACGCGTAAGGCATTGAACGATTTTTGTGTGTACCTGGCCCAAAGGTTGCAAGTGTAGAAGTTTTGACTATAAGCTTTGAACAAAGTTATTTAAGCATCCCTACCTGCAAACCTGCATGCAAGCATATTGCCTCTCATCGCCATTGTTCAGCGTTCGCTGTCTTTATCCAAATAATCTTCGAGGACTTTGGTAAGGTAATGTCCGAGGTTTTTAAATCTGTCGACCCTTTTATACTCAAAACTGTTTAGTTTTAAAGGTTGTATATATAATTATATTATAGTATATGGCGCCTAGAGCGACCATTCCACTCGCATACCCCAGGACCACTGCTAGGTAGAAACACATGCAAATATTTGCAATTATAATCAGAACTCCAATTCAACGGAGCGGTGGGAGCAGTCTGTGCTAATTAAAGGATAATTAAAAGGTTTGGCCTAGTTTAAAGTATATGAACATAATGCTCAAAAAGAAAAGAGTAAAAAAGATTCACCGCTCATCAAGCAATGACCATTTTGAAACGACTAAGAATAAACGCACTCATAGCTACAAAATGAATTACATTCATGGCACACATTAAAAAATCAATTGAATTTTAACTGCAGTGAAGTATTTACGCCATCAGTATATACGGCGTAAGCTCCACGGAGCGTGCCTGAATCGACGGCCGCATTGCCCCGCGACACTGCTTTCCATTCAATGGTAATTTTACGCCCTTGTCTGCAACCGACACTCTGCACTACATTTACAGACATCTTCGTGCTTTATTCAGACACATACTGAAGTTACATCCTTTTTTTTTAAGAAGTATCCTTATAAGATACTGTTCTAACCAGTTCGCTGCTTAGAATTTAATTACGAAATAGTTTGTTTTTTTTCAACTATTCGCTACGGTAGTGGTTGAGACTTGTATCTTACAATCTGATAGCAACACATTTCATGTTGGTATTACGTTCATTCTCTATAATTTATCTTATTGAGACTTGAAAGCTCACTAGCGCGTGCGAGGCCATCTTAATTGTTTCAGATCTCGCTTACCGTTAGATTTTCAGATCATTGATAGACCGGGAAATTAATTAAGACCGGTTCCACGCGACGATGCGTTCCATTTGAATATTAATAGTGACCTGGATTATGATAGGCATGTACTGTGCATGTTATCATCGTTAAACTTCTGACCCGAATCTCTTCGAACAAGAAATGACAGGCTCATAAGTTATTATCTAAGTATTTAAGTAGGCAAGAGTAACGTAAATTAAAGTACCTGATATGCGAATATATGATGAAATCGTCGTCTGGCATGTGCAGATCAAAGACACCCACACTTAGGGTCTTCATTACCTACAATACCAGACCTAACTTGGATCAGCATCAAAGATACAGCTGGTCAAAAAAACCAAAGGTATTTTTTAAACCAAATAGATATTTATAATTTTACCTCTTTATATCATCGGTACATTATTAGTTTTTATAAAATGGAGACGCGACTCAGTAACCATATATCTGACCCACAAGTGGCATTTGAAATGGTACGTGATATTGATGATTTTTGTGTCTTCCCGTCATCCCACGGGAACGGTCAATAATTTCGGGATTAAAAGTAGCCTATATATTATTATTATAAGCTTTATTTATTTTAAAAGTCATTCTGTTCAGCCAGAATGACATTTTTTTAGCAAATTAGGTTGAAACCAAATTACTCATTAGCCTTTAGGCTAGATCGTAATTGAATGAAGTACATGTACAAAAATGTACATCATTTAGATTTAAAAAAAAATCTGTTCAGCCGTTTCAGCGTGAAGGAGTTACAAATATACAAACGATATATAAACGTTTACCTTTATAATATTACTAGTAGCACCCCGCGGTTTCACCCGCGTTTTTTACGGTTTTCCCGCTACCTCAATTATCACGGGAACTATATTTTTTTTTGGGATAAAAGTTGCCCATAGGAATGTTATTCCTGGGTCTAAACTATGCCCATACCAAATAACATCGAAATCAGTATAGCCGTATGAGCGTGAAGGAGTAACAAACAGACATACATTCGCCCGGATAATATTAGTAGGATAGTGTGAATTTTTGTTAACACCTTGGGTTCTTGTTTTTATTATTAGAGTTTTCACGAATACCTACACTAGATTTTGTCCATAATATAATACTAATTCATGTAGCTTCGTGATAGATAACAAAGTTTTCTAATACCAAAGTGTGTATAGTAATTTTAGTAGTTTTTAAATTGATTCCGTACAAACAAACATATTCAACAATTCCTCATTTTAATATTAGTGTGAATAATTTAGTTGACAAAGTAGATGGCTACTTTACGTCTCAACTACCTGTGTTCGGAGACAAAGGACTGTTTATCATTACGAGATGAAGTCAGTGCGTGTGAATTATAACCATAGCTTTCAAGGTCAAGTCCACAACCTTGTGGAGACACATTCAGTTATGATACTAAACAACTTGACGCACCAGTTAACGAGCTGCATCATTTGTTAAAGACAATTAATTCCAGGTGTGGGTTACAGTTGGACCGGCTATAGTTTAAGCTGTCAGATATCTTATGTAATTATTATTATTATTATTAACTTTCACACAAGGTGCCAAACTAGGTAGAGCCTGTACTATGGTAACCTGATGACTGATATAGATACTTATATACATATACACACCCAGACACAGGTCAAACAAACATGTTCATGCACACAAATGTTTGATCTGTCCGGGAATCGAACCCGGGACCAGCAGCTAAGAAGGCAGAGTGCTACCAACTGGACCAACCGGCCAGCCGACAATAACATACAGTAATACAAGTAAAGATAATGGCAATGACGTCACTGAGGTCGATAGGTCTCACGGATGGACCAGCGCGGTAAGGACGGTGCTGCTCGTGACATGATGCCCCTCAGCATCACGGCAGCAGGAAGCGTAAGCGATTACACGCTAGTTACCATACGAGTGGTTCTCGTGTATCCACATCGGATACAATTATTTGATGAGTGCCTGCTTCACGGCGCATGCTCGTGTCTTGTTCTTTGTCATGTGAGCACTGTAGCTTCACGTCTGCTTTGTATCATTAGCGTCCGCCCTGCCGTTGTCGACTAATTATAATTAACAATAATTACGGTAACGTTTATATTTAAACACGCGGCGGTAATTTTAATGAATGAATTGAAACTTTAGTAGTTTCCTTAATAGATAATTGTTTCAAATATATAGGCGATAGTATTTTTTATCTTTTAATCTATACACACGCAAACCAATTCTAATTATTCTTAGATTGAAAGCATATAGTTCCGAGGTGGTCCCATTTGAATTTCATCAAAATCGGACAAGTGGTTTTTGAGTTACACTCCAATAACTGACAAGTGCTACGCATATCTCGACGACATTATAGTTGCGGGTGAAAACATCGGTGAACATACACAATGACAAATTGATCCCGTGAGTAGCAAAGGCCACTACAGTGCTGATAGTACCGACTAGGAAGTCGGTACTATCAGCACAATATTTTGATATAAGTTTCTTTTGAACTATCATGGTATCGACATAGACAAGTTATTTCACATTTTTGAGTGTTGAAGTCGGTTCCATTTTTTGGTAAAAAAATATCCAGTATGTGTTCGCTATTGCTCTCTGAACCGGCCGGACTGATTTTGACGGGGTTTTGAGGCCAGATGGCCGATGCATACAAAATGTGACAAAGTATACTACTTATGAATAATAAATTGAACCATACAGAAATAACATACGGGCGCACCCGTATGCTTCATAACTTAGCTAGCAAAACATGATCAATTTTTCATTGTGACAATGTTTACACTGTGTAGAATAATAGACTAGAGTTTTTTATTGTCTTGTGGTCGCCGCGATGCGCCGAAGGCATCGGACATACTCTGCCATAAAGCCGGATAATAATTATATAAATAAAAAAAAACTATTGTATATTTGAATTACCTACCACAATATAATATAAATAAAAACAATTTGCATTTATATAAATATAAAAATAGCTTGCAATCTTGCAGCAGAATAATTTGTCACTAATCGTCCCAAATGCTAGAAGTAGACAGCCCTGGTCTTGATATTTTTTTCTTGACCTCTATAATTTCAATTGTTTTTATCCGTGCTATGTGAGTTAACGTTATTTTGGAGAATCACAGCACATTTAAATGTGGGTGAGATAACGCGAAAGTCACGGAATTCGGCCAGTACGGTACTACGCTCCTACACTTGTCACACAACAACCTCGAAACATAATGCGGGCCGTTTAATACATTATACAACATGTTAACTAATCCAACAAGCCATTGAGCAGGTTTACAACTGTAACTGACACAATCGAGTTGGGAATGTTTAAAATATCTCCGAGATAGACCCAATAGCGATGATTGAACTCGTCATTCATTTTCTCGCGCCACTAATTATAATTATACGGTTTTAATTTCAGAACGTTTTGTTTTTCTGCAATTGTTTTGCCAGTTAGCGGTGAACGGTGTTGGAATGTCACTGTAGAGATAATTAGTAAAATCAATCATTTTGGCCCTCGATCCCAAATGGTTGTCATATATATTTCTTCGGGAAATCATACTATTACATTTCAAAATCTTGATGGCGATGATAATGAAAGTGCAATTATAGAGTTATATAAATCAATAAATTACTATTGTAATGTACAATACGATACTATTCTATAACTCTTAGTTGCACTATTCCAGCATACTTATTTCTTAGACTTACTCTAAAACTACCGTAGTACAATATGCGGTCTTATATCTTGTAACGATATTTTCTCCAGAAAAGCTTCGATGTGATATAATTGGGCTAACTTTATACTATATATAGAACTATATATATACTATAGAAAACAATCTAATACATCAATTTGTATCAATAAGTATACAACATATCTTAACATATAAACCAAAAAAAAAAAATTATCTTTTAAAAATCATATTATTACTATAGTAATATCACACATTACACGCAAACATTAACAACAAATAAAAACACATTATTATCATTCAATGATTTATTGTATTCATCCTACTTTTATGTTCACTTGAAACACCATATTTTATAATCTCGTCCTTAAAATAAATTTCTCTACCCGTTGCGAGCTTAACATTCTCTAACCGAGCGAAGCCAAGTCAATGAAAGGTGACATTGACATTGTGCTGTGCCGAAGCGTAAGGCTAAGGTATTTGTTTACTAACATTATAATACGTAGGTATTGGCGACCATGTCCGAGAGGACTCATGTACCGGTTTTCGGCGGATATTATTTGTATGCAAAATAAGAATTTATTACTTCCTCAGGGTCTGGGTCCTAATTACTATAAATAAGAAGCTTAAAAACTACAAAAAGCCATTTCCTCTACTTGGAACACTAATCCGTGGAAAATCCACAACATTTTCTTAATAACTAGCTGCTCCCTGCGGTTTCACCCGTGATTAAAAACAGTGATAATGATGATCATTATGAATGTAGGAGAATACGGGGCGCTCGCGGACGCGGTCGCGAGCGCCCCGTATTCTCCTTGAAAAATACCACCGAATGTGGTTGAAACTATAGTCGGAACCCTCTGACTTATTACGTGAGTAATTCCCGTGTTTTATACATTCATAATGTGTCAAAACCACGTCAGTTTATGATGATCATGATAAGCCTATGACACTCACGTATAACGTAACCGTCTATTGGTAAAAGAGTTTTCAATATCGGTACTGTAGATTCAGGGACTACACCCTACAACCTCACAAACTTTACCTGTTTATAATATGAAGTACCTACTAGCGTTCCGCCCCGGCTACGCAAGGTCATCGTTCGTTTACGTTAGACTGTTTTTTCTCCGACTTACTTTGCAAATCCGACACCATGAAAAAGTCTTTTATTTTTTCAGGTTGATATAACATGACATGCCTATGACATCCACAAATAATGTGACTTACTATTGGTAAAAGAATTTTCAAAATCAGTTCAGTAGATCCGGAGATTACCTACTTACAACCAACAAACTTAATGTTATTTAGATAGAAATTATAGATAAAGATAACTTGATTTTTTTTCTATGGAATTAATCTGGATTTTTAAATATTTTCTTTAATAATTTGGAAAAACATTCGAAACATCTATCGAATGAAAAAGAATTGTTCAAACCGGTTAATTAATGACGGTGTTCTGATGTAACTAAAATTATACAACCATATTGAGAACCTTCTCCATTTCCAAAGGACTTCAAAAAAGGAGGTTTAAAAGCCACTTATATTTTTTTTATACCAATCATATGGAAACAATATGGGCTTTCGTCCTTAGTAATTATATATTGAATGTACTTATAGTATTGTAGTCATGAAGAGTTATATATATGTAACAGCTACATATATTATGTATATAGATAACGCTGATTCATCACATCCGCTATTGCGATGCTCCAGGCTTAAAAGCGATAAAATATTTGCTAGCAGCAATACGTTTAGAGGCTATTGTTGTTTTAGTTACGATCCATGCAAGTTGGTAGATAAGCAGGTTTCCCACGGCGAGTATGGCTGTGGTGAGGCCGGTGAGTCAGCGATGGACATCAAGGCAATGTTAACGCTGAGTTGATGCTTCGAACTTTGAATGCACCCAATAAATAATTCTGCTGAATTACGTATAGCTACTTGTTTACTACTGTAGATTATTTTTTTGGTGTTTTTTGTAATATAAATAGTTGTTATATATTCCAAAAGCCAACAAAATTTAACGTTTTTATTCTGTCTTGTAGAAAACCATTCAAATCACTTACAGAGATGTTTCTTAAATTTCGATTTATTTCGATGTTGATAATTATTAAACTCATCATAACTTTTTAACAGTATGACCGATTTGAATAATTCAAAAAGTAATCTATAGGTACTGATATAGTCATGAATTTGATTTATTTGGATAATGAATAATACCAAGATATGAATAAGGAGGTTACGTTGTTAGTACCCCGGTGCCTTTATTGCCTATTTTAAAATGGGAATTTCGTAATTGTGACGTAACTGTAAGAGTTAGACCATTTTGTCTATAAAACAATACTTTGTTATATTATCAAAAGCTTTCGCAGCGCACGCTGTGTAAGGATTTTATTTTTTAAATTTATTTCTCAGCATGGTTTACATTTATGTAGGTTTCATACGGAATCCTAATTGTTTGTATATAAAATATAGACTTTAGTCGACAAGAAAAATTTTTCATTTCAATTGTGAAATAATTATCTACATCGGTCCGGTAGTTTCAAAACCTATTTATTACAAACATAAAAATCAAAGCTTTCCTTTTTATTATTAGTGCAAAAATGAAGATAGCTAACTATATACACAAAAAAAGGAGCTAGATGTACTGTCTGCATTTAAAGTTCTCAAAAAGCTGGTTACATCATAACCTCCTTGAATAGCCAAACTTACCCGTTGGGCGAGGTAAGTATAATAATTATATAATTATATATATATATATATATATATAAATAATAACGATCAATTACATTTCTGTTACTACAAGCGATGACGGTTATTTTTAGCACTGATCATATAATCACTTCGTTTTAATTTTTAGATGACGTAAAAATGTACCAATTTAATACAAATCACTTGCAGATATTTCTCATTTTTTACCTCGAGCCAAGCCTTAAGTCACGAAGCCAAAGACCAGGCCAAAGAGCTCTGATACCATCAAAAATTAATTTAGAGATCGGTAATGTTTTTGTAGGCTGTTTATGCGTGTCATGTTTATGACATATCATTCAGGTAAATTACTTTGTAACCAAGTCGAGGTTATGGCAGTTACGGCACGCAAGTGTGGGAATGTTATGAGGAAAACGAGATCATTGTACATTGCACTTGAATGTACGTAAAGTAAAACTACACAAGAGTGTTGAAGTGGGTATGTTCATACTTATGATGACCAATCTTCGGTTGATGGAGAAGAGAACACAGAACGTCTTCACTGAACGATGATATTTTCCCCACTCTGGCTATTTTTTTAGTTCATTTTAGCTACCGGCAGACTAAAAGTTAGGTTAGGTTAGTCATAGCATATTACCATAACCAACCATTGCCATCCCAAATGTTTGTCTCAAATTGTAGTCCGCTATAGTCGCTTTTCAATTTATCGGTTTTTCGGTTTTGAAACCTATTATACCATGCTAGGTAGACCTGATGTTTTTGTGTTAATCATGAAAACATGCTGAACCGAATTAGAGGTGAGAAAAAGAAATAAATTTTGGTTAGAGTTAAACAACATTAAACTAACGTTGACAATTATTCTTATTGGTTCCTTATGGGACTATTCCCTTATTTAGGTTAAAAGTCAATTTTACAATATATACATACTATCTAGTTCAATATGACAAATCACAAATCAATTTATTGGTGTGTAATAGTGAATGATTACAAGTCACCACTAAAAATAATATCAATACTTGTAGCACTCTTTATTATAGATACAATTTAAATATTTTTTTGTGTTATACTATTATGCAGTGTCCACATGAGCAATACATACATTATATACTACAAGCATTTTGAGTTATTTTGAAAAAAATAAGTAAATATAAAGTTGAACATGTATTACATTTAGAATAGTTAAAAATGTGCATGCATAGGTATATCAAATTCACACAATGGCCAAAGTGAGAATCTGAGGGCCTTTCACTTGAATATCACGTTTGATAAGAACCAGTTAGGAAGATACGTTATTTTAGTCATTTTATGACGTTTTACTGTTACATTCAAGCACTAATGACACTGAGACCAGTTATATATTATAGGTATTTGACCGATCATAATTTGTTTTAGGGTTCCATTGGTCACCGATGAAAGTGGACCAATTTCTGTTGTTGTTATGTTTCCTTGTTTCTGTTTAAAGAAAACAAAAGAACCTGTATAATGTACAATTGAACACTGTTTCAGAGGAGATGTTTATAAATATTGTGACTTCAAATATATTTCTTAGAATAGTTTTTTAGTTTCTCATTAGCGGATATCAAACAACTTTAGTGTCTAACGCTGATAACTATTTAAGTTTTATGCATTATTATTCGTGTAATTATTTATTATAATACAATAATCATATATAATATAATTGTTACACGTGACGAGTATAATTTTATCATGCTAATGATTAAAACGAAATCAAAATTCAATTAAGCCCGTCGTTTATTTTTCTAAAAGTCTCACCATAAAGAAGTCGCCCGGATGAGGTCCTTTTTTGAAAAAAAGGAAAAGGTAACCTTATCATTACCTTTTCCTTTTTTTCTTAATGTTTGCATATATCTACGTATATCTACAAAACGTTATGAATGTTCCTCACTAAGCACCAGCTTCTACTACAGTAGCTGGCTAGTAGCAATTATAAAAATTGAAATAGCGATGATAGCTCAGCGATGGGAGCGTTGGCTGTCAAACTGACGCACACTGGTTCGATCCCTACCAACAGCTTGAGCTACTCGTGAAGGTAACACCAATATTAAATTCTCAGCATGGTTGTAAGGGTATTCAAAATAACCCTGCTATCTGCCACCCTCAAGTTTGAAAAACTATCACCAAACACATAGCGTGTTCAGGCAGCGGTTCTTGAGAGCTAGTAAGTTTCCTAGATTTAGCGTGATAACATCTTCGACCACATCATCACTGACAATCAAGTGAGATAATAGTCAAACGATAGATCTATACAGTATAAAAAAATGAAAGTCATGATTAAATTCCATAATTATTCGTCCATCCATAATTTTAATTCGTCCATAAGGGTTAATACCTAATATGGACCACAACATACAAGTTTACAAGAAATGTCCGACTAACATTTAATAAATAGGTTTTGTGATCATATTGTGTTCATTTCTTGTAAATTAATCATAGCGAACACACGGAACACTATCATAGCCGTGCCCGATACATTCTTAGTTACTTTATTTCATAATTCTCTACTTCGGCAACTTTTGACCGGTTTTTCTTTCGAGTTGACATTATGCAAATACGTGGGGCGTAGTGTGAGATAGTGTGAGTGTGAGATAGTGACACACAGACTCTATGACGAGACCATTCCCGTTATACGTAAAGTGCATTCTTGTCTGTAATTTATTGTTTTCACGTTTAACCTGTTTGATGTAACGGTTTAGGTAATCATTTAATCAATCAAGTCGTCAAGTAGGACCTACCATCATACATTATTACGTTTCATTAGGATTTTTCATATTTTTTTGTATTTATAATTAATTAATTGTATTTATGTGCTTTATGTACACCGTATGGTAAGTAAATCTCTCTCATGCCATTAAACATAATTATGATGTATTCTACCCGGGCAACGCCGGTTTTCGCTGTTAGTACATTATGAAATACATTCATTGCATTATTAATAACTCGAGTTCCAATTCGAGGAGCTATGCGAAGATCCTGACCGGGGACGAGGTGATCGGAAAAGTTATGGTCAAGGCGCGTGTAGAAAATTGCAATAACGGACATAATTACTTTGCCTACAATATTAAAGATACAATGGTGCATAAAGCGCGATCATCGCGGGTGGTCGAGGCCTTTATCGCGTTCGCACCTTTACTCACTGGATTGTCAAAGAACGTCATCCTTACAATAATAATTATGTATCTATTTAGACAGTCTGAAAACTAGACATTTGTAATTAAATCATATAAAATAGAGCCTTTATGCACGGAACTGCGATAGTATGAAAGGGCTGCATTGGCACAAGCTTACACAGAATTTTAATTATGTATATTTTTTTTTAATTATATCTACCTTTTTTATTTTGTACATAAATAAAAAACTATTTTCATAATATCTACCTACAATTTTTTCGTATTGTTCCAAATTGTGTAAGGAACCCGCGGTAGGCAAGTCCAACTCGCACATTATTGAATAAAAACATGTGAAAATAATATCTTTATCTCAGATGTTCATAAATGGAGTACGTAATAAATTCGGACGGCCTTGGAGTTCTACAATGGCTTAGATGGTAAAACGACAAGACGGTATTTTGGAGTCGTGGGTTCAAATTTCACAATTATTATTCTCCCAATATCACCTTTGAATTGGCTTCTACAAAACAAATAATATGTTGCATTCCTATATCTATATATATCTATGTATATCGTAAACTACCGATCGCTAAATATACTTGTAAGATAGAAATAATAATAATAATCGCATGTAAATAATCTTTACGTTTAATTAAGTTAATGATGTCATTACGCTAACATAAGACCGATCATCATCATCATCATCATCATCATCATGTCAGCCATAAGATGTCCACAGCTGGATATATACTTCCCCCATCGATCGCCACTAGAAACGGTTGTACCTAAGCGGCACAACAAAATACTCATCATGGTGATATCACTAAATCAAATAAACATATTTTTCTACAAAAGATCCGTTTGGTTTGCTTTGCACATTGCATATACATAAAGTACGTGTGCCTATGTGTAATAAGTTTCAAAGTTACACAAAGTAATTGGTACATTCGACGGTGGTCGTGGCTCAGTGATCAGCGACACTGACTTTGGAACCGCGACCCCGGGTTCGAATCCCGGCCGGGGCAAACATTTCTGTGATGAGCAAAGATGTTTGTTCTCGGGTCTTGGATGTTTGTGTATTGTCATTGTGTGTGGTTATGCCTCCCGCGATACAGGGTATCCTAGAGCGGGGGTGTAAGTGTTTGAAAAAAAAAATTACTCTAGTCATAATATAAAATGTCAAGATGAAAAAATAAAAGTAAAAAGTAAATCAATTAAACATTTTAAAACTACATTTAACCAGAGGCCTGGCTTTAAACTAATTATTAGATTTAAATTGTCTAGAACACAGATCATCTCTTCAGTCGTATACTTCATTACTGAAGCTCGTGTCCCTGATGTTCCTAT
The DNA here is from genome assembly GCA_934044485.1 of Apeira syringaria. Classification (NCBI taxonomy): domain Eukaryota; kingdom Metazoa; phylum Arthropoda; class Insecta; order Lepidoptera; family Geometridae; genus Apeira; species Apeira syringaria. The sequence goes on from OW203659.1 coordinate 8,307,262, forward strand.
GTTATAATTGTTGCAGGGATGAAAAATGTGACGATCGACAGCTAGAAATCACTGCCGAACAACCGCCTGAGGTGTGATATTGGAGTGAGGGTGACCACGCCAGGCACACAATGCATACGATGGACACCATGGGCTACGGGCACAAGAAGTACCGCCCGCCGCTGTCACCTACCAGCTTCTACCAGCCGGACTACTATCCGAGACACACGACGCTGCGTCCACCGGTATGTTATCACATTACGCTAGTTTATGCCATTACTATAATGTGTAGTCGTTAGTGTGTATATGTAGTATGAAGTCGGTTGCATTTTTTGTTAAAAAAATTTTTCAAATGATCTGTACAATAGCAACCCACAAACTAATCCAAATATTCCGATCATGCCTATCTTATACTAGTAACTAGATCAAAGCAATGGATTTGAAATACCGGCCTATAATTTCGAGATAATCCGTTGGATGCGCGTCGAAGGCAGGGTTAGGGCCGCCTGTCCCGTTACACCAACGGTACCTACAATGGACGGTGTTGAATACAATAAATACGCTTACGACACGACACTATTCCGACGAAAACTTAAGTTACTAAATCATATGATAACTAGATCTACAGCAATAATTTCCAAACATTATTATTATTTTTATATTTTTTCATTATAGTCCAACCCTCGCACTAAGATTTCCTGTGTCGCGAGGTATGTCAATGACACACAACATACCCGAGACCCGTAACATATAATCTATAATAATATTAATTTAAATTTAAAATAATATTAATATTATATAATAATATAAGATACAATCATCGCACAAATGTTTGCCCCTGCCAGGATCAAACCTCGGAGACACAGAAGTCATGTCATTGACCACTGAGCCAAGACGATCGTCTAATTCAATATGTGCCTACTGTAATTAAAACACCTAGTTATTTTTATTGAAGATCAAAGAGGTTTGTTTCGAAGACTAAATTTATTAAATTCTAATCAATTGAATTCGAGAAAGATCCTTTGAGGTTTTATGACGAATGGGTGAATGAATGGGAAATATTATCTAAAATTGTCCTCGTATTTATTTAGGAGACCGAAAGACGAGGTGTGACAACTAATTATAATACATATTGTTAGCTAGCCTGTTTAAAATAAATGTTCAACACACAAATACCTATATATCATGCTATCCTTTTCTCGTATAAGAATACCAATGTTTCTCTCGCTCATAAATTTTCGAATTGAACTTTAGTCCTATTATACGAAAATCCCCTAGCGTGGTGCCGTCATTCCGGAAGTTTATTCCTGTAACGTTACCTTCAGAATTTGTTTGGAACTTTGGTTCTAATTGGAAAACCATGCGTCAATTTCCCATGACTTTATTAGGTACTTACCCTCGCACAGTTTCGCGCAGTTTGTTGTTTGTATAAAGAGCCATCTAAAGATATGCTTATAAGGGTGCTCAACAAGAGTGAGTGAGAAAAGCATAGAACAGCATGCATTCATGTACCTAAATCACACTTCAGACTCATACTATAAGGGCGAAAGTTTGTCTGTTGTTTGTCGTTTGTAGAGTTCGAGATAAGGTGTAAGAAATATGTACCGTCATCAATGATGTCTTACTAAAGATGACGTATATTCATACTGCGCGGTGCTTACATTTTGTTCCTTTACGACAAAAGGATAGCTATATATGTATATGTTTAGACTTGCGCTTGAAATACGCGTCATAATCAAAATTACTACAATTGACTTAATTTTGCCGCCTCAGTTTCCGCGCGCTTGTGCGACATCTACCTCATATAAACATATAATATCATTGACCGTCATGTGTTATTTACCTATGACACCGGTTTTTAGTTAATTCATATGTAGATTGATACATTGCACATGGGTTGCCTAGCGAAATCCCGTAACCATACTGTTAATATTAACTTTAATATTGGTTATATATACATTTATAAAAAAACTCGCGGCTAAGGGCTTGTTACCTTATCTTTCATAAGTTCATCTAATTCAACTCTTACCTCATCTTACCACTGAACTGTGCAGAGCCATGTACCATTTTGTATGTTCTAGCTAGTACAACACAGAACGGTGAATGATAGACGTAATTAGGTAATAAAATCGATACAGTGCCGATAATAGGTTTGACTCGATTGCGTTATCGATCATGCCCCGGTGCCGATCGCACGGTGTCGTTCACCGTACCTCATGCCATGGGACTGTAGCTACCGTTAGCCTTGCCGCCAGTAAATACCATTGATTATAATTATTCAATTTTATAAGATTTCTTATTCGATGCCTTTTACTACTACAGATCTATACCAAGCATTTTACTTTTTTGTAAAATATTCTATAGGTCTAGCGTTTGACCACCATCTCACTTTATGATCTGTGACGATGTGGTCGAAGATGTTATTACGCTAGATCGAGAACGCTTACTGGCTCTCAAGGACTGCTGCCTGAACACACTATGTGATAAGTGACAGTTTTTCAAACTTGAGGGTGGTAGCTAGCCAAGCGGGTACTCGAAAGTACCGTGTCACCCTGCTGGGAGATTGATAACAGTTTGTTACAGAGAGTTTGTAGATTGTTACTATCACTGGAAGCTCAAACCGTTGGTCAGGATCAAACCAGCGTCCGTCAGTTGGACAGCCGACGCTACCACCGCCCCTCAAACTTGAAATCGATCTGAATATCAGGAAATTGTCTTCGTACCCTCTCACCGTGACAGAGCATTATGAAGATTAGTTGAATCTTAACACAAGCAGACAATCTGGTACTTATCGGAGTGATATCAGAGACTGAACTCTGAGTAAGATGGAACCTTTTTTATATATTTATTTAGTGTGATTATTTGAACACGAACTATCGTTACTTGTAGATACATAAGAGTAGTAACCGTGAAAAGAGCACGGTTCATAAGAAACCTTCAGGTAAAAACGTTAAGAGGTCGCGTAAAGACACTTGTGCCCTTCACGTTTATACTTCAGAATCTTTAGTTACGTTTGGGTAATAAATATATATTTACGAGGTGAACGCTGTTCTGCTATATAAATCATCGAAATATCAAAGTGACTAATTACTTCACGTCAATGGATGACAGCTGTTAAATAATTTGTATATATGTTCATACAACAATACTATATTTTCGATAAAAATACTAGAGGTGGGGGTAGTAGGGTGAAAAATACTTTATGATCGATTCTCAGGCGGGATCTTATTATACGTTTGTAATTAATCTTTATATCAAAATATTATATTTAATATTATTTTTTAAAGTTGATTCTCGTAAAAGAAAGGTAAGTTCTGGCAGTCCTTAAAACTGATATATAACACGAAAAAGTATAAAATAAACGCAGAAACTGTCATAAACAATTTACTACCAAACATATCAAATGAAAAGTATCTAAAAGCCTATAAGCATTGTTTATTTACAAGGAAAATGAAAAAGAGATTTATGGTTTATTGCAATAACAACATGCTAGGAGGAAATAAGGACGGTATTCTGTAGTCGTGGGTTCAAGTCCCACTAGCAGCCGAATTTTTTCCTCCAAAATTCCTTCAAATATTTGAACGAAAATGAAAACGATTTTGAGGCATTAATAGTTCAGCGTTGGTTGTCAAACTTATGGACGCTGGTTCGATTCCCAACAATGGCTTGAGCTTCCGCTAAAGGTAAAACACAAACAAGAGAAACAACCTTATGAAATTCCCGGCACGGTGGTAGGGTGCTTTCGAGTACCTGGCTAGCTATCACCCTCAACTTTGAAGAACGGACACCAAATACATAGTGTGTTCGGACAGTAGACCTTGAGAGCCAGTAAACATTCTAAATATAGTGTGATAACATCTTCGACCACATCGTCACTGACTATCAAGTGAAATAGTGGTCAAACGCTAGATCTAAAATGTGTAAAAAGCAGTTATTTTCAGTAACTATATTTGTAATTTGGTTAAGTAGCTTACTACTAAAAGTATCTTATATATTTTTCTCCTAGAGGGGATCTAGAACAAAGTGAGGCGGTGTGCACACGACGTGTGCGGAACTCTGAATTAAATGAGCTGTTTTTTTTTATCTCACTCAAACCCGCAACGGGATTCCCTGTGTCGCGGGAGGCATGGACGCACATAATCACAGCACACAAACACCCAAGACCCGGGACAAACTAAGACAAACTTCTATTTTTTGCATGTTTTATGTATCCAGTTATAAATTAAATGATTAATTTAATAAAAATACTATTAGCTGGCTAGGCAAACATTGTTCTGCCATATAAATTAACGAAATTTCAAAGTGATACGAGACTTAACAAGATTATGTAGCAGTTGTGTCTGATGTGACGATATATGACTTTAAGACAACTTTGCTCTGTACCATTTTCGTTCCAATCCAATCTTAATTTAGATTTGATTTCATAGACGCGGACCGCAGTCAGCAGATCGTTCTGAATCGATTACTACATAAATAAGTAAAAAAAAGTCGAGTATCATGCTCTAGTGAGCTACATCGGTGCGATAATCTGAACAGTCATTACCGCAGCTGCCACTGACGCCTCGACGTGCCATCACTGGCAGTTGTATGGGGAAGGGCATAACGCATATTTTCTGGGACATAGCGGTAAAATGCGTGTCACAATTTGAATTATCTGTGCTACTGCACTGCTACATGTTCGAATATAGACGGTCTTACTGATCTACGAAACGTGAGACCTCTTTGGCAAGTATATATTTTTGTTATTTTATACATACTATTGGTCATAATGTAACTAGGTATTTAAAGTTGTATGGTCACTGTAGGCGACGCACCTCTTTCAAAAATGCGAAAAAAGGAGAGTGACAGGGGATGTCGCAAATAATATATGTCAGTGTGTGAAAAGTTTTAATAAGCACCTATATTTAAAAAAAAAACCGACAAAAAGTAAATCTACTTGCGTTTCCCACCACGTATCCTGGTAAGCGCTTACACTTGCTATTTATTATTACTATCTGCGCCCTGCGGTTTTACCTGCGTGGTGATGAAAAACGGTGATGATGGTGATAATGAAAATAAGCCTATGTGTTAATCCAGGGTATAAGCTATCTCCATATCAAATTTCATCGAAATCCATCTAGCCGTTTAGGCGTGAAAGAGTAACAAACATCCATATATCCATACAAACTTTCGCGTTTATAATATTAGTATGATTGAAATTGAAGGCGAAATTATTACCATGGTATGTGGAGCCTATTTGAGTTTCAGTTCCACCGTCATCATTGTTGCTGCATTACAGAAATATCAAAAAATCAAATTGTGTCCTCATATTATATATATCATATATATATATATATATATAGATATATAATATATAATATATATATATATATATATATATATTATATATCATATATCATACCCGTATTAATACCAATAATACCGCTTTTAATTTAAAAATGGAGTTATAACTTACAGTTTCTGTAACAGTTTAATCAGAAAGCTGTGCTACTAAAATAAAGATTAACTCTCAGAACTCCACTCCCTAGAAATGAATATATGTTGTCTAAGTACGTAGACTTATTTAGACTTTATTTTAATAAAGGCATTTGCCCCCAAGAAAAAAAAACATAGATCAGAACACAATGTAGGCGAAAGGAGAAGATTTTGAAAGATGTTGCAACCACTGAAAAATTTTTTTTCATGGTTGAGATGTTATTTATATTTTACAAAGTAATTATCTGTAATATCACCACAGTGAAAAATATTTTTAAGGCCAGTGAAACCAGAACGCTGTTCTGATTTTTCAGACTCATATCCATTCCTCGGACTTAGAAAATACATTTCTTGGAATATATCAGTAAAGTGTGTCAATCTATATACGCCCGAATTGATGTACCAAATGAAATTTGCTAATAAAAACTTGTTAAAAATACTTATTCTTGTTTTCTGCTAAAATGCCGTTTACACGATTCACAGATTGCATTGTATTTACGCTTTATGTAAATTATAGTTAATAAAATAGATTCTAAAACACCGTTAACTAAGATTAATGAAACTCATAGACTGCGAACCATACCATGAATCATTTACCATAGCGTTATGATGTAAGAATTAAAATGCGCAAGAGTGGCGTGCGCACACGAGCGAAGCTGCAACGCACGCGAGCTTACCACCAACTCCTGTGCACAAAAACCAAGGAAACTCGCGCAGCTTTTTAAGCGATACTGTTATTGAATACTGATGTTTAACTTCCGCGTTATCTTTTAATTGCTAGCACTCATACGCCACCGCTATTATATATTAATGAATACTTGAATGCAGATGGAGCCCTGCATCATTACCCGCCCGACTGACCGTGAAGACACGAGACTCACAAAAAGATAGAATAATGGATGTTGATAGGATCAGCCAATGAATTGTAAATTTTAATGAACAATGTAACACGTGCATAATTATTATACAATACCCAAGTCCCGCTAGTTGCGGTAATTGTTTGTGTATTGTTTATGAGTAAACAATTTATATCGTTATTAATAAAAAGTGGAGTGGTAAGTTTGCCAGTAGCTCAAAATGGTTATTGATTAAGTAACTGGCAATATTTTCAAGGCCTCCCCCATTGATTTCCACAATGGGGGAGGCGTATGTCCAGCAGTGGACGTCCTATGGCTGAGATGATGAATATTTTCAATGTAACTTCCTTGTCGCGGTGCTATCTGTAATTGGTAAAAAAAGAACGTGTAAATGTATTTTATGAAATTTTCCTAAAGGAAGAAATGGAAACTTTGATCTTAATCAATTAAATAAAATGTGTTCTTGATCTTAATAAGATGTTAATGAAACTAGTTCCGCCCTGCAGTTTTATCTGCGTGTACTACGACTTTCCAGTTGCCATATGTGTTTCGTATAAAAAGCAACCAGTTTGCTTTTCCAAACTAAATATTTCTACAAAAAAAAAAAACATTCATCGCTAAAATGGTATAAAATATAAGTTTATTTAACTTTTTCAATTCTAAACCTTAATGGTTTTTTTTCAATGAAATCAATTTCAAGTTATTTATTTAAACAACATGAAATTACAAAGTTTAACATAATTACAGAAGTTAAAATTAAAAGTGATTTAGAAGGATTTAGAAGAACGGCTTCACACAAAGCCCGTGTCTTGGGACACTCATTAATGGATGAAAATCGATTATATTCTAATGAGATAGAAATTAAAAAAATATATATTATTCTTATGACATGGGACGCATCCTAAAATAGTGGTTTTAAATATAAAATTATATTATCAGATGCAATGGTCCAAAATGTAAGCAGAAATACTGTTTGATATGCGTAGAGATGTTATCAGAGTCGTGGGAGCTGCACGCATTGTCCAAATGTCGGCTCGTTGACCCACACCGGATTATGTGTACAACGGTGCCTTAACAAACAACCAACCAGATTATTCGGACCTAATTGACTCTTAAAAGCTTAAAGGTGCTGATGACGTTACAGAGGCTTGCGGGTGTTTACAGGTAGAGAGGGCGGGACAAATCCTGATGCGTGTTGATTTAATTACAAAACCTTACAGACGACTGAGGCTCAAAAAATTGTTACTATTCACATTTTTAGACAGTTTAATTTCCTTAATTATGGTGTAACACGATGTTCAAGCGTATTTGTCATTACCGCGAGAATTATTAAAAAGGAAAAGTATGTTCACTTGTAAATAAAAAAAAACATACGGGTCAAATTGAGAACCTTTTTCTTTTTTTGAAGTTTAAAATACAATAATTCGCGATCGCAATAATCATAATAAAATAAGCCATTTTAAAATTTACATCAGTATATTATGGTAATTAGTGTTAATATTTCCATACATTATGTAGATATTTTATTTATATTTTCGTGACTGAGGTGTATACTTCATTGTAATCTTGATTCCAGGTTTTCTCGTTACAGGCTTGCATAGTGAGGAACCATTAATATTCACGTATATTCAATAAAATACACATATGTATTTATTTATCTACTACAATAACATTTGAGCAACCCACTAGCTATTGGTAGCCTATAGATAACTCAAATGTTCTAACCTGCTACCGGCTGGCAGCGTGCCCAGAATGCTAGCAGCATTGCCACGTTGAATTGCAATGCTGATTCGTTGACCCAAACATGTGCCAGCATTTTGGTCACGCGTCGCATCGATCAAACGCTCTGATAAATTTTGGAAGATCCGATGAGCTCCCGGTCCCCACGGACCCAATGTCTCGACCCCAAAAGGTTCAAATATGTAACCATTACCTAGGTTAGCATATTTTCGCCGTTTCAATTGCTCCGCCGAATAAGCCGCGGCGCCAGCCCTACCATGTGTCTCAGGAAGATGTGACGGCGCCAAAGTGTCAACGCATGTAGCGTCCCACACTTAAGGCCGCCCTAACTTAAAATGTAAATCTTAAGAGCGTATATATTCAGCATATATTTAAATGAAATTAGACAAAAGTACCCAGTTCTTTAGGTCGTTCTGCTCTGTCTATCGGGAATCACTTATCACGTTGTGCACTAACGTAGCATAGTATATAATAAGTATATAAACATATACATACAATTATTTCTGGTGATCGTACAAACACGGAACGTTAACCATTACGTACCTATTTGAAACAAAAGAAATAGCAAAAAACGTAAGCATAAGATTCCCGTTAACGAATAATAAATTAGAATTCGATGACCTAATTTTTAGCCACCAAGCTGGCGATGTCATTGATTTTGCAAGCAAATAGTGTGGCAGAAACTGTATTTAAAAACCAGTTCAGACTTCAAGGTTTTCGTTTCGGTTTTATTGAGATGCCTCGAGGACATTATTTTGTCTGCAAATTCTATCTATGTTGGAATCTTCGTCGAACCACGAACATAATTATTGTACTAAAACATTCCTTTTGGCCCATTTAGATAACATAGTGTGTAACAACTTAAGTTTTGGCAATTGATATAAGAACGAGTTTTTCGAACATAAAATTCTCAACTAATGACTGCTTAGAGACGTATTTATTTTTAACAAGATGCATCCGTGTCTTCACCCGCGCTCATTATGCGTATAGACCAACAGGGTGCCAATTCTCTTATTTATTAACACAATCAATTCATAACCAATGCAAAGGTAATTCAAATGAAATCATAAATAAACTTGGCATTCTGATAATAACAATCGATTCATTAACAATCTATTTGCAATGTGTTTAATTGAATGGATGTCTTGCGATTTAGCCCATGTGACTTGTTATTTTTTAAGAAGAGTACCTGCGGAAGTTGTATACTTTGCAAAAATGTTTTAAAAGATGTCTAGTGCGGAGTTTTTAATGACAATGCAAAAAAAAGATAGCAATGAACATTAATCACATTGATAGGCAGCCTCCTTGGAAGCATATTAGCTCTGTCCCAATATTATTCATTTCAGGGAGGTTTTATTGCATTAACATCAAGCTAGGCGGAACTTAAGTAAATTGTTTAAATAATAAACTGCATGGTGTTCTTGTTGGAATTTCCGCGATCAGATTAACATATTTAGCTTATTAAACTTTACCTGGGTAATGGGTACAAAAATAAATTGTGTTCCCGCGAATTATTGCGATTGAATCTTTGCCGAAGTTCGGCCGGCGCAGGATGACGTGGCATCCTTTATTTTATCTTAACGACTTCTACTGAAGCACACAAACATGTTATAATTATATTATTTATTAGTCATCGAGTGCATCCTCATATTGTGTATGGCGATCTTTCAAAATATGTTTCTTTTAAATTTCATTACACACATGTGTTAGTAGGTAATTGATTAAAAATTTAATCCGTTTAAATTAAACGGAGGCCGCTGAAAACAAAGACCTTCGCAGGAATTCTTTTGTTCGTTACTATTGATTATTATAGGTATCACTTATTAATTTCGATCCTAAAATTACTGTTTATTTTTTATTATATTTTATTACAGTTTATTTTTATATTTTTTATTTTTATTTTTATTTATTCAACACACTTAGATCCTCGCATTAGGACCCCCTGTGTCGCGGGAGGCATGGACACACACAATCACACCACACGAGACCTACCACTACTCATATTATCCATAGTGGCGGCTTGGAGGTCTATGGCATGTCCTAAATTGTAATAAGCCGTCCTAGACAGAGAAAGCAACGTAGATTTGCTTTCTCTGTATTGTGACAAATAGTCACAGAAGCTATCATTTAAGAAGAAGAAGAGTTAGTGATCATTAGAAATAGTTTGAAATACCAGGGCCAAGATTTATTTTAGACGTAACAACAACTACTTAGGGGATAATTCCGAAGCAGCAAGACTGCTCATTATCAGTGAAGCGCCCGCAATAAGACACGCAAGAATAAAACATGCAGGAATAAAACATGCAGGAATAAAATATGTAAGAATAAAACAAGTAGGTATAAAACGCATACAAATAAAACAAGCGGAATGAAGCATTTCGCAGTTACAGCGTGTTACGTGCAAGGCTATAGTCGTTCGCCTTGCACTTGGCTCTTCAGTGCAACAGCCGACCGTGGTGCAACCGGCTTTAGAATCGGGTCAATATTTACTGAGCAGTCTGTGAACTACTTCTATTCTTGTTTTTGGATTCGCATGAAGAGATCTTCTAGTACATTATTTATTATTATATTTATTATTTTTGTTTTTATGTGTGAACGTGACGTTTCATGCGGTTTCGTGTGCAGTTTTTAGTACGGGTTAAATGTTATACTCATTACTCTTCTTCGAATCGCCTTGGCACGAAATCAGCTGTTATTAATTATTGAAACACAGAGGAGATCCTACGCACTAAGATACCCTTTGTCATGGGAAGTACGGACGCTCAAAATCACATTACACAAACATCCGACACCCGAGAACAAACATCTACCTATGCTCATCACAGAAATGTTTACCTCAGCCGGGATTCGAATTCTATACTCAGTGTCACTGATCAGTGATCACTGAGCCACGAAGATATCGCCACGAATGCCGAACGACGGTTGATTAAATTATTAGAAACATGGAGCGAAAACACTGACAACGGCTACATCCAATAAGGCAAAAAAAATTGATATCAGTTTTATTACTAACTCTTTGGGTGCTTAATACCGCCCTACCTGCAGTATACGTATGTTTTTTTAATTAAATTAAATTATTTTTATTTCAAGTAACATCGACACACAGTTTTCTCTAACACACGATTCATTTTGGAAATATATTGATAAATATCTATAGAGTTTTTTTTTTTTTTTTTTATATTACACTCAATCCCCCGCACCAGGATTCCCTGTGTCGCGGGAGGCATGGGCACACACAATCTCGGCACACAAGCACCCAAGACCCGTAACAAAAACCTACACTCATCGCATAAATGTTTGCCTCTGCCGGGATTCGTAGGCAGGGTCCCGGAGACACAGAAGTCATGTCACTGACCGCTGAGCCACGGCGACCGTCAAGACTAAATAGATTAAAGGAACTAAGGCCAATGCGACTGGACACGATCATCATAATAGTCCTCATTTGTATACATAATCTTGAAAATCATACCAAGCTACGCCTTTGCTACATAAGCAATGTATAATGACTCACTTGTGCTCGCAAAGTGAGTATTTTTATCTCTTATATGAGAGAGATAATTCGCCATGCTTGCCCATCTTCAGTGCAACAGCCGGCCCTGGTATCGACCGGTTCTCTACAATGGGGTCAATAATAACATAACTGGTTGTGCGTACAATTATTATTGTACTATTTTCTATATATACGCTACTTGTACATACATACATACATACATACATACATACACATATATATTCATGCATCTTTCCCGTAGGGGAAGGCCACAGCCTTCCAAATGCTTCAGTCCCGACACGCTTTTTTTCGCTTCATCCACGCTCACCAGACCTTTCATACAACAGCGTCGGCTTAGATCTATAAAATCTAAAAATCATCGAAATCGGTGGAGCCGTTTAAGCGTGAAGAAGTAAAAAACATAAACACATACACACAAACTTTCGCATTAAAAATATTAGTAGAATATGATTTCATTTTCAATTAAATTTTGTTTTAAATTATTTTATAATTAATAATAAAATGTATCAATTAATTAATTAAACGATTATGACAACTGCAGATAACCGAATAAAACTATGGGTTGCTACCATCATGGCTCCGTATAAAAATATTTTGAAATAATATTCGTAGAAGCCAACCGTCTTTAAACACATAAATACATTTCCACCACCTAGAAAAGTAAAGACACTTCATTATTTACAGTGCATGTTCAACGGAAACTAGTTAGTAGTTATATTTAGCCCTAGAGTCACCTGACAACCCGTCCCTGAGCATCCAGGCCGACATTACCTACGGACTTCTGAACGATAAATAGGAATAAATTGATACGACGACTCGCAGTAGTGCCCATAGATACATTTTAGCAAAAGGACTTCTACTAAATAATAAGTTCCGAGCAGAATGTTAATTGAAAGAACCGAGAGGATGTTCAGTGGTTGAGATTGTTCAATCATTGTCACCTGGATTATCAAAGCTGTCTGTAAGCTGCTACTAGTAAAAAAATATATAAAACTCGCTCTAGACCGTCTTGCTTCAACTAGTTTATCCGAGATTTGTGCCCGATCTAGGATTAAATCCCGATATTTTTCTCCGTAAATTTGTGATTTGATACGAAGATCAGGCAAAAATCTCGGATGATTTGGTTGGCGCATATGGGCATTATAGTTTATGTGAAGTGTAGGCACCTCTAATCCGTATGTCCAGTTTAACAGTTTTTCTATTATCTATATCCAGTATTAGATTTAGATTGGCGCCAATATTATCAAATTATAAACCACTAGCGGTCTGCCCCGGTTTCGCACGAGTTAAACATTTCAAAATTAAAAATGATAAGGTTCCCTATTTTTTCTGAAAATATAATGTAGCCCATGTCACCCACGTTCAGTGAAGCTTCCCAACAGTGAAAGAATTTATCATATCAGTTCAGTAGTTTCGGAGCCGATGTAAATATTTTAGGTATTTTTTTACACCTTGAATTACATTATTTGAGTTTTAGTAAGGATCCCAAATGAAAAAAAAATAATAATATAGCAGATGTCACCCGGAGATAGTGTAGCTTCCCAACAGTGAAAGAATTTTTTAACTCGGTACAGGTAGTCTCGGAGCCTATTCAATGCAAACAATCAAACAAATCTTTCATCTTTTTAATATTAGTATACATGACAAGGAAACTTACAAGACACATAGACACAGACAAGGTGGTACACATATCTCTCAAGATATGTGTACCACCTAAAACTAAATAATAATTGTATTTATTGTAGTAGGCAACATACTTTTTAACAGATTTCAAACAATGAGGAAGTTCTCAATTCGACTGTATTTTTATTTTCCTTTTTTTGTTACCTCAAAACTTTCGACTGGGTAAACCGATTTTGAAGACAGTATCTTACCACCATGCTGGGAATTTCATAACATTATTACCTTCACCGTAAGCTCAAGCCGTTGGTGAGGATCGAACCAGCGTCCGTCAGTTTGACAGCCGACGCTCCCACCGCTGAGCTATCATCGTTTCCAAATAATTATGACATTGTAGTAGATAAGTAACGAATCTTCTTATTCTAAGTGAAGCACCGATTTATTATTTCTCATTAAATAGGTTCTTACAAATTATTACCTTAGGAAGCTTACATATTCTTATATACGAGCGTGTACCTCGCTGCAGCTAACTTATACTTCTTATGTACAGTGTTATACAAGTTAATTGGTTGCATGATTGTGAAGTTTTTGTCTAAAATTGGCATCCTTTAAATAGTCGGGGAAGGATTCAATATAATTTTTGGAATTATGCCGAATGATTAATCTGCCTAAAGTCAATTTATAGCATGCAATGACGCAAGGAAAGTGAGTTAGATGTAGGTTAGTAGGCGCAGGCGTTCACCTTTCTCTTTATATACCTACCTATTACAAGACCTGACAAAAACATATTTGTTTCCCGCGACTTCGTGGAACGTTCGCAACCTCAGCAGGCAGACGAAAGCGACCGATTCACCAAATAAATGAGGTGTCGCGGTTTTATTTTAGCGAGGTAAAGGTTGAATATGCTTATTACTGCGGACAGTTATTTATTGTTTTACTTATTTATTGCTTATGGCCATTGTACCGCTCGGATAGTGAGAGTCGACGGACCAATAGGTACTAAGAGTAACGAAGTCAAGTGTTGAGCTTCATGAATTCCATAGGCGGGTGCTAGGGCAGTTATTAATCAAATTTTAAAACACAATTAAAATACAGACCAATTTTTTTATGAATGAGTATTATTAATATGTACATAATGGAAAAATAATAGCTCGAAGATTTTATTTACTTCAATGAGCAAAAAGTTAATTGAAACGTCAGACGTCAACAATTACTTCCTATTCAATAAATTCAAATGAAGATTGTTTGGTGGGTAAATGACCTATGTACAGTTTGAAGAAGAAATTATATCTATTGTATTTGAAACGCTTATACATATAAAGCTATGGAATAAAATTATGTTCCTAAGTTGCTTATGTATCTATGTACGTACATCATCAAAAAACAAAACAAGAGTAAATGTAGTTTTAGTGCAATAGAAAACTAATAAAATTCGGTCGTATATATCTAATTATGTAGTCCAGTTGAATTAGCTCGAAAAAGGGTCCAACATTACAAAAATGTTTACTGTAGCAACTTTTCTTCGTAATTTATTCGATGGGAAACACTGGCAGTCTAAATTTAGGTTGCCAGGGTACCAGATCCGCCGCGTCATCCGCCATCTTGAATGAACGGGTCAATTATTTTATTAAATAAATCGTTTATTTTCATTTTTAAGAAAAATAGTTATTTTGTTATAACTATTTTTGGTTTGAAATTAAATTTCCTTACATTTAATATCCTTTTTATTTCCTTAAATAAAATTTTCATAATTATTGGCATAGGATCGATATTTGTCGATTTATACCCGAAAAGAGGAGGTAAATTTTTTTTATCGAAAAACTCGTTTCCTTCGATACACTAATTTTCGTGATAAAACATAATGTAGATCTTGGGCTTTGAGTACTTTTCAAGTATTTGACCACAAACTTTTTCTATATACATAGATATACAAAAATTCATCTTCGATATGAAGATGAATTTTTGTGTATCTATGTATATAGAAAAAATAATACCTAACATTAAAAAATGGTACGCGTAATTAGGAAAATGAAAATGATATAATAAATATAGAGCAGATAGTGAGATTATTTGTCGAATATTTTAAAATAATATAATCTATAATCCAGCCACACAAAAAGCTTTTAAAACTGTAGATATTTAAACCACCGACTGAAAATTAAAAATGTTATAATATTTTTTAATACTTTTAAAATTATAACGTTGTCGAACGGTTAATAATATTAAAAAGAGTCCAATGCATTCTCTCAGTAGTCTCCATTTTTATTGCAAATGTCGCCAATATGCCTACTTTAAATTATAGACGTTCAACATTAAAATTACAAAATAACAATCTAGTCTTATTCTGATCAAATGTATTTTATTGTTCCAAATTTGTTGTAGGCATTTGTACTATGTACCTACATAATAAAATACTCCTTACTCTACAGCAGCACTTCACTGCCGCTGGCATCCTTTATTCCCTGTTATTATGGCCTCTGGTATCTACCATGCAATT
Organism: Apeira syringaria; assembly: GCA_934044485.1. Taxonomy (NCBI): domain Eukaryota; kingdom Metazoa; phylum Arthropoda; class Insecta; order Lepidoptera; family Geometridae; genus Apeira; species Apeira syringaria. The sequence goes on from OW203659.1 coordinate 8,322,941, forward strand.
ACTATTGTAATTCATTTTGCTATAAATTCCAACAGATTTACCTCTCGATACACACCCCTGTGAGACAAGAAAGAGGCTGACGGTGTTAGCCTTTAACGATCGCAGAAGGTCCTTTTTAAAACGAGGATCACAAAATTAAAAACAAATAAGCCAACGGTCCTTGTATTGCAAGGCTCTTGACCTGGCCGGGTTCATTAACCCGTGGCTAGACCATACTTACGCCCATCCTAATTACACGTTACTTTTGAATAAATGAATCAAGAATATAGCATTTTTACGACTGCACAGTGAACGATGTAGGTTTAAGGCCCTTGCTTAGTTAATTGCACGTGAGATTAGTCCTATCCAGAACTGGTTTCGTGTCGGAATGCAGACTTCAATATGTTATGAGTACGCTGCTGGTTATATACATCTCTTTACTTAAATAATTAAAAATCGCGATTCAACCTTGTTTGGATTGTTAACTATGTCACTGGCAGGTAACTTATTTGTTACAAAAAGTTTGTTGAAAAGTAGTCCTATGGACTCACAGGAAAGAACGTATTTTTGTGTATGTTTGTCTTAATGTGTGTGTGAGTTTGTGCGCGAGCGTGTGTACGTGAGTGTCGGGATTAAGAGTTGGGTGTGATGTGTGTAATTGTGTTTATTTATGTGTAATGACTGCTTTTTATTTGGTGCCGACTGAAACTACCCGCAATCGGGCAGCAATTACATAAAAGTCTAAGATAGCGTTGTGTGGATTTATTCAAATTTGAAATATAGCGCAATTAGAATATGAGCTTTTTCATTTTGTAGAATTTATTTTAGCTAATTCGAGTAACTAAACAGAATTTGGGCTAAATGTGTTTGACATTGAACGAACTTTTCACATGTGGTAAACATAAAGTTTCTTGGAAAATCATTATCTAACATGTACAAAAGGCATTGATCAATTGTCGAATTTTAATCGGCTTCGCACTCCAACTTTCCGTAATTCCGACGTAGTTTTTAAACATACGCTTTTTATATATGCTTTATATTTTACTATTATATTAAAAACATTTTTGATACATTCCATTTTTCAATATGGTAAGTTTTCCTTTTTTTATTCAAACGGTTCTGCACATTTTGATCACCCATGTAGTAACTCCTTTATCAGAGGGACGGCATAGCTGACATAGCTATAGGACGTCGAAATTAGTAAGTGTTTGTATACTATGGGAGTAGCATGTTTATGACTGATCAAACTGCTTGTAAACAATAAGGATTTAAAAAAAGACTATGTACCTAGTTCCGCTAAATCCATATCCACACACATTAATTACCATTTATTAATTTATTCATTAATTAAAAAGTAAATATTTAGTTCACCATGTTTTGATTAATTTTTGACTGCTTTTACCAACCATACATTTATATTGCTCTCTTCTCATCTTGAACGTGTATTGTGAATGGGAAATAATTTCGTTTGTTCATTATCTTTTCAAAATTGCGAGTCTGACACAATAAGCTTTAAGAGACCACCTTAAATCAATCCTGTAATGAGATAATAAATATGATGGATTGCAACTCGAAATACAAACCTTTTTAGAACGCGTCGTTCCTCACAAAAGACGAATGAAATGTTGCCAATACAACAACCTCATTTTTGTACATTTTATGATGCATTCATACAATTTTTCCATTTTATTTTCTTGAGACGAAATTGTAAATTCCCAAGGTTCTTATTTGAGGAAGCTTTATGAACGATCACGGATAATGTGAATAATCGTGATCTGTTCTACCTACTCACTGTTATTATATTGCATAATTAAAATTATTTATTTATCTGCGCACTTATAATTGAGCAGAAGCTCATGTGAGACTAATGCGGAAAATAATTTGGGATAAAAATCTATAGCTTCATAATTGCCTTTATGATGTATTTATGTACATTGTTGATATATTTTATTGTTTGTAATTAGAATTTATTATGGTTGGAATTTATAATTTTATTATGGTATCCTTTATAGTAACGAGTGACGATGTGATTGAATGAGTTACCATACTATACCTACCTTGGTATAGCGTGATTACTTCTTATCACCAAACCATTTTTAACCCTCTGACTTACTACATGCACAACCTAGCTGCGTATGTAATTCCAGTGTTTTATATATTCTTTAATGTGTCGAAACCACGTCGGTTTTAATTGCAAAAAAAATAATCTTTTTGGTGAAATAAATTCATAATTTACATAAATTTAACTAACATTAAAAATACAACCAAATTGAAAACCTCCTTATTTTTGGGGGCTCTGTTGACAATGTTGTTTAGCAGTCAAGGACTGTGACGAACTCACTGAAAGTTGTGGTATTTTCAAACTTGGAAGTTGTAATGAGTGTCTTAGTGTGTCTTAGTGTCTAGTCGAGAGTGAATTAGTCAAGTGTGCTCTAGAAAGAGGCCAAAAATCAATGATGTTTTACTAAAGATGGCGTATATTCATACTGCGCGGTGCTCAGATTTTGTTCCTTTACGACATAAACATGCTTACTGCGACAGATAATACGGTACAAGTAATATAGAAAAGGATAGCGATATGTTTAGACTTGCGCTTGAAATACGCGTCGCAATGAAAATTACTACAATTGACTTAATTTTGCCGCCTCTGTTTCCGCGCGCTTGTGCGACATCTACCTCATATAAACATATAATACATTGCCAAAAATAGTATTTCGAATGCATGATGTGGGGAATAAAATCGCATACTAAACGGGTACAACGTAGCTGGGGTAAGGGCAAGAAAATAAGTCCAACTATTATTTATAGTTTCTTCGTAAATATATTGTTGTTATTACATAATTATGTATTGTGAATATCAATATTATGTTAATGTCACGCAAGTTGCTCGACTCGTGTTTATGTCATGTACCTACGTCACTCTGTCAATAGTTATCTGATTAGTAAATGAGAAACATACTGGGTTTTTTTTATACATACCCGCAATAATAAACTACTAAGATTGAATTTTTATGTTCTGAAATAATTGCTACTTATGGTGTTATAAATGATAAATGTGTAATAGTAGAAGATTTCTTAACTCTTACATGATTAATTAAATATCATGAATCTAAAAAAACGCTGATTTGAACTTCTTGGTTTCACTTCGGAAATGATTGTTTGCTTTCAATGAAAAGTCTGAGTCAAAACATGAAACGGGAGGGTAGGGCAGGGTATGGATGAAATTTACGTGGCAATTACCCAATACTGAGCCATGGCTACGCAAAAAAAAGAAATTAAACCACATCAAACAGTATAAATAGTAATCATCAATAGTATTAAGTAGATATTCATACTTCGTCTTTAGTTCACTGGTTCACACAAAAATATGGTTCTCAGAGAGATCTGTTTAATAAATAAAATCTACGGTACATCGTCGTTACCAATTATAACTATTTCTGACAAGAATATTATATGAGAGGATAATCAGGTGAGTGACCCTAGTCCTTGACCCAGCGACGATGTCGAGTGAACGCGCGGCCCGCGAGATGGCGCGCAATGACTACGGCAGCCACTGGCAGCCGGTCCATCTCGACGGTCATTATTAGGCCTATTTACCCTACGGACATTGCATCTGAGTGAGTGGGCGACTCTGAGTGAAAGTGGCCAGATGAACAATCGACCTCCAATATCAACGCCATTAAAATTCTTCTTGTAACTGGACCCGTATTGTCGTCAATAGACTGTCAATATTTGTTTTTTTAAGCTTACTTTAGGTATTAGGTCGATACAGTAGTACATGAATTTTGACTCGTAATAGCAATAATTTTACATCTTACCGCCGATGATCGTACCGCCAGTAGAAATGTATTTATTTATTATAATTTTTAATAAATACATTAATTTTTAGGTACATACCTAGTGTAAGTAGATGTAAGTAGCTCATTATCAGTTGTACCTAGAGCTTTAAAGCTCACACACCGAAAATTTTGTTACGCTTTATTTATATGTATATGCATTATATAATAATATCACAGAGATCTTGACGTGTAGAGTGGTTGAAATGTGTAATAATTCGATGTTTATTAATGTTGATTTATGAACTGTTAAATGTCTGTAAAAGTCTATGTGTAGGTATTGGAAAGTGCTAATATGGCAACATTTCGCTACCTTATTTCACTCCCCAATTATTAATAAATTGTAAATTGTCCACTTTAATCAATGGGAAAACGGGGAGGGTGTTTTCGGATAAACTACGGAGGGAACAAAATTTGAACAATATTTTACTTGACACTGTTAAAACGTACAAAAAGATAGATTTAATAACGGATTTAACTTTATCATGAATTGCAGGCGAAATATTGGTATAGATTTTTGCCGATGTTTATCTGATAACTTTGAAATCCATTTGTTATTTTATCCGAATCAATCTTCATTTTAAATGTTGGATAGCTAAGCGTGCGCACGACAGCTGTGCTGATGTAAATAGAATATAAATGTACTACGTGAGTGTTTCGTTTATATTAAAACAAGGTACCTACACGCGTGATACAACACCCGAACGGTACCTAGGACTATTAGAATATACACCTTGGATCCTAGAATAGTGGGATGCTTTTTCTTTAATTATTTTACTCAATGTCGATGTTAAAGTCTTGTAGAGAATTATCGTGGGCATATCCTATGGTAGTGATTCTCTTGTTTCATAATCATCATCACATATTCTGCTCAACGGAGCAGCATTGCGACTGAACGAGGCAATGCTGCTAGCATTCTGGGCACGCTGCCAACTGGTAGCGGATTAGACCATTTGAGTTATCTATAGGCTGACATAAGCTTAGTGGATTGCTCATTTTTTTTGTAGTAGCTGTATTGTAATTAATTATTCGTATTTTATTTTAATAAGGTCATCATCATGTCAGCCATAAGACGTCTACTGCTGGATACAGACCTCCCTCATTGAACGCCACAAGGACCGGTTGGAAGCGACACGCAGCCCCTTCCTGCGGTCTTCGTGAGGTCTTCCACCTCTTTCCACGTCACCTTGTTTAACTAAACTTAACTAAAATTGTTCAAAAAAAAAAATTTGTATGGTTACGACAAACTCTAAATTAGTATGACATCTATAACGATACTAAAATTGGATCTTTTTATTGAAATTGTGGGTAGCTTAGGTCAAATTTATCGTCAAATATTTGATACCGACTAGAACTACCCGCAGTTGGCTAGCAATTAAATAAAACCCGTATAATATTGGAAATAGCAATGTAAGGAGATATACGTATACACAATATAAAAGCCATTTAACCTTAAAGCATTTTAGTTAGTTTGGGTGAATAACTGAATTTGGAGCACTATAAAGTCTACACTTTTACGAAGTTAAAAACTGCCTCCTAATTTCGTTAATAGCGAACTGCGCCGTATTTGCATACATTATATTAAGCCTAAGCTCCACATCAATAAGTTTGTAATGAGATCAAGAAATAATACTAATTAATTGTGATTAGTAAAATTATAGTACTATTTTAATTTTATTTACTTACTCTATATAATGCACAGAACGGAGCTGGGTCGCCAGTCGCCTGTCATGCGGGCAGTGCGACTGCTCAATGATTTGGCTCACGAACACCAAGGATTAGATATATTTCACTGCACAGTTTTGGAATTTCACAGAGCGGCAATGGATTACGTGCAAAAATTGTGCGTAAAAACAAATTTATAATAGTAAAGATTAGGAGTATCTCATTGTTTGTATATTTTCTAGCATTGTTAATTTTATTCTAGTGAGCTTAAGATTAAACTTGGGTGGGTGAATTGGGAAACTGTAATGCCCACCCAAAAGAAAGGAAACCCAATTAAATAAATAAAAATTAAAATAAATAATTGTGTAATAGTGTTAATTTCTTTCAATATAGTTACCATATACTTTTATTCCAATTGTTTGACATGAATTAAGCATCAGGTCTGCACTTTTAGGTAACTCAAGCCCTGATTCAAGAGCCAAGATTCAAGCCCTGAAATCTTTCTGCTATTATTCCAGTGCTTGCGTTACGATAAACGGAACGTACACTGAATGGTTTTGCATCGAAAAAGGTGTTGTGCACATTCCGTATATATTATAAGGAACATTATTGAGTTGTTATAATACTTTATTATATTTCAACTGCATTGCTGTTATTTACCATACATATATGATAATATTCCAAGATAATCAAACTTAAGCAGTCCAGTACAAAAGTACTTTGGTCACACGTGTGTGTCCACAAGGATTGCATTGTGTATTATTATTGCTATGCAGATAATTGCTCTTAGCTATGGATTTGATATTGCTTCCGTGTTCCTGATGCATACTGAAACGACATCAACGAGGACAACAAAGTGTCTAATCCTTACCTACTCGTTTTTATTGAACAACTAGCTGCGCCCTGCAGTTTTATCCGCGTGATGATGATTGGTGATGATGATGATGATGATGAAAGTAGCCTATTTGTTATTCCGTGGCCGGAAGTATGTACATACCAAATTCCATTCAAATCCGTTTTAACCCCATGGTGATGATGGTGATGATCAAAATAGCTATGTGTTAGTCCAGGTTCAAAGCTATCTCCATACCAAATCCATCAAGCCGTTTAGGCGTGAAAGAGTAACAAACATACATTCATACTCACAAACATTGCTCACGTATTTATAATATTTAGTAGGATAACAAGATTAGTGAAGCGTCTGACTGTCGACATGGCACAGTGATCAATGACACTGACTTTAGAACCGCGACCCCGGGTTCGAATGCTGGATGGGGCGAACATTTCTTTGGTGAGCATAGATGTTTGTTTTTGGATCTTTGATGTTTGTGTAATGTGATTGTGTGTGCCTATGCCTCCTGCGACACAGGGTGTGAATGCGTTTAATTATTAGTTCACATATTGTTAAGCAATGCCTACTTGTAGGATGGAGTTTGATCACGAACTTTAACTCCTCTGCTTGTGTTAGTTCTAATGGAAAATTCCCGAAAAGCATGCAATGCCTAAATATTTATATTATTTCAATGTGCATCTTCGTTGGTAGCCTCTTAAAATAATGTTTTTACCCTTAAATATGTTCTGAGCTCACTACGACTCTCAGTCCATTACGGCTGGCCTGAACCTTTATAGGTACTTAATATAGTCATCATCATCATCATATCAGCCATTATACGTCCACTGCTGGACATATGCCTCCTCCATTAATTTCCACAAAAAGCGGTTGGAAGCGACCGGCATCCAGCGGATATAATATAGTGGTACATTTATTTGAAATAATGCAATGTAAAACTTAATTCGTAACTTCATTCTCAGGCGACTTGGTCGACACATTTACGTTATTCTATAGTTATTTTGTTCTTTATAGCCTAGAAGTTAAAGCAATTTTCATATTAAATCATGCTACTTATCTAAGTATATAATCGATATTGTAGCTTGTCCGAAGGCACTCGAGGCGAATATTAAGTTACATACATTGCAATCTAGGAGGAAAACTTAAAGGAACAACGTGAGCTTTTTACTAGCGATCAATAAATGAGTAAGAGCGGTATAAATCGTAAAAATAGTAGACACTAAAACAGTCTTTCTCAAAATGGGCGATAAGGCGTCTTTGTGGGCGCTGCAGGCCTAAAGGGAAGCCGTAAGGAACTTAGATAGCACACACACAACACATACAACTAATTTATGTTATTGTGGTTTTTATGGGGTGATAAAGTAAAAAGAAATTGTGGGCGCTAAAAATAAGTAATTGAATTTCAATGCGCACGGTAGACGAAATAAGAATGATGTCATCAGCTTCAAAAGGTTGAATAATAATGCTGTAAGAATTTTTACCAAAATATGGGACCGACTTCAACACTCAAAAGTGTGAAATAACTTGTAGAAGTCGGTTCCATGTTTTGGTAAAAAAAATATTTAACCCTTTTTGGTATAACTATAGTTCTAGTATAAATAGAAGATTTTGGATTTTAGATTATAAAAAAAAAAAAAAAAACCTTCTAAAATACTCAACAAAAGATGAAAATAGCTGCAGTTGTAACTATAAACTAATAAAAAAAAAACCCTTTTTGGTGACCTTTGCTACTTACGGGATCAATTATTGTTGTGTATGTTCTCCGATGTCTTCACCCGCAACTATAATATTGACGAGGTATGCGTAGCAATTTTCAGTTATTATAGTGTAACTCAAAAACCGCTTATTCGATTTTGATGAAATTTAAATGGGACCACCACGAAAGTATACTCTATCAAACAAAAAAAATAATCATCAAAAATCGGTTCATGAACGACGAAGTTATCCGCGAACACACATAAAAATGGTCGAATTGAGTAACCTCCTCCTTTTTTGAAGTCGGTTAAAAAAGGTTCTAAGATATATTCAAGTGCAGTGCTTCACAAGGCTGTAGAGCGCTCTTAGAACTGATATTAAATGAGTATTTAATGTATATCTTCCATGGCTTTTGGTTTTGATCAGCTCAGCCAACGTGCAGAGGGCGGTAGTGCACGCTTCACAGATTACCCAACAGTGAGCATCTACGACGTCGTCACCGTGACGCGCCTACCGTTACTTGACACACTGGAGCCAGCGACTTCGTCTTCACCAGCGGCACCGCCTCGCAACTACTATCCTGCTTTCTAATTTATTTATCGTTTAGTCCTTGCGTGAGGCCGCGAGGATGCTTCATGATGGCATGCTAATCAATGCACATCTTGCAAATAAGGACATGAAGAATTTGAACATTACAAAGAATTGGAGGGTCACATGACACCATGGAGTTCTTGGTGGTTCGAAGCAGTTTTCATTTGGTTCAATGTGTCCAACATTGAAGAAATATATTTGTGATCATAATTTTCATCGGATTGCTATCTATTTATTTAAACAACAACTGTCTATTTAAATTGGAACCGATAAATATATCATTGATGCTATTGCTTAAATGATATATTTATCTGTTGCATAAATTTATTTGTTTGAAATTTGATGTCATAAAATTATAATAAAATTGAAATTAGCGTTTTTTACTGCATTTAATCCTAACTTTTATGATTAAATTATTCAACATGTAGATATATTCTTTATATCAGTTTTATTATTTTATTTTGACAGTACATAGTCTATGCGAAATTCCGATGTATTCGGCAAAAAAAAGCAACATAAAATAGTAAAGGACCTTAGCCCAAAACTTCTTCCTCGTTGCCTTCTTTGATTGAGTGGGATAATGGGTTAAACTTATCTTGAATTTTCTGCTTATCAATATATATAAGCAACTTTCTTTTCGCTTCACTTATCTACGCTCATATTAACACCCCGCTAAATCTTGCAAATAAATTAAAATATCAATGTATCAATTTCCTGTTATAAAGTCCATCGCTAGGTTCAATAGCACTGGCCCGTACATACTGGCCAGTAACACGCGAAAAGTACATAATTAGAGATTAACGGGACACTTGCCATATATGTATGTAAAAAACGGAAACTCAAAGGCGGCATGCTATAGACGTATGTACTTACCGCAGTCTAATAGTGGGTATTTACCTACTCATCGTTTGTTGCTAATGGATTTAAAATACACGTTACAATCTAGTTGAGCGGAATGTATTGTCGAGTAAACCGCTATTCACGCATTCTTCAACATCATCGTCGGAAAATCGATTGTACCGATGACAATCCAAGATTTATTATGCTGTCCATAAAAGAGGTACCTAGCTTTGATGGAATGTGGAGGTATCGTAATCGAATCATCTTGGCGATGCCATCTGCAACTCGAGTCGAGTTCACACATTCCTTTCTTGATTTACCAACATTCCTTGATGATTGCATACAACTTCAGAAAATGCGTGAGCTATTTAAAATACATTATTGAATATTTATAATTATTAAATACTAGCTGCGCCCCGCGGATTTACCCGCGTGGCGATGATTGATGATGATGAAAAGATTCCGAGACCTGAAGTATCTACATATAAACTTCATCCAAATCCGTCTAGCCGTTTAAGCGTGAAAGAGTAACAAACATACATACGTACATTACATCCATACTCACAAACTAGCGCATTTATAATATTAGTGTAGGTATATAGGTATTAAACAATATGAATTATTAATGGAAATATTGTCTCAAACTGTTATGTTAATTGTATTAACCGACTTCATGAATAAAAATAAAATAAATGTTAGAAAACTGTTTCAGGAAAACACTGCAGTTTTATGAGAAAAAGAAGGTTATCGCTATTTGGTTGATTTTGTTTGTTACTGCAAAGTTCATTGATTTATGAACAAATTCAGAGGATTTCAATTGAAACGGTACACTTTCAGTGTTATCTCATAAAAATGAAATCGATATCAGTGCAGTATATTATTAATTTTCTTTCAAGAAAATGTTTATAGTATACACCTCTCTGTAACTCTATGTACAATATATGGTCGGTTTTTATAAATTTTAAGCTATAGGTACGTATAACAAAGTGGTATTCTGGCAAGGAATGTATGGAGAAGATATACATTTTGTTTTATTTGACTTTTGATTATTCGACTGACCGGTTGGCGCAGTCACATAGGCTATATTATATTTTTATAACTATTAGGGATCCTTATAATTTTAACATTTTTTACCCATGCCAAGCCGTGGCAGACCGCTATCAATATTATAAATGTGAGACTAACTCTGTCTGTCTGGTACATTTCCACGCCTGAACCATCAGGTTTCGCATCCATTTTTATGAATTTTAGTATAGGGATAGACGCGACAATAGAGAAGGATATACTAGGCTACTTTTGTCTTGGAAAAAGTATGGTTTCCGCGGGATAACTGAGGTAGCGGGAAAACCGTAGTCCACGCGGGTAAAACCGCGAAGCGTAGCTAGTGTATAAATAATATAATTTTTACCATTAAGTTCCTGCGAAAGTGCACAAATCTAGAAAACTGAAACATAAAAGCCTGTATGATAAATTCTTCGCATCTTTCTTTTTGTCTGCAATCTCTTACATCCAAAAAAGTGCTTACTCCTTTATGAAATCATATAGGGAGGAAGTACAGGGCTAAAACTTATAAATCCTTGTATAATGAAACACTGCATAAAATATATATGCACATAAAATGCGAAGCCAAAAAGAAGTATAAACAAAACCTAAGTATGTAAACTCTAAGGCTTTCACGGCCGGCGTTGCATGTTGTATGTATCCGGGCTGGCCGGACACCAGACCACGGCCAAAACAGCCCGGAAGCAATACATACAACAAAAACTAAGTAATTATTGGATCGGTACCAATTGGTATCGGTTTTAACTCAGACGACAAAATTTGTCGTCAGATATTAAATATAACTAAACTATGAAACTTGCCTATTCTTGTCCTCATTCGACATACATCAAGTTAGAAACGCTTCATTAATGTGTCAAATTTCTTTCATTTGCAAAACTATTTAAGATTCAACTTCAGGCTGCCATCTATTCCTAAATGATTTTGAAATAGCCATGACTATGACCGACAATGACCGACAGCTAAAACTAATTTCGTTGACAATAGATCGATAAAGCATTCAAACTTTCATCACAACAATAAATATAACAATATATTGTAGGTAGTCTGTATCACTACTGTACTACCTACTTACTCTACATTATCAAAGAAAATAAAACGATTAATCGAAAATAACTCCAATCAATCATACAAATACAAACGTTTTTTGCAGACACATAAGTGGAGACGGCACGTGGTTTCCCCAAAAGGGATATTAACCTTGTCATTGAAATAGAACACCTGTTGTTAACATACCATAATAACATTAGTAACCTGATGGCCAATTTTGGCGACCAGTCCGCCTTAATGAGAAGCGTAGACAAGCCTATTACTCTATGTTTATTGGGTTACACACCTACAACGTGATAAACGAACGTTTTGTTATGATCCTATTTTACTTAACCCACACGCGTAGGATCATACTATATCAAATACATAAGCTGAGATTCGATGCCAAAGAAAACTAGCTTTAGCTGCTATTTATTCTGTATTTGTTTTGTAACTTTTAATTATGAAAATGTTTTAATTGGTGCAATTGCAATTATCTAGTTGGTTTTTATAGTTTTTATACAACCTACGTAAGTGATTGTAGCGGGGAATGTAAAGAGAAGATCTATGCCTGTACTGTATATTAATAGTCTAATAATGTACATCTCCGTTGTAATTATTATTAGTTTTATGATTTTATTGATATAAATAATTATTGTATTATTTTTTTTCCTGCTCTAGTTAACCGTACAATATAACCATAAATATTTGCACGCTGGTGTCCAGCAAAATGTTGTAGATCTGCATTGTACAATAATTAAGCCACCTTTATATACCAACATTTTATGCAAATAAAACATTCTATTCTATTCTACATTTTGTTTTTTTTTCTAAAATTGATGTTTCATCAGGTGTTCACGTGTAAAAATGAACGACTATTATCCAGTGTCTGTGAAAGTGTACGAGCGTCAAAAAGTAAAACAAAATTGCCTGGACAGAGCTTTGCTACTTTTTTCTCAGTAGTAAGTAAAGTTACAGTAAACTTTTAAGATATTATTACCAACATCTAAGATTATTCGCAGCGAAAGCAAAAACAGGCCGCCCTTGCACTTCTTGCTGTAGTTCTGTTTTTTTTTATTATTTTGCACCTGAATAGGTAAAATGTCTAAAAACTTTAGTGTCGTAAAGTATATCCTCCTCGCCTTCCCGACGTCGCAAGTCAAAATAATGTATTAAGGCTTGACCATTAGCTAAATAGACTTTATTAATCCTTTTAAGCGTATTTCGTTGAAAGTCCTACTCGACACACACATATTTTGTTGCAGCTCATAATTTGTCTTCATAAAATATGTCAGCTTTGATATGATTTTGTACATAATTTTACTTGTGTGTCAAATTTTTTTTTTACAGTAATGTCAAATTTGTAAAAAACCTAAGTAGTATTTTTTACAAGCTAATAAATTACAAAACTGTAGGCCTACTAAATTTAAAATCAATATTAAAACGAAATCTTAAAAAACAATTACTTAACAAATATTCATGAAATAAGCTACAAAATCGAAGTGTTAAAATTACCGAACCTTCTAAGGATATTTTAATCTAAACTATCCACTACCAGTGGCAACGTTCCTGTAAAATTCTGTCGGCATTGCCACGTTGATTTCAACGTGGCAATGCCGACAGAATTTTACGATGCTACTATGTATGCTACGATGCTTATTCTTTGTGCAAGATGGTCTTTGCAATGCAGGCCTTTGCATCTTGATGCAAAGGCCTGCATTTGTTCACGCGTTGCTTCGAATTGACGCCCTGAATTTATATAAAATAAAATAATTTTACTTTTCATACCTAATCTTTTAGAATTTGTCTAATTATAAATCGCCAATTTATAAATAGACGAGTTAACCAATCAGTAACTTGAAATATACATAAACTGTTCATGTTTTTGCTCTTGCGTAGAATCTAATAAAATGATTAGCACAACCTTGATACAGTTCAAAGACTTTTTGTCAGTTATGATTTTTTCTTTGATTCAAACGTTTGTTCACATGTCAAGGTTTTTTGTGGCTATTGGCTACAGGAGTCCACTAAATGATAATTACAGTAACTACCTATCTTACAAATAGGCAAGACTGTCCGAGACCAGCTCGTCTATTGAGTAGCTGTTGACTCACGATGTTCGCTTCGACATCTTGAAGGACGTGTTTTGTTTTTGTGTGTAGAAAAAATGGTACCATTATTCGAATTTAAATATTTAAAATATTCCTTTTTTACACTCTGTTTAGAAACATGTTCTGACCAATGATGACTCGACTGCTATAGTGATTCCTGATTCAGCTACAGGTTCACGCTGCCAGATCGCGGGGACCAGGTCACTATTTGTGATTACCTATATTGTAGTCCCTTTTGTGTACAATAAATGAATTTGAATTTGAACTATTGAAAAAGGAGGAGATTCTATGTTCTTATTTTCTTTATGCTTTTCAATTACTTTTTTATCTCAAACATTATATTCATGAGGTGGCTCCATTGCACATTGTCACAAAGAGCAAATGAAATCGCTAAGTACAGCTAGTTACCTACATTACGGTGGGCCATCCAAAAATTCCCCCCTTGGCTAGCAGGGCAGTATATATTTATATATGCCCGAAATCCAATGATGTTTTACTAAAGATGACGTATATTCATACTGCGCGGTGCTCAGATTTTGTTCCTTTACGACATAAACATGCGTACTGCGACAGATAATACGGTACACATAGTATAGAAAAGGATAGCTATATGTTTAGACTTGCGCTTGAAATACGCGTCGTAATGAAAATTACTACAATTGACTTAATTTTGCCGCCTCAGTTTCCGCGCGCTTGTGGGACATCTACCTCATATAAACATATAATATCATTGCCCGAAATCTCTGAGAAACCTTGGTATATGAGTTATACCAAAATATGCTAAATCTATGTTCCTAAGTAGCATCGCAATTTTTTCTAACCCAATTCAGATTGAGTTGCGCAGTTTCTTTTTATGGATCTTCTTACATATCACAGTTCTAAGTGATTTATCCACTGTATTTCAACTTTACAATATGAGCTTGAAGGTTTTTTTAACAAAAACTTTTCCTGTTTCAAGCATAATAGTAATAGTATAATGAGTGTCATTACGGGTAGATAATCTGGGCGGAAGGTTGACACCATGACAATGGGTGTTCGTGTCGGGACCTAGTCTCGTGCAATCGGGCTTAAATACAGAAACAATAAATGAAACAAGAAAAATGGGAATCAAATGTCACATCTTTGCGTAACTGGATAATCCCACCAATATTAAAAAAAAAACAAATTTGGATGGATGGATGTTTGTTACTTGAAATTATTGTTACATGACATTTGGCACAGACATATTAGATTATAGTCAGGATTAGCACATAGGCTAATTTTTATCTCGGTAAAATGTATGATTCCGATTTTACCGTGGAATAATAATTGATGTATCGAGAAAACCGTAATCCACGCGGGGGAAACCGCGCTACTAGTAGAATAGATAAAAGATTTTTGCGATAATTATAAATCAAACGCACACCGCGGTTGCGCCCACGTGGACACTATTAGTCTATGCGCTATATCTATATTCCACACAATAATCTATTACTAAATTTTATGCAGACCCTTTGGGGCCGTTCATCAATAACGGCACATGAATTTCATGACTGTTTGACTTCTCGTCCTTCCTTGTTACAGGTGGTCCCAATTGACTCCTCCCACCAGGTGCGACTTCACACATAATAAACTCGCGTTCTCTCTTTCGTACCACAATTATAGATTCTCCTGACATGGGCTGTTTGTGAGTGATTTTTGAATTAAAAGAATTCTAAGATTGACTTTATCGTCTTTGATCACATCGCCGCTTACAGACGTGCGCCAAATGCAGACTTATGTCATTGTAGTCACATACTGTGCGGTTGTACCGATTGTATTCGCCATACACCTGCAATGAAACCTCTTGAAAGAAGCCTGTGAAAAAATCCTTCCCACCGCGCGCCTTGCAAGTTTCTCGTTAGTGTGGTGAAAAATGATTGTTCTTCACTCATGGATAAAGTTCTTTAGCGTTTCATGTTTTGAAAGCTTCGCTTGCTGAGGTTTCAATCCAAGCACTCACGCCGGAATTCAACTTTACCCACATGTAAAACAAATAACTATTCTTCTTATCTTATTGTAACTCCTTTTATTTTATAGTATAACTAGGTATTTAAATATTTTGTTTTAAATAATTATTGTTCAGTTTGTCATGGGGTCGTGAGGTCATGTATATTTTGCCTTAGTCTCTAGCTGAGTCGGGGTCGATTAATTTTCATGGCACACGTTACTTAACTTTACCCAATGTATCTTTTCTTTTATCTTTTTCTTGTGTGCTGTTACTCTAGTGCAGGGATCGGCAACCTGCGGCTTGCAAGTCTCATGCGGCTCTTTTCATAGTTAGCTGTGGGTCCCAGTTGCTTATTAACACATTTTATACAAAATAAAACTTTGAAAATCATACAATTGATCCATGAGCCTAGTACTATGTCTTTTTTATAGCCCCTGACACCCGGGTCTTAAATGCACTGCTACTGCCGCGCTGTCCCAACGCATCATCAGTCAGAAGTAGAAAATCAAAAATGATTTACAAATAGACTTCTACCTTAACGACTGAAAAGTTTGGTGAAATGTAACTTTTGTCTCTGTATTCTGGAATCGTGCCCTCTCCCTGCTCTAGTGTAATGTGTTGGTGTTAGTTTTGAATAAACATATATCTTCTTCTTCTTATTCTGCTTCTTCTGTTGTCTTAATTATTATGAGTCTAAAAAGCCGGCCTTTAGCCTGCCCTTATCATGACTGCGCCGCAATGAAAGTAGGTAATCAATCACCCTCCACCTTACCTTATTGTCCACTCTGTCCGGGGTTGTTTATACTTTACAGGACTGTTATTTAATTTATTTTCGGCTTTGATCTATTTTTGGCTCGTTCATTCTTGTTGGTATGATCCTAAAATGCGTGACGTATTGCGAGGTCTATTTTGGAGACAACCATTATTATTTTATGAGAAGAGCGTGTTCTAAGAAAGAACATGTTTGTACCCTCATGTAAGTATGTTCGTTAGAATTTCGCGTTTCATGTTCGTGTACCCATGACCTGCAACCTCGAACGTGCCAATTAGGCAAAATATAAACAGTAAAATTAGCAAAAACCAACAAACGACGTCAAGTTCATTCATGAATTTCAAGGTTTGCTTGATTTATACCATGGTGAGACGCGGTGTGCATTTACAGAGTTTGTATTTTTAGACTTTTAAACAATTCTTTAGATATTTTATTTGTTATTTGTGCAGGGATGTTTCGCAAGTGAAACTATCTTAGACTTTTTGAAACGTCTAATTTATTAGGAATAATGATAAAATTAATGATCAAACAACTAAAACTGTCTCAAATATCATATTATATAATAGGGAGAAAGGTAGGTAATGTAGATGTTTGGTTTTTCATAGTCAAAAGTAACAGTTTTACGATTATATGAAATCAGTTGTCAAACGCAAACTTATAATATGTAAAAAAAAAAAAAAAAAAAATCGGACCCACTACCAATGAGTATTCTTATACTTACTTTTTTTATTTATTCATAAGAATTTGTTAAGCCGAGGTAGCCTTTCTAGTAAGTCACATATTATTTACATAATTGATATGGTACGCACCTACTTGTAGTTAGCATAAATACCTAAAGATTTAGTGGTTATTGAATATAAATAAACTTAGTTAAGCAATAGTATTTTATATTTGAGTTTGTTAGATATTACGAAATAAAACGTGCACGTTTTGTTACGCATGATACATACAATTGTTCGAAGTTTTCATGACTAGGTATTATAGTAGATGATGTTTATATTATAGTTATGTTTAAAGTAGGTATATAATCACAAATATATGAGTCGATTAAAGACAGGGAATAAAATAATCGAATAAAATTTTCTTTGGGAGTCGATTAATGTGTTCGAGGTTTCTATAATTTTGTAATGTAAGTATATAATTATGTACCTATGTGCTTGTCCTGTCTAGTGGTTCCTCTCATTTAAACCAAATCTCCTTAAGTAAGCTTTACTCACTAGTACCTAGGTATCTATGGATATTAACGGGATTGCCTTACACAGTTATTTCTTTTATGATTTTGCGCCATCTGTTAGCTGTTTATGGAAGCTTCCGGGGCATTGCTGAAGTGTCGCTAGTAGTGCAGTTCGGTCTAGAACTAGTCGAGATCAATTTCGACGCAGCCATAAAGCTCTGAGCAGCGTTCGCTTTGACTCAAAAAACAATCCTAACCTATAATATAATATACCTATAGTATAATACTACGAAGATTCAATTGTTTCACTTGACTTTAATTTTTCTAGCGTAAAAAGAATTTTGCGTACTGGCGGCAGGATGGAATATTTTAGCTATCTTTAGGCTGGCAGCAGCTATTGGATTGCTCAAATGCTATTGTCGTATTGTAATTATTAAGGTGGTAGGTGCTCTATAAATAATAAAATATTTTATTAAAATCTCTGAAACACAATAGTACCAATTCATTTTAATATAGTTACAAAACTATGTATAAATAAAATAAATATAAATGTATAAATGTCTTGAATTAACAGTACCTATCCTTATGTCAAGCGTTTTATACCAGTGACGTCTGTAATCATAATTAAGCATTTGAAAGTGTTTTTCCTCTTCTTAATATATAAACTACGTGGCAGAGAGTTCAGGCGGAAACCAAATTCGGGTATAAATATATAACATAAATAAAATTGTAGATTTAATTTCGTCATTTTTTCTTCAAACAAATAAATCACCATACTCGTCTGGATTTTTTTTTCGATTGACTTTAACGAAACTTGTCAAACGTCAGAGAAGAAGAAGTGATTATATACTTCGGGGCAATTTTTAGGAAGGACTTTGAGATTTTGTTACTATAAAATAGTTGATGTCGGTTCTCCATTGTCAAATCTCAACGTGATCATTGTAAAGTTTTCCACAAAATACTTAAACACTTTGAAAGGGTATCTTCTCCTTTCGTTTAAACAAAGGCTGGTTTTGTGAACCTGATCCATTATACCTTAGCAAACACTGGCATTATGTGCTCACTCTTGTATATTATCTGTTGTTAGGTCAATACACAAACACGTCTCATTAGCAGGTCGCACTTCATGTGGACCAAGGCTCGTATAAGGTTGGAGGCTGGTGCATCTGCTACAAGGCCGACTGGTTGCAGGCGTATGGGTCATATATACTGCCAGAGCATTTACAAAACATCTCGATAGGAGCAAATAAAAGATCTCGTACATTAGATATAAATAGCACCATTGCGCGACTTGCATCAATGCCCACATTCATGCAAGTCGCCGAATTAGTAATTAAGTACTTGATAATTCAATGACATTGACAATGACAATAACTATTGAAAATACAATTGATGATATGATGAAAGCTTTAACAAGATGCTAATTGTCGAATGACTTTCGACCATACTGACGGTGAACCTCATTTTATTAGTCAAACGCTATACCGTCGATATATTTTACTTTACTTTATTTATTTGTCAATCTTATTAAGTATTTGGATCGTAATGCCCCCAGTGTTACATATATCCATAGGCAACAAAAAGATCGAATAAAACGGCACACTAACACACACATTTAACATAATAGGGTAATAATCAATGATGTTTTACTAAAGATGACGTATATTCATACTGCGCGGTGCTCAGATTTTGTTCCTTTACGACATAAACATGCTTACTGCGACAGATAATATGGTACAAATAATATAGAAAAGGATAGCTATATATTTAGAATTGCGCTTGAAATACGTGTCGTAATCAAAATTACTACAATTGACTTAATTTTGCCGCCTCAGTTTCCGCGCGCTTGTGCGACATCTACCTCATATAAACATATAATATCATTGGTAATAGCACACTACATTAGTGACTATTAGCGATTAGACGTCCTATTTAATCTATCCTCTCATATAACAAATATAAAAATCTACATTTAAGTTTATATAACGTGCCACCATTATCAGTTGACATCGGCGACGCGATACTGAAGTCAATGTTGGCTAATTAGCCACATTTCAAAGTGCCGCTTCCGGAGCACTTATAACCTATCTACACTTTTTTACCTAATATCATTGGGGAATATCGGTTACCTCCGGTCTAAACAGTCTTTGGTAAAAATGGAGACTCCAAATTCAATCTATCGACTATTTTTCGAATTTTGCTACTAAAAATGAATGTATTATTCCGCTTTATTTTTATAATATCTATGTATACTGGCGGACCCAAGACACGTTGTCCTACATGATATTCCGATATGTCCGACTGCAGCGCCATCTGCCGGCCTGGTTTTTGAATCTAAGCCATCCAGAGCGCCACCCAAACGCTGCATATAAAAAAAATCATTCAAATCCGAACGAAATATTTCCTAACGAGAATTTCAGGAATGACCATTGTATGAATTGTATATTTCTACATATATATGCAGTTGTATATTTGTTGTCACGCAAGTAATATCCTGCAATTAAAATGTTTTCCCGTTGTTGTGATTAATGGATAGACTGATTAAAATAATAACAATAGAGAGAAGATCTAGCCTTGTGCTATTATGATAATTGTAGTTATGTAACACCATCATGTCAAGGCATCATGTGGACAATAACGCTCATTTAGACTCGGGTAAGGTTTAATTACTAACATTTTATTGTTAGTAGTCATTTAACTGCACGATGAGGCGTCTAGCCGATGTATCTACTAGTATTAGGTCCTTACCTACATATGAAAATGGCGTTTCGTCAAACTGGTCACTTTGGTCTCAAATGTCTGGTTAGAAATTCCAAATTCAAATTTAGGCTTGTCTATTTTTGTTTCTAATTTTGTGATTCATTTGTTTTCGTGCCTTTTGATTTTTCTTTGACATCGTTCTGTTCACTAAATAGAATACGTTCCACGAGTTCCACTGTGGCAACAGCACCAGAAATAGCTCCAAAAATTATTGATGTGTGCGGGGAAGCTAGCGTAAAGGAAAACGGTGCGTTTTTGGTTCCAACGTTTTCGTTGTGGGAATTTTGACCTACAGAACAAACCTCGTGAACGGCCGGAGACCCTAGTTGACAATGAGGAATAAAAAGTGATAGTGGAAGTGGAACCATCGCAAATCACGTCAGAAATAGCGGCAGGCTTCGGTGTGAGTGATAAAACAATTTTAAATCACTGGGAACAAATTGAAAATAAAATGGCTTAAAACGCTATTGTGATGAGACTCAAAATTGCCTTTAAAGATTTCATTAATCCACATTTTTTTCAGCAAAGGAAACCATAAACTAACGCTTAAATGACAAAAGGAAATAAATAACAATTGTATAATATATCTACCATAATATATATATACCATTATATATATACCATACCATACGTATTATATATTATATTATATATAATGGTACATAAGTATTTTGTTGATGAAGTAAAATAATTTCATAAAAAAAGTTTTGTTTTTTCTATACAAAACGCCAATTTAAATTTTGACATATTAAGTTAGAAACATCTAGAACATCTACAGTCATTCTTTGAAAAACTGCATTTGTAGCTTTTGAGGAACGGTCCTATGTCGGAGGTAATACATACATGTAGAATATAGGTACATAATATCCCCGGTATCATAGCGATCTGAATAGTAGAATCCGAAGTAACAACGACCTGCACCCATTTGCTTAGTCGGTGAATTTCTTTAAAAATAAAATTAAATATGTTAGAAAATTCATCAAGTGTAGGTGGCTTAAAATTCCTGAGCAGGTTTATAAAATTTTCAAATTTCCTAATCTTTGTGTCTTGTCGTGCATGAGTGATCGACATGCCTGCGAATCGTCAATAAATCACATGCCCGCCACAAATGTCACCCAGAGTTCGGCATCCTGCGGCTCTTTCCATATTGAGTTGTGACTCCCAGTTTGGTAATAATACATATTTAGAAACCATATTATTTTCTATCAAAATCTTTGAATATCATGCAATTGATCCATGAGCAAGTAGCATGTCTTTTTACAGCCCTTCCTACCCAGGTCTTAAATTCACTACCAGAGCCAAACTGTCTCGGCGCTGTGTCAGTCAGAAGTAGAAAATCAAAGTTTATTTACATTTTAGAATATAATATTAAAAATATTTTCTTTGGGGCTATTTGACAACTCGTTTTAGACAATTAGGTAAATTGTAACTTTAGTCTCAAAAGATTGCCGATCCCTGCCCTAGCCTGATATCAGCAAATTTTGCGTTCTAATAAATTCGATAGTATTACGCAATGAATAACACCAATTTATTACCGTGGTGTGTCATTTTATTTAATCAATTCATTATTACACTAGATGAATGTATTGATTTATAGTCTAATATGATACACTATTTCGGTCATTTGTTCAGCGGTTCCATGGTGTAACGGTTAGCACTCTGGACTCTGAATCCAGCGATCCGAGTTCAAATCTCGGTGGAACCTGTACTTTTTGCACGTTTTGGATTTTATGGTTATTGAAATAAATTACAAAATTTAATTTAGTTTCTATTCATGATAGTTCTTAATGTTCTTATTCATTATCAAAGACGGTCTGTTTAATTTTTAACCAACTTAAAAAAAGGAGAAGCTTATATGTTTGGCTGTATGTATTTTTTATTCTTTTATGTACGTTCACCGATTTCTTCCCCATTTTTTACGTTTCATTTAGTACATTTAAATATTTCATACCAGCTACACCCCGCGGTGTTACCCACGGTGAATGGTATGTGGTATTGACGGTTTTTGTGTCTTCCCGTCATCCCGAAAATATATAATATTCCCGTGAATATTTTTTAAATCTTTTTATAAAGACTCTTCATATCCCATTTCACGGTATAAGCTATCGTCTAAATTTCATGCAAATCCGTCCAGCCGTTTCAGCTTGAAGGAGTAAAAAACATACAACGGCTAACGACAAACAAAACTAATAACTTTATAATATTCGACTTTATTAAAAATATGGCCTCCACCGTATTCTTCCTAGTACATCATATTTTTAATTATGTTTAAAATTATTTTATTTAATAAAATCTAATCATTTTGCGCTACTTCGATGATTCGTACCATCGTCACGTCATTTTAAGGTTATGGTTTTCCGAGAATCTCTTTAATTTCTCTAAAATACAGTGCCACACATTCCGCATCATGCTTTGAGTATCCAATTCATTTATCTGAGGCATCATGTAAACCAGAATGACATTATAATAGTCATAGTCACTTTATTATATAATAAACAATTTATCTGTGAAAAATCCTAACTTTCTTGACGTCAAGCAAGCCCGCTCTCAATTTATTTTATTAAACTGGGACGTAAAATAAATTGGGTGCTTTCCAAATATCTAAAACTATACGAGAAGAGTACCGCTAAAAATAAAATAATATATATATAATATATAAAATCTTATATACTTATACATATCTTTTTATGGTGACCTAATGCCGTATTTGTTTATATCATCTTAATGAGAAAAAATAATAAGGATTTGTATGTTTATTTCATGACGCATTCCAGTACGTAGTACTGTTATTTATTCTGTGGCCGCGATACGGTTTAGCCGGCGCGCGGCGTGCTTTGCATACTGACTCGAATGAAATCTGAAAGTATTCATATTTTGAATGAAAAAAGAAACTTTCAAAACGGTTCATAAATGAGAAAATCATGAGGTAACAAAACTACTAACTACTATTCCGTGGATATTGATAAGTTTTGAACATTTTATTGAACTTAAAGAAAAATACTGAATATGATATAATAAACAATTTTGGTCTACAACAATAGGTATTTATGTAGTTTCGTTATGTACGTATATTCCAAAGATATTATAAGTAGCTTATGTCAATACAATGGAATCCTATACTACTAATATTATAAATGCGAAAGTTTGTGTGTATGTGTGTATATTTGTTACCTCTTCACGCTCAAACGGGTACACCGATTTCGATGAAATTTGGTATGGAGCTAGCTTATACCCTGGATTAACACATAGGCTACTTTTATTCCGGAAAAAGTATAGTTCCCGTTGGATAATTGAGGTAGTGGGAATATAGTAATCCACGCGGGTTACTAGTAATATTATAAACGTGAAAGTTTGGATGGATGGATGTTTGTTACTCAATCACGCCAGAACGGGTGAACGGATTTGGATTAAATTTGGTATGGTATGGATTGATGCTGATTTGGTATGTAGAAACTTCAGGTCCCGGAATAACATATAGGGTACTTTTCATCATCATAATCATCATCAATCATCACCACACGCGCGAATAAAACCGCGGTGCGCAGCTGGTGTTAGAATAAAACGTCTGTAGCTTAACTTACGGTGACGTAATGAGCGAACGCTGAATAAATCATGATGTGTAAGTAACATCCTGTATAACAATCAAGCCGATCGTCCACCGCCATCTAATCTAAGTTAGTATAGCTTAGCTCGCATAGTTGAGCCAGTTTTTAACCGACTTCAAAAAAAGGAGGAGGTTCTCAATTTTACCCGTATGTTTTTTTTCATATATATGTGCGTCCAACGCAACTATGCCAGCTAAGCTACGTAAAACTTAAAATAGCCAAACTAAGTCGTATTAGGCCTGAATACTCAAAGAAGTCGAACTAACATAGTTGTACAGGCCGATCCCTCACCGTACCCTGTCGAGCTTTCGCTAGTGTTGATTGAATGAGGATTGAATTTGCTGGCTTATATGTTTATTGTTTCAGTTTCTGTTTTATAAAATAAGCAATCAATATATTTTTCTTATTACCAATGTCATTGCCCGCTGAGATCTCGTAGTAGCTTTCTTCTTTTATCACGTTCGATTAAATCAACATTCAGCGCAAACGCTAACGCTGTCCATCGCTAACGTAGTAATAGCATAGTTAGCTTAATTTTTAGTGGATTGGATAATTCCTGTATTTAGTCCCCTGAGCTTAGTTTGGACTTACTTTATTTTCGCTTCTTCGTTTAGCTGGAGGTGGACGATCAGCTTTATTGTATATTTATACAGGTTGTCAGTTTCCTGGGAGCATTGTCATCCTAAAGGAAGTTTCGGTTTCTGTTAATGTGATTGTGCGTGTCTATGCCTCCCAAGATCCCAACATTTGACTAGTTACAAAATAGTTGATTAATAAGAGAGAAATAAAGTAAATTTCGAAGTACGCGATTTTATTTACTTTTACCTGTTTATTTCTTCAATATACATACACTGTATCCTATACGGTAAACAATTTAGCGACTTGGCCTTGCTTTGCACCGGATGTAATGAAACTGTACTTAATTGAACTGTAATACTACATAACTTGTAATGAACTGTTTTTAGTAAGTAATGAGAGTAAGTTTAGTGCTTGCCATTGCGTGGTTTAGAACTTAGCAAATGAACAGAGGGCGACTTTGATTTGGATGATGATACGTCTATTGAAAAGGTGATTTAAGAAACTATTTACGTTTTATACGTAAAAATGAATGCTCAAACTGGGCAGGCTGATGAAACTATTTTAAATTGTAACATCTTTATTTTTTATATCACACAGTTGTTCAATAAATATTTCTGATTTCTGACATATCACCTATGCGTAGCGTTTTTCTTCAACTTTGTTAGTGCGTACTGCCAAGGACTGGAACTCTTTGCCTGAGTCTGTGTTTCCTGTTTTATACCTTCTAGGCTTGCGTGCTCCATATTAGAACGCGTCGACCCTTAACATCAGGTGAGACTGTGGTTAAACGCAAGCTTATAATATTTTAAAAAAAATATAATGTATATAATAATTATTTCTTATTTTTAGACCTTCAAGAATTGAAATGAATATGTTCTGTATTGCTACAAAACCCTCAATACGAGTTTCTGACTCAAGCGCAGCCCATTTTTTATGCCGTCCGTTTTTGTGTTTCGGAAGACCAAATAACATTGTCATACCGTGAAATAATTACGGTTTGCAATTACAAAGTACATTATCGAGATTGTCCGTGATGCAGAATGCCAAAGAAGAGGTGATAGTCAGTACGGTGGCGGTGGCATCAATACGGTGCCATCGAAGCCCGGGTTCAAAGCTCTCATTATACCTCATTACATAACCTTGTCGTAATTAACGGATGTCAATAATTGATCAACAATATGTCACTTTAATTACATAAACTGTAAACCGCGGTCGAGCATACAAATGGTAGGGCTTTTGATTAATTGCGTTTTCGATTAATATTTAAAATTATTAATGAATCTTTTCATGCATAAATGACTCCGTTTCTTAGCAAATTATTTAGTTTGGCGATGTACATACTTGTCGATTGACACAATCATATGCTTAGGTATTTTTGTATACTTTACAGATCTAGAGGATGACCATTATCTCACTTGGTCAGTGACGATGTGGTCGAAGATGTAATCAAGCTAGACCTAGAATGTTTACTGGCTTTCAAGGATTGCTAAACAAAGGATTGCCTGAACAGACTATGTGTTTGGTGACAGTTTTTCTAACTTGAGGGTATTAGCTAGCCAGGCAGGTACTCGAAAGTACCCTATCATCATGCTGAGAATTTGACAACCGTGTTGTTTTCAACGGAACCTCAAGCAGTTGGTGGGGATCAAACCAGCGTCCGTCAGTTTGACAGCCGACGACGCTTCCACCGCTGAGCTATCAGATAATGAGCTAATATTAGATGTATGTATATTAATATTATAAAATAGTTAATCAGCTGTAGTTCTGTTGTTTCCGGTGGCGTAAAGGTTGATACAGGGTGGACAACGTAACATTTATTACAAAATAAAATAAATCTTGGACAAGATTCACAATTGTATCCTCTTACTAAATGTATCAGGAAGTCTTAGAGAATTCTAAGAGCTAGGCACTGCTGCAATACCAATTCATTTGACGTTCGTCTTGTTGTTAGATCTGTGGTCTTGGCTCAGTGATCAGTTACACTGACCAGAATAGCCACCCCGGGTTCGGAACCCGGCTGGCGCAAACCTTACTGTGATTATCATAAATATTTGTCTAGGGTCTTGGATTTTGTGTAATGTGATTTTGTCCATGCCTCTAGCGACACAGGGGCTAGAAGTGCGGGGTATGAGTGTTGATATGTTTGTTTGTTAATTCATTTCAGAACGAGAAATCGCTTATATACCTTTTATGAATATCTATATTATTTTTACTATGTCTTAAGTCGAATAAAAAGATTTACATCTCATTGCCACATTGACCTAAATAGTTTTCCATGAAATATGTTGTATGTGACAGCGGATACGGAATACATAATGCAATGAAGACTTATCTCATAATTATTTTATGATATTTTTATCATGTAGTCAATTGGAATGGACTAGCAATAAAATATCAGTAATTAACCGCTTTGCCCTCTTGAGCCTAACTAAAAAATTCCACCGATTTCAATAAAACAACAGATTCTCCTTGTTAGGAATCGTTTTAAAAGGAAATTAAATACTTTATACCCTTCGGCCATACAGACAAGGTAAGGAAGCGGTTAATCACATCATTCAGAAGCTTTTCTTGGAAACAATGCCGGAATGTTTCCAATGTATGCGCACTTTGTTTGAAAACCGTGCGATTTCCCGCACGGCTTGACTATAACAAACATCATGCTTGCGACCGAAATTTCAAACGTTGTGTAATCACCGTCGCTTATATGGTATAATTTGGTGCCCAAAAAAGTAATCGCCAGCATTTTTGCTTCATCGTTATTTTGTTCCCGCTTCTGAGGTTCAAAGCAAAACCCGCTCGGAAGCCGAGTGAGATATCAGTAGACCTAATTGTCTCGTATAAATGCAACTTCAGTCTTATTATCGTGATAATAATGATAAAGAGATTTCAATTTGCTATACCTACTCATATAATGCAAATACTTATAGGTAATGTATTTTTATAATGAGCCTTATAAACAAGCTCAAAGTAGAGCATAGCCCTCCTCATAACTCGTGCTCAGTTGAGGAGGGCTATGCTCTACTGGGTTTCTATACGCGATTGATCAGATATGAGGAGATCCGTAGAAAGTCGCCGAAATAGTCCATCAGATTAGCAAGTTGCAGTGGCTATTGGCAGGGCACATAGCTCGAAGAACTGATGGTCGTTGGGGTCAATGGGCTCTCTAATGGAAACTTCGGACTAGCAAGCGCAGCAAAAATCTAGATGTGAGCCGCTTTCATCCGATCCTTGTCCAAATCAATGAAGGAGGCATATGTCCAGCAGTTGGCGTCCTATGGCTGATATGATAGTGATGATTATTAAATTAAT
Source organism: Apeira syringaria (assembly GCA_934044485.1). Lineage (NCBI taxonomy): Eukaryota > Metazoa > Arthropoda > Insecta > Lepidoptera > Geometridae > Apeira > Apeira syringaria. The sequence goes on from OW203659.1 coordinate 8,350,764, forward strand.
ATTATATTATTACTGACAGGGCTGGAGCAGCGGAAAACCACTAAGACGCAATGTACAGTACCGTATATATATATATATATATATATATATATTACAAAATCTTATTTTAGGCAACTGATTGGTATTTGTTGCGCTCAACATAATTTTATGCTAATCTAAGCTACATTCATAGCAGTAATTTAACTACTATAAAATTCATAAAATAAATAGAAAATCTATAAGAGGGCCACGTCCAAAAAAAAACAAATTGGTGCTAGTGTAGCAATATTAATATGTCGGTTAGAAATGGAGTGAAGCGTGTTAAGTTATACAACAGCTTTGAAATTACATTACCTACTTGTAACCGTGACGACACCGTAATTAATTTCTTTTCGAGGGACACTTTTTTAACACATTGAAGGCACTCCTTACACGTCTACCCTCCATACTTTATACCCAATAGTTATATTTTGTACTTCATTTTGGCTCCGCATTTCATGTGCACTTAATCTAAATTTAATTACTGGCCCTAATTCTGATAATCACACGAACTAGCTAAAATTCACTATTATTCTTCAAAATGAAATAGCTCTATTTACGCTAAAATTCAAATTCGTAAAACTCTATACAACGCTCTCACTAATATTAGACGAGTTTTATTCCATTGCTGGCCAATTATGGGTAGTTTTAGTAGGCACCAAACTAATGGCGACTTTATTTAGCTAAAACTACTATTACTACTACAAACTACTTTTAATAAATACATTTAATTTTAGTGGTGTTATTGATAACTCTCATACTAATTTGGACATTATCGTAACATTTTAGTTTAGTTCAGTCGAATAAGCGAATCACTACCACTGTGTATACGTACATCCATTATAGTTATCACAAAAACCGCAGAAAAGATATATATTCCCGTATGTCGCTATGATGGGAAATGTGGCCGGATTTGAGTAGCATAATTATAAGGTAAGTAGTTCACAGCCAACGATATATTTCTTTTCACTTGTATCTTTAATGCAAAGTCCGATGCCAACTGTATAGCTTAGAATTTTGTTGTCATTGTAAAAGATCGATAATATTTCTGTGCAACGAACTCAGCCTATTGTCTCTTACCATCTATCACATCCGAACGTATTTTGAAGGACAAATTGAGCCGATACATAATACATTTCACGGCGAACGAAACGTATCGCACGATTCGCGAGCAGCATTCTCATACGTTTCCGACGTGATTGGATTCGTGGAGAGATGATTAACGGCGCGAAGTGACAGGTGAAGCAGGTCGCTGGAGATGGATTGCCCACCGCGGGCGATTCCCATACCAACGTCCTCCCTTCACCGCGATCTCATCTTGACGGCAATCATACACAACTTACCAGGGCCAAAAATTACGATTCAACTTTGTGTCCTCTAAATTGGACATCGATTCCATTGTGCTCATAATTGATGGCCGGTACTGGCAGAGAAAACATAACTTTATTACTATAATAAACACAATATAAATATAATCACGTTTTGTACCCGTAGCTGTAATTACGTGTTTTCAAATACCTAAGTATTATTAAATTCCTTTTAACGTAGATCGTGGTCGTAAATGTTAAACTCAAAAAAATGTAATCACATAGATAGAATTATTTATTCTTATAGAGTTGAGTTTCTACGACATGCTGTTCAAATGGGCGCTAATAGTTTGATATATGACAGTAAAAATAAAACGTTTTGTATAATATCATCGTGAAAAATAAGCTGCGACGTTATATAATGTTCCTATGTAGTTTTTATTCTTGTTTAGAGATTGTAGAAGTTGTTAAAATTTAAAGGTGTCTTGTGGAAAGAAAATATCCAGGCCTGACAAAACACGGACTAAATGAAGTTCTTAAATCGTACTCAGTGGGTAGAAGTACTTAGTAGGTACCTACAAATATTATGAATAGGTCTACAGACCACCGCCTATAGTTGAATAGGTGATATGGCAAATTGCATGCGGCCATAATGATAATAATACAAGTTATATTTGATAAAAACTGAAACAACCGATTTAATTCACCTAATTTTTTTGTGATTTTCCTCGCAATCTTTTTTTCTTAATCGATATCTTTCTCTCTCTCAATATCTTTCTATTAACTTCCAGGATGAGTCGATGTGAGAAGTGTGGTTCGGTAATGTAAGTGAGTTTTTGTAGTAGCTCCAGTAACTGGAGTGATGTTTAAAAAAAGTTTTAGTTTTCATCTGTTATGTGGGTAATGGAAAATCTGTACATGTCGTAATTCCCGAGTTTAGATATTGATCCTTAGCTTGTAAGTTATGATAACAAATTTGTTATCAGGTCTGTCAACAATAAAATGGATTGAGCTCATAAACACCACAAAAAGTTCCGTGATGGCTTTTTTTGGAGACAAAAAACCTTTTGTGATACAATTACGTTTTTGTCGCACTTTTTATTTGATAACTTCGCAAAAACACTAAAAGCGTCAATGATGATGTCATTCTACGACCACTAAGGCCTAACTTTTTCTTGTCTGATATTATTTACAACCTTTCGAGACGTTCCGTCCCGAATTGTTTTATTTATCGTTTGAAGTTTATTAAGTATATTATATTATGATCCTGGTTCAAATTTATTTATCTCAATCACAGATGTTTCTGTAGCAAATAAGTTTATTCCGCTCAAAGGTTGTAATTTGACTGTATAAAATTGATTTTAAAACCGTCCAGTTTCGGATAACGTCTCGTTAAATTGACGGCACGCGGAACTCTCCCGCCCTTACCGAGCTTACCTAAGGCTTCGCGCGTACTCTAAATATAATAGAGCAACTACTAAATTATGGAAAGTAGTTGTATCTGTATGCAGTAGGTAAATAGTGCTGTGTAAGCGTCGGCTGTCAACCCGACCGTCGCTAGTTTGATTCCCATGGATGACTAAGCCTCTGGGTTTTTTTGGTTTTTATACTGTATAGATCTAGTGTTTGACCACTGTCTCACTTGATGGTCGGTGACGCTATACGTAGAAGCTGCCTGGTGCTGGCGACAGTTTTTCAAACTTGAGGGTGGTATCTAGGCAGGTGTATACTTGAAAGTACCCGTATCCCCCCCCCCCATGCTGAAAATTTGATAACGGTGTTACCATCACTGGAAGCTCAAGCTGTTGGTGGGCATCGAACCAGCGTCCGTAAGTTAGACATCGCTTCAATACCAATAGCGCACGCGCCAACGATCGACAAAATTCATTTTTTTTTTTTCATATTATAAGTTTGCGTTTGGCAACTGTCTCACCTGATGTTAAGTGATGACGTTGTCCAGGATTTAGCATTTTTCATACGCTCAACAATGGCTCTTAACGATACTCTCAAACTTAATCCAAACATCGACTTATTTGCGAGTAGTTCGGCGTCAATACACACGGCACTAACCAACACTCTCGTTGTACCTTACGACATTAGCCATTAGTTTTTATGTATTGTAAATTGTATCTATTTTTCTAGATTTTATGTACTATTACTGTACCTCCATTATCTGTGGAGGCTTGTAAATGGCTCTTCCGTATAATATTTGTTGTGTAAATTTGTAAGTTTAGCTGTAAGCCACCCTAAGAAAATAAAATAAAATAAAAATAAAAAATACCGGTAAAGGTAAACGACGTTATCAAATCCACAGCATGGTCATAGATTATTTTCTAGTACTGCCTGGCTAGCTACTTCGCTCATGCTAGTCTCCTTATTAAGTTGTCCTTGAGAACTAGAGAGATAGTGGTTTCGGTAGATATTCTAACTTTTTATTAAATGGTTTTTGCTATGTTTATTACAGAGTGAATATCGGTTTGCTGGTGGGGGGTATCCCAGAGCGCCAACTACTAGCAGTCGAAGCGGGGGGCTATGCTCGGCTGCGTTGGTAGGCGGAGCCTTACTAGCGGCCGTCGCAGTACTAGCCGTCGCCGCGCTCGCTTTCTACATGGGAGCTTTGAGGCCGGACAACGGGGAACGTAAGAGAAACTTACAATTAGTTATAATGCCACATAACCATGACTTTACATTCCGTAAGTAAAGGGTTCAGCAGTTTTTTATGCTCGTGCAATTATTGTCCACAAGCATTATGTTCTTGGTCTCGTGTAAACAACCCATGTGCTATATTAGGTTAAATCTTGCCCAGTTGCAAGAATGTAAATACATGATGAGGTGCACATTTTTGATAGTTGCGTAATTTATGAAGCTAAATAGCTTAAATATTGGATTGCTTGTGGACAGTTAAATAGCCTGGAATTAAAATAAATAAATATATTATACCAACTGTTCTTAAAACAGATAGGAAGTTTTGTTTCGTAAAACTATTGCTAGCTAATACTAACTATTACTAACTTGACTGGCCGGTTGGCGCAGTTGGTAGCACTCTGCCTTCTGAGCCGCTGGTCCCGGGTTCGATTCCCGGATAGGTTCATACAAACATTTGTGTGTATGAACATGTCTGTTTGACCTGTGTCTGGGTGTGTATATTTGTATATAAGTATATATATATTATATCAGTCACCAGGTTACCATAGTACAGGTCCTACCTAGTTTGGGACCCGAAGACCTTGTGTGAATGTTAATAAATATTTTTTAAAAAAATGCTAATTTATGAAACAAAACTTGTGTGGAAATCTTTTATTTAATAATTCAACCATTGTTAAAAACACTTATTAAATATTTTGCATTACGTGTGTGAGTGTGAGGTAGTCGTTCTTTCTTTTAATTAAAAATAATACATTATTACTAAATACTTATTGAGTAAATTTTATTTTAAAATAATATATATTTTTCTTTCCATTTTCCAGCTATTATGTCGTTTGAGGGCACACTACGAGTGACACGCGGGGACGTTTACGGAGGAGCACCCGGGAGCCCTGCGTGGCGAGAGAGGGCGCGCAGATATGGTACAGCGCTTCGGCAGCTGTTTGCGGCTCCTTCGCCACTGCGACAGGCATTTACTGGCGCGCTCGTCACTGGCTTTGGAGACAGGCGACTCGATGTACATTTCAGATTATACTTAGATAGAAGAAAAATACCAAGGTAAACGTATATAAGAACAGTGATTCAACTTTATCTGTCAATCAATAATCGTCGTCTAATATAATTAACTGATGGCTACGTTCGTGTGTAAGAAAGAAATCGTCCATATCCAATTCCACTTAAAGAAAAAGAAAAATATTTGTTTATGTATTAGTAATATAAATTTATAAGAAATGAGACAAAACAATTAGTACCGAATAAAGAGAAACGTAATAATGAACTAAATGATTATTTATTTTTTACAGCACTGTTTCGAATGTAGAAGAAACATTAAAGAATATCTTAATTCAAGATATAAATTCCAAACATCCAGCTTTTGGCCCGACGATCAAAGTTGACACTTCTAGTATTATAATTAAAAGAGATCTAGAACATACATATCACTCTGAATCATATGTTAAAGAAGCAATGAACGAGAGCATGGCCGCAAACTATCCAAAAACTTTAACACCACAGGCAGGGAAGGACAAAACTGTTCAAACTAGGGTAGGAGTTGTACGAAAAACAACAGTAAAACCGAACAAACAAGACCCAGATGAACCTGACATTGACACTGATAACATTCCAGTTCTACAAGGCTCGTTTCAAATAACTAAAACTGAAGCTGACATAACAGAAAATAAACAAAACTCTAGCCCGATTAGGCACGACGAAAAATTAGGTCATAAGATCCTTCCTGCAAAGAGTACCACATCTGTAAAACCACCAACAACGACAACTAGTACAACCACAACTACAAAGCAAATTCCTACAAATGCGCCGAAGAGTCGACCATTCACCATAAAATCTATTCTAAATATGAAAACAAGGACTAACTCCACAATAACAAAGTCGTTTGTTGAATCCACAACTCCTTTATCTAGCACAACTACAACTTCAACAACTTCAACTCCTATTCCATCCACGACAAGTAATGTTTCCCAAATATTATTTGATTTATTAACGAACGAAAATCATTTCAAAGATTTGCCAAAAATAGATAGTCTTTTTACAGTACCTCATGTAATCGACAATGAACCTTGGCGACCAATAACCCAACCTTATTACGAAACGTCTAATAAGCCTACTGCTAATCCTGTTCAAGACGCAATAGATTTAAATGCGGAGGACAGAATGGGTGTAGCAGAAGTAGTCGATGATTCAATATTGGAAAGTTTGCTTACACCTATACCACCCTTTGTCAATAGAGATAAAACGACTTGGAAACCACCAACACAAAAGAAAGATCCTTATTTAAGCACGAGTATGTATCCGCCAAATCAAGTCTACACTAGTTTCACGTTACCTACTTATGCGCCACCTATGAAAAATATAGAGACATTGGGCTCAAATTATCCTAAACCATTTCCAATACCAGTTGATAAAATAAGTTCTGCAGTTGAAGTACCTAATAATGACCGTTATTATGATAATGGAAAACCTATGCAAAGACCTCCAAAGGATAAGAAAACTACTGTCACGATTAATGTTTTAGAACTTGATCAACATGAAGAAGATACAGAACAGGTTTCAATAGATGGTGCTTCTATTCTGAAAAAACAAAATGCCACAATAATTACAAGCACTAGTTCTACGAGTTCTACTTCAACAACAAGTACTACTACTAGTACTACTACCACTCCAAAATCAACATCTTCATCAACAACTACGAGCACATCAACAAAATCAGAAGAAGAAACAAATCCAAACAACACTGTTGAACTGAAAACTGACAATTCCTCTATCCCCAAGGAAAATTCTACAAGGCGACCAAATAACAAAGTATCTATTATTCCTAGTACAAGTCCCCCTTACCATACATGGGAATTAATCAATACTTCTACCAACGAAAAAAATGACACAACTAACAAACACTCGCCTGAAAAATTTTACAATGATACTTTGCAGGCTATTATAACTAGAAATGATGCTATATTCCCTACGACACCAAAATTTCCTAGTAAAGTGTCTATTATGAGAAATATGACAGATCTATTAAAAAAGTATTCCCCAAAAACACAAGAAATAACTTCGGTTGAACAACATTTTGAGGTTGAAGAACGGCATGGACCTAGTAATAAAGGCTTAGTAGAAGTTGTTTTAGATGACGAAATAGAAACTACAACAGTTGCTACCGTTATAACATTACTGCCCGCAAAGTCTAATCTTGGTGTAAATCGTCCTTTGCGCCCACGGCCAAAAATCAAACTGCAAACTGCACCAGTCCAAGACAGTGTTCGAAGTTATTTTCCTAGCGATCAAGAGACCGAAAAAATTATAAGTAACCTAAATACTAAAAATGATCCTATACTTCCAATAGTTCATGGAACAGCGAACGCAGAAAATACGGAAAATACTGATGTCATACAACCTGCTTCAAAAACTGACGAAGATTTGGAAGTGTACTCCGCAGCCGCTACCGATAATATGAAGGTATATGATTTTACACACTCTGCAATAGCTGGCAATAGATACCCAAAATCAAATGTCGAACTAGATGACGCAAGTGACAAAAAAAATGATGAAATGCCAAATGTTCCAGATGGAACTTATAGAGTATCATATCATGTAACAGGAAGTGTCAGTAGCAAGCAGGCTAATAAAACACAAGACCTCCCTGCTTATGAGTTAGCTTTAGAACCAGACGTAGTTTTAGAAATACCGATAAATCAGAGCAATACCTTGACGATCGATAAACTCAAGCAACTCGCGAGTCTTGCTACAGTTTCGGATTCTAATAACAATACATTTTTTCGTACCCCCGGAGGAGGCGTGATATCAACGAAGGCGATACCATCCAGTTACACGCTGAATCAAGCGGGGTTTAAAATATTAACCAAGACTTACAACAAACCTCAGTCAACGAAACAAGACACTTACGACAATAGTTTAGATAAACCAGAGAAGACGTACAGCAAGCCATATAAAACACAAAAAGAAAAAGAGGATAACTTTACAATCGAAGAAGTAAATAAAGAAGGTGATTAATGCAATTTATTTATTTATTTCTCAAAGAAAACACAGTTAATAATACAGTAGCTGCGCTTCGTGGTTTTACAGGCGTGGTGATGATTATGATCATGATGAAAAGTAGCCTATGTGTTAATCCAGGGTCTAAACTATATCCATACCAAATTTCATTGAAATCGGTGTAGCCGTTTGAGCACGAACAAGTAACAATATACACAGAAACTTTCGTCTTAATAATAGTAGTGTGATACAAACTATATTTCGTTTTAGATAAATGTGATAATGCGACATCATACCAATGCAATAGCGGCGCCTGCGTTTCATTGACATCGCGTTGTAACCGTTTACTGGACTGCCCCAACGGAGAAGACGAACGCTCATGTTCCTGCGCAGACTACTTGCGTGCGGAGTTCTCCCATTCCAAGATTTGTGATGGTGTTGTTGACTGTTGGGACTATTCGGATGAAAATCACTGTGGTGAGCCCTTTACAACTTCTAATAACTTGTATACGGTCGCCGTAGCGCAGTGGTTAGTGTCAGTGACATGACTACTGTGTCTCCGTGACCCTGGGTTCAAATCCCGGCAGGGGCAAACATTTGTGCGATGAGTGTATATTTTTGTCTCGGGTCTTGGATGTTTAAAAAAAAAAACTGTATCGTAATTTAGAAACAATCACACTGAAGACTACATTTTGTATAAATCTACGTAAGATGTATGTTAGAACTCTGTGGTGTAAATCTATTGATGTATTTTAGCTTAAGTGGTCGTTAGATTCGTCTTATCTGTAAGGGTAGGTAGCAGTAGGGTAAATCAAATGTAAAAACTATACTTCAAATTTATTTTTATATATATCCATACTGCAGTACTCTATTTAGTTTGTGTTAGTAGGTGGCAAACAAGCAGACGGCCTGATAGTGAGTAATCCTTTTTAAGACTTAAAAGTTGTAAAAAGTTAGAAGTAATTAATAGGAAGGTATATAATATTAATTGTTGCAAACTTTTCAATTCATTGATGTTTAAGGTTTTAAGTGTACAATATTTGCACATTCGGATGTTTTTTCTTTTTTATATTATTATACATTATACACGTTTGACCACTATCTCGCTTGATGGTCAGCGTCAATGTGTTCGAAGATGTTATCACACTAGACCTAGAATGTTTACTAAAGAATTCTGGTTTTACATTAACTGATTAGAGTCATCCGCCGAAGTCTGCGTTTCTACGTTGATAAGTCAATTCAAAAGTAGCATACGTATTATAGCAGATGTTACAAGCCGTAGATTATATCATTTGGTATTATTATATGATTAACACTTTACGAATGAATAATTAAAAGAGAAAGTGGCATAAGGCTTTCTAATAAAAAATAATACATTATTGAAATTAATCGTGTTGTCCAATACAGGATAAAATAAATTTGGAGGTTAACTATTGGTCCGTATTGTCCGAATTCGTTTAAAGCTGATTGATATTACAGAGCCCGGATTTGAAGACTGTCCTCCCCCCCTTTACATACTGATTTGTTAGTAGTTCATAGATCATTAGGAGCTATTCAATACGGAAGTTTACAATACAGTTCTAAAACGGCTTTCTGACACTTTTTAGATTGGTGCAAAGAAGGTCAATACGTCTGCGCAAACGCTCGTCAGTGCCTTGACATGTCGAAAGTCTGCGACGGTTCTCCTGATTGTCCTTTGGGAGACGATGAAAAGAGCTGCGTCGCGTTGGGTGATGAACTAGAAGACAATGAAATCGTGCCTTACAATGACGAAGGTAAGAATAAAATAAACGTAATCTGAATGTTAAAATACATAAATGTATACTTGCCCGTCCGATGAAAACTAATGGTTGATAGCATTTATTTATTTTTACCTATGCGTTATACCGTATCGGGATTGTACCCGATAATACCCCTTATAATAGGATACATTTTTCGTGTCAACCAAATAAGATTTCTGGAAGTTTAACCTTTAATTATACATTTATTAACCATTTCTTTCTGTAAAACGTGTTGTAGTTTATTAAATAAGACTTTAAAAGAGTAAAAAATCAGTACTGCCTATACCTAGTTTATATGGAATTCCAAGTGTTGTCGTGGTTGATTTTCGAGAAAGTATCACGTTGACATCAAATGAAATGACTTATTACTTTCAGGTTATGTGATGGTCCGTAAGCGCGGGGTCTGGGGCAGACTGTGCGTGGAAAGCTTTACTGATGTTGTCGAGCAAGCACACAGCTCTTTGAAATTGCCAGATCTTGGGAGAGCTGTTTGTCGAGCCATGACTTTCGAGTAAGTACAACGACTCTATTCTAACTCGTGTGCATTTGTGTACGTCAGTCATCAAACAACTAGAAGTTTTCGTATATTCATTAAACCTGTAGGGAATTATACATATGTACCATCTATATATACCAACTACAATGTTAGTCTAACAGCCCCATTAATACTTTATACAATCAAAGGCGCTAAGAACAACATCCCTTCAGATCGGACGGCTAGTGGAGTGTTACTTTGGCAAAGCGACAGGACGATATTCTATAGTGGTGGGTTCATATCCCACCTGTAACCAATTAGATCCTCTAAAAATTAGAATGTAACTATCTTTTGTAATTTTATACTTTCGCAATTCGAACACATTGTTATTAAATCAAACGGAGCTTTATCGCGAGAACTATCTTTGTTATAGATTATGGCTAATATGTGTTTAGAATATGAATTTTGAATAATACCTAAGGGAAAAGATTCAGTCATCTAATCTGTAAATATCTATATACATATAATCTACATATATATCACCATATACAAGGATGACAATTATTTAGAACCCCGCGGCCGGAATCAGAGAACAAATTACCTATTTCAAATGAGCTTACATCTGTTTGCAGAGAAGCAGGTTGGGCTCGAGAAGCTCGCGAGGGCCGCAAGAGCAGCGAGTCTGGATACTGGGAGGTGTGGCACAACGCGGCCGCGCGCGCCGCCGACACCAGGCTATCGTTCCGGCGCGCCGCCTGCCCGCGGCGGCGAGCGCTGCGCGTGCGCTGCCGGGGACTCGACTGCGGAGTTAGGCCGCATGCGGATGCACAACAACCTAGGTACATATTCTGTTCAGCGATAAAATGTTAATAATAATCAAATTCCGTTTTGGAGCCACTATTATATCGCCTAACTCCTACACGGAAGCTTCAGAAGCTAGTAAATTATTCTATTTTGAAATTAGCAGAATACATTTTATTACATGAATGTTTAAACCAACAACAACCAAATTACAAATTGAAAGAAATATAAACCATTTTATTAAAAATAAATAAAAAGTATTGTATTACAATGTTATAAACCATGATAATAAAGTCACAGGTCACTGATGTGTAAGCTTTGTAACTAGTGAGCAGTAGGTAATCATGATCGATCGAATGCATTATATACATTAAATCTTACTTAGATACCTCTACGCAATTTTATATAGATTTTTATTTTTAAGTTTACATGTTTGGTGACAATCTAACTTGATAGACAGTGATGAAAATTACGATACTCTCAAAATGTCGATTGGATCTCAAGGGCAGCTGAACGCACTGTACGTTTGCTGAAAGTTTTTCGAGTTTAAGGTTGAATGTGAGCCAGGCGAGAACTGGCAAGTATCCTACCACCATACTATGGATTTGTTATCGATGTAAAGTCGCTATCGGAAGCTCAAACGGGACGTGGAGATCGAATCAAAGAACAATAGCATGACAGCCGACTCTCAGAAACACGTGGCTGTTAGGTATACCTATGATATTTAACAAACTTGTCGAATGTATAACATAGTTTTTGAGTGAAACAAGCTTATGTTTATTGAATACAAATAAGGCCCCGTCTTTACCCTAATAATTTGATTAGAATTGCAGTGATTTCACCTGCAAGTTTAGAAAAAAATACTAATGTATAATGAGGTACTTTAGTATCAAGCCTTAATATTTTATCTTCGTTGTATTGTCACGAATGAAGTGAATATTGTAGTTATTTGAAAACGGAGGTCTGAGGTTCAGTAATAGTTAATAAACAAAACCAGACCAGGTGCCAGACATTTTCTGCATAAGGCACTGCCACACAAAGCATAGCTACCGTATGGTTTGCGCTATAACATACGGTGGTGTTGCTTTGGACGGCAGTGTGAATGAGAGCGTGCGTCGGAGCAGGGTGGTGGGTGGAGATGGAGCGGCGGCGGGCGCGTGGCCGTGGCAGGCAGCGCTCTACCGCGACGGGGATTTCCAGTGTGGAGCTACCCTTATACACCGCCAGTGGCTGCTGTCCGCCAGTCATTGTTTTTACCAGTAAGTCATCTTTTTCATCATCATTATGTAAATCCTACATTCTTCAGCTGAATATCCCAAATGTGTGTGAGTTCCTGAGAACGTCTAGAAACGTATGTTGAACCTTATTTCCACGGGAGAGATCTCTCTTTATGCTTATTTCTATGCATTGTAATCGTTTTCATAAAATCAGAGAAGTATGTATGACCTAGAGTACCTATAGGTCGGGTTGTCAATTATCTTTGACAAAATTAAATCTGTATTGTAGTTTGTCAAAGATTAATTGAGACAGAAAATTAATAAGTTAATGTGAGAGTTTTCTGCCAAATTATAGACACAATGTAGGTTACATATTTATATGTGCAAATTAGGTACATATTACCAACGAACTCAACATACATCCTCGTAGCATATTCAGACATCTGTAAATATTATAGTACTTTCATGGACCTCCATAATACCAAAACCATAAGTTATCAAACCTCCATCAGAAATCAGAAATCAGAAATCAGAAATGTTTATTGAGACTCCAAACCACCAAGTATGAAAAATATACCTAATTATTGTCTTGTAAAGAATGTGACATAAGCGCGTGGGGGAAAACACAGACATAAGTATTTTTAGTTATCATTATTAAATTATTAGTTGTCTATTAAAGTGAAAAGATCTCAGGTTTTTGTATTCCATCAGAACTCAACACTCAAACAAAACTATATGCAATATTAGAATTGTATGAATTTTACAGTAACATAATCATGACAAAAATTGTAGAGCAACAGAGGCGCACTGGGTGGCTCGATTGGGGGCACTGCGACGCGGCGCGTGGCCCCGCGGTCCCTGGGAGCGCGTGGCCCGCGTGCGTCAGGTGGTCCTCCACCCTCGGTACGCACCTCGAGGCTTCAGAAACGACATCGCCCTTCTTCGAGTAGACCCACTGCCATTACACGCGAGACTGCGGCCTGCGTGCCTCCCCCCGGCCCGCGCACTCCCCCCCGCGGGACATCACTGCACTGTCGTCGGTTGGGGACAGCTGTATGAGCACGAGCGTGTCTTCCGTAAGTCACATAGTCGATATACCATACCTCACATGGCCTCCGGATTATGATCACAATTAGATGCAGAATATCGTCCACCGCTTAACTGCCTGAACACAGTGGCCGTTTGGTTGACAGATTTCCTAGCTTGGAGGTGGTAGGTAGCCAGCGGTACGACGGTAGTCCGTCATGAAACTGATGCAAGGTGCGCGGAGTCTACTTTGTATGGAGTTCTATAGGTATTGTCCATATGAGGTTTTTTATAAATTCTATGTTTTTTTTTCATCATTTGGGCTTTTAAACGAGTCCTTTCACGTTGTACGGAGTTACCGTGGATCTTCGATCAAGAATCTTGATCGAAGCCGTGGAGTCAACTATCGACCATTGAGACAGCACAGCAAATATTTTACTTTTGAGCACCGTCTATAGCTAGATTCTTGTCTTTTTCCTTTTTTACTATAGCTTACGATATCTACGCCCAGACCCTCGAGCTTGTTATACAGAACGAGTTAAAACTCAGTTTTTCTGATGTCACTATGGTTTTGATAAGTTTATTAACTAATAGGTACCTATATAATATGTATTTTCATAGAACTTAGAAGACATCATCAAACATAGAATAAATGTATTATAATGGTCAACTTCAAGATACTGACTTAACACTTTGAATAATTTAGAAGACCTGAGATGGACGCCATTTCCCTTTCAATCGTATAATTCTGGGTCATTCGTAGTTAAATAACTTTTCAATACGGTACGTTTGGTTCCAGCGGACACGCTACAGGAAGTGGAGCTGCCGGTGATATCGACGGCCGAGTGTCGCCGGCGCACGCGGCTGCTGCCGCTGTACCGCGTCACGGAGGACATGTTCTGCGCGGGGTACGAGCGCGGCGGCCGCGACGCCTGTCTCGGGGATTCGGGCGGGCCGCTGCTCTGTCAGGTATGCATGCTTACGACGTAAGGACACGCTGCTAGAAGGCAGTGCCGCGGACACGCGTACCTGTCATTGATGCCTGCCTCTAATGTAACGCCCGTTCCCTTTATTGGATCTATCTATCGCTGACTTAATTTTCAATTTCTATTTGGTTTTAAAGGAAGAAGAAAATCTATTTTTTTAAATAACACAATAAAAATAGAGAAACAGCTTCATTTACATTTAAATAACAAAAAACTAAATAAATTTAGGAGATACAAGTGATTCTGTGATATTCGTTATGGGATTTAACACTAGATGGCATTAAAAAGAATAATTCAAAAATTTTGAAGTTTCGAACTTTGAAAATTAAGCCAGCGCTATGTGTACCGTACGATCGATAGTTGATTCAATCCATCCTTAAATTTTTCATCCTACTGCACACCTATTGGCAAATCTGTACGTGCTTGCTAACTATTAACGGGAGGACAGATAACTTACTACCGATAGATGGCATGGAAACGATAATGTAATAATAAAAGATAATAATAAGGGCCCAATATTCTTATCCGTGCTATCTGTCAGTGATTTCTTGATATCTCCCGTAACGTTATCCTTCATTTTGTGTCGAAGTTCAAGAGATAAGTTCGTTTAACCACTATCTCACCTGATGTTAAGTAATGATGAGGTCTAAGATGGATCACGCCTGCCTAGAAGATACCTGTTCACTCGTGGCTTGAAGATGCCCTAATTGTATCCACAACTATCAGGAGACTAATTGTGAAACTATTCGTTTCAATATATACGTTTTCTGATAACTTAAGAAATCATTACGTGAGACCACAATCTGAGTGATGCAACCCGCCATAGCATAAATCCTATTGTCCTAGTTGTTGGTTATTGTGCTACCTTGTAGGTCTTTTTCATATTGCTTGCTATTAAAACACTACAAATGGGAACAGTTCCTGCCAATAGTAACTGTAATAATCTGGATCTGTACGATTTGTAGCCGATTTATAGCAGATAATTTTTGCACTGATTTGCAAGTGTAGACCTATTAACACGAAAATAGTAGTGATCAATGAGCTTGCAAAAGGAGTACTGTTTAATTAATAATAATTATGTACGACTCGATAAATAATAATATTTTAATTTTCGAGTCGGAGCCAATGGTGTCCATGATACATTTTAGATGATGGATTGGAGCTACCTCCACACTAATAGATGCTACGGAATAATCTTATAACGTTATATTCCAGGAATCGGACAGATGGTACGTGTACGGAGTGACGAGCAACGGGTACGGCTGCGCTCGCGCAAATCGTCCCGGCGTCTACACCAAAGTATCCAATTACATCGACTGGATCGATGGCGTCATCGCAAAGAACACGCCTATGCAAAACGACACGACCTTCTATGACGAAGGCGAGGAGGACTTTTACGCAGATTTAGAAACAGCAGAAAACAAAAGAGCATCAAGAGTGGACACTTGCAGGGGATACCGATGCCCTTTGGGCGAATGTTTGCCAGCATCGAGCGTATGCAACGGCTTTCTAGAATGTTCCGACGGCAGTGACGAATGGCAGTGCAGTAAACTTAATCTTAACAACTCTAGTATAGACCCAGATTGATTATAGAATCGTATTATATCTAAGCCAGTATTAAGGGTTATCTTAGTTCTGAATTCGACTGATACTTTGTAAGTAATAGAAGTAAGTTCTCATATCGTCGAACAATTTCATTCTACGAACAAATCCACTTTGGCACATCGGAAAATATTTTGTTTCTGCCATAACACTTAAGGATTATTGGGCTCGTATGTACATATAGAAGTTATTATTTTCGTCCCATTTGTTTTTGTTACTACACATCTTATAATATATTTATTGAAGTGCTATGATGGGTTACCTTTTTCGTTTGAATTGTCATACAGATTTGAATGGACGACGTAAGCCATGATTTTATTTAAGTAAAATGTAATTACCAAACTTAACTCGTGTCTGATTTCCTACCCTTTTCACTGACCCGCTTCCATACCTAGCTTACAAAGCGCAATCCTCTACCCTCTATTGTATTCTGGGTTGAATTTCCAGAAAAACGCAATAGATTTTTATGAATATATTATGGTTTCATGGCTGATGAGTAACTAACACTTGTCCAAAATATAAATTTAAGAAAAGTTTGCCAAGTTGAAACGTAATCGAAACGATGAGCCAGCAACTCAAAAGAATAGCCTCGATTTTCCGAAAAAACGAATACATAATGCTGAACAATATTGGAACAAGGGTATGTATTGCTTTGCACTTTTTACTGAATTGGCTATGTACGAGTATCAACAAAACCTTTTGCAAATTCGGGTAGAACTTTACCTATCTCTCGTTTAAGTTATCACTGTATAGTGTTTTAATTAAATAAATAAACTAGTTTAGGTATATCGGGTTTTCCAAATAAAAAGCAGAGTTCTTAAAAATAACTTTAATCTCTCGACAAATAAATTAACAAAATGCAATTTGTTTTATCAATACAGTATTATAATCTTCAAAATAAGGATGGCATAATAAATAGTTATTATTAATTACGACTTCACAAATACACAGACTGACATAATATATCTTAGGTAATAGTTACTTGAAAACAATCACATCATAAATTATTAAATAATAAGTCTTCAATTAAAATCAATAAAGCGATATAAACCACCCATGAAAAATGTAAAATTAAAAATAGTAAAGCAATAAATTTAGAAAAAGATCAGACATAGCTCGGGTCTCAGTGACCGGGGTTTCCAAATCGCTGTGCTTATTAGTAAAGAAAACGCGATAGTCGAGAACGAAAACGCATCTTAATTTTAACTCGATACTGTCACACGCCTTATAAATAACTTAATTTATCCCGTACCTTGTGGTACTTCAAGATAGAATCACTTCCTTCATCAAGACAAAATCCAATACTAAAAAAAGTGTAAGAAACCTTACAATACACAAAGGCCAGTAAATACTTGCGTTATAGTTATATCTACGTCATATTATATAAGAATTATATATTTAAAAATACTATAAACGAGCGAGATGAGCAAGAAACGAAGATAACTCTTACGTGGTAATACGAGACTGACACATATTGATTACCCGAGAACTCGTCCGTACAAAATGTTTGTGCTGTATGCAATGATTGTACAAGAATCAAAGAGGTAGATCGGTTTTAGCGGAACTTTGATGCTAGTTATAGTTTTGGCCTGTGAGAACTATGCAAAACTAATCTGTGCGAAGGCTTCTATAGTACTGTCAAGAACTACGTAAAGATAGGGCATTTTTTCATTTTGTACCGTATCGAAGTCAGAAGATCTCGGTCCCTTAAGTACCTGCGACCATTCTAAACTCAAAGACCTACAGTTTACTTTGAAGAAGCGAACAAATGGTCCATCGAACAGGATTCGAACCAGTGACATATGGGTATACGGTCCACGTCCACAACCAAGTGTTTGTTTTCTTATGCCGTTGATCAAAGCGTTGATTGTGGTTGCGATTCCCGTAAAAGGAGTAGCATTTCAAAACAAACCTAATTAGCCAATTTTAACTCGGTTTCACTTAGGCAATGAAAACTTTGACTGTGTTCTCTGGTTTAAACTCTTGGCTAGTTAGCCACCTTGAACTGAGTGTCGCATCGATAGTAGCGAATCTGAATGTTTTATAATCATCCCCGAAATAACCAAATACAGGTATTTTGACCAAACTTAGCTAATCAGTTAACTTGAAATCAGTTTTGCATCGTCCATAGAGTGAACCCTTCACTCTGAGTATTTTACAATCCGCCGAAAAAAAGTCGATACTTCTGTCATATATATTTTAATTGTGACCTTAATTTATCATTAAAATGTTTACGGAAAATGGTTCAAAGACTCTTTTCTTCTTATAAAATCATAGCATAGCGGCTTAATAGCTGAGGAGGTCCGCCCTGTAGGTGTTCTAATATCGAACTAGCGTGCAAGATATGTGTGTCTGCTCGCTAGTAATGTCAGCTGATATAAAGTATGTAAATGTAGTTACAGTTCCCGGGTTGTTTGAAGAGTGTGGATAGATTTAGCCCTTGTTTTCTACGGGCGTGGTGCTCAGTCCGGAACCGGACGTGTTCAGCATCGTCTTGAACTGCTCCGGCACCGGATACTCGCTCTGTAAATATGACAATGTTATATTAACACAAATACCGCAATGCCTGAAAACGAAGGTTTTCGAACAATTGTGTTGCGAGTGATAACTTACGGAACTGAAACGTGTTCTCTAACTATGGGCCTGAACAGGCTCAGAGTCGCACAACGAGCTATGGAGAGGGCTTCGCTCAGGGTTTCTCTTCGTGATCGAATCAGAAATTCGGAGATCCGTAGAAGAACGAGTCATCGATATAGCCCAGCGGATTAGGAAGTTGAAGTGGCAGTGGGCAGGATGGCCGTTGGGGCCGAAAGGTTCTCGAAACGAGACCAATCGGTCCTTGTGAAAATCGATGGGGGAGGCTATGTCCAGCAGTGGACGTCCTATGGCTGAGATGATGATGATATTAACAAAGGCCACCACAAAAAAGTAATTGTTATCGGACACGCATGCGAATCTATTAGTTTATTTAATAAGCAGATGATAAATAATATGTTGATCAAACTAACTTGAAATCACAGTAATATTATCAGGATTGAATTGCCACCGTCAACCGTCTGGGAAAAGGTTGATTTTCGTGGAAGTGAAACAGCGTGACATAGTCAACATGTACTCACATAATCACCGTTGCTCTTGGGCACGAGCACGTTCATCTCCGAGGACTTGGAGCTGACTATCTCGACGCCGAGCGACTCCTTCGAGAGGTAGATCTGGCACCCGTCTGTCTTGTCGATAGAGATGGTGGGCACCTTGCCCAAGACCTATGACAACAAGTGTATGAATTAGCATATGATTACAAACACAACACGTACAGCATAAAATGAAAACATCTAGCATAAGCATAACATAACTAGCCCAACACGTTCCCATTGCTGGGACACAGGCCTTCCGCTAATAAAAAAACAGTGTTCACTACGCCAGTCCAATGTCTGAGTTTTCAGACCACCCGTCTCCGACATGACGTGACAACAATCGTCCTAAGGCAGCACGGAAGCGCTCTGTTGAAAATGACACTATCGTTCACCGGTGGATTAAAGTTTTCCCGTTTCCTCAATTATTCCACGGAAACTATACTTTTTTCAGGATAAAAGTAGCCTATGTGTTACTCTAGGGTCTAACCTATCTCCATACCAAATTTCATCGAAATCGGCACAGCCGTTTGAGCATGAAGAAGTAACAGAGGTTATTGAATCATTTTCTTGTCCTTCGGGAACAGCATATATTTTCGGGAGGAAAAGTATGTGTAAAGCATGTATAAGCATGTTTTAAGCTATGGTCTAACTAAACTATCTTCATACCAAAATTCATCGAAATCGGTGCAGCCGTTTGATCGTGAAGGAGTAACAAACATACACACCTGTACACATACAAAGTTTCGCCTTTATAATATTAGTGGGATGTAAAAAATGTCTATTTAGATAATAGTGAAGCCTTATTCTAGACAGCTAGATCAAAAAAGTAAGTTTAATTTCCTATGTCACGTTATAAATCCTCTTTAGCTTGGCATCACTGAGAGTCATAGTGAAGAAGTAACTAAGACGCAATCTGTCAGCTGTCGGTGTCGTATGCACTTCACAAATTTCTATCATGTTTTTATATTTCCATAATTTTATCATCGTATTTTGTTAAATGTGTTTAGAGATATCATTTTTGAATTGTTTTTAGATTTAACTAAATTTATCCGTTTTTTATGATAGCTATGATGAGCGCTGAAGAAAGTGACTTAATAGAAGCGAATGAAGACATGACGAATGGAGCTTCTTGGGGCATCAGTCGCTTCGTGAACTCTTTTATAGACTTTTATGGGCTGTCCTTTCTACAACAGATGATAAGCATCGTTTATGCGGTCTATTTACGTGTCACTCTCTTCAATGCGGTACGATTATCAAATCTTATTCTACCGCCTACTTCCATATCTTTATTTCCATTAATTGAGTGATTCGCACGCGTGATGTACGACCTAATTTATAGATTAAAACTAGGAGCGCCCCGCTGTTCTTCCCGCGTGGTTTATGGTTATTTCACTACTTTAATTATCTCACGGGAAATCTGTATTTTTCCGGGATAAAAGTAGTATATGTGTTACTCCAGGGTATAACCTATCTCCATACCAAATTTCATCGATATCGGTACAAGCGTTTGAGTGCGAAGGAGTAACAGTGGTTTTCAAAATTTGCTTATCTCATGGAAACAGCAACTGTTTTCAGGATGAAAAGTATTATGTGTTATTCCAGGGTTCAGGGTAATATTAGTGGGATAATAATTTTCTTTCTGCGATGGTCAATTTTTTTTTTCTTGGACTTTCCTACCCCTGTTGACTAGCGGGATACAATTTTACTCTTACAATTTACTAACTGTTAGTACTGAGTATGCACACAGCAATCGCGTTTCTGCGGCCTTACGCACTTGCGTTTTTTTCTTCTTTTGAATTACATTTAATCAATTAGTACAACAACTAGTGGCGCCCCGCGGTTTCACCCGCGTGGATTACGGTTTTCCCGCTACCTCAATTATCCAACGGGAACTATACTTTTTCCGGTATAAAAGCCTATGTGTTAAACCAGGCCTTAAACTATCTCCAAACCAAATTTCATCGAAATCGGTGTAGCCGTTTGAGCGTGAAGAAGTAACAAACATACACACCTTGCGCAGTTATAATATTAAGTAGGATTACATACAGTCTATATCGTAATTTTATATATTTTATGTCAACTTGGGGCCTCGGCTGTAGTGCACTTTCGTTAGTAGGTTAAAGTAAAGTATAATATCAATGCCACCGCAATCGAAGCTAGCCATATGTTACCGTTCTCACGAATAAAATGACCCTGTATTTCTACACCATTCTAGGAATCAATAATTGATTACTTTCACTGGCAGGTAATATTTATCCTCAAGTACGTCCCGACGGGTATATATGCGTATAAGTTCATAAAAAACGTATACGTAAACTCCCGCGAGAGGTTGAAACAAAAACGAGTTGAATTGGAAGACATCCAGCTTCAGGTAAGTTCATGTTCATAAATAATGCTGAAGTATGTTTATATACACATTCTAATAAGTAACTATATATTTAGGAAAATACATAAGGTCATGTACAATCATGGTCAAGTACATAAGTCAATTTTATTCTCTTCATTAAAGCAAGCTGCTGTACACATTTTCAATCGGTGGTCACATTTCGAACTGTTCTTTTTGTCATTGATGCTATTTGTGAATATGTATTCAAATTGAGAAGAAGAAGAAGGGAAAAGATTTAGTGTCTCTCACCATTATTTGTAAACATAACATTGTACGACGCAACAGTTTCGTAGTTGATGCCCAAATGATCACACCGGTATGACATAATGTGATTTGCCGATTGTCACACGGGGTGATTGAGAGTAAGGAATCTTACTTACGCATAGTCGTACCGGCTGACGTTAAATCGTATCATAAAGGAATTGAATATGATAAAATTTAACATTGACACAAGTTTTGCTGAAAATAAACATTTATTCAATTGTAGCGAAAAATCTTCATAGAGAAGTAAATTGGATTTATTTTCTAAAATGAGCGCTTCGGTCTTAACATGTAAAGGAAAATCGAACAAAATAGCCTAAATGGGAAATCTTCGTTTCTACGAGTATATCACCTTCTAGATGACTCTAGATAAATGCACATAAAATGCGGAGCCAAAAACAATAACAATATTATTCACGACGAGTTTTCTAACGAACTTTGTAAGGTAGATTCAGATAGTGAACACAAAGCTGAGCGTGCGCGATGCGGAGTTCAACGAGCGCACGGAACTGTTGCGGCGCGAGGCGGAGAAGTTGCGGCGTGTGCGCGCGCGCGTAAGGGAGGTCATATCTGCTGACGATGCGTTGCGGAGAGCGTTGGAGGCTGCAGCTATGTGTGACTCGGACTCAGATATGCATCTCCATGCCACTCCGCAAGAAGGTAACTATCGATTTCGTAATGTGTTCAATTATTTCGCAAGATGTAACACTAAGATGTCTGCGGATAGACCCCATTCATATTTTCTAAGTTTGAATCTGCCGGCGTCCAGATTCCTTTTGCGATCAGGTTATCTGTCTTCTCCTCCATCACCTTATGACCATCAGTTCAGCGTAATATATGATCATTTGTATTTCTAGTTCCCGCAAGAAACCCTCGTAGCAAAATAAGAGATTGAAACAACTGTTATTCTACCATTCTGACATGCTCTCTTAGTTTTGGCACGGCTAATTAGCACAGACAAATTTGACGGACACAAACTCAACGTACCGCAACGCGCCAACTAACCGAGACTTAGAGGAGCAATAAAATGTAGGTGCGGTTTCTGTATATACGCATATATATTTGTCATCGCAAGACCCCATGAGACAGTGTCCAAGCGCAGCTTATAATTATTTTTTTAAAATTGTATGTATTACTAAATATTTAATTTTCGCTAAAGTGAATTCTAATTATTTTATCATAACTGATGAAAAATGCATTTCGTGCTATTTCTATGACGCATGCAAATTTCGAAAATATTCGAACCTAAATCACGCGACAAGCACTATTCCCGCTGAAGGTGATGGATTCGTTTAATTTTCATTACAACAACACCATTCCATCGAATAAAGGGAATGCTACGGAATAAAATAATCGATTAGTGTATAGAACTTTGAACTCTGACACTATTTCGCTCAACATGCATGAATCGATTCCCAGGAAATGTACAGCTTTGTGTCGACACGCACACCGTGCCCAGAATAACAACTAGGAATCTCTAGCTTCATATCTCATTCGAAGGAATTCTAAAACAAAGGAAAAGTCAGAGCTGCAGTGAGTCTTGAATACAACATATTCCAAGCTACGAGACACAAAGCATACTTTAAATCAAAATGGCACCGTTATTAAACATTACATTAATGAATATACAAAAGGCTTGTCAAAAATGTACAATGGAGCAATAATTTATTGTGTACTAGTGTTTCGTAGATAGGCAGATCGTCTTTGAGAGTCACACTTAAGTAACGATGGTCGCCGTGGCTCAGTGGTCAATGACATGAATTGTGAGTCTCAGGGGCCTGGGTTCGAATCACGACAGGGGCAAACAATTATACGATGAGTGTAGGTGTTTGTTCCGGATCTTAGATGTTTTTGTGGTGTGATTGTGTGTGTTCATGTTTTCCGCGACACAGAGATTTCTACTGCGGGGGTTAGTGTAATTAAAAATAAATTGATCATATACCTATATGATTGTACTTTACATATGTATGTATGTAGAGCTTTTCTTGGTATTATTGTTTCAGATAACGAATTCATAATGGAACTTCTAAAGGGTCTGAAACGCGACAATTACGCGATACCAGATCGAAAATTCGAAAAGATGGACTGCGGGGAGCACGCTGGAAGCGAACACATACCAGAGAGCAACTCTCTCTACTCATCGGTCAGCGACATGGACGTGCAGGACTGCAGAGTCAAGATCGTCAAAGTCACCAATGTGTACAAAGTAGCGTATCTGAAACATTTCATCAATCAGAAACGGCTACGGCGGGCTAATAAACGGGCCGCGTTGAAAAAGAAAGTAAGTTTATTCAACAACTCTGCACCTGATTTATGTAGTTAGGAAGAATAAAATTATAAAACGCCTTTCGCATGAAGTATCATTTTATGCATTTTAAAATATTCATTTATTCAGCACAAGGCACTAGTGGATCACTCGCGTCTTACCACAAAGGAATAAAAACTATTCAGTATTTTATATTATTCCATAATTAGAATGAAAAGGCATTGGCAGTGACGTTGGTTTATTACGCTTCAGATGGAAAGCATAAAGAACATGCTAGAAGATTGGCAGAAAACCTTGAACATGGTGATCAATAGCAAGCTGACTATTCTGAATATCGACACACATCCGATCGACGTTGCTTCTCAAGAGGCTATGGGAGATTATTCCAAGCCGAGGGAATTTTCCGACAGTGACAGTGACTTCCGGAACAGCGACGAGTTCAGTCTCAGCTGGACGCAAAGCCCTTGCCAGAATTACGCGTATAACTTCGAGGTGAGTATTGTAAATGTGTGTGTACATGTACAGAATAGTGCAGTTCTCAAGCTCATTCTTAGCTTGCCTTGGCCGAGGTAATTTCCCGACTGCGACAGTAACTTCTCGAATAGAGACGAGTTCAGTCTCAGCTGGACGCAAAGCCTTTGCCAGACTTACACGTGTATCTTCAAGGTCTAGGTCTTGTGAATGTGTGTGTACAGAATAGTGTAATTCTCAAGGGAATACCCGAGATTAGCCGAAACCACTCATGGCTCATATTTTTTACTGAAAATATACTACTCCGGTTAAGACAGCCAGCGACCGTAAAATTTAGTTGGACCTGACTTTTACTGCTATTGTTTGGATATATAAGTTTGTGTGGTTGTGTATTTTATTAGGCGTGAAGAAAATATACGCTATCTTGCTCATGTACGGGATGAATTTGAGCAACAAAATATATGAAAAAACCTAAGCTGAACGAAATAAATCACAGTGATTCTAAACTATGCGTTTTGGGGCTTCGTGGGCCTCTTTAACCAGTCAGTCGCACCAGTCTTTTTGGACAACAATCAAAACAAACTATGTTAGAGATCTTCAGCCAAAGTCCAGTCAACGAAAAAATATATGTATGTAGACCCTGACAATAATTCCTCAATCGCTGAAACTTTGCAATGTGATAAAATCCTACTAATATTACAAATGCGAAAGCTTGTGTATGTGTGTATGTTCGTTACTTCGTTACGCTAAGCGGCTACACCGATTTCGATGAAATTTGTTATGGAAATAGTTTAAGCCCTGGATTAACACATAAGCTACCGTTATCTCGAAAAAAAGTATAGTTCCCGTGGGATAATTGAGGTAGCGGGAAAACCGTAATCCACGCGAGTGAAACCGCGGGGAGCTACTAGTAATGTTTATAAAACTGTTGCCAAATTAAGTAGGTTTTTTTAAAGATGGAAATTAGATATCTGAACCTTGCCGAGATAGTAAATAAGCCTAATACTAGAGCAATCTTATAGTCAAATTTTTAAGTTGTTATGTCAAATTCCGTGTTCAGGACGATCAAGAAACGGCAGTGTCCAGAGAACACTTCGAGCCGCAGGACAACGGCGACGTCAAGTACTGCTCACACATACAATGCGAATATACTGGACCCAGGGCTCCCAAGATGATGTCCATTCTAGAAGAGACTGGGAGTCAGATGGCTATCGAGGAAGTGACGTGCGAACAGGCCGATGACGTAGACTGTCGAGACCTAGTCGCGATATGATCTATTTTCTACTGTTTATTGTAATTACACTTCTGTTTGAACTTAAGATACTGATATTCGGTTATAGTTTAGAAACGCGATTTGCTATAAACAGAAACGATTCTGTGCACTGAAATAACGACATGTAGCCTATTTTTTGCTGTTTAATAAAAAAAGTGACAGTTTGAACGCGTTTTTCGTAGCATTTTCTTCTTTTTTGACCGACCTCAAAAAAAGGAGGTAATATAGGAAAAAAGGAGGTAATATAGGAAAAAAGGAGGTAATATAGGAAAAAAGGAGGTAATATAGGAAAAAAGGAGGTAATATAGGAAAAAAGGAGGTAATATAGGAAAAAAGGAGGTAATATAGGAAAAAAGGAGGTATAGGTGTGTGTGTATATGTATATTTGTGTGGTCGCGATGAACTTCGATGTTTATTAACGGATTTTGATGATTCTTTTTTTGTTTCATAGAGTATATGGGTATATAGTTCCGATGTGGTACCATTTAAATTTCACCTAAATCTGTACTTTGGGCACTATTTTGAAACGCCGTTTTAATGATCGATGATAGAATAACGATTACTGTCTAATATTAAGACCGATCCCTACTAAAGCCGTAATAGACAACGCCCGAGCTCAATTCCACCTTAGCATCAGTTTTACTGTGTTTTCTTCACCGAAAGCTCTCTGCTGAAATCTGATTCTATTTAGCCGGCGAAACTCACCTAAACGTCCATCATCGATTCTAAACATTAAAAAAACTAGTAGTATTTATTATATTTTTTATTCGTACTCATAATATTGTTCAGAGCATATTCAAATCATCACATACTAAGAAATATTATCATTATCTCTGGGCCATCTGGACATAATGTAGTTTGGATCCGCACGGACGTTGCATTTAGTATCAAGTACAATAAAAAGAAACTTCTTATTAGGTAATAGACTAACCTAAAACTCCCGTCTCCCCGTTACTTCACTAAAGAAGTTTGCACTTTAATACACTAACCATACAGTTTGTTGGTCCAGTTGAAATTTGTTTTGAAGATTCATTTTTGTCCAAACACGTTTAATGTTATCGCATAACTCACCACACTTTAAAACATAGTACAATTAATTTTTAAGCAACATTTATTTTTCAGCACCCATAGAAATATGAGAAGTATTCAAAGTTACTCAACTTGACTGCTTACAGTTTTCTATTGAGAAATATAAGAGAAACTCTGTAATTTGTTTTCCTTTTTCCTCCATTCGTGCACGTTCAAGGGCTGTCGAAATTTAACATTCCACCATTATAACATTGTAGTAATACCAAAAGAATCTACGGATTCTGAAACAAACTTGCTATTTCGGCATCTCAATCTCCCGGCATAAATTCAGGTTTTATTTTGACGTACCTGCATCTGCACGGACTGACAGTTGACAAACTCCACGCTAGACACGAGATTGTCAAATACAACCGCGCACTTGGTGCAAGAGTCCAGCACCACCCCGTTGATCTTCCCGCGGACAGTAAGGGCAGAGTCGCGGCATCGGAACATGTACACCACATTGTTCATGTCAGCATTCTCGACCACTAGGTTCGAGTTGCCCTTCTGGTATTCCTGTGAATAAAAGTATTCAAGGCTTTGAAATATTGTGAAGCTTTGTTGATATACAACTTATGTTACATGCAACATGAAGTTTAATCAAGGTTTGAGACAATAATTGTATAAATACTTATGTAAAAACTATAAATGCTAATGTTTTTTTAGATAAGCCCATTTTACACCATCGTAGACCGCATCACTTAACATCAGGTGAGATAGTGGTCAAACGTTTGCTTATTCTCAATAAAAAACAATTGTTATATAGAAAAAAGCCATGCAGGCTGATTCACGATTTCAAATCGCGGAGGTTTTTTGTTGTTTTTCGAATAACTAAAATAATCTTTTCGTTTTTATTTGCATTTATGCATTTTATTTATTTTATTTTGTTAGAGGTTAGGGCATTCAACCACGTACAACTGATGGTATCGAATAGTTTTCAAATGGAGACCACGGACTGGCAAGCGTAGCGTAGGTCACAAACCGGAAAGGTACAAAAATCAACTCGTAGATTGTAGAAAGAAACTAAAGGCAAGTCGTTTCCAACCGGATCTTGCGGAAGTCAAGGACATATTGGTGTCTCTCCGTATCCCTAAATCTTTAGGCACAAATGAAATATAATGAAAGTTTTTCAAACTCACATAGCAGAGATTGCCTGTATAGAATACCTTTATGTTTTATCAGTCTTTTTCCAAGACAGACGTAAAATATGGAAATTTTGTATGTGAACTAAAACCTAGGAAAATTATTAGGGCTTTCACCTTCAAGAGTTTTACATAAAGAAAGCTAAATATCTAAATTACATTCAAAGTCACGACAGTGGAATTCGCGGGTAAATCTTATCACGTTTGTTCGCGGTACAAAGTGTGACGACACAGAAAAATAAAGTCCGTAATTACATTTTTGACGTTGATCTGACTTTATCTGTACCTTGAGATTGAACGTGTTTTGTTTTTTATCAGATGATTTGCAAAGAAAGGGAACCTCAGAAATCCCAAAATATACGTCTCAGTTGGCTAAGGTTGTAGAAGATGATGTAGATGTAGAAGAGATGATGAGACGAATTAATAGATTTCTTAATTAACTGCGTATCAGTACATAAGTATTTTAATTCCAATCCCATGTTGTTCTACTACTATCAAATTAAATATAATTTGATAGTAGTATAACCCTAATTTAAAAAAACACACTTTTGTTAAGATTTTTGTTGTCGCAGGTGTCCATTTGACTTTCATAAATTACTTGGGCTTAACTTGGATTCTCGCAATTATTGTTGGATAATTATTATCGACCAAATAAAGTCGACTAATAATTGTAGACCATTAATAATTGTATGTATACTTACAATGAGCCATTTCTTCCCGTCGCGTGTGAAGACTGGCGGCTTGTCAGGCAGTACTCCAGCCCCGGGTTGCGGCAGCGGCTTGGCAGCCACGCCCGGGGTTGGCCGTGCTCCCGCTGCCGCCGGCTTGAACGGGGCCGGTCCTTGTCGCAGACCCGGGTTCTTGTGCGTCT
Organism: Apeira syringaria; assembly: GCA_934044485.1. Lineage (NCBI taxonomy): Eukaryota > Metazoa > Arthropoda > Insecta > Lepidoptera > Geometridae > Apeira > Apeira syringaria. The sequence goes on from OW203659.1 coordinate 8,379,497, forward strand.
GCATGTCGGACGTGACTTTGCGCAAGCCTGAGAGTTCAAACAGATGCATGTAATTTGGATGAACAATCAATGGACGATATGGACATTTATCAGTATTATTACAGTTTGTTACTACTTTTAACCGATTGTTAGTGAATAAAAACCGGTTCTTACTCGGTGTTGAATCGGTGAAGGCAGCACTAAAATTATATTAGCGGTGTTTGTCAAATACATCTGTCACACTGAGAAAATAAGTCAATGGGGCTAGACAAGATGCATCGCTTCATAGCGATTCTCTTTTTCTAACCGCTTTATATTCGTTGATCACGGGATACATCGCTTTAAAATGTCAATTTCATACATTTTTTATGTTTCCTCTCGGCGTCAACGCTTGTAGATAATGATACATTGTCTAGGGCTACAGGAAGCAGGGTCTTTGCATGTTGTTTTATCTATAAAAATAATACGTAAGCTGCTACCTTAAGAATACTGAGTAATCCAAAATTGCCAATTATAGGCTACAACAAGCTACAACAAGCACTATGTTTAATCTTCCCGTTAAGCACTTATCTAGTAAGGACCTTTAGTCAAGACATCGCTTGAATACAAAACTAGTATCTAGTCCGTAGATATGAACAAACTGTAACTCAGACAGTTCTAGGCGGCAAGGTCTTTGCGCGTATTGATTGAAACATCTTTAAGTACAATTGGTACGGTTTAAACATTAAACAAGTATGTGGGGCTTAAAATTATAATGGCACCCCAAACGCAACATACACACTCGTACATACTCGTAAACATAGTATTTTGTGTGGTCAGCGTTGTACACTGAGATCGTGAGCTCGCTATTTTAGCTCATATAGCTAGTTCCAGCTATATGAGCTAAAATAGCGAGCTCACGATTTGCACACTCCAGGCGAGTAACAAAACATTTGAAACGCGGTGCTTACTCTAGTTTTGGTTGTATGCCCCAGTTTCGTATTCTGGGCTCACACGAATTCATAAACTTATTCTAAGACGAGTACATTCCATATATGGACTAATAAATAGGATAACATGTTCCTAACATTAACAATAAAGCACTATGTTTAATCTTGTTGACTTTCATGTGGGTAAAATATATTAGGGAAATCATTTCCATAATATTATAAAATCTATCTTTGACTCATTTCATTTTTAAACGAATTTCTGAACGAAATATTTACAGGGACCTTTAAACATAATAATCCATCACGAACTGAATGCACTAAGCGTACAATGTCAACGCTCGAAATAATCAATACAAAAAAAACTTTGCCTGTACTGTCAGATTCACTAGATGTGTTCACTAAGACCGGCTTGCACCAAACAAATTGTCTGAGATTCTCGGATCAAATCGCAATTTTTGTCTGCCAATTTGTTCGGCGAAAATTTGTTTGACGCAAGTGGGTCTCAGCTTAACTAAGATCATTAAAAATTAAACAAACTTAAACTGATTTGATCGTGTATTTAGCTATTTATTTATCAACATTTTAAGAACTTAAGTAGTCTCGAGTAGACTGAATGTCATTTGTCTATGAAAAAATCACAGTAATATCTCTTTAAAGTGTTTGATTTTAACAAATAGTAATCTCAAAAATGGCAAACATTATTAATCTTTGGGTAAAACTAGCCCCGATAGCCAATGATGTTTTACTAAAGATAACGTATTGCGCGGTGCTCAGATTTGGTTCCTTTACGACATAAACATGCTTACTGCGACAGATAATACGGTACAAATAATATAGAAAAGGTATATGTTTAGACTTGCGCTTGAAATACGCGTCGTAATGAAAATTACTACAATTTACTTAATTTTGCCGCCTCAGTTTCCGCGCGCTTGTGCGACATCTACCTCATATAAACATATAATATCATTGCCGCTAGCTCTCATCTTAACTTTGCAGTTAACAAACTGATCAACGAAAGCTACGTCACGTGACCTCCCAATGTGTACTAGGTTTTATATCTGAAATTAATACGAGCATATATATTCAAGAAACAACCCTCATCAGTTATATCAGTTAATAGACGAAAAATTACAAAAAATCAGTTCTACAATGGCTGATGACATCATTATCAGTCATCATCAGCCAACCGTAAAGCCATAAAAGGATGTTATATCGAACAGATAGAACTACAAAATAGGTACGTAGTGGCAACAGCACAACTCCATTGTGGATGTCTCATTTATAGGCGCTTTTGTGTTTGTCCTCTGACCGCAGTAGGAGAGGCGAGACTCGGGCACGTGTTCAATCATGCATACTAATTTAACACAATTGCCAGTGGAATCGACGGGTTTAGGCGACCCTAAGCGTATACAGATATTTTTATTCGAAAACATTGGTCGACTCGGTTCTCCAAAATAGTAAATATAAAGCCCAATAGTCGTCATACAGTCCCAAGTTTAGTCGTAAATGTGTCAAGTGAAAAGGTAAAAACAAGTAAGGTTTTAGATGTGAAGAGTTCAGATAAAATAACGCTATTGCTGTAAGTGTGTGTATGTGTGTATGACATTTATTATAATCTAGTAAATTAATAGTTATATATACATTCATCATGATGATATCATGACAATGCCGTTCTAAGTTTCCGATAGAAATATTTACAACTCACCGTAGACCACCAACCAAGCATATTAAAAAGAACATTACTGACCTCTCGGGGCACCTAAAATTTGCAGTACGTCCAAAATGATGATTCATTATCAATTTTACCGTCAAACGTGCCACATTATCAGCAAGATGTTTCATTGATAATTATCAAAACTGGAGCGGCAATTACACACCACTAAAAACAAACACACAAAAAAAATGGTGTGTCTATGAGTTACTTACAGATATTCCAAGTCTCCCAGAAGTGGACGACTAGCTCGTGAGATTCGACGATTTTATTCATATATTCATTAGTGCACATCAGCTGGCATTCGCCCTGGTGTTCATAGGAAGCGAGTTAAATTATAGGTTACTAAGACACACGGTTTTGTCCAATATGTCATGTACTCACATTTCATGATGCCCCATCCTTGGTTATTTTAACAAAGCCTTAGCGGTCATCGGCAGGTTCATTACGAGTGTAATAGCTAAGAGTAACTCACTGCTAGTGATGCCCTCGCCCTGGTTGATCTCGGCGAAGAGCGCGCTGCGGTCGTCCAGAGACAAGTTAGAGAAGTCTACGTCGGGCAGGACGGGTGGCGGCGGGGGCATGCCGCCCGGCGGGGGTGGCGGGGGTGCACCCGCGCCCTTGCCTGCGTGCAAACGTCAAGCTCTTGTTACCAAGTGAAAGAATACCATCACCAGTGGACTTAGGATAAAAGTTCATTCTCTATAGCATACTGAGGCACAATTGAGAGACAAGTTGATTCGTATTCATTACCATATCTTGAGTAGGTACCAAGTACTTATTTTTTTTGAATATTTAAAGCCTATATAGTTAAACTTGTTAAGCAACGTTTTTGGAGAGCCTAATGGAGATATATGTACAATAACTGCTTGTTTAAGAATACTCATAGTACCAAATCATAAGTATAGAGAACGAACTCTGAAATATCCGCACGCGAACAGAACGTATTTCTTATGTTAACTCATTGTGTGCTGAAGCGAAGCATAAGCATAATAATATATAAAATCACCATCACAACTCAATCATACAATATCTGTAAATAAATAGCCAAATTTGAACGCTTCGCAATGAACTGATCATTATTAGTTCGGCTGGCCGGTTGGCGCAGTTTGTAGCACTCTGCCTTCTGAGCCACTGGTCCCGGGTTCGATTCCCGGACAAGTCAAACATTTGTGTGTATGAACATGTCTGTTTGACCTGTGTCTGGGTGTGTATATGTATATAAGTATATATAACAGTCATCAGGTTACCATAGTACAGGCTCTGCCTAGTTTGGGACCTGAAAACCTTGTGTGAATGTTAATAAAAAAGAAAAGAAAAGTTCAAGCAACATGAATTGTCAATTTGCATGAACAAAATAAATAGCACTAATATTATAAAGGCGAAAGTTTGTTTGTCGTTTATATGTTTGTTACTTTTTTACGCTGAAACGGCTAAACGGATTTGCATGAAATTTGGAAGGAAAATAGTATATGACCTGGAATAACACATAGGGTATTTTTATCCCGGAAAAACTATAGCTCACGTAGAATAATTGAGGTAGCGGCAAAAAGCATAGTCCACGCGGAAAATCAAGGGTCGCAGCTAGTAATGTAACTAATAAAAATCATTCAATCATTCGGCACGCAGTTCATTCTTGTAAGACACATAACATTCGCGCGCGAACACTTCTCGTCTGTATAAATCGTAAATAACCATTTGGACGGGCGTTTCTATGGCATATCATCTAAACGGCGTAAATGTAATTAATAAAGATTCGAGTCTTTTTAAAAGACTAATTTATTTACATTTCTATTCTGCACATTATTTATTGTAACTTTATTAAAAAACTGGGGCCAGTAAAAGCATTTTACGTCTAGCGTGATAATATTTTCGAGCACATCGTCACTGACCATCAAGTAAGGTAATGTTTAAACGCTATATACAATACAAACTAAACACTATATACAATAAAAAAGGTATGAGTACGAAATTATGATCCCTTTTGTAATATCATTGGAATGTTTCCAAAAATGATCGATGTTGAACTCGGAAATACTCATAATACTGCTTCAATTTTGTTAATAAAAATACGCCAAGCATTCACAACTTTAGCTATTTTCTAACTAAAACGAGATTTGGGTAAGTCGGCAGAAGCGTAATTCCGTCGCACATCTGGACAGTTTCATTCAAACGAAAAGGGACTGGTACTAAGTCGGCAAAAACAACGGCCAGCCTACATTATCCGTATGCACAGAAGGAAAAACAAGCGAGCGCTCATGTATTTTGCATTGTTAATAACAGGGAAAAAAATACAGAGCACATTACAATGAGCATACACAACTTCTACAAACTTTGTTTTAAACGTTACCGCCCTAAAGTGTGCAGATAACCTTTAGAATATATAACTATTAAATATATCATTGAAGGATATCGGTAGTGTCTAAGTCTGAGGTGGCCAAAATATGGTACGTAGGCCTATTCCAGCACGCGAAGGGTTTTAATCCGACCCGCCAACGTTCCTTCTAAATAGTGTATGGTCATTGGACCCAAGAGCCAATAAACAAACCCCTTTTCTACCTGTTAAGAGTAACGTAGTTCAGCCTGAGGTACTTAAAAATAGGTCCATTTGTGACATACCGGTGTCTGAAAACATAATTATTATACTTTTTAAATAAATACCAACTATAGGTTAGGTATTACTCAACATATTGGATTTTATTTCATTGGTCCCTTGTGATATTAATTATTCAGTTTGAACTCACCCTCAGGTACTCACCCCTGATCTAAACCCATCTCGATAGAAGCTGACCTCAAAAAAGGGACCAGTAATGTATCTGTGTTTCACTAGTCGGCCTTGACATCAAAGGAAGGGTAAAATTATTTAATGGAGACAGCCTATATTATCTTCTATTTCCATCGATTACAGTTTAGCCACCGAAATAATGCGTTTCACAGTTGGGGTTCGGGTTATCGTTGCTGCTTTAAAATGGAGTTATATACAATAATATTACATTTTTCAACATTTAAATGCAAAAATACTTATCAGCAGACTGTACTATTTTACATTAGGGAAAAAATTTGACTGGTCGGTTGGCGCAGTTGGTAGCACTCTGCCTTCTGAGCCGCTGGTCCCGGGTTCGATTCCCGGACAGGTCAAACATTTGTGTGTATGAACATGTCTGTTTGACCTGTGTCTGGGTGTGTATATAAGTATATATATATATATATAATTTATAAGTATTTATATAAGTATATATATCAGTCATCAGGTTACCATAGCACAGGCTCTGCCTAGTTTGGGACCTGAAGACCTTGTGTGAATGTTGTAAAAAAAAAAAAAAAAAAAATTAAGATAACTGTCAAATTCTTTCTTTTTGCAGCCCGCATTATAAAACATAATATTTGTCTCTTTCAAAGTGAAGGACCATAATACAAGATCACTCTAAAATGTGTGTCAGCTATTCTATAATTTGCAGCATATACCTATATGGTTTATTTTTGTTTATACTTCTAGTCAAGGAAATAATTAACTATTATTTTTTATATTTTATATATCTACCGCTTGACCACTATCTTAATCTGCTAAAAATGAATCTGAAAGTGTTGAAACACGTTAGACCTACAATATTTACAGAGTCTAAACATATTGCGTCTTCATGACAGTTTTTGTAGTTATATAGTGTTCAGTGCAATAAACAACAATCACCGTAAGACAACATTATTCCAAATACAGCAAATAGCGTTTTCCTAATGAAATCAACAGCGCCGGCGAACTTAATGAGAGTTTACTTCCGGCCATGCGTCAAGTTCCAATTACCGTATGTGCAGACCGAATGAAATGTTACTTACTTTAGAAGTTACTAAATATTATGAAATAAAAATCATATTGCGTTGCTTAACTAATATCCCACTAATATTATACATGTGAAAGTTTGGATGGATGGATGGATTTGAATGAGATTTGGTATGGTGATAGCTTATACCCTGGATTAACATATAGGTTTATTTTCATCATCACCATCATCACCGCTTTTCATCACCACGCGGGTAAAACCGCGGGGCGCAGCTAGTAATTAATAATCTTTCATGATAAAATAGCTGAAAAAATTTTGATGCTTTCACCTGGATACGTTTATGGGTGTTTATGGTTTATGGTTCTTTATGTGTGAAGATAAAACTTGAATTCTGTGGGCTTTTTATTAAGGTCATCAGGACCGAAAGGTCGCATAATGAGCTATGGAGAGAGATTTGCTTGTGGTTTCTCTACCAAGTGCAAATTATGGAATGACGAGAAAGCAACATATCTCATAGAACTGATGGACGATGGTATCAAAAGGTACTATGTAGACCACGGACTGGCAAGCTCAGAGAAGGACGTCGACTGACAAGATGGACGAGGCTAGATGAGGGCCGCTTCAAAACTCTATCTGTGGAGATCAATGGAGAAGGCATATGTGCAGCAGTAGATGACCTGTGGTTGAGATGATCATGATGATGAAACAACTTGACAGGATAGAAATTAACGTGGGTAGATTAAAAATATTGACGCAATAAAATAATATTATTTCAAAACAGAACAAAACGGTTTCAAATGAATTCTGACCATTATTTATATTAATTAAATAATGATTTCGACGCCATTTTATTTTCACTATATATAGAAATCAATGGGGGAGGCCTATGTCCAGCAGTGGACGTCCTATGGCTGAGATGATGATGATGAATTCAGTGAAAATTAAAAGCGATAAATGGAGAAGTTCTGAAAACATATATCAAACAGACATCCAGAGCTTGTGATCGGAGGTTTTAAATAATTCCTATAAAGAACGGTAGCAAGCCATTCCGTACGCAAGTTCATTTAAATTCAGGGTTTTTAGCAAGCTTTTTGTGTGGGAATCTCAATAATTATGATCAGAAACATAAATGTAGTTAACGGCGGAAAAACAAATGATGAGATATATTTAAATAATAACCCAAATTGCAGCAAGCAATCACGTTGGCCGGGTCAGTCATGCCAGCTAACCTGTTTAAATTATTCAGGGGCGGTCTCGTCAACGGCACCGGGAAATAAGGTAGCTCTCGCAAATAATTAAAAGAATTTAACTCGATTTGATGTACGTGATACATTGAAATGTCCCGCGACTTTTGTTTAGTCACAATACCGTATGACATGTATTGTGATATGTTGCTTTGTTTTGTGGTAATTTGATTATCCCTTTACCTTCCATGTAGGGCTAAATTTATATATTACTAGTACCGCAGGGCGCTGCGGTTTCACCCGCGTGGATTACGGTTTACCTGCTACCACAATTATCCCATGGGAACTATACTTTTTCCGCGATAAAAGTCGCCTATGTGTTAATCCAGGGCTTAAACTATCTCCATACCGAATTTCATCGAAATCGGTGTAGCCGTTTGAGCGTGAAGAGGTAACAAACTTACACACATATACACATACTTTCGCATTGATAATATTAGTAAGATACAGTTCGGCAAACAATTTCATTAACTCTCTCTTTCTTCTCTATCTCGTCTCAAAATAGGTAACTTCCCTAGAACTAAGTTACACGTGTCTCAACTTCGCAACTTCAAGAAACTACTTCCGCGAGCAATATCTCTTATTAACGGCATGTAAGTAACTAAAGTTCCCAATTAGACTTACCTGACCACACAAGGCCAGTGGTGTGGTACTGTTTCACGTACGCCTGTAGGTCCGATAGCAGCTGAACCCACGCGCGGCACCACTCTACATGGGTCTTATCTTTCTCCTTCCACTCCTTGAGGACTCTGTTCGTATAGAACTGGCCGGCGTCATTCATTTCCTATAAAAAAAGTATGTGGGTAAAAATAAGATTTGCGCAGTTTTTGAATCTCATTTTTATAATGTCTTCAAAGGCAAATTCAAAAATTAACTTGTCAATCAAAATGTAAAAGTCGAACGAAAATTTGTACACTTCTATTTTGAAAAATTAAGAGTACATACATACTCTTATTTCCTATTTTAACCCCTTAGGGGATACAGTTCCGAAAATCCTTTCTTACTTGCTCACATACGCCATTTAAGGAATCCCTGTGCAAAATTTCATGACATGACTTTACACCCAATGGTTTTGGCTTTGCTTTGGTTGTAAAGTCAACTGATTACCTATTCAGAATATACTCGTAATTGTACTTTCAGTCGGTAAGCCAGTGTCTTTTTATATTTATAGAAGATAAGCAGATAATGGCTACCACCTAATCCACATTATGCATATAGATTAAAATATCTAAATAAATATTATTAAAACAATGATCGCAGGCGCGGGCGGCGCAAGGTGGCCATAATTTACAACACTTCCCAAAATTACACACATTCTACATATGTACTATTGTACATACTTAGTCATGCCCGTTCCGGCATGTAGAGATATCCGTAGAGATCACGGAATTCCAGTTGCTACAGTCCTGGTATCTCTTGTTTCCTTAAACTTCATCAGATTCTTCACATCCACCCTTCTGGTTAGAATCCTTACTCTTTGTTTAAAACATGTCTATCTAGTCAATACACGTACGTCTTCCTCTTCCACGTGCCATGTTTGCTTTGTCTCTTTCTTTCCATCCATCCTTTCTACAAGTTCAAAAGAAATCAGTATATCTTTCTCGACTAATGCCCCATTTTTCTCTTATACCTTATTCCTCAATCTGTCTTTCAAGGTGACAGCACGCATATATACTTCATTCTCATCTCCACTGCATTTCTTCAACGTTGACCTCCTATCATACCCTCTCACAATACATTATCGTCGGTAGACGTTAACTCCCCTGTGGACAGGCAACCACGCCTTTTAAGACATTTTTTGACTGGACATGAATAACATACTAATTATGACTGTAAATGTCTATATTTCAGCGCTGACTAGTGAATATTTGCGATGTTACTGACTTACTTTTACATACGGTGCGGGAGTGGGCGATATGGCTACCCATCCTAGGGCCGGGATGCTCTCAGATATAGCAGAGAGATGGTTGAACAGGGGCGAAGCGCGGTTCTTTTCTCGGAACTGCTGGATTGCCGAGATCTGATCGCTGGTAGGCGCGAGGAGTTGCATCTCTTGCGCCTGGGACGGCTTGCTCTGAGCCGCTGCCAGTTGAATGTAGCGGAGTTGCGCCCTGGATTAAGAGGTTCTTGATTTAGTCGACTACTCATAACTCGTACGTAGTAACTGGTAATGTGAAAAATAGATTTTTCGTAAGGACGTGATGGTCATTATTCAGAAAATGTAAGTTTAATGTTACCTTTAGTATAACGAGTCGAGTAGTGGACGCTTTATTCGTGGTTTCTGAACTGATCAATCGAAACTCTTAAAAAACCCTACGATAAAACATTACTGCGCAATGGGAATTGTATTATCCTGTGAACGTCAGGAAAGGGAACCTACACATACTATTTTTGTTTGTATTTTTTTGCACTGCTGGGACAAGGGCGTTTCTCTCAAAGAAAGGATTAATATAAAGATAGCCATAATTCAATGCTGTGAAGATGCCGCGGCCTTGCCGGGGACCTTTACCTATTATGAATTGTTCTCTATACTCATTGGTGCTTTCATCCTACTAATCTCATTAAATGAAGTTCACCTCTATTATCATTGGTGGTTCGTGTTTAAACAACCAATGAGCCGACATGATATGACATTCCACAATGGGTAAGATAGCCGGTACGGCTGCAGGTTGGCGAATGGGTTATCGATCATCCGTCGGAGTTTTCATTCAATTTCTTCAGGCTTGGCATACCATGACCGGTGGTATAACGTGCCATAATTAGGACTAAACCGCTCAATTGAAATTGTGGATAAATGATTGAATTGAACAAAATTCTAAGCTACAGAATGTCAGATTTTGTACACCGAATACGAAAACAAATATCCTAACTGGTTGGATCGCTTATAGTTTTGTATGGAACGATTAAATTATGTTATCGATGTTAATATAGAGTATTTTCAATTAAAATGAATTAAATTTTTGATTTTTTTTTTCAATATACAATTGAATGAAAAAAATACCATTTATGAGAACATAGTTGGCAGCACAAAGATCGTAAGAAGAAAAAGATCATGGTCCCAGTTGAAGCTTGTTAAACCACTTCATGAAGTTACATCATACAGGATGTTACAGTTACATCATACTCTTTGATGCCAACTATGTCCAAACTATTTGAGAAATTACTAGTTAGGAGATTGAATCCAGGCATATTAGTGACCTACTTGAATATCAATCAATTAACAAAAGAGTTGAGCGAAATTTGTGCCAGCAGATCACGCATCGCATTGATCACAAAGTTTTAGAAAATGCGATGAGCTCCAATGAGTCGAACAAATGGAAAATGTCGCTAGCATTCTGGGCACGCTGCCAACTGCTAGCGGCATTTGAGCTTTCTATAGCCTGGCAATGGCTAGTGGATTTCTCAATTGTTATTGTAGCAGTCATAATAATATATTGTAATTAGTATTATTTTAATAAAGGCATCGACCCTGTAAATATCTAATTAAATTGCACTTTTTCTTTTATGCTGGATAGATCGTTTGACTACTATCTCACTTGATGGTCAGTGACGATATGGTCGAAGATGTTATCACGCTAGATCTAGAATGCTCACTGGCTCTCAAGGACTGCTGCCTGAACACACTATGTGTTTGGTGACAGTTTTTCAAACTTGAGGGTGGTAGCTAGCCAGACCCTATTCGAAAGTACCCTAACCATGTTGGGAATTTGATAACGGTGTTACCTCCACCGGAAGCTCAAGCTGATGTTGGGGATCAAACCAGGGTCCGTCAGTTTGACAGGCGACGCTCCCCCCGATGAGCAATCATCGCTTCTTAGCACACTTCTGCACTTCCAATATGTAAGATTTGCTAGCAGAATGCAATAACTGTTTGTCTGTAATATGTCTCTTCAAGATTAATGACAGAGCCGTGTTGTGTATTCTCAATAATAACAGATAAAACCAATTTGTTGGAGAGTGATTTCATGAAGCAGGAAGACCACCAGTAACGTAGGATTTAAATTAATACGCGCGAAGGTAGATATCGCCCTAACGGCAGAGTAGCGTTAGGCTTTAATATGGTAATGGCATGTCCATAAGTTTATTTTTATACCAGCGCCGTAAGCAGTTTACTTTTCTTAATGGAGTGTTTTTTCTTTATCCATTTTCGTTATAAGAAAATAGAAGTATAATGGTATTATCATCTAAAATTTGCATTCAATTATCGTGAGTACTGAATGTGAAGACTTGACGTCGAAGCTCTTACGTTTTTTTTTATTCGTGCTCTATCTTGGACTCCCGCATAGATTCTTTATCGATTGAAGTATCCGCAGAGAAGCCTGCCTATCTATACGATCAAAACCATTCGATTAATCAAGCAACTGTGGATCTAGGAATATTTTTATTGAATGGCTCCTGTCGCGCCACGAACGACGTTGTAGATATCAAAATTCCCAACTATGGAGTTCGCCACCAGCTGCCCACAAAATTGAAAATGAATTATTTTATTTTTTTATTACACTCATACTCCCGCACTAGGATTCCCTGTATCGCGGGAGGCTGGACACACACAATCACATCACACGAACATCCATGACCATGGACAAGCACCTACACTCATCGCACAAATGTTTGCCCCTGCCGGGATTCGAACCCAGGGTCCCGGAGACACAGAAGTCATGTCACTGACACTAACCACTGCGCCACGGCGACCGTCGCAGGCAGAATTCCATTCGAGACAGGAGATTAAGTAACATTTAATGGGTAATAATAATAAGCCGCCGGCTTTGACTTTCGGTGGCAGGGTATTTCCTAGCTACTACCCTCAAATCAATCACAAAACACACATTCACATAGTGTGTTCAGACAACTCATTCTATCAAAATAGCATGATGAAGAAAAGCAATTCATAAACACTATCTAACAGTAGAATACTACATGAAAAATAAAATATGTTTTATACGATATTAGATTTATTATTTAAAATAGAATAAGAATAGAGAATAAGAATAGTATTCCCTGTATCGCGGGAGGTATGGACATACAATTACAGCACACAAACAGCCAAGACCCGGGACATACACCTGCAGTTACGTATAAATGTTATGCCCCTGTCGGAATTCGAACCCATCAGAGAGAAATTTGAGTTGTTGGCTTACTGAAAGGCAGCATTGACGAGGTTGGCGTGCGTGGCTACATCTCCGCCGATCTGCTTCGACAGCTGCAGGTAACTCTGCAGCGGACCCTGTCGACAAACACAGACATATAAGGGAATGGTGAAGCTGTACGACGAGTATCAACTACATACTTTATAACAGAATACTATTGTATTCGATTACAATATGAGACGTATTTAAAATTCTCCGAATCAGACAGATGAAATAAGACTGGCGAGAGTAACATGGATGGGATAGATAGATGAATGAACTCTTTATTACAAATCGTTAAATGTACATGATAAGTTTATCTTACTGATTGTAGCCAATGGTTACACAATCTTATCGCTAATGTAATCTCTTACAGACAACCTTTCGGGGGATCGGATAGATTGAAAATTACGGGATACATTGAACAGACTTTAGCGAACATCTTAACAATTATGTATTTTACTGTTTCTTATATGTACTAACTTAAACATTGGTCTTCAAAACGATTTGGGAGGAAATTTAGAGTGTCCCTACTTTGCATTGTGTTATTTTTACATGTATTAAAAATGAGGGGGGGGGGGGGGAGTTCTGAGTCTATTTGTTATTGCGTTTAACACCTCTCTTGATTTTCTCAACTAACTATTATTATTATGTTCTTATAGATTCATATTAGTAAAATTCAGCCGCCTTGTATCTCAGCCATTAAATGGACGTGACAATATCATCATTTATCAAATAATTCCTACACCACCTCAGAACTTAATTTATTATTATTTTATTTTAATAAAAATGTGTAAATGCGTAAAATGAGTTAAAACAATGATATTATATGTTTATATGAGGTAGATGTCGCACAAGCGCGCGGAAACGGAGGCGGCAAAATTAAGTCAATTGTAGTAATTTTCATCACGACGCGTATGTCAAGCGCAAGTGTAAAAATATAGCTATCCTTTTCTATATTATTTGTACCGTATTATCTGTCGCAGTAAGCATGTTTATGTCGTAAAGGAACAACATCTGAGCACCACGCAGTATGAATATACGTCATCTTTAGTAAAACATCATTGTTAAAACTCAAGAACAGGCATCATAGTTTCATTTTAAGTCACTTTATATTTGAGATCGGTAATGTTAAAACCCCGGACAATACAGGGGTGACGATATTTTAACAGGTTCTGAAACAATACACATGGTAGTCACACTAATATTATAAAGGCAAAAGTTAAAAAAAAAAAAAAAAAAATGTTAGTTATTTTAACTAGATAAACACCATTTCACATACATATAATATACATTTTTGTAAAGTAGAACATGAATTACGAGTGGACAATGGATATACGCGGATTGTTATTCAATATGCAGTACCTATGTTTTTGTTAGTTACCCATAATATTTGTATGCATTTCTCTACTCCTAACTACGCCAGTTTATATTAGGTATGCCCTGTGCACTGATTAATAATAAATCGAATTATTTTTTATATCTCAAAACAAGTGTATTTTATTCTTTACGAGAAATAAATATCTTACAATTTAAATGTTTGTAGTGTAGTTGTTAATCGTGTTAATTGTTATCCGTATCGTGAAAATCGTTCCTGTGGCTAAGATACAGGCCTCGTGCCTAGTTTGGGTCACATTAGAAATCATGTCTGAAATATTATGCAAATGTTCTTCATATTTAGATACTCAAATTCTCTACTCTGTATTCATAATTATTTGGGTCTGGAAATAAATATGTTTGTTTGTTTGTAGTTAAGAACACCAAGGTATATTTAGGTATATCCAATCCAAAGTTCCATTCTCAGCTTACAAGCTAAGCCGGGTTACGCTACAAATGCAAAAGTTTAAACGTGTAGAAACTATTTTCTCACGCGTAAAATATTGACGTCTACTTAGAAGGTAAAAGAAACTTAGTAACGGGAAAGTTGTCTCTAAACGAGGCAAGCCTTTTCAATCATGTTTAAGACTTTCTTCCTGATAAATCTACCGTAAATAATTTATGACTTATACAAACCATGTATAGTCCGCTTTGAGTGGATAAATATTAGAGTGATATCAATAGCATTAACCATATAGTTACTTAAATCGATGTAAGAGGCCATAATTTACGTCACAACTGAAGGGGGAGAAAGAAGTGTGACATGGGTTGGGGGGAATCTTAAGCTTTGTGACGTGACATGGCAAATTTTTATATTAACTTGATTTTTTATACTGTATAGATCTAGCGTTTGACTATCTTTGATGGTCAGTGACGATGTGGTAGAAGAAGTAATTACGCTAGACAAAGAATGTTTACTGGATCTTAAAGACTGTTGCCCGAACATACTATGTGTTTGGTGACAATTTTTATAACTTGTGGGTGATAGCTAGCCAGGCACTCGAAAGTACCCTACCACTATACCGTACCAATTAAAATACAAGTCAGATGTACAGACAATCTAGCCACATGAGTGACGGGCCCGTCTAATACGCTAAATGTTATATTAACTACCTATCTATATAATATATGTGTTTGACGTATCTTTCCTCCACACTGAATTGCTCCTTGGCCATCCGATATGATGTATCTTTAACGTTGAAAAGGACCAAATTTATAATAATAATAATAATATGGGACAACATTCACACAAGGTCTTCAGGTCCCAAACTAGGCAGAGCCTGTACTATGGTAACCTGATGACTGATATATATACTTAAATACATACTTATATATATACTTTTTTTTTTTTTTTTATACATATACACACCCAGACACAGGTCAAACAGACATGTTCATACACACAAATGTTTGACCTGTCCGGGAATCGAACCCGGGACCAGCGGCTCAGAAGGCAGAGTGCTACCAACTGCGCCAACCGGCCAGTCTCAAGCACGTCAAATTGTTTCAAGCACGTCAGTCGAAATGTAACAAAGGTATTCTCAATAATATAATACAATTAGATAAGATAGGAGACAGAGATAAGCTGTCATAGATATAAATCAGTTTCTAAAAGTGGCACTCAGTCGCGTTTGTTTTAAAAAACAAAACAATAAGCAGACATAGACACCTAGACAAGTTTTACAAGCGAAGCACTCGAAAAGACTGTTAAAAAAAATTACGAAGAAAACCTGAAATGTGTACTCAGTTATCAGTTCCCTAAATATAGAGAGAAGATCCTTTCAATCTAACACCGGCAGGCAGCCTCTGTATTTTTTTTTGTCCGCACTCTATGGCCCGGCCCGCGACTACTGTGGCTATTTTATTGCCACAACTTTCTCATCTTTCCCTTATTTTTTTTTACTCCTTCCACTTTACTTTTTTCATTAATAAACCTTATAATATAAACATCTTAAAGCTAAACTTATGGAGTCACATCATTTTATTTTTCCTCTCTGTCTCTGTATTAACTGAACTGTTGAACGTGACAACGACGCAAACACCATTAGGTAATTGGTAATCTACGCTCAATGGACGGAATCAACTTCCCTGTTATACACATGATCTCATTAACATTCCTAACAGACAGTATAGGAGTCGAATTATAGAGCTGCGCCGGTAAGGCCTAACCTAACCATCATTCGCAAAATTTGTATCATATTATTAAAGTAATTAATACCTTTGACTTTCAATGTATTTGCAAGGTAGTAGGATAACTTCTAGCCTCAGCCTGGTTAGTTACCCTCTATGGGTATTATCAACCCTCATGGTTAAAAACCACCTTTCATCTGCCACGTACATATTTAGACAGCTATGACCTAAAGTGTTTTCGTTATCAACGTTCAAGGTCTTAAGATTTAAAAAGTAACATTTGTTTAGAGCTTCTAGATTGAGAACAATACGTATGGCTTACTATTTTAAGAAAATGGTAACTTTGTGATTAGGACCTACGAGTTATTAAGGTGTAAAAAATTTGCACAGGAACCATTAATTTTTAAGGCTTAATTAATTTTTGGCTAAGGCCATGTACTGCGAACTTTAAAAAGACACCGATAAATATTCTATTCTCGAGGGCTAACGTAACAAGAAAGGAGCGTAAAGTAAAAACTCCCAATTCCCTACCACAAGAAGATTAAGAATTAATTTATCTTGTGTTTTAACATATACATACATATAATCAGGTCATTATGTCCCTACTGACAAGACAAGGGTCTTCCTCTCCAGAGGAGTATAAGCCGTAATATCACGTCCACCAACATGACATGACAAATAGACTAGTTATAACATAGCAAAATTTTTAAACACCACAAACCTGTAATAACCTGTAGAAAATGCGGTCTCAAACGAGATTCGAATTCGATCACAGTCTCAAATTTTCAATTTGCCTTGCAGCACTTACGACGCAATTTTTGCATTAGTACCGTAATTACTTAATTATTTGTCTACAATCGATCACCGGTCACCATCTCACGCAGGTGGCTACAATACAGGTTAACGCCTAGTGTATAGATCTGATGTTCATATTTACTATGGAAACAATTGTATTATATTATGAATATATAATACAC
Organism: Apeira syringaria; assembly: GCA_934044485.1. Taxonomy (NCBI): domain Eukaryota; kingdom Metazoa; phylum Arthropoda; class Insecta; order Lepidoptera; family Geometridae; genus Apeira; species Apeira syringaria. The sequence continues at coordinate 8,396,746 of OW203659.1, forward strand.
AGGAGTTACTCACGTAATAAGTCAGAGGGTTCCGACTACTGACTGTCCGGCTCGCCTAGTACTGAAGCGCCCCGTATTCTCCTTGAAAAAGACCACCGAATGTGGTTGAAACTATAGGCGGAACCCTCTGACTTATTACGTGAGTAACTCCCGTGTATTATACATTCATAATGTGTCAAAACCACGTCAGTTTTAATAACAAAATTGTATTATATTTGTAACCAAAGATATGTTAAGTATAATTGTGTAATGTATATGTTAAGTATAAATGTATGTTTCGTCCAATACGTCATACGGAGCGGTCGTGTTGACCAGCGTGTAACATATTTTAACACCATTTTAAATGAGCAAAGTAATTTTGAACCTTAAGTCAAAGAGCTAACTATAACGAAATTATATTGTATCGGAGTGAGTGAAATATAAAATAAAGTGTTGTCTCAACATAGTGGAACGCAGTTCGGCAAAACACCCGCCCATAAAAATCAAATCTACAGGAGCAAGCAAGTCAGCAAAGGCTCGGGTATATTTCTTGCCTGCTCACGCGCATGCTAGCCACACCCACTGTCACTGACACTACGGGAAGGAATACAATATACATAAACATACTGCAACTTACCGGTGCTTATAATAAAATAGGCCTAAACTAATTGCCGACGGCGCAGAATCATGATGGGAAAAGTACAGCGATCTCCGCAATCTAGTAAGCCCAGCACACCTACACTATCGCCCTCTGAATCTGATAGTGAACATAAAAAACAGCGTGTTACGCACGGTTCATTAGCCAAAGGCTCACTACAAAACTTAACTGCTCGCCAAAAAAGGCGACGAGGCGAAGAAGAAGTATGCAATTGCGCTTCCTTGGGAGAAGAGATCAGGCAGCTAATGAGCGATATGATGGCCAAACAAACTGAAAGGATGGATAGAGTGGAAAATCATTTAAAAGATTTGAAAGTACAGGGTGAGCATGACACCAATGACATTACAACCAAGGTAACTCAAATACAGAATACTAACTTACATATCGAAAACGGTCTGAGCCTCCTGACCGAACAGATGAAAACGTTTGAAGCCAAAATCGATAGATTAGATTCGGAATGTAAATTAATTAACAAACAGGTGGTTCTATTGGAAGACAAAATTGAAAATATGGAGCGGTTCTCATTAAAAACCGCTATCGAGATAAGAAATGTACCAAAAAGGCCGCGTGAAACGAAAGAAAACCTGGCGCTAATGGTGCAAGAACTTTCCCGCACCCTAGATGTAGCAGTTGAAAAAAATGAACTACGCGACATATATCGTCTACCTTCTAAGGGTGAATCCCCAATGTCAACCATTGTTATGGAGTTTACTAACGTCTGGACACAAAATCGCATGCTAAAAGGTGTTAAGCACTACAAAAAAAACAAATCAGACCAACTGAACTCCAAGCACCTTGGACTTGAAGGGCAGGCCTTGCCAATCTACATCTCGGAGCGCCTCACTTCAAAAGCAAGGCGACTTCATTTCTTGACTCGCGAGTTCGCCAAATCTGAACAATATGCCCACTGTTGGATTACAAACGGTAAAGTGTTTATTCGCAAAACGGACAGCGCTCCGTTTGTTGTAGTTAGGAATGAGGATCACTTGCACTCATTGAGGATGGCGCAAACAAAATGACTAGATTTTATAAATATACTTATAACTTACTGGTTATCCACTCTATATAGGATTTGTACACATTTTATAATCCAACACATAACACAAACACAGCTAACACCACACGAATACTTCCCTATACTTATTTTACACCAACTTATGCTCATACAAATAAAAGTCTTTTATAAACATAATTGGGACATAACGTCTGAGCCCCGTAAGTCGTTATGCAACACTGATCTGTCATTCCACGAAATCGATTGTTATACGTGCATCATATTATTAAGTCTGCAAAGGCACATTAAGCGACCTCTGGTTCCCTGGACACTACCCTGCTTCTTTGTAAATGGATATTCTCTATTATCACTATTTCAGTTAACCTGTAATATGTATGAATGTATGGCAAATAATATATTATTCGCCAACAGCTGTTATCGAAGATTAACAAATAACTACATTTCCGACATTTCTTGCTATATAACTAAACCCTTAGATAAAACAAAAACTAAGATAATATTAGCTCTGACACCAACTGATAAACACCAGCTTGATATTACTATGCTGGCACTATATACGTGCAGTAATTATATTGACAGAGAAACAAACAAGTGCTCAACATACATGTATATGAAACTAATTGTATGTAATGTATTGCGTATAGTAATTTTATTCTTAAATAAAATACACCACTATATTTCGCAAATCTATGATAATATAATAATAAATACTCAAATATGCAGCAACAATGTAATATATCAAATAATATTAATTATAATTGTGAAATGGCTTATTATAGTTAATTATAATTGGTTTAATAAAACCAAAATTTATTTTATTAATAATGTATCCAACGCAGTTAAAAAGGACACAATAACAGATCACATTTTTTATTTTTTATTTTTTTATTATCATTCAATATTCTTACAAAACAACTATGGCTAACATATTTACGTTAATGGATAATATTGATAACATACGCTGCTCACAATCTGTTATATGTTATCCGGAACAATGCAAAATGATAATTAAAAGTCCAGAGAAAAAATTAAAAATATTTACTCAAAATATACGGAGCATTTCATGCAACTTACCTAATTTTTTGGTTCTGTTATCGCGAATAGATATGTGCCCTGACATAATTATTATGACAGAATGCTGGCTTGCCTCGCACCCTACAATTCCACAAATCACTGGGTACCACTCGTACAGCACAAAAAGAATACATAATAAAAACGATGGTCTAATTACATATTGCAAACACGGTCTAGTCTGTGAAACATATGAGCCCCTAATTATGGACGCAGTTTGTTTAATTACGATAATTAGTAGCTCCATTGTACTCATAGCTATATATCGTTCTCCTTCATTTACAAATACTTTAACTTTCCTCCAGTCACTAGACGTAATATTAACTACATATAAAAACTATAAAAATGTAATTATCACAGGAGACATTAACTTAAACATTATATCTGACCCTATTGAAGTCAATGCATCGGATTACTTAGATATTACATCCATGCATGGAATACTACCTGCTCATACGTTCCCTACAAGAGACTCCAGTTGTTTAGATCATGTTATGATACGTTCAACCTTCGATTGTCAAACTTTGATAGTTGAAAACACTGTAACTGATCATCATTCGTTATTTTTATCAATCGACATTAGGCGGACTGTTGCCAGACCAACACCAAAATCAATAAGTAAAGTTGATTACGCAGCAATAAGACTGCAGCTGAGAAGTGCAGACTTTTCTCTGATAAGCCGAAGCGATGATTGCAATACAGCCACTGACTATCTGATTAAAACTATTTCTATAATAATTTTTTGTAACACAATAACTTCCTGTATCCCTTATAGACATACCGCAAAAAAACCTTGGATTACAATAGGTCTAATTCGATGCATGAAAAACCGGGATAGGATGCACCTACGTCTTCGAAAACAACCTGAAAATAATATATTGCAAAAAACGTACAAAAGATATAGAAACTTTTGCAAGAGTATCCTAAAGAAAGCGAAGACTAAATATGATAAAGAACAGTTAGAGACAGCCGCAAATAGTAAAAATCTAAAAAAAACGTGGAAAGTTATAAATAATATAACAAATTATAAAACTACACCGAAACTCTCACAGGAATTATTAAAATCACATGAAACTCCCTTAATGTCCGTTAACGAGGCCAACATCTTTTTTGCAAATGTTGGCAAAACACTTGCACATAAAATTAGCCCAGATAAAACTTTTAAAAGTGATATTCCTTTCTCAGCTAACTCGCTAGTAATGCTAAATACTGACGAAACTGAAGTGCGCACAGTGATAGGTTCTCTAAAAACTGATAGCTCTACGGGTTGGGACAATATATCATCTAATATACTACGACAAAATAATGACATTCTGGCACCAATCGTATGCCACATAATCAATATCTCCATTAGTACAGGATGTTTCCCTAAGGCCCTAAAACATGCTATTATCATACCTATACACAAAAATGGAGACAAAAACTTGGTAGGGAATTACCGGCCTATCTCTATTTTAACCTCTCTGTCTAAAATATTTGAGAAAGTAATTAACAAGCGTATTGTAGACTTCCTTGAAAAAAACAAACTGTTATCTGTAAACCAATATGGTTTTCGCAGAAACAAATCAACCAACGATGCTGTACTTCAACTTACTGACTTTATAACAACTCGACTTGACTCAAAAAAGAAAACTATTGCTCTATTCTTAGATCTAGCAAAAGCTTTTGATAGTGTTTCTATTCCAATATTACTGAACAAGCTAGAAAAAGTCGGAATAAGAGGACTTCAACTTAAACTTATTAAAGATTATATGACTGACAGGACCCAAAGTGTTAAAGTCGGTGATTTTGTTAGTAATCCTTTGCCAGTAACTTTTGGCGTACCACAGGGAAGTATCCTCGGCCCTACCTTATTCTTAGTCTACATTAATGACTTATGTAACCTATTCATTGATCAAGGCATAATTATAACATATGCAGATGATACTGCGGTAATATGCCACGGAGATAGCTGGAATGAGGTATTTCAAAACGCTCAGTCTGTTTTTAACATTATATCATCTTGGCTACGTAACAACCTTCTCACGCTTAACGTTGAAAAGTCAAAGTATGTTACATTTGCTCTGAGAAACCCTCCTGACCACTCTTTGGGTATAATAGGCCACAAAAGCTATGTTTGTCATAATAATAATGAAAATCACTGCGATTGTACATCATTGCAAAGAGTTAATGACATCAAATATTTAGGAGTCACTATAGACAGCAGCTTGTCTTTTGCACCACATATCACCCAAATCACTAAACGTGTCAGGAAACTAATGGCCGTTTTTAAATCAATCCGAGATTGTGCTGACTGGAAGATCACACAGCTACTATACTACTCTCTCTGCCAATCGTTAATCACATACTGCATAACATCTTGGAGAGGCACTTACAAATCACATTTAATGCCGCTAGAAAGAGCTCAAAGAGGCCTGCTCAAATGTTGCACCAATCGCCCCTTTCAATACCCAACCCACAAATTACACAATGAATGTCAACTCCTTACTGTGCGACAACTTTACATTCAGCAAACAGTACTACATCAACATTCTCTACTAAAATTCAAAAAACCATCAAAAAAGAAACGCCTTTCACACAATGTATGCACGGTACCCACTGTAAAAACTGCATTTGCAGGTCACTTCATAAACTTTATTGGACCATACCTTTATAATAAAATCAATAAAGACTGTAAAATCTATGAATTATCTCCATACGAAACGAAAAAGAAAATATACAAGACATTACTTACTCTAAACTACGCTGACACTGAAATGCTACTGACACCAATTTCATAAAATGTAAAAATACATCGACACCAATCCTACATCATAATTTTTATTTTTTTTATTTATTATTTTTTTATTTTATACAATACGTACACACACATACACTAAAACACACATACACACACACACCACACACATACATACATACACACACACACACATACATACATACATACACACACACACACACACACACACACACACACACACACACACACACACACCACACATAGACAATAAATGATGAAACTATCTCTTTAATCACTACAGTATTCAGGCAGTACTCCTGTAATTTAGACGTAAGAGGCCTGGATCCCATGCCACAGGTTACGAGCCTAGTTTGGGACCCAGGTAGACAAATTGTTACTGTAGCATAAGCCTTATTTTACTCAAATAAACGAATTTTGAATTTTGAATTATGTATTTACTATTATTACCTGTGACCCAGAGAGTTCAGGGTCTATCAGGACTATCAGGGCTGTCTTTGAGTGCCGCAACACCAACATACCAACATTAAGGTCTAGTTGAAAGCAAACTAGATGTGATGTATAGTGTGAGACAGTCGCATGCATCGTCTTGATGTTCTCAAGGGAGGAAGGAGGGAGAAGAGTTTTAAATCTAGCTAACTACTAGGAGCGATTGCTAAAACTGTATCTGTACAGTTTAAAAAAGCAAAAGAAAACCGATAACCAAAATCATATCAAATTTTTAGCGTTCATTAGTGTTCAGTTACAATCCACAAAATATGTAGGTACTCGAAATTTCAAAGATTATATATATTGTACAAAGTCATTCTACCCTCAAGGGTATAAAGTCAGGGGCAATCCATAAATGGATCGGAATTACATTAAATAATAAGGGAAAAATATTTTCGCAGTAGAAAACCCGGTCACGAACAAGGCTGCCGTATTTCGACCCCTGGGTGTAGTAGACTAACGGCCGTTTTGAAATATGTTGAGGGAGATCCAAGATATCTTCGGTGGTGGCGGGTAGATCACGCACATTTTCAAAGAAGATTGGAGTAAAATGTTTCATCAGTAAACATTTTGAAGCCAAAACTCTGAAGTAAGTCTAAAAAAACCAAATAACTCGCTCGGTACTGAAACTAATATGGCGGCTGTTTTGGTAAATGTATATCTGTGTTCCATACATCGTTACTTACTATTACCAGCTGCGCGCCTCAGTTTCACGTGCGTGGACTTCGGTTATTCCGCAACCCCAATAACACCATAGTAACAATATTTTGAGCGGAATAAAAAGTAGGCTATGTTTCAGTATTCCAGATAATAATATATTTGTCTGCCTCATTCAGATCCGTTCAAATGTTCTGGCGTGATTGAGTAACTTACATTCATGCATCCATCCTCGCATTATCATCATTTTGGCATAAACAACCATAGGACGACCAGAACTAAAGTTAAATCTCCATAATTAATCTCTCCGTGGTGGACCACCAACGGTTACTGAGCTTCCCCCCATGACAAGGCGAGGCCCTTTAGGACGGGAATTCTGTAGGCACCTTGTCCAATCAGTGCAAAGGTAGACGAAAAAGTGTTTGCACAGAGCGGCGGCTGCGTTCAATCATATCGACGGCAGAAGCGCGGCACGCCGGCCACGTAGGCGGAACTAGGGTAGAATGGGGAAATTGAGCTACGTCGACGGAACACTTCCATCAGTGTCTGTAATCAAGCACGTCGCCGCGGCCGGCTCGCGGTATCTACCGTGGCGCCGCACCGCTGATCTATGAGCTATTATTAACAGTCGCACACAAATTCAACACAATGTATCCTTTTTATAACGTCAATTAAGAAAACGTACGATATATATTTTTGTTACACTTAAGGGCCATAAAAATAAATAAATAGCTATAAAAATATCATGATCCTAATCTTACTACTATTACACATATACGAAACTTTGAGTGAATGTATGATTGTTACTCAATCACACCTGAACGGCTATGCGGATGGAGATCAATTTGTATTATAATATTAAAATAGTTATCACGGTTGCCAAACCAAGAAACAGAATACGTACATTTACATATATTACATACGTAGGGCGACGCAAACAATCAATAGACTAATTTTAGGGGTTACAAATGCGTGCAAAAGTAATTGCAATACATTCTCAAGTAGAAATGTTGATAGCACTTGAAAACTGAAAAAGTTTTGACACCCCGCCTCGCCTATTGGTCTATATGACTTGCGTACCCTTAAAAGCATATTTTGAGAACAAAACGGGTTAGTTACAAATCCATAAAGCTGTAAAGTTTTTATTTATAAGCTTTGATTGTACAAAATAAAAACTCTGAGACCTTTTTTATATGGATCAAAATGTTACTTCGAGCAACGGATGTAAATTAAAAGTTTATACCCGCAGTCTATGAGCATGAAACCACCAATCTCAGAATTCCAGTCACGTTTCTATACCCGAGAAAGTTGCTCACAAAAAGAGGGCACTATCCCATGGAATAATGGAAACAATTTCAATAAACCACTTTAGTGGCGAGTAATGAAAACGGCATTGAAGGTAGAGCTTTATCCAGAAAGCCAAATTGCAGTGACTTCAGACTCATAGGTTCATTACGCTTCAGTAAATAGGCTGATTTACAATTCCCCGTTAAGGGCTTAACAGGTGCCGATGAAATTACAGAGGCTCGCGGGTGTTTACAGGCAGAGGGCGGGACGGTGAGGACGCGTGTTGATTTAAATTATTACATAATGGCTGATATAAATAATTACTAACCCTTTTTAACCGACTTCAAAAAAAGAAGGAGGTTACTCAATTAGACCGTATATTTTTTTTATGTGTGTTCTCGGATAATTTCGTCGTTTATGAACCGATTATTCTCTTTTTGTTTAGTAGAGTATACTTCCGTGGTGGTCACATTTAAATTTCATCAAAATCTGACAAGCCGTTTTCGAGTTACACTCCAATAACTGAAAAGTGCTACGCATACCTCGACGATATTATAGGTGCGATTGAAGACATCAGAGAACATATGACAATTGAACCCGTGAGTAGCAAAGTTCACTGAAATAAGGGTGAAAAAAAAAATCAAAAAAATTTACCAAAAAATGGAACGACTTCAACAATCAAAAGTCTGATATAACTTGTCGAAGTCGGTACCATGCTTACAATATTTTGATAATAGCTACTAACTAATTACTAATTATGAACTATCATGGTACCGACTTCAACAAGTTATTTCACACCTTTTAGTGTTTCTTTTTTCATTTTTTAGACCATTTAATTTCTATTTTTAAGTTCTGACGTAAGATACAGTTAAAGCTTATTTATCGTTGCCGCGAGAATTTCAGATAAAGGAAAAATTATGGTCGGTTGCAGACATTTTTTGTTCAATCAGAATTTATGAACTGTTCTCATAAGTGGGATTTTTTTAACGTTTGTTAGTCATGTATATAACGCTCAACAAAATAAGCTGAAAAGACTATAAATTTTAGCAAATGGTCAAGCCTTTAGCCTACATTACGATTTTGTAGCAGCGTTCCTCAAACCATTAGCATGTTTAACTAATGATTGATTATCTTGTATAAAACGTTTTACTCGTTGGTACGAGAAGGTTGGGTGAGTTATTAAGAGATAAGCCGCTTAAGCCGCGGCAAAAAGGTATTTTAAAATGTCCCACTTAAGATTACGACGGCTCTGTTAAATAATGGAATTTATTTAAATGTTCTTTGTCCTTATTCGGTTATATAAATTCCTACATTCTAGTGAAAAAGACCTTAGGCTGCTGTACACGAGTTAAATTGATGAAATTATAACATATTTATTGAGAGCTTGAATAAAAGCATGTATGTAAGCGATTATATATTGTTATATTTATCTTTACTGCTCCACTTATCCGTGTATTCGTGTATGGTAACCAACTTCAAAAAGGAGGAGCATAATGTTCGGGCTATGTGGTCGAATATAGATAATAAACTGGCAGTGTAGTAGGATCGGTTACTCCACTCGTTAACACTAGGCTAATGTTTTTCTTTTCTACCCTCAGTAAAACTTATATAGCTGAAGAAAATGGCAACGAGTAAGTCCGGTGCTGTTTATTCGACCCCGACATGAGATTTAAAGGTTTAGTCAGATACTACCACGGAAATGACACGGTCCCCGGGCTTTATTGCGGTTAGTTTTAGTACACTACCAACTACTAATATTATAAATGCGAAATTTGTGTGTATGTTTGTTACTTCTTCACCCTCAAAGGGCTACACCGATTTTGATGAAATTAGGTATGGCGATAACTGGAACCCTGGATTAACACATAGGCTTATTTTATTCGTCACCATCATCACCGTTTTTCATCACCACGCGGGTAAAACCGCAGGGCGCAGCTAGTATTTAATATTCTTTCCAATATAAGCCTATTTTGACGAGTTGCATTTGTTTGTATATTTGAAGTGTTACTAACCTGCACAATGTCTTGATACCCGTTGACGCTCATTGTGTCAGACTCCTCTAAGTCTTGCGGTTGCGGTGAAGGGGCGGACGCGGGCGATGGCGCAGGGGAGCGCGGCGGGGTTGGGGTGCGTGCGCGGAACGCCGGCAGTCTCTCCAACCGGGAGGTGACTCGCTCCAGCCGCTCGATCAGGGCCTCAAGCTCAGAAGCGGGACTCTGCGCTGCACCTGCCTCGACTTCTGTTCCTGTAACAACAGCAAATCGTTATCGTGTTAGCAAACAACCCGTTGTTAATAATTTTACAACAAAGAACTCGCAGGAAACACTTGCTTTTTAATTAAAAAAATATCATTTATGGATTTAGCGTTTGAACAATATCTCATTTGATGGTCACTGACAATGTAGTCGAAGATAAAATCACGCTAGACCTAGAATATTTACTGCCTCTCAAAGACTGTTGCCTAAACACACTATGACGTGTTCTATAACAGTTTTTCAAACTGGATCGAACCAGTGTGCGTCTGTTTAACAGCCGACGCTCCCACTTGGATAGGCTATCATCATTTCTGTATGCGTTAGCGTGAACTGCCGTATTCGACGTAAGATGTTTCGCAAACAACCCGTTGTTAATAATTTTACAACAAAGAACTCGCAGGATATACTTGCTTTTTAATTAAAAAAATATCATTTATGGATTTAGCGTTTGAACAATATCTCATTTGATGGTCACTGACAATGTAGTCGAAGATAAAATCACGCTAAATCTAGAATATTTACTGCCTCTCAAAGACTGTTGCCTAAACACACTATGACGTGTTCTATAACAGTTTTTCAAACTGGATCGAACCAGTGTGCGTCTGTTTAACAGCCGACGCTCCCACTTGGATAGGCTATCATCATTTCTGTATGCGTTAGCGTGAACTGCCGTATTCGACGTAAGATGTTTCGGTGAGAATTAGAGCCAAGTCATGAGTACAGTAAATCCATAATAATTAACAAAAATATAATAAACTCTTTTGTGCAAATGTTGTAAATTATTATGAATAATTGATCATATAAATTATTATAAATAACTGCTGTGTTTAAAATAAGTCTAAATATATTATATATTAATATCTCTCGTAATCGTTACAATTTTAACTGCCGTAATTTCTCCGATGTTGATGAGATGATACCTGCGCGATTATAATGCAAAACAAAGCGTTCCTTTTGTCCTTATGCCTCGGTATTACATAGCTTACTCTGAATTTGCGAATTCCGAGCAAGTTCACGTCACATTTCAAGTTCTACTCCGCTATTCGGGAAGGTTGCGAATATGTTTTACACACGGATCTAACCAAGAATATAAACTTAAGGTACGTACTAATTATGCTCTTAATAAATCTATTTTATACATAGCGTTTGATTCAAATGTCACTTATTGGTCGGTGATGATGCCTCTATAAATCATGTCAAAAGACATAAATCGTAATAGCAAGTTTAATGTCATCTCAAAATTAGACACAAATTTAACCCATGAGGGAAAGCAGTAAGTAACCTTTAATTTTATTAAAATTTGATCTACGGTGTCATTGAAGTATTCTTCAAAAATTATCAGGGACTGAAAGCAAAAATAACTAGCGTCACAGCAATCGTATTAAAATACTGTAAACAATTTAATAACGGACGCACCATCCGTACAAACTATAATTTCTCTGTATCGCAGTTGTACTAGTAGATAAATGACAGTGCTGAGTTCAATTGTTTCAAGCTGCGATATGGCTGCCCTACAAATGCAGTTGTGATTCGTGCTTTGGCCATAGAGCCCCTGGAAGCAATGCGACGCGTGATTATAATGTTGCCACATATTTAGCTCAACGAATCAGCATTGAAATTCATCGGAGCAATGCTGCTAGCATTTTGGGTATCTACGCTACTATTTATTAGCGGGCCAGAAAATAAAAATTAAATAAATAATAGCGTTAAAATATCTTTTCGCCAGTAAGAGCTGCTGATTGACCTACTGCAATTTTATTGTACTTGCATTGTTTAAAGTTAGTAGTATTTTATTGGCATACTAGCTGGCAAACTTTGTTCTGCCATATACATTATTGAAATTTCAAAGTATACACATTATACAAATTTCTTCACGTCCATTATAGTTTAAATTATTTGGATAGGTATTTATTAATACAAAAATACTAAAATCGCAATAAGAATGGAGGGTCGGGCAGGAGAGTGAAAAATACTTTACGACCAATACAAAAAAAAGACATCAAATCAGGTAAGCCGTTTCGGACGATCACGTTTTCTAAGTCAGCTAGTTAGACTATACTAATATCTACTAGTCGTATACACATAGATAAGTAAGTCCTATACGTAATATATAATGACTACGGCAAATTTCAAACTTTCATACAGACCAGAGCTACCCCTATAGGAGTACCATGTTATGCAAATAGTGACGATAAAACTTATAAACGAGCGAGTCCGCGGTTTGCGAGAGAATTATGCAGTTCCCTTTTGAAAAGAATTTCAAAGAGAGAATTTACGTTTTTCGCTTAAATAAGTGCCTTCCAGGAAACATTCGTGCTCTTGACTCAGGCGGTGTTGAAAGAATATATTTGTACATAATTTTGCGATGCACTACACTATATATTTGTTTGTTTTTCTGGGTAGGGAAAGCATTTTCAAACAGTGCAAGTATGAGTGAAAGTCCTGATATAGTGCAAAAATAAAATATTTACATAGTTTAGAAACTAAACACGGACGTCTGACCTAATCCTCCGTAAAAGAATTTCATTATTTCGTGAAAAACACCATTATATAATTATATTTTATCGAAAGAAAAGATTTTTCTTCTATCTATTAATAAATTAGAGAGATCTAAAGTAAAATCATTAAAAAAACAGTCGAATTGAATTCTAATGTCAGGGCCAGAATGGTCACCGCGTCTATATGCCGAGGTACTTAGTTGACCCTGACATCAAATCAGTAACGTTCCAAAAAAATATTTTCTTTGTAATACAAGACAAGAATCTAAAAAGGAAAATAAACCTCGACAAGAGCATATTCGGCTATGCTTAGTAAGGTTATTCGTAAATGTGGGTTACACACGTAAAAGGTTTTGAAGTTTTCTCTTCGTGACCCAAAAAGTTATACTCATACAATGGTCGGAATAATGTCAAGCGAGGCCTTTTCTAAGGTTTGTCAACATTGAGCATAACAAGTTTCTGCGTCTAATAGTTCATATCATAAGTTACCGGGGCAACACTTTATGACATTATATTTATAGATTTAACCGTATATCTACAGTTGACAAACAAATGATTTGCCAATTTTGACAAAATTTTTTGTGTAATCACAATAACGATAAGGTTGAACTTATTAAACTGTCCGAATAGAAAATCAACCTTCTTGTTTACTGATGTCAAAGAATATTGAACTGTAGGTTGGTAGAAAATATATTTGGAAGAATGTACCCAATTTAAGAAAAACTACTCGTTCCAAAAACAATAACGTACCTAGGAAAATAACAATAAAAACTTGGTGAGTAAAATACTTTCTTTTGGACCATTCAAAAATACACGAGTGGGGCGCACCGTACCGTACATCGATTATTTTCTTATAATTGGAATAAGTGTGGGTAGGTACAACACCAAACTCAAAGAATCCAGAATAATGTGCATAGTAGGTACCTTTATCCATATTATTAATTAATTAATAAAACAAAATTAATTAATATTATAATCAACAATAATTAATTAGCGAATAGGCTCATCTGAACGCTTAAGGTCGATTAAATATGTATGACGAAGGCATATTGGCTTCGCGGAAACAGTTGTTCCTGAAATTTCAGAAGGGCGTGGAGGCATATTGATTTATTCCATTTATGAGTTGGCCAAAAATTAAAACCTATACTTGTACAGTATTGTCAGCCCTCCATTTTGGATTTTCCAATCATAACCAATGCTCTTTATTTACAACTTATGAGAAGGTAAAATCAGTAATAATTGGTAAGAGCCTTAATTTGTACCACCGCAAATTGTTTTGGCGTTACGTTTTCTGTTTTTAAAAGGAAAATTAAACTCAGTTCACTGATCGTCTTCAAAGATCGACAAATACCTACAATAGTGACTACATACAACGCAACAAAATATATAATTGCTTCACCATTGTTATTGTTCAATACGGAATATAATTTTATTTATCAACTTGAATCATAAGACAGTTCAAATTTCTTTAAATCAGACATACATAGGAGCCTGTAGCACGAATACCTTTAGACCAAATGCTCGCAATGTTTTCGTATAAACAATAGAATACCACCTATTGCGCGTTCAATTTATCAATTCTTTGCATCACAATAATAATTTTACTAGATAAATGACAGTTTGTATTGTGTTCAACTATTTTACGCTGCAGCGATTCCTACGCGACACTCACTCGTCTAAGATCCAAACACGAATTATTTAACATGACAGTGAAAAACAATCGAACCCAACACATACTTCATGTCATTTAACTGTTCGCAAAAATCTGACGTATATAATTATTGATTGATAGATTGAGGTGCGGTGTTCAATTGTTTATTCAATGACGATATACTTACAATATGAATGAAGTTAAGTCTTATGAAGACAGAGCGTCATCTGTAGATACACCCAATGACGGGCATGGACGGCCAAGATTTCAATTAAACAGGTGTAAGTAATAATAAAAAACCGAAATAGAGATTTAAAAAAAATACTAACAGACTAGTCAATAAGACAAGGTGATTCAAGCAGCATGCCAATAAATGTTCTAAAAGTATTTCCTACTATGACAAACGCTAGCAGATTAGATTGTGTGTTTCGTACCCATAGCCAAGTTATAAGCCTCTCGAGTCTCAACTGCAAGATCTGCTGCTTCCTCATCTTCAGCCGTGTTCACTCTAGTCTCGAACATTTCTATCACACTACGTATATTCCGACGAACATTATTGCTATCCATTATTCACAAGCAACAATATAAATTAATTTTATTTTCTACACCACTTCTATCGTGTAAGGTATACGAAAGATATGACACGATATGAGCCAACCTTTAAAGAGAAGTCACTAGTCATACATATCGTAAGCAGATAATGCCGTGACTGACAGATAAGGCTAAACTATTATAAGGAAAACAGTCTGTATTGCAACCTCGTTAAGACTACAACTATTAAATAAATTCAATAAATATGACGCATTTTACGACCGACTTCCGAAAAGAGAAGAGATACATTTTTTGAAATAATATTTCTTCATTAAGAGTGGGTCGGAATTCGGTTAATATTAGTTTCTTAACTACGCCATTATAGCGAAAACATAAAATATAATTAGAATATGTTTCACTGTGCATTCTAGATCTAGCGTGATAAAATCTTCGACCACATCGTCACTGACCATCAAGTGAGATAAAGGTCAAACGCTAGATCTATACAGTATAAAAAAAATTCAAAGCGATATCATTTAAAATAATGAGAGTCCATTGTCTATCAGATGGTCTGTGGATCGAACCAAATCTTTTGCTACAACTGTTGGGGAAGGTATATTATACACTTTCTAGAGCCTACCTTGCTAGCTTCAACCAAAGCGCTCACCAATCACGAGTGTCTTCAGATCAATGTCTTTGGTAGCCACTCGAAATTATATAGATCTCGTTTGATACCAATAGTCACAGATCATTACGTGGGACAGTTATGAAACAGTAGGCCAATTTTCTTTAATACTGATTCATCGCCATTGGAATCGGTAGTACAATTTCTGCCACGACCACTAGTGGCAGCAATTCAGCAATTCTGGCAGTTAAACATATTAACTAAATATGTGTTAATAAGAAAGTTTTCCATATACAATTACGATAATGTATAAACTAGTTTGAGCACCTATCTATGTTAATCCTTAAATTAAATGATTATATTCAACCGTTTGTACTATTACGCAAAATAACTCGTGTAATTTGGTGCGGACTTCAACTACATAAACGAAGAAAGCGAAGAGTTATATGAATTTGAATTTTAGAATCAATAGAATGAGAGCTTTCATTTTAGTTGGTTTCCGTAAAAGAATTATCACAAAATAATACTCTCCTTAAATCTTAAATCTGCAAAAAGTACAGTATCACCATGTCTGTTCGTAACATTACGAAGATTGCACAGGCATTCCTAAAACGGTTTAAACGAGTTCTTTAAGTGCTCTATAAAATAAAAGTAGGGCGCTCCCCCGCGATGACGAATTCACAAACAAGTTTCAGCAGTTAACTTGCATAATTAAACTTACTCAAATAAAAATCAACTTCGGTAACCTTACTGGAAATGAGTAGGTACTTTGTGATGGGATGAATCTGATGAGGAGACGTATACAAGGAACTTATTAAGTAAAATTCCGTGATCCCTGCCTATCTCAAGGGGAAAGCTATTTATTTGTTTTATTTTATTTATTCATTTATTAACATTCACACAAGATCTTCAGGTCCCAAACTAGGCAGAGCCTGTACTATGGTAACCTGATGACTGATATATATACTTATATACATATACACACCCAGACACACTAAGATGCACTAAGATTACCTGTGTCGCGAGAGGCATGGGAATTAAATTTAAATTAAACACAACCACATCACACAAACATCCGAGACCCTAGTCAATCTAAGCCAAATACTTATATGCTCTATGTGCATGTTGAAAAGTGACTTCTAATATTGAAGTCATATCATAACATAGAGTAGAATATAAATATAGATCAATCTAGCAAAGATTATATAGGTATAGGTAATCACCGAAACATACAAAACCGTTTTTATGACTTAATAAATTTCCCAATGAGAAGTCTTTCTTATTACATTGATTAGAAATAATCACGCAAACTCCTTATTACCGTGGCGTCAGTCCGGAGCCCGGACGGTCTTCATAAACATAAATTCATGACTTAATGTCTTCTGGGGTGTTTGCGTAGGTATTAGGTACTCATTAAGTAGAAGCCAAAATAAAACGTAAACAGATTAAAAAATGTCTAAAAAATTAATACTGAATTATAAGTTTGTTGACACAACTTTTATACACTTCTCTCCGAAGTGGTGATCACAAGAATTATTATTAGGAACAGAATCTTAAACGTCACTATTTTCATTTGAAGATTATGAAGCTTTGGTCAAATGCACCGCGCTATATGGCTATACCTGGAAAGATGACTGGACTCCCGAAGTCATTATTAGGTAAGCAATGACCTAACCGACAGGTCTTAGAAAGTGCCTTTAATCCTAATTGCCTCTGCTTTTTCAATAATATTTCACCGAAATAGATGTAAGATCCCGTGACCTTACCTATGACCGACTTATCCCCTCTTCAAATGTAGTTTTAATCACGCTTTCTATTAGTCCGTGAGCTCGCTTCAAAATTGGCTACGTCATATGACATCATGATAAAATGCATGGCACACGGTCGGAAGAGTAGTGCTGAGCAAGGATCAGAAAATTATAGCACCTAAAATTGGCCGGAAATCTGAGATAATCCTTCACCTCCGGTTAAAAAACATGTTTTAAGGACTTTCGGCGAGAAAAGGCTTGGCAGACTTATTTTAAAACGTTTATAATTATTTTCATCAAGATGTCACATGACATAGAAAAAGGTACACAGTGACCATCTTTGGCATCGTCTGTCAATTATACTTCCGGCCATTTCAGAACTGACCGACTTATGTTTACTCGCTCTACAATTACAGGGCTAAATGATGCCACGTATGTCTAATTGATTTCACATGACGTAAATGTAACCTAAGCTTTTTGACCGGAAGGGAAGGTCACACTTTCTGCCAATTTTAGGTGCTATAATTTTCTGATCCTCGCTCAGTACATCTTTTCCGAGCGAGTGCCATGCATTTTATCGTGATGTCATATGATGTAGACAATTTTGGAGCGGGCTCACGGACTATAAATGTACCCTTCCTAAATAGATGAAGACTGTCAAAATGTCAAACAATATCAAAACCTGAGCTCCGCAATCTAATATTATCAACACGCATTATTAACTGTAAATGTGAGATACAAAAAATGGCCATTGCTGGACCGCAAGAGCCGTTACAAGTGGTCTACAGTCATATAAGGACGCTATTGAGGTCAGCCACTGTACGAGTGCAACCACCGGCACCGGCGAAACTTGGATCAGCTACATTTACAGCAACCTGACACCCGACAGAAAACAAACGCAGCTTTGCATTACATGTTTAGCAAGGTATTAAGATACAAACAACACTTTTTGGGTAAAAAAATCTCATATTACAACCTATTTGAAGAAAAAATTTCAATATGTTGGATTCGGAAGGATTCGCGCTTTACAGTGCAATAAAATTATTTTAAACCAATATCACGCAAAAAATTGAACTTGGAACGTATTTTTTACGCAATACGGCAATTGTCGGGTAAGACTTGAAAACAAATATAACCTATTTTGTATTATTTTCACGGAAGACAAAAACTGCCGTTTATTTTTAAAATCACTGCCAGATCCTTTTTCAGCCTACTGCTCTGCTGCCTTTCAATTCATCAGCTCTTAAGCGTTTAAGCCACCGCCACAAAGAAAAGAGAACCTAACCTAATAAACGAAAACAGTAATCAATGCATAAGGTGAAATCGCGGGGCGCTACTAGTTGTTAACACAAAGAACGGGGCTTGATCGGGTGAAAAACATTTAGTAATTTGTGTACCTCGACGTTTCGACCAAGTTGCATTGGTCGCGTTCACGAGAATAAAACGACGAGGAGTAAATAAATTACTAAATGTTTTTCAGGCGAACAAGGCCCGGACTATTTATTAACCCTAAATGTACGCTTGACAAAATTCGACCAGAATAATGTGAGTCTGGCAAGAGACTAAGTTTTAATTAGATAATTTCCATGTAAGAGGATGTTTTTCTCAATCTTACGTTTTAATTTTTCTGATGTACTTAGAACTCCGATGAATTACAATACAGTATAGTGTTCTGTATAGAAATTGTGAATTACGTAATAAACTAATTATTGAGTTCGAAACTTGGCTGGAATAGTAAACTTGATTGCATCGCTTTCTGCTGTGAATCTACGAGTAGTTTTAGATACTTACTAGTTAGTTTTCTCAGACGCGTGGTTTTCGCTTCGAATCCTATGTTGGGTGAAGGTGACAGAATAAGATACTGGCCCTAATTCTGTTAATCACATAAATTAGCTAAAATTCACTAAAATTCTTCAAATTGAAATAGCTCGTATTCTATTTAGGCTAAAATTCAAATTCGTATAACTCCATACAAACGCTCTCACTAATATTAGACGAGTTTTATTCAACTGTTGGCCAATTGCGGGTAGTTTTAGTAGGCACCAAATAAATAGCAACACTTAATTTCGCTAATACTACCCGAAAACTTAATAAATATATTTTTATTTTAGTGATGTTATTGATAAGTCTCATACTAATTTAGACTTTATCGTAACCGTATAAGAACTGATTTAGTTTTCCAAAATTTTAGTTTAGTTCAGTTGAATAAGCGAATCACTACCACTGTCTAGTTCCTGCCTGACTAGATACCTCTTAACAACAGTAGAGCTTGTGTCTTCCGCTTAATAGATGCTTCCATCCAATATTATACAAAAATCTCTTGTCATAAGTGTTTGTTATCGAACCCCTCCGAAACGGCTTGACTGATTGTTTATTTCTTGCGTATATTTGGTAGGTCTGAGAATAGGTCGTAAAGTATTTTTCACCCTTCTACCCCCACCACGCATTATTTTTATTTTTTAGTATGCGATTTTAGTATTTTTGTATGAAGAAATATCTAAATAATTTAACCATCGATAATAGACATCAAGTAATTTGAATCAAGTGTAGTGTCACTTTGACATTTCGATAATTTATATAGCAGAACAACGTTGCCAGGTCAACTAGTTTAAAATAAAAATGGAAGAAGCTATTCTGGCGTGAAAGAGTAACCATAAAAACCAAACCAAAAAAATATTCGGGTAACTGTCTTTATAGGTATTTGTCAGTCAAGGTACTACATGCATTCCACCACTTTCATGAGAAATAGTAGTAAAACGCTATCCATACGTGGTATAAAAGGAAGAATTTTATCTACTAACTCCTCTTAAACCACGTAATGGTATTGAAACTGTTTTCACAACATCGTAGATATTATTTTTCCGGAAGGTCAAATTTAGAATACATTGAATTGGTACACAAGTCACGCCTGGCCGAGTCTCTAGTCAAATCCAAAATAATATTGGCGTAGTTTAAATACTATGAAAACCGACTTTTTCAAACCGTCTTAAGCATGGAAAATTTAATCATTTTCTTGAAATTAAAAATAAAAATACACATTTTACTGACGAATTTATATTAATTTTTATAGGATCAAACTGAAAGTACAGTCAATTAATATGCTTTCGAAAGAAAAAAAAAATTGTTTTAAATCGATTCATAAATGCTGGAGCTCTGAGGCAACAAACATATAAACTTCGGTTAAAAAGTTACTTAGAACACCACTTTTATAAATCGAGTAAAACACTCGAAGCATTTTTAAGATCAGTACAGCATAAATCAAAGTATTTCATTACATAAAAACTCTCGTAACCGGATCATTTTTCGATATTTTTTATATTCCAAAGTTATGAGTTAGCAAACCAATTGTGTTTGCATTGAAACTTGGCAATGGTAATAAACGGTTATACACTGAGTAGGTATGGTCTTTAAAAATAACCATTACTCATTAGCTAATTACGCCATTACGTATGCTGCTATCGCATTCTGTGTAGTTATCTTCATTTATAATTTGAAATTGCTATACATGTAGGTACCTACCATGAAAATTTTTGGATTAATGATTGTGAGTAATCGATACTGAATCGATTACAAATTCAGCAATGAACGCATCACACGAATGACACAATCCGGAAGTAGACACGGGTAATTTAAAAAAGAATGAGCGAGACATCAAATCTCAAGTGTTTAAGATGACCAGCGAGCTTCCTCACAGGTTAGCTTAATTTAATAGAAAAAAATATTTACCTATTTAAATACTGGTGATACATCTTTGTGACTCACGAGGAGTCGCGCGTATAGCATTGCATGTTATATATATAAATTTAGTTAAACCGATTAGAAATAGTAGTATGTTCAAAAGGAATTACCTTTATTTTACATATTAGGTATAGTGATCAACATTTTGTTATTCTGGTGTATGTATTGCTTCCGGGCTGTTTGGCCGTGGTCTAAATGAAACTTGTGTTCCAGACGTTTCGTCGATCACTGCGGTCGACATCTTAAGTGGTTCAGGTCCTGGCGGCGACAAGAGCGTAGAACTCTCCTAGAAGGAGAGTTCTACGCTCTACAACATGCAACGCCGGCCGTGAAAGCCTTAGAGTTTACATTTTGTTATTCGTTTATGAAATAAAAATATATGAGTTCATAAAAAGTTAAAAAGACTCCTAACAAAGCATTATCGATATTACATCCCTAATTAATTTAATGTTTTCATTTATTATAAGAATACTGTCGTGACCATAGACACGTGTTGACTGGCCACAAATAAGCAGCTCAAACAGAATTTGAGTTTGAAAACTATCCCGACTTTCGTTTAACATTATTGTCTAACATTAACATTATTATCATGCTGAGGCTCGCGCCTGTCGCCTGCCACGATCATAACTCCTAGATAAAGAACTGCAAATGAGTTCGAAACTGGTCAGAGAGTAATTTTCCAGAAAAAGTCACGTGAGTCCTAGCTGGGTCTAAGATAATAATGTCAAACTAAATAGACTATTTCCAACAATTAGAGTTAGCGTGCGAGCCGTGAGTCATATATTTATATATTTTTTCATTTTAGTCACAGGCTAGCAGCTCAAATCCAGCGATCTTAATATTTGAACCGGCTCTGAGATTACTTACAAATGTCCATGCAGAAGTCACATCTCAAGACACTGTTACTTTTTACAGTGAACTTTGATGATCAAGTCTGCAAATCATCCGATTTCCAAGAGACAGTGAATCAATGTAGGCCTATAAATAAATTACTTATAAATGAAGCGTGCCAAAGTGGATAACACCTGTTCTATCTAAAGAGATGTTTTTATAGCCGATGGTGCGTTTAATTTGGTACTTTTGGCATGGGCAAGGTCGTCTTTACGTATAAACATAATTAGTCTAGTCACTGGAGGTAATACGGACTGAACTCATTATCGAATCACCAATAATTTTTCAATTAACAAGCCTTTAGTGGCTGCTAACTTTGCTTGAATATTAAGATGTTTATCATATCTTTACTAAATATCCTTATATAGACCGTAGATATAACGGTGAAATGTAATATAAGTATACACAAGTATAAAAAGAATTCGCCCTTCAAGTCTGTTTGTTTGTCCACTAAGCCATACGATTTTGAAGCGGTTTACACCATAATAGATTTCCGGAAAGTTGATATGTATTGCACCCGGGCGTAACCAGGTTACGTCGGCAGTACCCAATATGAGTAACTTTGAAGCGGGGGGAGCGTCGGCTGTCAAACTGACGGACACTGGTACGTTCCCCGACTTTCATTCGTGTTAAAAATTTGTTTGTATAATATTGTATGTCACAAATAAACTATTTCTATTCTATTCTGTTCAACAACAAGCTTGAGCTTCCGGTGAAGGTGACACCGTTATCGAATTCCCAGCATGGTGGTGGGGTACTTTTGCAATTCATTCCAAATTTTATGCAAAATCGTTCAGCCGTTTCAGCGTGAAGGTGGAACAAACATACAAACTTTCTTCTTTATATCATTAGGGTGATTGTTAATTGCATTATATATTAACAGCAAATGTAGTTCTTAGACAATATCTGATCCTTATCCTACGAAAATACGTCAATTAAATAAAAAAAAATGCTTTCTTCGGTAATCATTTTGAAATTACGTTTTGAATGCAGTTAAGTCAGTTTTAACACTTATACTACGCACAGAGCAAAGTGATTTAAAGCTGATAACTGGCGTTGTTCTCAATAAAACTGCCCAATTAAAACAACAATACGGCTTCGAAATTAGAAGTTGGAATATGTCAATTTGAAAGAGGAAGCTCCGATAGGCGTCGTAGAGTCTGCTAGCTATCAAGTGACGCGGCGTTCTTTAATAAATTGAGTTACCGTACGAAAAACCGATAATGGTGGTCATTTGACGGTATTCAGCTGGTTTTGGATAACAATTTATAAAGTTTTGAAAAGAGATGCTTTGACTATATAAACGTTATGTCTAGTTAAGTATCTAGGTAGCAAGCAAGGCTGGCTAGCTACCACCCTCAAGTTTGAAAAACTGTCACCAAACACATACTGTGTTCAGGCAGCAGTCCTTGAGAGCCAGTGATCATTCTAGGCCTAGCGTTATAACTTCTTCAACCACATCAGATAGTGGTATCTTACTTATGGTCAGTGACGATGTGGTTGAAGATTTTATGAATTGTTACTTTTTATACTGTATAGATCCAGCGTTTGAGTGGTCAAACACTACAGTATAGAATATATATAAAAGTATACAGTATAAAAAAGTAACAATTCATTTAATCATCTATTGGCTTGCGAGAAAAGGCGTGCTCTCGGCAGCTCCCTTTTTTTTTTTTTTTTTTTTTTTTTTTTTAACGAGGTTAATCCCTTTACGGACTTCCGCCTGTCATATGGGAGACAGACGGCTTCTGTCGGAGTCTGTTTAATGGTCTCACACCAACCCGACTATAGAATATAGCCGGGCCCCTACCGACTAAACCACCCCGGCGAGCAGACGCAGCCTGTCGGGGAGAGATGGGGAAGTACTTTCCATCCCGCCCCGGCTTAAGGTCCGGTGCCATCAACCGGACCAACGGCAGACGGAGCGGCTTAGCTCAGACCTTCAGCCGCTCCCCGGCACGTAGGGCCATTGAGTCGGTTGGGGCCCATAAACCCAACCGATGACCCTACTACACGGGTGGGGCGAGGAGGCGATCTGCAAATCGCCTTCTCCTCCCTCCCGTGCGCCGACGTCGGAGAGGATCAGCGAGGGCGTCGACCTCTCTGATCCTCTCCGCGGCCTCCTTCTGCGAAATCACGATTTCGCAGAAAGAGGCCACCGCCTGCCAGGATCTGTCGCTCTCGAGCATGGCCCGTACCACGCTCGGCAACGAGAGATCCTGGCCCACTACCGCTGAAAGCGTGCACCGCTGTGGGACCCACGCGGTGCACGCTTCCAGCGTGTGAAGCGCCGTATCCTCCGGCGCTCCACACTCGTGGCAAGCCGGGGTCGCTTCCCTCCTTGCGATTCGATGCAGGTACCTTCCGAAGCATCCGTGTCCGGAAAGCACCTGCACCAATCTGAAGGAAAGCGACCCGTGTCGCCGCCCTACCCACCTCCCGAGGACCGGGCGGATGGCGTCCACCGTCCCCTGGCCGGGGACGGGTGGTGCCAGGTCCTCCGACCACCGCCTCAACAGGGCGGCCTGCGCCTGCCGTCGCATGCGCGCCACCTCCTCCCACCCTGGGGGCTCCCCGCGCGACTTCCTCGCCGCTACAAAATTGTAGATCTCGGCGAGGATTTCGGCTTGGAGCTCCCAGGGCGGGTCTCCGGCCAGCACGCATGCGGCTGTCCAGGACACCGTCCGGTAACCGCGTATCGCCCTCGTCGCGATGACCCGCTGCGGACGTCGCAGCAGGGCCTTATTGTCGCGACCGAGGGCGTCCGCCCAGACAGGTGCCCCGTACAGGGCCATACTCCGGATTACTCCGGAGTACAGCCGACGGCAAGTTGCGCTAGGGCCGCCCACGTTCGGCAGTAGTCGCCCCAGGGCGGCTGCGGCTCCCACGACTTTCGGGGCCAGACTGGCGAAGTGGGCCCCGAAACCCCACCTCCCGTCCAGGACGAGACCCAGATATTTCATCTGGGTCCCGACCCGGACAACGACCCCCTCCAGGACCACATGTGTTCCTGGCGGGGGTCGCCCCCGAGGCCCGTGGAACAACAGGGCCTCGGTCTTGGGGAGAGCGACGCGTAACCCCAGGGCACGGATGCGGTCGACCACGAGGGATGTTCCCACCGTGGCCAAGCGCACCGTCTCCCTGAGGTCCCTCCCCTTGGCCACGACCAGGGTATCGTCCGCGTAGCACGCCACCCGCACACTGGCGGGAAGCGTGCCACGCAACACCCAGTCGTAGCCAATGTTCC
Source organism: Apeira syringaria (assembly GCA_934044485.1). Lineage (NCBI taxonomy): Eukaryota > Metazoa > Arthropoda > Insecta > Lepidoptera > Geometridae > Apeira > Apeira syringaria. Next base: position 8,421,844 of record OW203659.1, read on the forward strand.
ACAGGATTGGTCCTAAGACGGACCCCTGTGGAACCCCGCAGGAGACGCGACGATGCCTCACTCCGTCGCGTCCTACCACCAGGACCTCGCGGTCCCGGAGGTAGTCGGCCAACAGCCTCCGCAAATACAGGGGCACTCCGTGATAGCGGAGTGCCTCCTGTATGGTCCCATGCGGGAGGCTGTTAAAGGCGTTGGCAATGTCGAGAGACACTGCCAACGCCCTGTTCCCCTCTGCGACCGCCTCCTGCGTCCACCCCTTGAGCCAGAGCAGGGCGTCCACCGTTGAACGCCCCGCTCTGAACCCGTACTGGGCCTCCGACAAGTCGGGCCCAGTCCCCCTCAGGTGCCGGATGACACGGGAAGCGACCACCCTCTCCAACAGCTTTCCCGTGTCATCCAGCAGCACAATCGGCCTGTATGCGGAAGGAGAGTCTGCATCTCGACCCTCCTTCCGCAACAGGCACACCCGTCCCACTTTCCAAGGCTTCGGGAACCGTCCGGACGTGAGGCACGCGTCGAACAGTTCCCGAAGCCTTCCACCCAAAGCGACGCAGCTAATGGCCAAGACCCGGCCCGGTATTCCGTCCGGGCCGGGAGCCGTCCTCTTGCGAAGACGGCTCACCGCTACCTCCATCTCCGCCTCTGTGACAGGCGGGATGGAGGCTGGCGCCAGCTCCTCGACAACTGCTGGCGCCATCGTCGGAGGCGCGTGCTGGGGGTCCGCGTCGGGAAATAGACCCGCCAGCACGCGATCGAGCACCTCCGGCTCCAGGGACTCGGCCACGGGGGGCGTCGGGCCGCCGAGCTTTTTGCGCGCAGCCCGGTACGGACGCCCCCACGGGTCCCTGTCGAGGCCCGCCAGGACCTCTGCCCGCGCCTCTTCCTTGGCACGGCCTATCGCCAGCTCCAACGCCTCCGTCGCTACACGGTAGGCGTCATAGAGCTGGCGCTCAGCTGCCAACCATTCCGGTGGCAGCTGGTCATCCGTTCGGCCGTGCCGCCGCCTCCTACTGCGCAGGTAGGGCCGCCGCGCGCGTGTGCACTGCACCCGGAGCTCCGCGATCTCGGAGCTCCACCAGTACACGGCGCGGCGAGCGGTGCGGCAGCGGGCCCGCGGCATGGCCGTGTCACACACGGCCGTTAACGCATCCCGGAAGTGACTCGCTGCGACGTCAACTTCCGGGGGCGCGGGCCCTGCGAGCCACGCTTGGACTATCGCCGCCTCCTCCGCTAATTGCGGGTCGAGGCGGCTGAGCGCCCAGCGTGGCAAGTCGGCGCGTGCGACGCGCCGACGCCCTCCATCCAACCCGTCGGAGTTGGACACCTCGAACCGTATATATTTGTGGTCCGAGAGTGTCTCCACCTCCGACTCCACCCTCCAGGCCCGGACACGTGCTGCGACAAACGGTGTGGCGAACGAGAGGTCCACCACGGACCCTCCGTTATGCCGCACGCACGTGTGGACCGACCCTATGTTGAGCAGGGTCAGTCCGCTGGCGACAGCCCACTCCCTGACTAACTCACCACGAGCGTCAGTTCGTGGGTTGCCCCAGTCTCGGGCCTTAGCATTGAGGTCCCCCATGAGGAGGACCTGCCGAGGCGCTTGACGACCAACCGCTGCGGCGAGGAGGTCCAGGTATGCCTCCAGGGCCGCAACGGTCTTGTTTGGGGAGAAGTACGCGCCGACGATCGCGTACTCTCCCCACTTCACGACAACGTAGCCCGCCCCCCTCTCCTCAACTGTGAGGGGGGCACCACCCACCTTCGCTATGACAGCGACGGAGTCGTCTAGGTCCCCAGCCCAATATGGATGGGAGGGGACATAGTACGGCTCCGCTGCGACCGCCACATCTATCTGCCACTGCGCCAGGGTCTGCATGAGCAGATCCTGGGCCCTGGCGCAGTGGTTCAGATTCGTCTGTAGGAGGTTGTGTTGTCCGACTTGATCCATTTATTCGGACATCACAACCTCCTGTATCACCTCCGCTGGGCGAATCACGGCAGGGGCGGCGGCACTAGGTGCCGCGGCCGGGGAGCTATTGGTCCTGAAGCTCCCCTTCGTCTTAGGGGGGGTGCAGCTGCGTCCCCCCATTACGTGCGCTGACGGCCGCCCCGACTCTGCGCATATGGCGCAGCGCGGAATATTTTTCGCGCACGCGGCCGCCTTGTGACCTGTGCCTCCACAGCGGAAGCACAGGTCGCCCCTGTCTGCGGACGCCGGGCACTGAGGACGTGTGTGCCCGAGCCCGAGGCACTTGAAGCAGCGCAACGGGCGCGCTTCAAGTGCCTTCACTCGCACCGAACTCCAACCTATAAGGAGCCTGCCCTTCTGCAGCACCGCCTTCGCGGCTGCTACCGGGCAGGACACCAGAGAGGCGCCGACGCCGCCAGGGCCGCGACGTATGTCGCCGGCCTTAACTTGGCCGACGTCGCAGCCTCCCGCCTTTGCGATCGCCGCCGCCACCTTCTCCTTCGTGGCCGCGTCATCCAGGCCCGTGACGTCTAAGTCGGCGGACTTGTGGGGCCTGGACACGGTCGCCACCTCCGACAGGGCCTCGCGGAGCTTCTCCGCGAGCCTGTCGGCCTTCTCGGCGCTGCCGGAGCCAGGAATCTCAAGCTTCCTGGCTCCTGTGGCCGTCTGCCTAAAGCGGAGCTGGTCGATACCCAACTCGTGGATATCGACCTTCTCCTGAGCCGCCTCAATGACGGCGCTGAAAGTCACTCCCCTGCCCACCGCCTCAGGCTGCAGGGAGAGGACGACCACCGCCGATTTGGGTGTCGTCAGCGCCGAGCTCGTCTTCTTCTTTTGCGGCGGCGCGGCGGCAGGGGAACGAGCCGACGCCGCAGTCGCCGTTGCACTCGTAGGAGCGGGCTTGGCGGAAGTCTTTCCCATGCCTTTCCCTTTGCCCTTCCGCACTACCGTCGCCCAGGTATCGGCCTGGGGGGCAGGAGCGGAAGAGGCAGACGTCGTAGGTACCGACGGTGGCGGTGCAGTCGACGTCGTCGCGGCCGCGCGCGGCTGTGTGGAAGCCGGCGCACGCACCGTCTTTGCTGCCGCCTTAGGTGCCGCCTTAGGTGCAGCTTTGCTGGCTTTGCCAGCCACCGGCTTTGTCTGCGCAGGCGTTGGTGCGGGCGTAGCCAACGCAGCTCTCTTTGCGTCGGCTCTTAGAGACGGCCGAACATTTGGTGCAGGCAGGAGACGCTCCTCGATGCCCGCAAATCGAGCGTTTATAATTTCGCCGATGGTGGTAATTACCGACCGCTTCAGCTCCTCCACAATTTCCGCACCCTCCATGACAGTGGGGGGCGCAGAACCGGCAGCGGCAGTGGCAGTGGCGGTGGCGGCGGCTGCCTCAGACTTCGCCTCGCTGAATCCACGCCTCAGCGCTTTAACTTCAGCCCTCGCCGCTGCGATATCCAGCCGAAGGCGTGAATTGTCCGCCCTCAAGCGCCGCGTCTCCTCCGCCTCGCTTCTCCCAGCCAAAGTGTCAACCACTTCCCTAAGGAGGGACGCCGACCTCTTCAGGCGAGCCACAAATTCGCCTTTGAGGTTGCCAGACTTTTTGGCAACCTCCAAAATGCAGGCGAGTTGACCGCCCGCCTGCGCCCTCAGTTCCTGCGCGTTGAGCGCGCTAATGTCGTCCGCTCGGACACCGACCTCGGAATCGCTTCCAGTGTCGGTGACAGAGACGGACGACCCCTTCTTCAGCAGTCTCTGCCTTAAAACCTCCTCAAGCTCACTGTCTGAACAGGCAGGCTTCAAGAATTCCTCTCTCGAGGCGCCCGCTTTTGGGGGCCTTCCACGTCCTCTTCGGGCCGTGCTAACTTTCGCGGCAATCGTTGACTCGGTCTCCGTGTCCGAGTCTAAATGCCCGGGCACGAAGAACGAGGTCAACGGCCGCTTACGCTGCGTCACCTTGGCCGCAGTCCTAGTTTCGGACTCTGCGTCCGAACAGACAACTTTTTCGACTTCCGTCGAAATGTCGGGAGAGGCCTCCGGGCAGTGGCCCTTAGGGAGGAACTTCCCCGAAGCGTCCCTCAACTGTTTCGACATCACACAACAACAACAAAGAACAATAACAACAACAATGAACGAAACAACCACGAAAAAACAAACTCAAACAAACGACTCATACAAATAAAACAAAACAAACATTTCCAACTCCCCCGCGGGGGGACCCTTGGGGCAACCCTCTCCAAAACCGTGCCACCTTACAGGTGCACACTCCCTACACACTCCGACACAAAAACAACCACAAAAAGACAATTAAAATTTTTAAGAATTTTTTGCGTGGAGACACCTCTGCTCTGACAGCGGATGTGCGGCTGTCCACGAACTTCATCCGAGCATTATTAGCTCCGCCCGATCGTGCCCACAACACCAATACAATGCTCGACAAAACCATAATCTGTACCTCTAGATTCGATCAAATCTTGGTCAGCTGTCCAAAATGACAAATACAACAGTAACTATCGCGTGATCCAATAACAATGTAAGTGACTTGTTCTTTATCTTCTGTACAATACTATGGAGTAGCCGTTCGTGAGACATCGCTGAAATGTTGGTCGATAAAGCTCCCGGACGCAGCCTAGGTTTAACAAAATACATTGTGGTTTTATACATTTAAGTGCGCTATCTCCGCTGTAATAGCAAGCATGTTAAAGCTATATAAACTAGCCAACTGCGCCCCCGGTATTACCCGCAGTAAAATTAGGTGGTTTTGACGATTTTTGTGTCTTACTGTCATCCCACGTGAACAGTCAATATGTTCGGGGAAAGTAGCATGTGCTTCAGGGTCTAAGCGAAGTTCATTCCAAATTTTATGCAAAATCGTTCAGCCGTTTCAGCGTGAAGGAGGAACAAACATACAAACTTTCTTCTTTATATAATTAACAGCAAATGTAGTTCTTAGACAATATCTGATCCTTATCCTACGAAAATACGTCAATTAAATAAAACAAAATGCTTTCTCCGGTAATCATTTAGAAATTACGTTTTGAATGCAGTTAAGTCAGTTTTAACACTTATACTACGCACAGAGCAAAGTGATTTAAAGCTGATAACTGGCGTTGTTCTCAATAAAACTGCCCAATGAAAACAACAATACGGCTTCGAAATTAGAAGTTGGAATATGTCAATTTGAAAGAGGAAGCTCCGATAGGCGTCGAAGAGTCTGCTAGCTGTCAAGTGCCGCGGCGTTCTTTAATAAATTGAGTTACGGTACGAAAAACCGATAATGGTGGTCATTTGACGGTATTCAGCTGGTTTTAGATAACAATTTATAAGCTTTTGAAAAGAGATGCTTTGACTACGTAAACGTTATGTCTAGTTAAGTATCTAGGTAGCAAGTAAGGCATAAAAAAGGAAGCTTTAGAGTAAAACTTTTCGATGATGCAGTTATCTTGTACATCACAGGCGCTCCTACTTAGATTCTAGATTAAAATGATATGAATGATTGAATAAAAGAAATGATAAATGTATTTATTACTTCAAAAACATATACAACTTAGTTTAACTTTATATAGTAGCCAAAATTACCATAAAGATTAATGTTAAAAGGTGTAGTCATTACTTAAAATAGTTTATGGCGATGGCCAAGTTGTTACATGGAATTGTAACAATGACTCGATCATAATTCACTCAATATTACATTAACTCTGTTAATCACTTGAACTAGCTAAAATCAACTGCTATAATTCTTCAAAATTAAATAGCTTGTATTCTATTTATGCAAAAGTTCAAATTCGTATAACTCCATACAACACTATTTCCTTAATATCAGACGAATTTTATTTAATTTCTGGCCCATTGCGGACAGTTTTAGTCGGCACCAAATAAGTGCAACATATTTTACGTAAATCACGCAATTTATATAAAAATATCTAATTTTAGTGTTGTCATTAATACGTGTCACACTGATTTGGACTTTATCATAACCGCTTAAGAATACCGACTCTACACTGCTTCTGTGCGCAACATTTACACCTTTTTTTAAAAAAATTAAAGACTAACAGGAAACTTTTGATGAAGGGAGCTATTCGAAAGTATATCCTATCGGATGAAATTTTTCGATCATGATTTTTCAAATCTCGTTACAAACGACGGAGTTATGCTCTAACATACCTAAATATTTTATAAACATCCAATTGATAACCTCTACTTTTTTGTATGTCGGTTGACAAAGAGACCGTGAATCGTCACCATTGTGGAAAATTATCATCTAGTGCCGATCAAGTATAAAAACACAAAACCACTAACGCTGACGATTTTTCTGTCATTAGTGAAAACGAAAGAATTATTGCACGAATCCATATGACAGTCGAAATGTAGCCGTATCGTATATGAAACAATTGAACTCAGCACTAACTGTCGTTTATCTAGTACAAAAGCGTTACGGTGACTGCGAAGCAAATTATTCCTGCAGACATTGTTACGAAAGAACCTGAACCTTAAAACCTTGTACGCCATGCGGGAGTAGCCGCGAGACCAGTTAATTTATAATATCAGTATGACCCGGATGGATGTAGGTAGATACAGTCCTTAACTGTTATTAAAACCCATTTTAATATAAAACATGACAAGACCTCTGTAACAAAGGGCTTATAGGTTAATATTCCTTTTGCTGAATATAGCGGGTTCACGGCCCAAGGCGAGGATTCGCTTACATTTTTACCTTTCATGTTTCATTTATTGCAAAGACTTACAGTCGTTTATCATATATTTAAATTTATTATTAATATTGTTTGTCTTTAATACATTCTTCAAGCATTACTTTACAACAGAAAGTGAGTAAATAGAACGACATTTTGCGTAGGCAAAATATACGAGTGTTTTAATAATGTGTGAAAATGTTTTATCTCCGTGAAAATATTACATTTACGGGCAGAGAAAAACGCTGCGTATCAATTTCGCACACCAACCTCGACATTATTAATTCCTCTAGATGAGGAGCTTTGTCGTCTTTATTACAAATCCTTTGTCGGCTTAAAAATGAACATTCTTGGCGTATGATTATGAACGTAATTGAAAATTGATAAATTAAAGTACATTACTTTAATAATAAATTTAGAAAAGGCTTATATGGTAATGCTATTAGAACAAACGCATGGTTACTGAATGTTAATAGACAATTATTCGGCGATTAGCGCTAAGTCGATCGACGTCATCATCATGATCACAGACACAGGAGCATCTTCACAAAAACTGTTTGGAATTGGCAATCATAAATTAGTAATTCATCACCATGTCAAGTGACATGGCCCGTTATCTTTACCGTGGCAGCCGTATCGATTATATAATAAGCGAGGCACTTACACTTAATGCTGTGTGCTTCTTGTTGTGGTCTTGGTCAGGTCATCTGTCCACCTTTCTCGGTAGGACGACCTAAGCGCTGCGTTTTCTACGAATATTTTTTTTTATATATATGAAAAAAATTATTATCAAAATAAAAAATATGTTTTTATAATTATTTTGTATATTTATTCCATTTTCCGCTTACACCTTAATTGTTGACAAGTCAATAAGGTTTTGTTATACATGTAGTATACCGTTCTAAAATGGGATAAGTAGGGAAGTTCTTAGAACCATTCGATTTCCGTGCTCGCAATTAGTTTTTTTTAAAATTGAGGATAAACTTCACCCACTTTATTTTAATTTTTATTTTCCTAAAATTAATGGCTTAGAACGAATAAGGTAGGTATAGCAGCGATCTGAAAGAGCCTTTAGTAGACGTAAAATACATCTGAGACTAATAAATAAAAAGAAATCACCAGAAACATGCACAAAAAAAAATTGTAAGGCAAAAGATCCGAAATTTCGGTATCTTCTAAAAAATACCAAACTCGATGATTAAAAAAAATGTAAGAGCTATCGGCTTTTACGCGAACTTGTATTTTCCAAATGGATCCAGCTAACGCCCACTAAGTTTGTCTAACCCTTTACCAAACACCCTGTATATTTTATCTATCTTCTTTATTTCACTGCCTCCTCACCACAACCGTTGATTATAAAATATGTTATTCAGAAAATTGCTCCTCGTCAGCTCTATTTAAATGCTTTGCTCTGAGTTGACCGTAAGTGACCGTACCGCAGAGATGAACGTATGATGAGATATAAATAAAAAAGGTTAATCTCATATAAATGTATATTGGTTGCAATGCACGAGAGCGAATAATTCAGCGTTCAGCAGCAACGAGGGATCACATACCAGAAGGTGGCGCAGCAGCGCCTTCTACGCATAAAACCAACATGTGGGCAGGTTGGCGAGCGCAGTGCTCGCCAACCAACCTGCCAAGCGTGGCGAATACTAGCAACCCCCCAACCATTATGATTTCATTAACGGTACGTTTGTGTAATTTACCCTGCATACATGATTTGAACCTAGCATATACCATGCATAGAAACATAATAGAAATTAACAATACATAATTAGGTACTCTCAGCGCCACATAAACACCAGCCGCACCGAGCATTATGTGATAAGTTTCCAACAAGTTTATATACACCAGAAGAACACGACACCGCAAGCAAGTATTCAATATAAATGAAGACATGTATCCGTTATGCTATAGCTCTATATCGAACTACGAAGTACGAACTCGTCTCATAGTACCAATTTTCAAGTGTCTCATATTTTAGGCTCTCATTACCGTGACTGTTACCGTAAACTAAAGATTCAAAGAAATTCAGTGCGTCTATAAAATCGATAGTAGTTACGTTGAAAAGAGAGCGTCAGTCGACTTCTACGGAATAGAGCTATAAAAAACGTTTTTTAAATATTTTTTTTGTGTAAAACTGCAGTTTTTCAGGGAAAGAAAGTATACATTTTCATGCAAATCAGCCGTTGAGACAACAGTTGATATATACACAAAAATGACGAGTAGTCATGCGAGTCGCCGAATATCATTTAATTTTTTAAATATTGGCTCCGAAATAGCGAAAAACTGGCGTGGTATGCTTAAGATTTTTATGAGGCTAGAAGCAAGTTTTATTGAATATATTTCATTCTCAGAGTACACCAAAAATTTACACATGACTCAATCAGCAAATCGAAATTATCATTCTACAAATTCTAAGGATAGTCGACGACGCTCGAGTAAAATTAAGCATAATTAATTATTTACATACATAACACTAAAAGACATGTTAATTAGAAAATATAAACGTCTCAGAAAGATGAGTTTAATAAAGACCCTAACCAAAGTAAGGGAACCGTAGTTAAAAGTAGTTCTTCAAATCTAATCTAACGGGACTTGCACCAATAGTAACATTTTTGGCAAATATTCATTTACATATATATAAATAGTTCAATTAGTGAACCAAAAAATAAACTAAAGAACTAAATTTATAACTAGGTAATAATAGTCAAATAATCACATGCTTTATAGCACATTAGACAAGTAATCTTCAACATCATAGAACGTCTTCTCGATAAGCCACGATTATAAATTCGCCTTAAAAGTCGCGAATCTAGGCGTTTCTGTAATATGCTCTGGCAATCTATTATACACACGAGCGAGGTCACTACACATACGTTAGCATTATCAAACTTCATAAGTCTGAGGACAAGAGCGAGTACATCTCCCGGCGTTTTAAAAAATGGAAGGTTTTTCCTTACATACACTGCCACCTGAACCACCACTTTGCCTTAGTATTTTCATGACCACGGCCAGTGCACCTTGATGAAAACTTTGAGGTTAATATCAATTGAAGGTTACATCGTTATCAACTCTACAGCAGGTTTTATGGGTGCTTTTTAAAATTCCTGGCCTCGCTAATTGAAGATGAACACATCTTCAATTATTAGTGAGGCCTAGCATTTTTCTCTCAAGAGCAGTGTCTGGATACTATGTGTGGTACGCCACACATAGTATTCAGACACTGCTCTTGAGAGCCAGTCAAAATACTCGTGTGATTCCACCGTCCACCATATCAGTACGGACCATTAAGTGAGATAATGGTCAAACTTATAAATAATTATATTTTATATACGTTACGTTCGGTAAACATTTTAATTTATTATAAATTTATAAAACACGGGAGTTACTCGCGTAATAAGTCAGAGGGTTCCGACTATAGTTTTAGCAGTACTAGGCGAATCGCGACCGCGTCCGCGAGCGCCCCGTATTCTCCTTGAAAAAGATCACCGAATGTGGTTGAAAACTATAGTCGGAACCCTCTGACTTATTACGTGAGTAACTCCCATGTTTTATAAATTTATAATGTGTCAAAACCACGTCAGTTTTAATAACATTTTAATTTATCATAAATAAGAAGGAAAAGATACCTATCTGGTTATAATAGCGTTTAGTATATTATATTGCCTTATAGCATACATGTGTACGTGTTATAAACACAAAAGATACTTATTGAAAATATATATAAATAAAACACTACCCAAATCATAAAGGAATCAATCCTATCACATGCTGGTTATGAATTAGCGCTAGTCTTCAGATAGTTCCAGCCTATGATAATCAACGTGTATCCAAAACATCGCATTTGGTCGTAATGGTAATGGGTAATGTATGTGTTACCATCTGTTGCACACTCTACACTTATGGCTCGGCGACCTAACCATCTGTGACTGATACTATCTATTTATAAAGCGTATAAAGTAAATGGCGTTAGAGTTATTAGCGCTACGCATGACCAGTGGCTAGAGCACAAATTTTCAACTAATTACAAACTGTCTCCTTATCCAGTAGAACTTAAAACGTAGATATGTACGTGTCATACTATGTTCAGTGACGCGTTTTCTAAAAAAAAACAAAGTAGTTGTAATAAAAGTAACCAATAGATGGCGTATATCAATGACATAAGTTTCCTCTTACTAGTCTGATCAATTGTCTATTTTTCATTATGATATCGTCCTCGATCCTGGAATATTCTCGTCTTACTTGCTTATCTCAATAATTGACTCCTTTTTCCTAAATTATTATCTCAATTGACAAGTAAATTAATGACAGGTAATTTCTGTGACTATTACGCTATCAATAGGGTTTTTTTAAAAAAAAAAAACGGCTCATTATCTACACACGACGATGAGAAATTTCACCCAAGGCTAGGTACTGTTTCTAAAGGCGGGATGCAGAGCATGTCAAAGCACGGCATGTGTCATACGCCAATTATAATTAAACGCCAATCCGTAGTACGATAAATCCATGACGATTCACATATGAAGGAATCGACATATTAGATACAGCGTTGTCTGGATTTTATTTTACGATTAGTTAAATTTGTTAAATTTCCTGGCTCTTATGATTTTGAAAACAATAAATTCTTAGCTATTCGCCAATTTCATAACCAAAATAAAAATATTTATTCACAGAAATAATTTAAATTAATAGCATCATATTCCTCACGTAGCCGTAAACCTTAGTCCCACAAGTTGTAAACAACGATCAATATTCTCCTAAAACATGGCAAAGGGCACACAACTTCCCCAACACAAGTTTTAACACAAAGGGAAAAACGGATACAATTACGTGGTGTTTAATTACGTCAATGTAAAGGTCACAAAGTATATGGGTAGGCACTCTTACGTCATTGGTGTACAGTACACAACTCTACCGCAGAAAAGGGATAAATTTGGTCTAAAAGTTACCTACTACATACATCTACAAATACCTATCCTGATAAGCGAAACAATCAATGGCGGGTCACGCGAATTAGGTGCGAGCACCTAATTAATGCGGCCTACGCCCGAGGAGCCAGTAACCCGTCCCCTTTTTATTAATAATATCAATGGAAGTTATTTTTTTTATTTTCCTAAACTGATAATAGTACACGTATTAACATTATTATGAACGTGAACGTGTCGCATGCAACTATGCATAATAATATCGAGTAACGAAAACTAACAAATAAATGGTAAATATACTGATAATGTGAATTTTTTTTTTTTGTAACGATGCGATGGTAGCTAAGTTGTCGGAGCGTCGACTGTTAAACTGTCGAACGCCGATTCCATCCCCACCATAGGGTTGTGCTTCCGGTGAAGCTAACACCGTTATCATATTCTTAGTATGGTGCTACCACCAAGCTAAAAACTTGATAACGGTATTAATAGTCTGGCTAGCTACCACCCTCAAGTTAGCAAAACTGTCACCAAACACCATTGTGTGTTCAGGCAGTAAGCTTTTCCAGTAAACATTCTACGTCTAGCGAGATTACATCTTCGACCACATCATCATTGATCAAGTGAGATAGGGCTCAAGATCTAAAACTATAAAAAAATTATAAACATTTTTTTTAGCATCTCGAAACTTTGCGTTTTGGTAGCTGTATCGTTAACACGAAGACTATGAGTTGCACCCCTCTACACATGCTCCGAGTTGAAGGTAGCAAGAGAACACTTGAGCCGCTCTACATTCGTATATAGTGGGACTAGCGACTTCGTCTAAACACTATGAGCATGGTTCATTTTTAATGAGCGCTTGCTTCTGAGAGCTGAGTCGTCAGCACTTGCTAAATATTTAAACAGAGCAGAGTTTCAAGTTGTGTTGCATATTACACGCGACCTAGAAATCTAGACGAAGGGCATAGCAACACCAACATAATATTATCATAAGAGGTCAGGCGGACTGTTACGGGAGCTGATGTCACATTTGCCTTCCAGTAATATTCTCCGTTCTATATTTACATTACACTTGGGAGTAGTGCCAGCTGGTGGATCTTGGTAATCGGACTGGATTTCTTACAAAAACATATTTTTTTAAATCTTTTAGGTACCTTGTACCGTTTCCAGCAACGTAAACATATATGATATAACTATTATAGCACTATTTCATTAAATAATATAGTTTTAAAATTACATAAAGCGATGTGTACTACTTACAGGATTATTTAAATGACGAAAACTAAGATAAGGTAGGTTTATGTTTTTACAAATATATCAATGGAGTAGAAATATTATTCTTTAGATTGTTTGTAATTATGACTAACTAGCGGCGCCCCGCGGTTGTACCCGCGTGGTGGTGAACAACGGTAATGAAAGTGATGATGAAAATTACCCTATGTGTTAATCCAGGGTATAAGCTATCTCCGTACCAAATTTCACCGAAATCGGAGTAGCCGTTTGAGTGTGAAGAGGTGACAAACATACACAAGCTTTCGCATTTATAATATTAGTAGGATTTATATAATTATATCAACGATAATTATTTTTTAAATTATATATTGTTCTAATGAAATGTTACAATATTACAATCAATATAGGCACGCTGGTTTCCAGCAAAATGTTTAGGCTCTGTATTGAACAATTAATCCACCTGTATGTACCTACCAACATTTTATACAAATAAATCATTATATTATGCTAAACTGTTTTATTATTCTTGAATGTTCATGAATTTGTACTGTAATGGAACTGGACATGAATTATGATAGTTCTAATTTAGGTTTGTACCTACAATCGCAAAATCAATAATAGTTAATATAATTTATATGTTAATAATTATGAAATGCCATTACACAATCGGATATTTTTTCAACTTGCTCAAATATATTCCGCTTATTGTCTTACTTAATACAAAATAAGAAACAGAGCTTTTAAAAGAAATATATGCGTAATCATATTTACATACAGATATTTCGCAATGTAACTTAGTATACTTAGTATAACATAGTACTTAATATTTAGTACATGTTTTTAACAAAAACAAAGTACATATTATCCTAGCAGTTTATGTAAATACAAATCTGTATATATAAAAATGAGCATTACGCGTCAACTGGCTGGACCGATTTTAATAATTATTTTTATGTTATTGTGAGAAGGTTCTAACGGAAGAATATAATAGCAAAGTTGGGCAGAAAATTAGAAAAATTAAGAAACTTATACTTTTTTATTGTAACATTGTAGTGGTTGACATAACTGTCAGTTGTTTGACGATATGCATAGTTTAGACAGGACAACGTCTGTCGGATCAGCTAGTGTGAAATAAAATAAATTCTTTTTTACGTTTAATCCTAGGGGAATGCCTCTTGTTAGGACCTCATATCTGCGCTCCTGGAGGAGAAGTTTATTTCATATAATATACATTACTTTATTTGACATTTGTAATTATAAATTATGTACTTGAAAAATCTACCCAGATAAGGTCTAATTTAGCAGGATATTGTAAACTAGCAGTATTATATATATAACAGTTTTATATATACCTAGATTTGTAAGTACTTTCATAAATACGAAATTCACATCTACCCAATTTCACCAAAATTAGTCAAAAACAAAGGATAAGTGATTTCATTGACAACATTTTAGGCGTAACTTCATCAAAATCCGTTCAGATTTAGGTATGACAGCATAAGAAAACAGTCAAGTTGCCGGTGACATTACAGAGGCTCACGGGTGTTTACAGGCAGAGAGGGCGGGACAAATCCTGATGCGTGTTAATTTAAAACAATACAAATTACAGTAAATGTAATTTACAACCGATCTAAATCCTAACCTCCTTACTTATAAACGTTGAATAACCTCTGAATAGTTATTCAGTGTTTTGTCTTTGTCGCTTATATGACAGTTTGACGTTGGAAGAACGGAACAAAACACTGAATTACTATTCGCAGCTTATTCAACGTTTATAAGTAAGGGGGTAAATGTCAAAAATACTAATAACAATTTAGACATTTTAATTTCCTTTCTTCTGGTTTACGACACAGTTCAATAGCACATGTAGTTGTCGCGAGAATTTATGGTAAAGGAAAAATATTTTAACTCGAAAATATTTTTTCACTAATAATTAGCAAATAAAATCAAATTTGTTTCAATTAGAATTAATTTTCGAGAATTGTTCTCATTAAGTGGTATTTCTTTTAAGTGACATGTAGGACACGTAGGCCTTTCAACAAAAAAAGCTGAAAAGACTCAATATTATTTATTTATCAAACGCTCAAGCTTAAATGTTAGCATACAATTTTAATTATTTCTGTATATTTATTTTAATATCCAATTCTCAATCGCACACCATAACTTGTTTAATCAAGTTTAATAACCATTTATTACGTTTTACGGAATGGTACGCACATTAAACTGTTTTATAAACAGTAAGGAAATATGCGCTACGAGGTCGAGTGGATGGTGAGCAAATGTAAGATTTAAATGTGTGAACAACTATTATATTGGGTACATTATCCAAGAATAATCTGGATTTTATTACGTGTACTTGGACTCTAAAATTTATTTCAAGACCATATGAATTTTATTTATGAATCTTAATACTAATAAAGTAAAGTTGCATACTAAAGCTATAATTATATTCTAATACAGTAAAAACTCTTTATTTGCGGCGTATACGTTCCGTAAATATGCCGCGAATACAGAAACCGTGGATACGGAACGGTCATTTATATAATAATGTAGGGGATACGTTCTAAGAGCATTAAAATAAAATAAAAAATATACCAAAAATCAATATCATCATATAACGTACCGAACTCGTTTTTTTTAACAATACTTATTATCTAGACAACTCAACATTTCCATGATAATTAGTGCTCGGATCACAGATCTATTTACTTTTTCAATAATGATTAATGATCAAGCCACTAAAGTAATCTGTCCAATTTATCGATATCCATTTGTAAATAATAATTAACACTAATTTACATTACCAACCATACATGATAATTTAATTGACAGCCGGAACCGCACTATTAAATAAGAACTAATTGTTTCAAGGAAAAACTATACTTATTTGATACATTTACATACCAATTGCAAGCTGCAACATGTAATTTTTACTATTCTGTGGTAACGGCATTGTAGATCAAAAGTGACGATCTTAGTAACGGTTTATCAAGCTTATGACAATTATATCTTGAGCCACTGTCATCTGAATGCCCATAGTTAGTAAGGCACATATTAGAAACATTTTATGAACACGATTCTATAATACATTGTGCCATAGAACGGAATCAGAACGCTATGAAGCACCTATCAGTAATAGATTGATGTAGTCGATTGTGACGAAAATATTATCAGGATACATTATAGCTGCAAATGATTGGGAACATACAAAAAGGCAATGTTATAAAGAGTTTTATGGTTCAATGGCGAAAGTTACGTTCAAATTTTTGATGAAAAATTTGTAATACTAGTTAGACCTGAACCTTTACTTCCTTTACTACTGAATACCTTCCTGTCGCTTTACCATCTAAGCTATAGTAGAACTCCACTAGCTAGTGGGATTGAAACTTTCCTTCAAAAATTGTAACGTAGGTAGTGTTGTATTTGTAACAATACAGTTGCACAGAAATTAACTGTATTTATATCCTTATGTAACTGGTGTGAAGGAAAATGAACTTTTGATCATTTATTTTTAGAAAAACTTTGTTTTCGTTTTTGACTAGTAAGAATCTGAAATTTTATTTTATGGAAAGAATTTTTGTCAAAGCTTAATCACGAACCTAACAAAAACCTAAGCTGAATTTGTTTAATAAGTTAAATATACACTAAGCATTAATTCAATCGGTAATAAAATCTAATTCGATGTTACACTTTAATAAAAAGGGTTCACTTTGAGCATTCAATTTGATAAGACAAACATGACCAAACCCGGCCAGTTGACCGGTCATTAGACTAACTTAATCAGCATAGGTATGATAGAGATGTCCGGTTATTCTACACCGTTTAAATTACAAACAACACAACACAACGATGAAGTTTATATATGTAGAAATGTACTAATAAATCTTACAACGGTTGCTTACCGAGAGACGTTCAGAACAGATCCAAAAAAAACTTGCCAATTAACGCACAGTAATTAGCACTTAAAGCACACTGAACGTAACTGTAGTTTTCATGCACTGATAACACTGAGTAGCCACAAACGAGATGCAGTAGCTATAAGTAAATGCGTGTAAGCATGCGCGTGCGACGACGGACACTGGCTGGCAAGTTGGCAACCGGCACGGGCGGATGCGCGA
The DNA here is from genome assembly GCA_934044485.1 of Apeira syringaria. Taxonomy (NCBI): domain Eukaryota; kingdom Metazoa; phylum Arthropoda; class Insecta; order Lepidoptera; family Geometridae; genus Apeira; species Apeira syringaria. The sequence goes on from OW203659.1 coordinate 8,438,774, forward strand.
TGGTGACTCACAGTATGTTCACAGTCCTGAGTTCACAATAACGACGAGTGATCAAATGTTCTATCGAAACAACACCAACCACTGCACCATATCTCCTTGCCCGCGACTAAATGAGTCACATCAAACGATGACGTAGGATTCATAAATGATACGGGTGAACGTACGTGAGCAACAACGACAAATAAATCAACAATACTGTCAACACAAGCGAAACCAATCAGCCCGCAAATTGATTGATACCGTTGAAACATAATTTTTTCCCGCACTCGTGAATATTTCATTTACCTTTATGCATTAGCTTATAAATTACTTTGAGAATTCATTCCGTATACAGAAATTGGCGTGAATGAGTAGGAAACAGACATGAATATTAGAGCAGGAAACCTGAAAAATACAACGGATCTCATGAACTCTACATTTTGCTTGTTTGGGATGTTTTTTTTTTTTTTTTTTTTACATATTATATGTTTGCGTTTGACAACTGTCTCACCTGATGTTAAGTGATGACGTTGTCTAGGATTTAGCACGCAAACCTAGAAGGTACCTATTCACTCGCGACTTGAATACTCCAGGATTGTACATATCGGGAAACACAGACTCGGGCAACGAGTTCCATTCCTTGGCAGTACGCATTAAGAAAGTGGAAGCATAACGCTTCGTGCGTATAGGTGGTATATCTACCATATAGCGATGGCGAATTGCCGTACGTCGAGTTGACCGATGATAGAAAGGGGATGGTGGAATCAGATTGTGTAATTCCAGTGCACATTCTCCGAAATGCACCCGATAGAAAACCGATAGGCTTGCTACTCTACGCCGGTGTTCAAGGCTCTGAAGCCTACGTTCGACCAAAGAGTTACAGCCGATGATTCTTTTGGCTCGCCTCTCGTAGCTATTAAAAACAAAATGATTTCATTGAGAGGCATCAATTACGATCATAATAATGTAAAATGACAAAACAATGTAATCTTACATCACTCAACCGTTGTGTGCCAGCCCAGCAGAGCTATTTCAATACGTATAGCTACTCAAAAAAATTCATTTTTTTGACATTTTTATGAAATGCATCGATCTTGTTTATTACACCAACTCATCCCTTTTTGACGTACTCAAGTAACTATATCGTATAATATTTTTAACGAGCGGTCCCTCCCGGCTTGGCACGGTTACATGATTTAAGTTTTGGTTAAGATTCTTATATTTTTCTTGCTAAAAATAAATATAGTAATGTCCCTCAGAGATAATGTAGAATTGTAATGGTGAAAGAATTTTAGAACTCGGCTCATTATTTTAGTATTTTATCCGTTACAAATGTACAAATCTTTCCTCTTTATAATATTAGTGTAGAAGTGTAGATGGCGTAGATAAACATTAAATGATGAAAAACGTTCCTATTAATGTTAAATTACATTTGAACGTATTCAAACAAAACTATACCGTCGTACACAAAAGTATACGTAACAATATTTATAAACTAAAATTACACTAAACTTATAATGTACATAATTAAGCACACATTTCGATCAAAGTGATCAAAAATGTTTCTAAAAAAATATAAAAAAATATAATAGTAACATTATTATTCTCTCTTGCCGAGAGCAAAATCTTTCATAACAATCCTCTATATAAAATGTACCGGATTTGCCAAATTGAGCAAGCTCTGAACATCTATATAGTAATAATGTATTGGTAAATAGCATACTAATGCGAACTTTACCAAACATCAACTCCCTAGTCACGGAGATAAAATATACATGAATGTATCATAGCTCCGTTACTAATAATCAAAAGGTCAATAAACACCCTTACACATTTCTTATACAGCTGACATAAAAGCCAAATAAAGGTTAATAAAATACCGAACATAATGAAGGCTTCAGAATCAAATTTATCACCGAAATATTTACCGCGTATATTTTTTTCGGCATTGTTCCAATCGACATGTAATTTAGATATAATTTAGAAAAAAATTCAGTGTGTAGATGTATGGTTGAGGAGTCTGGGTAAAATGACACTTGATGCAAATATATAGTGTTTTATAAGCGTTAATTCTTCGACTGTAACAAAACATTTCTTATTTGGGCATTAATTGGGCATCAAATTCGCCGAATCAGATCGATATAGTCGTATAAATGAAAAGCGAAATATAACCAACAAGCCTTTTGACCACCGCAAAAACAACAATATTTAGAAGCGCATTATGCAAGTAGATCAATCCATGCTTCGGTGTATCACCGAAAAATACCAATATATCAAATCGGACGTGAGAAGAAAGGATTATAAGAATTTAAAAAGATATAATAGTACCATCCGTAATAATGAACTATTGGTGTGGTTAATGAAAAAAATGTAAACGGTATTTGTCATATTAACGGGTTGCAATGCGGAAATTCCCTCTCAAAACTTTATAAAGTCAAAACTATTTATTTAATCAGGGCAACCAGGACGCCACTTACTAATGCGGCGTTCCAAAACCAGAGTTAATTAAGAGGGCATGATATGGATTATGTTATTATATTTTCTATAGCTAATATAGCACCTGTACAATTAACTATAACGTCAATATTTTGACAACAATGTACCGGTTAAATGATGTGAGTCTGGTCTATCCTGATTTAGGTACCGTTAATATAAGTGAGAAAAGTTCGCTCATCCATCAGACTTCGATAAAATGGCAAATTGGATCTTACACAAAATATTTTCTGTGCGGGTATGCACAGTATAGCGGGTATGTAGGTAGAGGGTATTTTATTTAGAAAAATTTCACTTCACGGTAATAAAACTTGAGGAAGGAGAAATTACTCCTTATTCTCCCGAAAAGTCACCGTCTCTCCGTCACGGTCTTACAGGTTCTACGAGTACCTATCAAATTTCGTCAGAATCGTATTCATTGATTTCGCATGATGACGTAATAAATTAACAAATTACTCACTTCCGCATTTATAGCAGTTAGTATTCGAATTAAGGAATACACAGTAACTTATTATGACCTAATTTAATGGTCATCATCATCGACTAAGCAAAGAAAAATCTCGATAGTACCTTGGGAATATCGCCAATCGAATTTTCAGCGATAACTGACAAACGTTTCATGGGGTCTATATAATATAGCTGAAGAGTAGTTGGCTAGTTTTCATTTTATTTAAGTTCTTTTTTGTGCAGAATCGATCAGACTTGATATTGCAGTTATAAAACGGGGAATAGATATTTTCAAAGTAGTAGTTGGATCAAATGAGTTGGAGCATCTACCAAAATAATGTATTTTACTGTTTCAATCTATTTGAACTACATTTTAGGCGTTTTTTGTTTTGAGATAAATCCTTTGTATATATATAATCTGAATCTCGGAAACGGCTGTAGCGATTTTCATGGAATTTAGTATGCAGGGGGTTTCGGGGGCGATAAATCGATGTAGCTATTTCATTTTTAGAAAACGTCGTTTTATCCGTGTTTTCAGGCAATGAAAAACTGATACAATATTAAAATAATGACTCTTTCTGACATCTATTTGCGAGTAGTAAAGGTACTTAAACAACAACTAAACAGCTTTACAGAAACAGCAATACTAAAACTACTTGACAATAGTGTTGTTATGCAATACTAAACCAATGAGTGTTTAGTTTAAGGTTAGACCAAGAAAATCATTGGTTTACTTATATTATTGAAAAACCGAGCAAAGTTCGGTCATCCAGGTACTAGATATTTTAAAACCGAGGTACGATGGAACTTTTCCCTTGTACGCTAAAATTCTCTGAAAATAATTATTTATTATAGAAATTAGTTCTATTTTTGTTATTGTTACACCTCAAAATATACGACAATCATTTATAAAGGACTTACAAAAGGAGCGAAACAATAGGCGGCTGTATTATTAAAATCAATTTGGTCCGGAGATTATTTATCACTAGCTGCGCCCCGCGGTTGAACCGCGTGGTGATGAAGAACGATGATGATGAAAATAAGCGTATGTGTTTGTACCAAATTTCATCAAAATCGGTGTAGCCGTTTGAGCGTGAAGAGGTAACAAACATACACACAAACTTTCGCATTTATAATAATAGTAGGAAGTATTCATGTTTTGATTAAAAAACACTCTTAACGTAGTATTCGATCTGTTTTGACTGTATACATATTTCGTCGTAATTCAATATCTAAGATCTCTCTACCTGGTTAAGACAGGAATAGACCACCAACTTAATTTGTTGGACATCTGCCAAGAGAATCGATTTTCGTACACTTTTAAATTGTACGAGTAAGGGAAATACAACGTGCTTATTCATCACGGAACCCTCTTTTTGCCACCCACACACGTAAATACCTGAAGCAATACTTTGCAATTATATGGAGTATTAGAATATTTACACATAAATTGTAAAATAATACTATAACTTTCTCATTCATACAAAGAAGTTCTTTTGAAACTCACTCGATTCTCGTGAGCAATACACATTTTCAATTTTACTACAAGCGATATGACACATTTAACCTAATTACTATTTACGGACTAATTAATTAGCTCACCTGTGCCGGCAACAACAGGTCCCAGTGGGTCGAACCGTACGCGATGTTCAACAGCAGCACGAGCAGCACAAACTAAATCCGAGAAGAACCTGTGTCTTCGCAAAGCTAGCTCATCACGCCCTACCGGAGTCGCTGGGGGTTCCTTAGGGCCATCTCCCTCTTTATCTTTAGTTGAACTAGCTTCAAAAACCTCGTCATCCTCAGAATCTGACGGTTGTTTAGCTACCCGTTGTTCTACACTGTTACTGCTGCTGGTGGTTGATTTTAAGATACCCGTCGACTTACGACGAACACCAGCTCGTACCCCAAAGTTGGCCTTAGCTAATTCTTGCTCGAGTCTTGACAGTTCTTCGAGAGTAGCAGAATCTCGGCGACAATCTACAGAGAATCGTTTAAAATCAAGGCGATTTCTTTTATAATCTATAGAATATCGTTTTTTTGTTAACTCCCTCTTTGTAAACACAAGATCATCCTCCTCTTCATTATCACTATGACGTTCCTCTGATAGGTGTTTTTGATTAATATATGCAGCGTTTTCTGGTGTCTCAATTTCGTTTGCCTGTTCATCACTACATACTGTCGTAATTTTTTCCATTGGTACTTTTATTAAATCTTCATTCAAAGATTCCAAAGACTTTCCTTTTGTTTTATCGTTATCGGTTTCAGTTAAGGAATCCATTTTCTCCGGTTTCGATTTGCTTTTACTTATTTTTTTATTCGGTCGCGCACAGCAACTTTTGAACATACTTAAAATCTATTTTGTCATAAATAAAACACATCGAATATAACGTTTAACAACAAACAAGAGAACAAGGAGTGATTTGCATTTTTTTCGATTTTACATTACTGTCACGATAACCGAAGTTATGATAATCTCTCTAGATTTATTTTGCGTAAAATATAAATCGTGTTATACAATAAGGGTGTGTGGAGGGTGGCTCGGCGGCCGGCCGGGAGCTCAGTGGCAAACGACTGACGCAGGGCGGATGCGCCGCCCGCCCGGCGCATCCCATTCCACCCAAGCCGAGCTTTCCATTGAGATTTGATACCCGAAAACTAACAATGTATTGGGTGGACTTCGTGACCTTTATTTCTCTGATTCAGATGTAATTAAATGTTCTGAACGTAATGATTATAAATAGGTGTATGCCTTATGTGCTCATCTTTTCAAGATCAATAGTTTAAGCTTATTAATATATATAATAAGTGCGCATTTTTTTAATGTTTAAAAATGTCGACACATCGTGCGAGTCGCACGCGTGTCCATGGGAAAAAACTTTTTTGCGATGTCGTTGAGGTACCTACTTAAACCATTTTTTTACAGCGCAACATTCTTTAAGAATGTTCACCAAGCAGAACTCTACACTCTAGGTAGAAAATTTTGCTATTAGTAAAAGAGTAGAGCCCATTTTTTAATTTGATTGAGAACGCGATCGCAAATCCTATAGACATGTTATTATATTTATAATATGTCAATGATTTTGGTATCGCGTTCTCAATAAAATTATCAAAGAAAACCGTCCTGTCCAGATACTTAAAATTACAGTAATAGCTTTCAAAAAAGTAAGGCCTGAGGTCATTAATGTCTTTGCCGTGCTAGTAAAGCTGAAGTACGCCGAGGCATATTTCCCTATTATAGACATTTTATAATTCTGAATATTGTTTCGAAAACGAGCGTAACTAGGCGTAAGTCTAAAATTTACTATTACTACTCAGTTTTCTAACATCAAAATACACCCAGAACGATTACTATACGAAAAATGTGTACATCTCGCGAAAACTTTTCGTATTCATTATTATCCGCACGATTCATGAGATTATTGGTTTTGTGGCAGCTTATGCAATATTTGCAAATTCGACTAAAATTTACGAATGGTTGAAAGAATCTATATGATATTTTCAAGCGTAAGTTGTCATTTCCAAATGTGAAATAGACAATTAAGACAAGTGGGGTACCACCTTTCAAGAATTTAAATTTTATTTTAATTTAAATTTCAAGATTTTTATTCAAGGTTTTTAACGACGGCGGAGATTTGATTAGATTGATTGGTGGATACAGTGTGTCGTGAGCTTGAAATATTTGGCGGATCGTCTTGAAGTAGAGGCATATGGAGCGCATCTATGTACTCTAACGTCAATATTGACATTGTCTGAGACGTAACGTACCGTTTATTCTGTGGTGATGGCTGCAGTTAATGACAGCCTATCAGAGTAAGACCGCCTTTTATTTGAGGTCAAGTAGTAACTGTTTAGATCTGGGGAACTAGTGTTGTAGATATGTTGGGGTGTTGCGGTAACGGCGAAAGGCCGTAAACTGAGTGATACATTTGAGTCTATCAAGGTCATGTACATCAACATAATATAGTACAGTACGTCATTTATTTATTTAGATTTGGTTACAATCAATAAGTCAATACAATAATACATTAAAATAAGGTAATTAACATGTCAATGAATAAAACTAATACAATTATAAACAAAAAGAATCTAGTCAATAAAAACCAGTCACTAAATTATTTATGATTCTGTATAGAGATACTACTGAATGCTTGAAACACGGTAGCACTTCGCCTCACAGTACCTCAAACACTCGCGCAATATCTTTTTCCAGTCGTCAGAGAATATGTCGCTATCATTTTTGGCGTCAAGAATCTCGTTAAGCGCCGAAAGAGACCGCGGTATCGGAGAGCTTGCATAAGAAACTGTCATCCTCGTGATTATGGTTACGTTTCTTGTATTCATGTATCACTAGCAACCCGACGCGTCATCGTACTGTTGCAAGTTTGGATTTCATTAAAAATTATACTTATGTGCACAAATGAACACTCACGACAATATGTATACATTATAGAGAAAACCATTAAAAATCCACGGCATGGTTTAGAAGGAGGTATCGGATAAACAGACAGACGGGCACTGCAACCCTTACGTACTTTGTATGATATATTGCTGGAGGATGCGGGGTCAATTAGGAATATACTGTAAGATTAGATAAGGCACACAATGTAGATGTATTATATTAAGTATAATATGTCTACAATTAGTAATAGTATAAGTAGTATTGTAACATACAATATTAAACGGTTTTAAAAAAGGAGTATCAGTAAACCATTATTTAAAACAGATGTGAAATTAAAAAAAATTCTAAGTATTTATGTTCAGACGAGACCCATATAAATTTAATATTAGTGTTTTTCACAAGAAAGAAGTTCTTATTTCATTCAAGTCTCTAGTAGTAGGAGTTAGTATATTAGCTTTTAAGCTACATAATTATTGTTATAGTTCAACTGGAAGTTGATCGGCTGGCTGATAGGCTTTTCAAAACACCACTGTTAAAGCTATACCTGAACTAAATTGTTAATAAAAATATTGCATAACGATTGTAAGAGACCTGAATGTGGCATGATGCCTATTGTGCGAGTTGGAGCATTCAAGATATTGCCTAACTACAGCTATTAAGTTGCTAAACTGTTTCAAATGATCAGAGTAGTTTTGTAATGATTTTGTAGTATTTTATGGTAAAAAGGGCATACCATACAAGACCCACAAAAAAAGAAATGACCAAAACATGGAACCAACTTAAACACTCAAAAGAGTGAAATAACTTGTTGAAGTTGGTACCATGCCCACAATAGTTTACTTTTGAACAATCGCAGTTCACCCACCATTCTCCCTTTTCAGCGACCTTTGCTACTCACACTAAAAAAAATCATCAAAATCAGTTCATCCTGTCGAAAGTTCTGAGGTAACAAATATTAAAAAAATACAATCATATTGAGAACCTCCTCCTTTTAGAAGTTGATTAATAATCTAATGCAGCTTCTGCTTCTTGAGTGATGTTTATATAAGAAAGAATTATTTTGGTATGATAAGTAATAATATGTATGCATCCTTTTTATGGCTTGCTTGCTTCTGTGTAAATGTCAGTACTTGTATTTGTATTTAAAGGCAACCTGGTCAAACCTTCATGAACAGCTTTAGGAACTTTTTCCTTGATATTGACGAATTGTTTTCAGATGTGCCAGTAACCTGGTGTGCCTTCTCATCACCAAAAAAATGGATACTACTTGATTTGATTTGAAATCGTTTATTCGCAGCAGTATAAATGTTGATAAGAAAGATTTAAAAAAAAATTAAATGAACAATAATTAAATAATTATTATAGCTTATAAATATTTTTTTTCAAAAGTATGTGTATCTGAATTTTACTCAACCCATTCATCAGAAGGTGCTGTATCACACCTGTCATATACTACAGGTTCATTTTGTGTAAGAGGAAATTACCTAGTAGAAACTAAAAATGATAAATTTAAGTTTCATCAAGAGAATCAGAATGTCCCACCCAACACGATGGAATCATTATAACATTAAATTAAGCATATGGTCACTGCAATTTGGCAGCAGCTACTCACCTGATGAAGGGCATTGGACATGCCCGAAACCTAAGTCTAAAAAAATACTTCCACTAAAAGCTTGAGTAAAACTAGATAATATTAATGATAAAAAGTTTCATTTACATGATGTCACAAAAATGATAATTCTCCTGACAGGCAAGTAATATGGGGTATATTTTCCAGTCTGTTATCCTTAAACCAATACTTATTTCCTCAACTATAAATGGTATCAATCAGCCTAATCTTCTTTTTTTGAAATGGCAGTTTGAGAGGTTAATTTAACTACAAGGACTCAATGATCAAAAACCCCTATTCCACTTGGATGTGACAAAAATTCCCAATCGCAATGAGCATGTATAAACGCCTATTCTACTGAAATAAGTAGACATAAATGCCTTTACCAATATGTCCATATCGACTAGCTAAAAGTAAAAAATAAGGGCACATCGAATACGCCACAATGGTAACATAAACAGAAAACATAAATAAAATAGGTGAAATTCATTGAACTGAATCCTACTTAGTAGGTATGTATCGCTATCTACAAAAATGAAGCTGATAATGATTTAGAATACTCACAATGTAGTAGATCCAGTTTGCGTGCATATAAGCTTATGTCACATCAATTCAAATTCTTTATTTATTTAAAAAATGTAATAAAATTCAATAAATTCAGTCTTTTGAAGGTTATGTGTTTGTCAAAATTTGTGGCAAAAACCAGTGTGGCCATTGAGAGAATAGTCTGAATATAAAATCTACTGCGCGCTACCCGAAAATGTGCCATAATCTGCTGAGCTTTATGGAAAATCCCATAATGTATGCCACTTAAGTTTTAACGTTTTAAATGTAATATACATAACATCAAAAATGATGATCCGTCTTTGATTGAATCGTGACAATACTTCTTACTCTCTTCTCTTCTATAACATTTTCGAAACGCTTCTAACACATTCGATGTTCCATCGGATCGATATTCAGTGTTATATCGATAAATCATGATTTTTTTGTAATCTGGGCTGATTCCTTTATTAAAGTAACAAAATACTCATAACAGATTACTATACTACAGCTACAACAAAACCATTTCAGCAATCACTATTAGTGACTAGTGATCACTAGCTATTGCCACGTGCCAGCCTAGAGAGAGATTCGATTAAATGTTTATAGCCAATACGAGTTTGAGCGTATTCAGAATGCTACTAGCACTGCCCCGTTAATTAGCAACGTAGATTCATTGTGCAAGATTTTGATCTAGCTCGCGTAAAACGATCGAGAGATGTGACAAGTATTGGCGATTTTTGGTTTCCACGGAGCTAATGTCTCAATTTCCAACGGTTCAACAAAGGTTCCAACGGATCCATAGGTGAGGGTGATCGCTTACCATTAGGCAGCCCGTCTGCTTGATTGCCACCTATTTCATGAAAAAAAAATTGGTTGTCTGTAAAGTCGGTGTACGGACGATAGATTTACGTGATAACGACATAATCATGTATGACTTTGACTTTGAATTTGACTGACTTTGACATTGACATTGACTTTGATTATTTTATGTAATACAAAACTCAGGTGGAACGTTACGCGGAACGTTACTATTTTTCATTTTGGCATTCATCAATTTATAAAACGTTATCACGTCAAAAATATTATTGCTAAATTAGCAGAAATCTGCCATAAATGGCCGCACTAGGCAGAATTGCCCATTACAAATCGCATGTTGTGACTGTTTATGTCATCGAAATAATGTTTAGTGCTGATTATTTCGATGGTACAATTTATAGTAGTTGATCTATAGTTAGTTAGACAGAAGGAAAATATTTTTGTTCTTCTTTTTAGTAGTGGACAGGAAGATGATCAGCTTCCTGGTAGTGGACATGCGTTAGCATTATGTCGATTATATCAATGAGTATGTAATCACTCCGTTTTGCATTATATTCATTGCGCGCTATTTAGTTTGTGATTTTATCACAGCTCGCCAGCTCAAGGGAGATGTTCTTCACATCCAAGCAAAAGCTCTCCGCATCTAAGGTGAAAAGTAGACTCCACGTCCAAGAAGGTGGACTCCAAGTCCAAGACTCCTTTACGGAGCGACAATGTGGCGCTTCAAGTATGGCAAAGTGTAGATCGTAACGAGACGTCCAGTGACGGCGCAGTGAAGTAAAAAGAAGGCTGATGCCGCAGGGGCGGGGTTTAAATACTAATTGCATGAGAGAGGAATATCGCGCCCGGGCGCAAACACGGCCATATAAATGGCCAGAATTAAGATCAAGAACTTCCGCTATTCAGTTGAGTAGCGGAAAGTTCCAGACGAAGTACTTCAGTTTCCGGTGTCGATCGACATTCTAGAAACTTCTATAAGACGAGGAATTCCTCAGCGCGTGCTGTCCTCTGCCGAGTAGTAGCAGAGGCAACTCCCCGCATAGCTGTCCAAGAGGATTGTTTAGATCTCTCATGGTGACAGCCTTCGATCAAGAATACAACGTGACAGCCCTGCCTATATGAATAAAAAAAATCCATTGTACTTGCCTAGGAATCCGCTAGGTGGGGCTTAATCTACTATCGATCATTCTATACGCGAGCACACCTACTCATCCAGGTTTACCCTGCGTTAGTGTAAATGGCGTGAGGTGTCTCTCACCACGCTTCGTAATTATTGACCATTATTGCTTAAAAAAAGGAAAAGAGCTACACAATCTAAAATTCTGAATTCCTGGGAATTCGATGTAGTTTTTCCTAGAAAAAATACCTTTTGCTAAGGATATGCTTAGTAACTACGACAAAAACTTCATATATTGTGCATATTCATATATTTTATTATGCTAGAAAATTAAAAGGCACGCAAGAATGTGTACAAATATGCATCGTCTATTGCTCTTATCAAACGAATAAACTATATGGTACAAAAGATATAATAATTATCTCATAAATAATTCTTAGTAATTAACCAAGACATTTATGCTTACTTGCTTCTTTATTACAATAAAATATTATTGCTAACACTGAAAGTGTCTTAAAAGTGCTTCAAAACAAAAATTCCATCAATTTTAAAGTCGTGGACGCACCGAGCGTCTTGATGTTTAATACTTTAGACTCTAAAAACAACGCTTCGTTTTAAAATAAATGATTCGCTACCACGATATAGCGACAAGATCCGCGGAATTTCGTTCAATATGTTTATTATAGTACGCATTTAATATAACACATTGGTGCACTTTTCTTCAAATAGGTATCTCAACATGACAGCAACAAATCAGAAATCTTTGATCTAATGGAATCGATTTGGTCATGAATAAATCCCGCATTAGACTTTCTAAAGAACTATTTCAAACTTTTGTTAGACAATTTTGTTAATGATAGCAGCATAGTATAAAACACCGGAATTACTCACGTAATAAGTCAGAGGGTGCCGGCTATAGTTTCGACCACATTCGGTGGTCTTTTTCAAGGAGAATACGGGGCGCTCGCGGACTCGGTCGCGGTTCGCCTAGTATTTACGAAAATGGGCAAATTAAAAAATCGCATTTGCAATTAATTTATTTGTGTTGAATAATTTATCCGTGATAATATGTAATATCTCTATCACACCGCAATCTACCATGCATAAAAAATCAATTTAACCAACATCTGTAAGAAAATATGAAACATGCGAGTAACAAAATGCATTCGGAACATTTCGGTACTCGGTACTAGATGGCGTCACTGTTACTAGGTAAGGAGCATATATACGGTTTGCACAGCTCTATGGAGTCTCAGCTATTTTGGTGCTATTGTATTAAAACTGCGCAGTACACTATTTAGTTTGTGAATTCACGCTTCCACTTTAAAGGGGTTAAGACAATTCGCCCAAATGAAACTGTACGAGAATACGCCTTCTGCACTATTTTAATTAAAAACTATTGTGTGAAATATCCTGCTTTTTTTTTTTTTTTTTCTAACGGACTAATGCTGTTTGCCTCTACCGGCATTTACAGCTTCACCGGAGGGTGAAATATCCTGCGTTCAATTTTTATATTATATATTGTGCCCCGACACTACGTAGATTATCCCAGAAGTCTCTTCTGAGTAGAATTTTGAGAGTATGTAGATAATTGAATAAGCATATTGTGCAATATGATTATAGAAATAAATCTTGTTAAAAAAGTAGAAAGACTATGCTATGAAAACAAACGTTGTTAAAACTCACTTTAGGTTGCGAAATGTAGAAAATATACAAAAGCTAGCTTGAAGCTCTCTAATTGCTGATAGTGTTAAGTAATGTTATTACAACTTTATATTAGTTATAATTTCGACCCAATATAATGAATATTTCTGGTTGAAGAAGAAATGTCAAACAATTAGCTATAAAGATTGTTGAATAAATTTAATACCTATTATTACATGTGTTATATTTGATAGCCAACCACGATTTCGCCGTATCAAGATTTCGAACCTAAGAAGAATAATTTGATCTGCTCGGCCGGCGTAAACAGTATCCGCGAGAGTAAAATGTTATCATCTATCCATTCTATCCTACCTTTAGAGGGGTTCAAAGTTGGAAAAGTTTCGGAACAAAGTATTTCTCTTATAAATTAATAATATACACATACATATTATTTTATAATATTTTCAATACTGAATGAAGTATTTTTGAATAGTTTTATTTCATACCATTGAATAGGTACATACATCAATCTTAAAGGCGTTTTTATGCCAGGGACCATGATATTATTAACATCATTGTACACCAAAAATAAAATAAACGTCAAAAACGATGTTAAAAAAAATGGTAGACATATAATAAAAAGACAATAGTAACATGGCAATGAGAACAGAAAAAAAACTGAAACACAGTTACACTAGTTCGGGAGCCTATTGGTTTATATATGTATACCTTTGTAACTTAATTATGTGTCAATAAAATATTTTGTGCTTGAAAAATAAAATAAAAATAAATACCTATATTGTAACCAATTAGGTGATATTGTGCAAAATTTCTATATGAGAACAAGGACTTCAGACCAAGGATGTACCGCAGTTTGTTCTCAGTAATTCGATACCAGATCCAACGAGAGAGATGAGGCAGATCAATTTACAAGTGACACAATCATAAGTAAGAGACATGCGTAATATATTGTACATTATTAAAAAAGCAATAATTATAAATAGTTAAATAAAAAATAACAACTATATTACAACCATGAGAAAGGAAGATATCTTCACATGATTTATGACACTATCACCTGTCCCTATAGGGTACAACTAAATGCAATAAAAAGTATTTTTTTTATTACTTACATATATTATTCTTATAATGTATTGTACTTAACAATATGCATAGAAAATAGACAATTTTTATCATAACATCCCCCACACCTTAAAAATCACCTACGAGATAACCAAAGTAAAAACCATGAAACATTTTAGAGCATACTTATCTTTGCTTAGACTACTCAAGTCACATCTTACTAATATGGAAATGCTCAGAAAATGCTCAATTGAAAAATGTAGTTACAAACTACACATATTATGTGTACAAAGAATCTGATGAAACTGAAAAAGCAAGAAAAATGTGTCAATGTAGCAAAAGACAATCTGTCATCTCTGCAAGTGTGTATGCGTGCAAGTGTGAATGTGTGCAAGTGTACATGTGTGTAAAAATGTATGGAACTGTATATATGTATTTCTTAGCTAGGTTCAAATTGAGTAAACCAAGTACGCTCTATATATTTCAACTTATAGCTATGGACATTTTTTTCCTTTCGTGATAACAGTTCTTAGAACTTTAAACTCACAAAAATTCCTTTAGTATTATGTTTTACATGAATACGGAATGCAGTTTATTGTTTTAATTAAACAAAAATCGTATTTTGGAAATATTTACTGAAGAGTGTGTTCCAATTTTATATGTTACAGTTTGCGCTTTTTAACGTTGCATGATACACACAATCGGGTGACATGTAAGTACCTTTGTTTGAAAAACTAGACTTTAATGTAAATTGATGTAACCACAACCAAATATGCCCTTAAATGTTAAGCCTCTAACGAACCCCTTAAAAAGCCATCCGTTGGTGGACTATCATTGATAGCTTAAGGTAATCGGTCTGATATATACTGAACAATTTTGTCCTTATCCCACACTAGGTAGGGTCGGCTCAACATGTTTTCCTCTTTCATATAAGCTATAATTACTAAATTTCAAAATCGCTATAAATTAATTTATGCGCCTATATATAACAACCATTATTTATACTATTGTATTGTGCAACACAGTTTCGATTTAGGTGACCTTAATTTTTTTATGTAAGTTTTCATCAGACATCTGTCTCACAAGTAATGACGTAGTCTAGGATGTACCACGCAAGCTTAGAAGGTACCTTATTCACTCGTTACTTTAAGACTCCGAGAATATACGTATCCGGAAACACAGACTCTGGCTACAAGTCCGAGAATAAATATCCTATCCGCGGGAGGTAGCCTGGTGACCTATCACAGGTTTTTATAACCTATTTCAGGCACCAGTCCCTCACAAAGTTTTAGGTTTTTGCGTAATATTTCTCTAAAAAACCTTTTGTACATTTTTTATTTGATTTTCAGTGATGTGTTAATGACAATATTTTTATGTATACGCAGTCAGTACTACTCATCATACTGCTATAAATTAGTTTTGAATTTAAATATTTTAGCCAAATATATAAGATTCTTGGAGGTCGTTTTATGATAATATCGTCCGAGCATATAACTAATGTCTACTGTCCTTTTCTAGTTTCTAGTTTTAGGAATGTAGATAAATAATCATAAAAATTTTTATGCTACGCTAAATCGCACAAACTATAGCGTTTTTCTTATAACTTGACTAGCATGAGGAACGACACTGAATGATAAACTCTTTGCTTATAATATTTTGTTCAAAGTAAGGCGTAAACGATTATTTTATTGAACAATTCATCAATTGTTGGTCAAAGTGCTGGTAATTTTTTAATACAAATATAAACGCACTAATTATACTAAGAAAGATGCCTACGTCACAAGCATAAGCCAAAATGTGAAACCTTAGTAGACACTGTGCGATTAGCTGTTCTGACGTGACCACGCGGCGCTTTTTAGTTTTAGCTTCATTACAAAACATGACACTAATTTATATTTATATAAGGTTCAGCACAAATAATATTTTCTAGACAATTTTCGGATCATATCAAGAAAACGTTAAACTTTGGGATCCTTTTTATAAAAATTGAGAAGAAATTACACAACATAATGAATGAATTTTGTTGGTGATAGACAAGTAACTTTATGCTTATGTTTCGATTATTAGCGAAGTAATATTTTGATTGAAAATTGTCGTGTATTTGACAAATTTTTCTTTATGTATATTATCCGACTTCAATCACATTTATAGTTTAGTATTCCACCTAGGTTGCAGGCATTTCCGTTGACCATCATAAGGTTAATCATCAGGTGAGGCAGTTGTCAAACGCAAACATAAAAGTAAAAAAAAAAGTTTAAAAAGCCAAATCGCGGCGACCAATGGTGAAACGTACGTTACGATGGGCATAAGAAATATCCGACCCTAGGACGACATACTAGACTGTAAACGTAAATAAAGCCAGTAAAAATTACTAAAAGTATTACTTATTTATATATAAATAAGATAATAATAAGGCAATAAAATTCATACCAATTGATAATTGTAACCCCTTAATAGTATTAGAAACTGGAGGATTTTCCATATATATCACCATAGCGGTAACTTTTCTATGCGTTTATTTTTGAATTGATTTCTTGTATCAATCTATTTTTATATATTATTGCGTTTTACCACTGTTTTATCTGATGTTAAGTGATGACGTGCTCTCAGATATAGCACGTCATATCATAACATTCATAAGCTTTATTAAGCGGAATGAAACATGCTTCATTTATGATTTAGTCAAATATTTACATGCCAACTCATATTGGCCAGCGTTGTGGTTTATGCAGTTTGTGGCCAACTTTCTATGGCTAAAAGCCCGCGTCCAAGGATAAGTATTGGGCTGATAATGCAGCAAAGGAATGTGATCATTCCCAATGATAAGATGCATGACGTTATCTTGAGTGTTTGGTCGCCAGGTGTTTGCGGGTTCGCAGGTGCGAGTTTCAAGAGAGCTCCCCGATGGGAGCGTTCTGAAGCCACAGATCGTGTATGAAGCTGTACAGATCATCACTCACAGCCACCTGAAAATCACATACAATTATTTAAGCGTGCGATTGTTGATAACAAGCTCGTGGAATACATCGAGAATAAACCTTATGCCCTAGACCGTGCTTATATAATTATAGTAAATTTTTAATTTTATTTGAAAAATTTTAACTGAAAATAAAATTTAAATTAAGCGATATATGTTCCAAGCCTTAAAAAGAAAATTTTGGCCCTAGTGCCATTGAGTTTCGTGCCCCCCGCGAGGTCCAGGTGTACATATTAAAGTTCGGTGCGACTTATCTGGATCGTCCCGTGCTGAATATGGGATCGCTGTACTTAGGCTCCTGAAACGTTTAGAAGACGCAGTATACAATCATACTGCGACTGTAAGTGCTGTGATATCAGGTCGGTAAAATGGTTTATTTTTTGCTCAAATTGTGCATGAGACGGCATTGTCTATTTAGGCTCCTTTTGGAGTCTACTATAATGGAGAACAGTAAAAATGAGGGTAGTCTGCAAATACTAAAATTTGATTTCAATTAGAAATAAGTTCTGAAATAGTTCTGTTTTGAACATTTCTACTCCTCTAGCTGAAGCATAGTACATGCTGCCATACTTGATGCGATAGATATCATATCTGTTGCGTAGAAATAATAAAACTATCTCTTAATCAAAGGGGGAGGCATATGTCCAGCAGTTGACGTCCTACGGCTGAGATGATGATGATGATGATGATACCTTATAGGGTGTGGGGTTCAAGTTCCTCTTGATGTCCTGGCGGAGAGTTCTAAGCGAAGACTGCACCCTCTCGCGGACCTCAGACAATGGTTTCGGAGGCACGCAAATACTTCCCTCTTTCCAGTACACCTGTAATATAAGAATAAAATGATCACACTACCACACTAATAATTATAAGGTTGTTTGTATGTTTGTTCCTCCTTTACGATGAAACGGCTGAACGGTTTTTCATGAAATTTTGACGGAGGATAGCTCTTTTATCCCGGAAAAAACATAGTTCCCGTGGGGTAATTGAGGTAGCGAGAAAACCAAAGGCCCAGCGGGGCGCACCTAGTTAACATATAAGTTATGCCATTAAAAATTTAATCATCATCATCATTTCAGCCATAGGACGTCCACTGCTGGACATTTGCCTCTCACATATAGGGGTGATTTGCCAATACTTGCCACTGTCGGTTGATAAATAATACGATTTACATACCTGATATAGACGTTCAACTTTGCTAGGGATGACGTAAGCCCTTTTGGATTCCTGGAAGGGGTGTCGGCACAGTACTTTTTGACCGACTGCGGGCGCTGGCTCAGATGACCTTTGTAGCAAGTCAATGAGGGCGTGTCCGTCTGCGCCAAACAGTCTATACGCCTGGAATTAACAGAAATACACTTTTATTTCTTGAACTTGGCCTTTTTTCTAGAAGATTTATTTTTTTCCATACTCAATCTTTATTGCATCATAAAATTATGTTTATAAAAAGTTCTTATTAATATATTATACAGAATTAACATATGACCCTGGTAGGGTGTCGCAATATCTACGCAAACAGACCAATTTATTTCATATATTTTTTAAGTGTGTCATTAAAAAACTCGAGTAGTTTTAGTTAATTAGTATTATTGTGTCCTATCGATAGCTATAAAATTTTGAATGATTTTTTATGGTTTCTGGACACCGCATCTTCTGGAACCGAGCTGTGTATTATTAGATTACAAAACGGCAATACCAGCCAGTGCACAGATCTAGTCACATACCGCCTTACTTCATTTCGTTTTTTAAAATAAGTGTGGATGTGTTCTTACAAATTTACATGCTTCATCATAAAAATCATAATATATGTACCTAAGTACACTAGACAGACGTGAGGGTTAAAATTTTATGTTTTGTAAACGAGTTAGTGACTGAGTCTTCTGTTTCTTTAATATTTGATAATAGATAGCTGCGCCCCGCAATTTCCCTCGCGTGGACTACTGGTTTCCAGATACCTCAATTATCCCACGGGAGTTAAACTTTTTTCAGGATATAAGTAGCCTATATTTTATTTGTTCATTACCAAACTAACTACTTAACTGAAATACGTACGTATATAAATACAAAATAATACATCTACGTTTATAATGTAATTGCGTAATTTTATATTCTTATCATTTTGTGATCTAAGCAATTTGGGAACGATAATTTTAATCATAGAGATAAAAGGCGATCGTAGAGAGCCGATACCACTGAACATAATCATTATACTATAGTTATAGTATAGTGTATCTTTCATTTGTTGAAAGATACAGGTGAGAAAAGGTTATTTTTGTTTATATTGACTTCAGTTATCAGTACGTAAAATTCAGACATAAAACTACAGTCGATCGGAAATAAGTACTTTGTTCATAACTAAATTTTGATTATGCTTTACTGGTAACGAAAATTGATGTTATGTTGTTGATTTGATTATTTGCACTCTTCAATGTTCTATAACAGTTGCCCAATGCACCCATTACTTTTCTGCTGGGACACAGCCTTCATCTTAAAGAAATATTAGATAATAGCTGCGCCACGCGGTTTCAACCACGATGTTCCCGCTACTTCAATTATTTCTCGGGAACTATACATACAAAAATACGAAACATCACAAAAGCAACAGACGCAGTAGCACAAGCTCTCGCATTAAAATGGAAGTGGGCCGGACACCTAGCACGCCTGCAAGATCAAAGGTGGACAAAAAGAGTGACAGAATGGAGGGGGCCAGTGGGCAAAAGGAAGATAGGAAGACCTTTCAACAGATGGGAGGATGAAATTAAACGCATAGCGGGTCCAAACTGGATACAAATAGTGCAATCCAGAGAAAACTGGCTCAATTTGGAGGAGGCCTTTACCTGTAGAGGGGTTCTTACAGAATAATTTACACTACTTATTAAAAACGTATCTAAAACTACCTAATCTAATCTAATCACTAATACCTTTGTAAATTTGCACTTTCTGGAAGAAATAGGCTTTTTTATTTATTTTTTATTTTATTTATACATACAAATATGTAAGATAAGTTCTTATATGGTTACGATAAAGTCAAAATTAGTACGACGTTAAAGATCTGAATCTTTCGCCAGGGTAAACCGATATTGATTATTTTTTACTTGAAAGCTGGTGCTTCTCGTGTAGTCCCATTTAAATTTTATCACAATCCTTGAAAAAGACCACTGAATGTGGTCTAAACTATAGTCGGAACCCTCTGACTTACTACGTGCGTAGTTCCCGTGTTTTATACATTCGTAATGTTACATGCTCTTATTTCGTAACTGCGAACTGTTTGGCCTACTACAATTTATGGATTACATGCGCAAAGGCAATAAAAAAACAAACACAGAGGACCTTGTGCGAACCGATTATAGTAATAATATGTTGAACGTAGTGCGTCGTACACATGAAGTTGATATGGAAACGTAATATTTTCGTCAGATATGATAACACGCATCAGTTCAAGGCCGGAAAGTATGATGATATTTTTATTGCCGTCTTCACTAACATTTTTTTTATTCAACTAGCTTCGTACACGCAATGTAAGTATTCTTGAGAAATAGTAAACGGGTCATATTGAAGGCATGGCACGACAAATTTTATACGTTTGAACTTGACCCGCTGTCTAGTGTCACAATTAACGAGCTGGCATTGAACTTCGGTTTATTGTATCTTATATCAATGTAATAAAAATACAAGCATGTTATAAGTTTTGTTGTACAGAATTAGCGACAACCTGTGAACTGTAATAATTTCTCAAAGCGTTTACTTAAATCTTGGGTATGTACTGCACGAACTGAATTTAAAAACTAAAATTTACTTTTTATAGATAACTAGCTGCGCCCCGTGGTGTTACCCGCGGTGAAATGGTACGTAGTATTGACGAGTTTTGTGTCTTCCCGTCACCCCACAGGAAATGTCAATATTTTCGGAATAAAAAGTAGCCTATGTGTTTTCCAGTGTATCATTATTCCAAATTTCATGCAAATCAGTTCAACCGTTTCAGAAAGAAGAGTCTTAAAGAGAATTGCTTTTTCATATTTATAACTGCCTCGCTTACTCACTTACGTTTATCGCATCTTCCTCTCTCGCTTACTATATTATACTCGATGACCAAATGCCCCTAGCTTACTGTAATTACTGTACGATTATCTTATTTACAATACTTTTTCATCAATAAAATTACTTAAATATATCGTAAATAGACATGAAAATATGTCTTATTTTAAATTCATTAATTTGCAATGTGCCTAATATTTTCGCTATCATATTTCCTCAAAGAGCATATCAAACATAGTTCCCCTTATCTTAAAATGATGTATCTGTGGCTCGCGATAAAAAAAGATAGAATTGTTTATATACGACTTTTTTGTTTCTAGCTGATAGCAATTAGCAATTAGTAAAGACTATCGTAATCTGACCTGTCTCCGTTCTTTATTTAGGACATACGCAACGGTTTTACTTAACCGAACGTATAAAGATTTATGTTGATAATTCGAACTACCAAAAATTCTTTTGAAAATTCTTTCTTTCTTCATAATGATTTCATTATTCGTATTATTTTTACGCTTAAATTCAAATTAATATAACTCCTTTCCTAGTAGGTATAGCCGAGTTTTATTCAATTGCTGGCCAATTGCAGGTAGTGGGCACTATCTATATAATTGACGACTTACTTTACCTAAAACTACCCGCAAGTTTTAATAAAAAGATCTATAGTGTTCTTATTGAATTTATTGATATGTGTCATCACTTGTTAGAGCATCAATCTTAATGGGATCAAAGAAATTGTTGATAACACTTTCTTAAAATAAATAATACGTTATGCAAAGATCTGATTGTTCACCGCCATATAAAATTGCATGTGAATGACAGCAAGAATATCTTATTTCTGTAGCCAAAATTTTACTTAACTTAAGGTATACTTACCTTTAGCTAAGTTAAATTTTAAACTTTACGTGGTCACTTATATAAGAATTAATATTGCACTTATTAAAATTACACCTACCCGCATAAAATTCAGTTAACTCGTGAACATGGCGCATGAAACTGAGCCGAAATATCGAGAAAATAAATTAATAAAATACATCGTAAATACCCCGTAACAATATTAATTCTTGTAACTAAATGTTGGTTGGAACCTCATAGGATGCATAAAAATACCTGTCAGAAGATCCCGCTCTTCCATTTGTATTCAATTACATTATAAATGGTTACAGATAGAAGTAATACTAATTACAGTTTGTAATGAAAAGCTCTGTTAGGGGCAGACTAGCTACTTTTAGGATCGGCGGCCAGCGATTTAGCCGCTTTTTAGAAGCTGTATGCAGCGACTAAACGTTCCACACCACACACTTAAAAACGTCTAACGGGGCGATTGAGTCGCTTTTCGGAAGCTCGCCACAGCGACTGAGCGCTACACTCTGCACACAATCGGATGACGCGTCGCACCCTTGCCGGTCGCAACCATTTACCATATTCTACAGGACACGACAGTGTTGTAAGCGCAAACTGCCTCACTCTTCACACTTCCTTCACCTCTCCGCCAGCGCTCGCGCGACACCACCTTCAAACATAGGTAGGACAGTCGCGAAATTGCGACGCAGCATCGATGCAGTCGTGGAATCGACTGCATTTGATTTCGATTCCGATACTAAAAGTAGCTAGTAGTGTATTATGACCCTTATGGACGTGTGTGAACAGGACCCCAAAATTCATATATTCATAAATATGTACTGGATTTAACTTAACTATGAGCAACAATACACGTGCATTCTATGTATGGTGTCATATGTATCAATTTACCTCCTTGTGGCCAGGTATAGTCACTTTGCCCACGTCTTGACTTAATTTGATCCGAGGCTGACCGTTGATCTCGACTAATTTGTAGACACACCCGAGGGCAGGTTGGCGTTGACATGTCACTGAAAAACATGAACATATTGTGTGTTTATTTATCTTGTCTTTCTAGACGAGAGCAAATTTCTATGGGTATAACAGACCTAAAGGAGACAGGCTGTAAACTTGATGCATAAAGCGGGACTCCTTATCACAAGCTTTTAGTTTCAGAAGACAATTTTACAGGAGATTAAAAACGACGAACCGAGATAAATATTTTATAAATTATAAATATTATGGGACAACATTCACACAAGGTCTTCAGGTCCCAAACTAGGCAGAGCCTAGCCAACTATGGTAACCTGATGACTGATATATACTTATATACATATACACACCCAGACACAGGTCAAACAGACATGTTCATACACACAAATGTTTGACCTGTCCGGGAATCGAACCCGGGACCAGCGGCTCAGAAGGCAGAGTGCTACCAACTGCGCCAACCGACCAGTCAAAAAGAGATAAGAGAGATAACCGCTAAGCACAATAGATTGACTCTGGGAAGTGTCAATAAGGAGACTTTTGATTTTCAAATCAAGAGTCTCCTGACTCTTGACCTGATTACTTCAGTAAACGCAGCATAGGACGATTAATAACATGGTGGAAATACGTCTTAGGAAGTCTTCGATGCTTACACGAACCCAGCGGTCCCTTTAGAGATCGATGAAGGAAGTATAGATGTCGCAATAGATTATGATGATAATTGCTGCGACTCTCTGGTATGGATATGGGCTTTGAACATCCACGTGGAGTGGCTTGCCTATCGGGTTTTCTACCTGATACATTGTAGCAAAAAATGCATTGGAATTACGTAATGTAGTGTCAGTCAACCGGACGTATGGAAATACACCATCGCTATGTAGTGGCACTTTTTAGCCTAAGATTAAATATTTAAAATATTTGCATAGAAAAATTTATAATTATTTATATTTATTTATTTTGCCGACCTGTTCGGAGCCAGCACGGCCCGAGCCGCTAGTATGTAATAAAGAATCTAGTTTATACATAATATTAACTACTATCAGTTACCGGGTTCTGATACCTAACCTTCAAGAGGCATATTCGATGTTTTTGACCTAGTCAAGCTGTTGGTTTGGTCGATATTATTGTTTGTGCCAATGACCTCTATCGCCGACTCCGAGGAGTTATCAATTTAATCTGAGGTAATTGGGACAATTAAGATATGAGTACGCTTACTTTGTACAGGATGAATGCAGTCGAATTGGTCTTACAATAATAATAAACATAATATATATGTACATTTTACAATAAGAAATATAAATAAATACTTATAATAAAATTATACGTGTTATAAATGACACATAATATATATATATTACATTACTGACAGGAGGTCGGGCTAAAGACGTACAGTGACCTAAGTAGAGAGCTACATCGCTTGTAAGCTCGTTGGTCGTGACTGGAAGACACCAGGATTATATTTCTATCGGTTCTATATAACAGACTGGTAGCTGGCGCAGCGTAAATCCAACAACAGACGACCTGACCAAGATCGCAGGAAGATGCTGGATGCAGGCAGCTTCTAACCGGTTCTTATGGATAACAATGGGGAAGATCTACATAGATCTTCAACCACTAATGGATGTCCACTAATGGACATCCATTAGTGGACAACCTTTGATTTAAATGATGATGAGAGGATTCCGCGTGAGACCCAAATTTCTTATATGAGACAACCCGATGTGGTTGTAACTATAGTTTTGTTTTTTATTGTGGATTTGTTTTACTACCATCTCACCTGAATTGGATCTAACCAACTTAATAATGTTTGCCGTTTAAACCGACTTCAAAAATTATTTTTTTCATTTTAACGTCTGTAAGGCTCAAATCTATTTCACAATATACATATTTATACATTTTCACAAATGCAACGATGGAATCTATTTCCCAATTAAGTAGGACCTTTTACAATTAGACGAAAGACGCGAATTTGGTTAATATAGTCGTTGAATTGCTCGTATTATCCGTGAATTGTATCGCAGTATGCCAACAAATGGAATATCGTGCAATGTGCAATCAGCTAGAAATAACATATTACAACACTTTCAGGAGTATCAAATAACAATGATAAAGTAGGTTATTTTTTTAAAGTGTTTAATTCATCACTACGTGGAATAGCGAAGTCATTAACCCTCCAACCATCGCAAAATAATACTTCCAGAAAAAGAGGGTTTTAGCCTGTCTACCGACAGGCATGATAGTTGCCAAATCAAGGTAATGTTGTTATGGGGCTGTTTCATTTCGGTAAAGTGAATGCCCTTGTCCGAAAAAAGTCGAATTCGTAAAATAAATCCTATGTGGTTAACACGAGTGATAACAGCGATTTTTAAATTCTGGAAGGAACTATCATTTACAATAACGTTACTCACCCAAATGTGTTCCAATACCGAAGCAGTCAATCTTGTGGCCTTGCTCATTAAGACTGAGTATCGTTTCTTCATTAATATCGTTCGAAGCCACAATAGTAAGCTTAGCGAACCAAGGCAGCTTGAACGCTTCAGCAACCTGCTCGAAGGTCTCCCTGCCCAGCACTGACAAGTAAGCCAAATCACCACTGTCAATACGAATTCCCACAGCTCTATATCCGCAATCGTTTAGCGCTAATGCCACAGCACAGAAGTTCAGAAGACCACTCCTGTTAACGAAAAAACACCCTTAGCTACTCCTGCGTTTCAAAATAAACATATATGTATAGCATATAACTGTTAGGATGCAATCAAAAATAGGTTCTAAATACGTGTGAAAGCATTTAAAATTTAGCTGCATTTAGTAGTAATTGCTACCTCATGGTTATAACGATGCAATATGAAGCAATAACATTTTTATATACTGTGCTACAAAGCTAAGTGAACCATTTAAGCTAGGTACATATTACTTACATTACATGATGGTAAAAATATCTATTATTCTGTAGTACATTTATAGCAGTAAAATCTTGATGAATGGAATGGAAGTGCATGCAAAAAACCTCGGACATAACTACTGTGAATGAGTGCATATCCCTATACAATGCAACTGTGCCCAATGACTATATCGCCCCTATCTCACTGAAGGGTCCGGGAAATACGTCACACTGAAGCAAATATAAAGTTCTTTGGACGCGTTTCACTTATTTACAATTGGTCGCATCATGAAGCAGCGTCCACATACGCTTCACTGAAAAAGCGAAACAAAAATTTAATAACCATAAAACTACGGCCGTGGATGTTAGATTCCGTGGGTCCCGGCTTGTGTTGTTAGTGTGCATGTATGTTATCCCTTGGATGTGTGATCTCTCATGCCCATCCTATCGATGAAGGATGCCGATGGCTTGGCGATGACCGGCCGCGGGCCAGCTCAAACAAAACAAAATCTAATCGATCGATAAACTCCACATAACGTATACATAAATGAACGATGCAAAACAATAAAATATTTTAAAAAACATCGGACACCAAACGTTGCCTTTTTTCGTGTTTACCTCAGTGTGCGTTCGACCGTGCTAAATCCGCACGGTGTGCGCGCGTTCGGCGAGTTTTGTATAGGACCATTGGTTCCACAGTTGCTATTGTATCCGGAATGCCCATTCGTGTGCCGCTCGAACGCACGCAAATTATACCTCTTGACATCGTACGTGTCGACTAGGGCCATGAATCCGGAGGGGAATGCTAGGGCATAGGATATGAGGGCGGCCAGTTCTCCGTCGCTGGCTTCCTCTTGGGAGACGTCTATGACGTCAGCGACGCGGGTTCGCCAAACGGCCGCTAACTCCAAAAGATCGCACGTGTGCTGCGTATGCGCATGCCGCAACGTCGCGTCCTTCACCTCCCCCAGCGTGCTGAATGACGTCACGAATGAGTGCGCGTGCGTCCCCTTCACCGGAATATTGAACATCTTGCCGGCTAGCACGTTACTCGTACCGTCGAAGCCGCCTGAAATCCCCCCACTAAATTACAAAACGAAAACAGAGTAATACGAGAAGAAGCAATCTTCGCTTCGATCGGTATTCTTGATCGAAGAATCTTCGTTACAGCCGCAGGACATCCACAGCTGGACAAAGACCGCACCTCGAATAGAAATAAATGATTTCAACTATTTCAATAAGTGTTTGACAAAAAAATCCACTGTACCACATGCACAAATTCCTACCGAAATAGCAATAGAGAAGTTAACCTACAGGACACTCTCGCCCCAGAAGGCTGTGGCCTCAGTTTTTCAACGCATGTTTGCGGTGTGGATCCTATTATGTTTTTAAACCTGAGATTTCGATAACTTTTTTGGGTGACTTTAAATAACTTCGCCCCAGCCGCAACATTAAATAAACTGAAAAAAATAGCAACAACGTTCGTCACTACACAATATCATCTGTGATTATGTATGCCTACGCTGATAAATCAGGAGTTATTTCAAATTCTAGTAGTAAAGTATTTGAAAATGGCCGCAAGCCGGCTGCGAGTCGGCCCCTAGTTACAGACTTTCAAGAAGAGGGATAATTTAACGCGTATGTACTTTGCAAGAGATGATTGCATATTTCTTAAAAAAATGTTTAATACTTGATCTTAATTTTTATTAGTTGCGTGGATTAGATATAGAGGTATCCAAGCATGTCCGTTTAATTTCGTCTCTTATCAGTTTAATATTATTTAATAAAATATGGTCAATAATAAACCTAAAGGTACGTTCCTAGTGTCACTTATTTTAAATACAGATAAATAAACACAGATTAGAGGCACAGATAACTTAACCAGTTAACTTAAAAACTTAGACTGTCCGTCCACTGCGTTAAATAAAATAAATCCCTGAAAAAAATACCTAAATCTGCCCACAGGCACTTGACCAGTTTTCAGGACACCTTATTACGTGTCTGATAAGTGAGAAAGTTTTAGTTAAATATTAACCATAAACGCTGTGGTTTTAATTTATAAGCCCTACTTCGGAATAGTTGAAAATAATACCTTTAACAAAGTTTACTCAGCAACATTAAACTTTGCAAAAGGTAATTTCCAAGTTTTCTGTGTTCCGATGAGTAATGGTGAAGATTCCAAGGGCAGTGTTCGCGAAAGTCGTCCGATTAAAACCTATTAAAGCGGAGTAGGTATTAGCTATTGGGGAGTTCCTACGAGGCGATGGCTCAGTCCGGGGGGTGTTTGATATTGCACGAGTTTGAGGGCGAACCCCGTGCCAGGCACCGCCAGCTGCGGAACCCGCTCGATAATACCAAGACGAGTCAATTTGCGCTAAGGTAGAAAAGAGGCTTTTGAACTACGAAGGTCTAATATACGAACCGATGTAGGCGTATTTCGATGCAGATAATCCTCCATCGGGGCCTTGAGCTCGCCGCAAGCCAAATTCCAATAACGAAACACTCTTCCCAGCTACCATCCGGTACCGTGCAGCGTTTGTTGCCATCAGGCTAAAAGAAATACAAACAATAGAATAGAAATTAATTACTAAGCTTTGACTAGGATAATTGTATATTAGTTTTGTGAGTTAAAGGGGGTTTTATTGAATAGAAACTGTAATGTTAGGGCATAAGAAGTAAAAGTAAAATAAAGTAGTTTATCGCAGGTATACTTTTCCTATTGCCTATACTCGTGTACTCTATACTAGTGCATGTAGGTCACAATCCTTACATACATGAAAGGGCCGATGCTTTTATTAAAATAAAATACTAATAACTAATTACAATACTATATACAGCTACTACTACTAACATTTGAGCAATCCACTAACTGTCTATAATGAGCCTAATTTAATATATTTAACTCAAATGCTCTAACCCTTTGTACAAGGCAAATATACTGGCCGGGTTTTAACATGGCTATCAACGCACAGATAATGAAGTTAATAACAAAACACTATCGGCCCTCTAAAGGGCGAAATACTCAGGTACTAATGAAAAAAATGCAATTAATTAACCTAGTCATGCCTGACGACCGATAAATGCTTTGTAAACGACATAGCCCATCTACTGTATATAAGTAAGTAGGTATCTACAACATCAGTGGCCCAGATAGCAAAGACAAACAGGTTTCGAACAGCATAATTGCAAAACCTGATAATGAGTTCCAATATCGTGCAAACTGAAATGCTTCTTTATGCGAAAAATATTTAAAGCTGTTCTTTATATTGTAGGTCTTTTTGTATATACATAATGTTATAGGTCGTATGATCAGTATCCCTCTTAACGGCCATTGACGATATGGTCGAAGATGGAATCGCGTTTGACCTACACTGTTGACTGCCTTTCGAGGACAGCTAACTTAATCTGAAGCATCATGATATGGCTTTTGATAACGTTTAACTACACCGCAACGTTAAGGGTTAACAAGCTAAGGGTGGGTATCGAACTAGCGACTGTGATATTTTCGACCGACAATCACAACTCTTTCACGACAAATAACGTAATGCTACTAATACTAAAACACCTGATTTATTTTTTGGGTTCCGTTACTCAAAAGGAAAAAACGGAACCCTTATAACGGAACACTTTGTTGTCCGTCTGTCTGTCTGTCAAGACCCTTTTTCTCAGGAACGCGTGGAGGTATCAAGCTGAAATTCATATCAAATACTCAGGTCTACTGTTCTTTGGAGCTGTGAAAAAATCAAACTTCTAAGGCAACGCAATAAAAAGATACAACAGCCGTTTATGCTGCAAATTTTCGACACCCGCAAGGGAATGAAAACCTACAGGGTACTTCTCGTGAACACAGAATCTTAAAATTTGGTACAAAGGAACGTCTTATAGGCTATATTTTATTTGCTATATTTGGCAGTGCTATAAGTTATAGCACGGATAAAGAAAACATTTCAAAAAGCATACAGTGTTCGTTTCATATAATAAAAATATTTTTAATAATTTTAAACACACTACCCCTTTCCTCATGTTAAGGATTTCATTTAGCGATAAAAATACCATAACTTATACTTATATACCTACAAGGGACCTCAGTGCGCGAGTCCGACTTGCACTTGGCCGGTATTTTATTTGTGTGTTGTGTTCCTATTTGTAGCAGCTAATCTCCGAAACGATTGGACCGATTTTGACGAGACCTCCACCAGCAGATAGACGAAGGATTAGAAGACTAGCTGACCTGGCAAACGTTGTTTGGCTAATTCTCTTTGTACTAACACATATTTTATGTTACTAACAAAGGACTGTCTAATATTGAATAAATAATTAATTATCTAACCTTTAAAAGATTAGATAATTAACAGATACAAAACGCTCCAAAGTAGATTTGAAAATTTAATAGGATCTCTGTTTCTCTGTTTACAGTTTCCCTATTGATCAGTTGGTTGTTCGTGCGAAGCTGAAGTTTTTTTTTTATACTGTATAGATTAAATGTTTGACCACTATCTTACTTGATGGTCAGAGACGATGTGGCCGAAGATGTTATCACGCTAGACCTAGAATGCTCACTATGTGTTTGGTGCCAGGCGGGTATTCAAAAGTACCCTATCGAACCAGTGTCCCCCCCCCCCCCCCCCCCCCCGAGCTACCATTGCTTCCAAAGTTTTCATGTTTAGAAGGTTAGAATCGCTCGAAACCTTCGAAGACAATCTATGCCAGCTTTTTTAGTGCTTCCGAACTCTTGCGAAACAGTACATTGCTCATCACTGCTCGACGCGAAATGCGCGCCATTCTAGTTAAATTTGTCTCAGCAGAAGCAATTACATTTACAAAATTACAAATGCAATTACATACCATACCTACAGAAGATGGAAATTATAAAATGGTTTACAGAAGAAAAATAAACAATCATCTTATCCTTGTCCGATTAGTGTGGGGGTCGATATGATATAGAGTGTAAAGTAGGTCTTCGAAAGATTTTAATTTAATGACCTGAAAAATACTAATACAAGTGAACTTAAAATATCATATATATATATATATATATATATATATATATATATATATATATCAATTGTTAGTGGTTTTCTATGGACACAATTGAAATATATTTTTACGGTTACTTAATGAAACTTACTTACCTTGCAAAGTTCACCAATGTGAGCAATGTTGTCTCCAGTAGTTGTGTAATGATCAAAGGACCTTCGACTCTCAGTAGAGGCACTCTGGAATTATACATCTGTCGTGAAATATATTTAAATTATGGCGCGTACTCATTTATTTACAATGAATTGTTCATTTGTGGAATATATATACACGTAAATAAGTGCCTCAATACATTTTTACGTATATACAGAAAACATTATGCATGTCATTTTTCTAATGTAGGAATTAATCTGAATGTATAGTTTCAGCGTTACGGAACTTTTACACCGTTTTTAAATGGAATGGAAGTCAAATTGAACTTATATATTCATAACTAACTGCGCCTCGCGGTTTTACCCAAGCGAACTAAAATTTCGCATTACCTTTTCAGAATTCTGCATAAACTCACGATGAAACGTTTATTGTTTACTAGGTGCGTCCCGCTGTGTTACCAGCGGTGAAATGATACGTGCTGCTGATACGGTGAATGAACGTATTGACGGTTTTAGTGTCTTCTCGTCATCCCACGGGAGCGGTCCATATTTTCAGAACAAAAAGTAGCCTATGTGTAATTCCAGGGTATAAGCTATCTTCATCCAAATTTAATACAAATCCGTTCAGCCGTTGCAGCGTGAAAGAGAAACAAACATACAAACGACAATCAAACTTTCGCCGTTAAAATATTAACGTGATTTTCTACTGGAAGTTGAAATAAGTGTAAATAGTTTTTAAATATATATATTTACTCTTAAAGTAAGGTAATAAGTACAAAGGGTGGTCATATCATCTATAGCGATTTAACTAGGCAATATTACTTCTGATGTTTTTGACAATCCTAGGACACAATAGCAAGCAACGGTAGTAGGTGACAATTTTGTATAATCCCATAAGAAAAAAAACCAGTTTAGTTTTACTCTACAATTTTTTTCCTTTTTATACTTTCCTATTCCGTTATGACTAAGTGGACAGACGACCTGACTAAGATCGCAGGCAAGGGCTGTATGCGGGCCGCGTCCAACCGGTCCTTGTGGAAATCAATGGGAGAGGCTTTTGTCGTCGTTCTGTGGCTGAGATGATGATGATGAGGCGCAAAACGTAAATATTACAGCTGATAATATTACTCAATTGCTTTGCATTTTATGGCGACAAATATATACTTTTAAGTGGTATCCTTATGAAAATGTATAATCAAACCTTGGAAACACAACGGATCCCTCTTCAATAGCGCTCACTTTAATATCCTTGCAAGTCAAATCTTTTAAGTAGGCAAAGAATTCTGCCTCCACATTATCTGGTAATATCTCCATCAAATATTCAATATCTAAAATAAAAAAATCGTTTTTAATAGGTTCGATTTATTTACCCACACATTAGGTGCTTACTAACGTATTACTAAAATTATTTAATTCAAATTCTAATGTAATTAGGTAGGCAATAATCTATTGAATTACTTCATTTATTCATTATTACCTAAAATGATGTTAAAAAACTTATTACATTAGTTGAGTAAAACAAAAATTCTAAGACAAAATGTGTAATAGATTTCTGATATAAATATACAATAATGTCAATGTGGATTCATACTTTTAATATTTAAAAAATCTTACGCCATTAAAATGCTATCAATGACTATGAAACCTGTATAATCTGTGAATGCTGCATTATCCCTGACCAGTATGAGCTATCTTTATTACTAGAAAAAAAAAAGGGATCCTTACTAAAACTTCAATTGGAGTAAAAAAAACTAGCCATATAATGTCTTTCATCACACGTGCTATGGAAACTATTG
This sequence comes from Apeira syringaria, assembly GCA_934044485.1. Taxonomy (NCBI): domain Eukaryota; kingdom Metazoa; phylum Arthropoda; class Insecta; order Lepidoptera; family Geometridae; genus Apeira; species Apeira syringaria. Next base: position 8,471,549 of record OW203659.1, read on the forward strand.
ATAAAACCAAAAAATGTTCCACATAATTAAAATACAAGTCATTTTAAAAAAAAACCTCCGTGACTCCATATGTCCAACTATTGTAGTTATGTAACCATAACCATATTAATCATAATATCCATAATAAGACTGTATATTAATTTTTGAATTAATTAAACCGGATATTATATACAGAAAATTCATTATGAATTTCAAAATGTTAATCTTAACAACGCAGCGAGCAATCGAGGAGCACCGAAGTGCGGGAGAGGGTCATACAGATGAACATATAGATATAGGCAGCCGCTCGTTTCAGTCTTGCAAACTTAGCATTGATTATTTTACTTTTTTCATAGAAAAATAAATGTCCACTCGTACGGAGCCGGGACAGGCGGCTAGTAATAAATATTTAAAGTAAAGATATAAAAGCCATAAATTGTCTTTAGAATAATAATAACTACACATCATTTGCATTTCCTAATTAATGTGGTCCATACTCAGTATTATCAAATTTACAGAGTTTGCATTACTTTTCGCTGCAGTATTTGTCATCATACATTTATATACTAAATTCAGCAAGTTATTTACGAACTCAAACTCTGCATTTATTTAAATTCAATCATGAGTAAATTTAGCCATTTTGCATTATGTTACGATTTTGATAAGATTTGCTATTATTAAAGATCATACGTAGTAATGCAGTATGGTGCATTATTTACTACACACATTTAGTTCCATTGTTAAATCGTTCAATAAAAAACAGTAGGTATTATTTGTATTTTATGTAAGTTTTGTCCAAATCGGTGTCACATAATATAGCTGTAACTGTGCCAATTTGTGTAGATCAGATTTCTTGAAATACCTAGTTCAAGTAATCTAATGCTACAGTAGGATAAGGTAGAAACCCCTAACTCTTCATAGGCAACAGGGTATCAAATAAGTTAGCAGACCTATACAGACCCCTCTTTTGTCAGGAAAATTAGATTTCTTAGAAATAGTCTCTAAAATAAACCAAACTATTTTCCCTCGATATATCCTATCAAGGATGGAACATTTATGTGATAACATGGATCAATTATTGGTCAATGGTGATAATAAATAGAAGTACTGAACCAATATGATGAAATTTCTGTTGGATCAAAGTGTATGTCCTTTGAATGAAATAAAAATGTTTACCAAAAAATGGAACCAACTTCAATACTCAAAAGTATGAAATAACTCGTTGAAGTCATGGGTCATGGGATCAATTGTCATTGTGGTGTAGGTATGTTCACCAATGTCTTCACCCGCTACTATAATATCGTGTAGGTATAAGCACTCATTTTTCAGTTTTTGACTTGTAACTCAAAAAGTGCTCATCCGATTTTGATGAAATTTAAAAGAGACCACACGAGAAGCACCAGCTTTCAAATAACAAATAAATAAAAGTTATGCGGTAACAAATACAAATAAACATAAACAACAGGTCGAAAAGAGAACCTCCTCCTTTTTTTAAGTCGGTTAAAAAAAGAATTCTCGAAATGAGTATACAAATGGAGGATTTCTGAGAGAACAAATATAGAAAAAAATACAATGGAATTCATAGCTTCCTTCTTTCTTTTGAAGTTGGTTAAAAGTTGTTATTATGTTCAAAACCATTTAAGGTGATGTAGTGCATCTTTGAAAGAATTTGCGGAGACTGTAAGTATTTATTCAAAATAAACATACCACTCTCAGAATAATGAAAATTCTTCAAAAACTTTAGGCATTCCTCGAGACCAGCAAATATTGTAAATTCACCATGAAATGGATTTGTGCGAAAGAATAGGTCAAAAACTGCAACATCATTAACTTTTCCTGACTTCCAGTATGCATATGCCATTGTGATTTGGTAAAGATCTGAAAATTAAATATTTTACTTATATGCAATATTGTAATAACAAGTGTACCTAGGTATATACATAGCAACATAGATGTAAATGCTAAATCTCAAAGTGCAATAATGTTTATGGAATTTTGCGAAGAGACCGAATGGAAGGAGCGAAGCTGGTTACCTCAGATACAATAGTTTATTTGTATAATTTGTTAGATCTGTTTAGCTTTGCAACATATTTAACTTGATAATTGAACACACAATTAAAAATGTATACATGTTTGGGTCCTTTTCTCCAGGAGTAAAAAAACACCTTCACCATTGGAAAAGCTTTTTATTATTTTTGTCAATTAAAAACTAGTCATTATAGGTAAATTAATAAATTGTGATCTGAAATGTTTACTACTGCTGACAGTTTACATTATGATTAATTCAGTAACGGGTAAAAGTGAAAAGTGAGATTTAATTTTTTGGATGTTTGTTCTAAAATGAATACAGAGCCAAAAATCTAAGGGATGCCTATTAGAAAATCAATTAAGATCTTAACTTTTTCGATTAACTTGTTATCAAACAACGAATCACTATCATATGCAATACTATGCATATGCAATACTATGCACATGTAAGTTAAATAGATAAATAATTGTCTCATGAGCCGCATTCCATGACATTGTTAAATTATAGATTATGTTTGAAACATTAAATGAACAATGTAGATATACCTGCTCTTCGATCTAACAGCAATAATATCAAAATGATAGAAAATATTCAACTAGAGTTTAAATTGACACATAATTTCCTCATGTTTACATTATCGTTTATAGTTTCAATATTAAGAAGCTGGGATGGCTCCGGTATTGGTTGGCGGAGCGGATTCATATGACATATGGTACATTAGTGCAAGACTCAGCAACTCAAGTTTTTAATATATATAATAATATATTTTTCATTCTTTTTTTATCAATGCATTCATTATCATTGTGAAAAATTGCCGAAAATTAAATATGTATCCAGTTCTTCAAATTTAGAGGATCAAAGGCACAAGAATGCCATATTATTAATTTATATTCATTTTAAAATGAAGTTATTACATTAAATATAGTTAAAAATTAAAAAAGTAATTCCCCAATTGACAATAACTCCGGTAATCAAATATTTTAAGCCAAGTAGTACATCGCGTAGTATTATAACATAAATGCAAAAGACAACAATTACATATTCATACCTAGTTCATAAACTTTTAAAATTCGCTCCATTTCGTTCACATGCAAAACTTACCTGTCAAAAGAGGTTGCACAATACCATTCTGCCGAGCCATTTTTCTGCTTGTTATTAAATCTTCATTAGACATTTTCGATGTGAAATTCATAGAAGTAGTTTGAAACGTGAGGAATGTATGATATCTGGCGGGCAACTAAAATAAGTAATTTCATCGTGATCGGCAGCTCCACTTATCAGCGCGCCAAACTCAATTTGACGAATGGACTGATAATCTACGCATGCGCATTTCCTATTGACTTCATTTCAATCAAAGTTAGAGGTCATCTTCGAAGGTCGAATTAAATCCACACATTTGAAAATGTATTAAATCGAATTACTGTAAAACAATGGAAACTACATAAATAACGAAGTTTATCTTCCCTTCCTCATTCTCATATAATTTTTTTTAATGATATTACGGCTTTGGATACACGTCCTTTAGCCAAGACTTATTTTATCAGTCAGTGTCAACTTCATTAGCTAGATGTGTGTATTCTATCTAGTCTATGGCACCATCATCCTTTGTTTGTTTAACTGCACGTATTCTGAACTTCGAAATTCAATTCAATTCCGTGCCGTTCTGCTGCGATATTACATTTTCTCACAACAGGCTTCGAAGGGCTGCCAGTAGACAATCATAGAATTTACTAGAGATTACGAATCTGATTACTAAGGATTAGAATGCGATGATGGCCGAGTATTGGACTGAACCAAGAGGGGAGATCAACATTTTTGAATGTGGCGAAAACTTACGTATTTAATCATTTACTGTATACAATACATCTGCCGGATTAGTTATTGCCATTGAAACGCACCATACTCAAATTAATACAGTACTTCTCTGGCACTATAGCATAGATCGCCTTGCTCTTGCACTAAGACAGGTCTTGTGACCCACCAAATGAGCCGAGAAACTCGGATCTAATCATAATTTTTGACTGCAAATTTAGGATTTCCTAGATTTAAGCGAAAATATCTAATAATTTGGTTGGCGCAAGTGTCCGAATCCAAGATTTTCGTCTGATTTAAGATTAAATCACGATGTAATCCTGTACAATTGTGAATTGATCGTATCTGATAATTCGGTTCTTGCAAGAGAACCTTAGAAGTGTCGTCGCCCTTGAAGGAGTTTTATTTTTACGACAAGGCGGTGTGTTCATCAATACTTTGCTTAGCTTGTCCAAATGTGAGATTAAAAATAAAAACGAGTTCATTCCGTACCCAGAGAAAACTACTTCTCTGGCAACCGTAAAAAGAGAATGGGCTGTCTACTGAGGTCTACGATTCCTTCACACTCTATACCCTGTCCAGTCCCTAGATAATTATTGTAAACAAAGAAATGTCACGTAAAGTCATAGTCATATGACATGCCTGATATGTCATAGTGACATATCAGGCGTATGTCATATGTGCAGCGGTGGACGTCCTATGGCTGAGATGATGATGATAATAATGATATTTATTATAATATGTATCGTATATGTACATCATGCCAATTTTATTTATGTTCATAAAGTTGGGCTGTTCAATAACTTATTAGGATCCCTTACGATCAACTATTTCTCAATCTGTATACCCTTAGAGCAATAACTTGATGCAATGCAATACAAAATCTGTCCTACAGCCTTCATATTTTTATATATGTGTGGTTCTAGTATACTGTCGTCTAGATGAAAAAGTTGCTGATAATCTGACCAAAAATTTGCAATTTGCTTACATTTTATAAGCACTTTAATATCCAGTGTTGACGCAAATGCTAGAAAACTGTCAAAGTTACAGTGAATGCTTCGGATTTTGACGGTAAATATGGTTAAGGTATATTTATTGTTTGCGTCTGCGTTTAACAATTTACGGCAGCCATCAGATTCACCAAGCGAGTAACATTCCAAGTGATCTGTTTTATCTACTTCTTTATTAATAAAAGAGTTGTCATCCATCGATATTCATATTGTAATAGAGTGCTTAAAAATGTTAATACTATATGTCTTATAAATATATTGCTGGAGCATTATAATATTGATAACAATATGTGCTTCCTATGGAAAAACATATTTTCGAAAGGTAATGTTATGAAGCAGCGGAATAGATGATATATGTTTGAAACTGTAACTATCTATGAGTTTTGAGTGTGTGCTTGAGTGTAGGTTATTATGTGTATGAAGGTGTAATTGTAGTGGTTAAATAAAAATGTTTTATTGAGTGTATATACAAAAGGCTGTGCCAAACATGGTCAAAAATACTTGGTATATATATATAAAACACGATACAGTAAAGCAAAGCAAATTTAGTCATATTCTACTCTTCAGATTTTCCAAGTCACTCTCAACATTCACTTTGATTAAGGGCGCCCCATCTCTACGCCTTAAATATATTCGGCCTCTTGATGTCCAGCAGTACTTGAAGCTGCTACTTTTTGCAAACTCCCTAGCTAAGAAGAATATCTTTTTTGTTTGGATAGTCAGACCCTCAGACACGAATATTGGCTTGGACGGTCCTTCTAATTTTAAATTTGACGTATTAAATTTATTTGTGGCATATTTTTTGTTGAACGATTTAACGGACGCAACAATTTTATCTCTTACGATAACATTATAATATGACTCTGCTACTATAGGCTGATTATTTTCATTTTTTGTATTTATGCGGTATACATCCCGGATCTCTAAGGGCTGGAGCAGCACATTGAGTGCATTGCCATTTTTATTTTTTATGAGATCCTCTTTTGTTTCTCCACGTTTTTTAGATACATTGCGTACTTCAATTGTTGAGCTTCGAAGGTTACGCTCTTTCAGCTCTAGTCGAATCTCCAATGATTTAATGTATTTGCGATCCTCAAATTTTTCTTTTTCTAACTTATCAACTCCAGTGGCCATTTCATCATATTTTTGGCCAAGAAAATCGATATAGCTCGATATCTGTGTATTTTACTGTGTATGTGTCTCAATCCCACCTTGTATTTTAGCTGTAAGAGCGTTAAACCTTTTTTCCTGCTCTTGCTTAAGCAAAGCAAACATAGCCATGATTTCTGTCCTACTTCGTCTTCCTTCCTAATTTGCTCTGAGTTCACCAGTATTCCACACTGGACCGCATTCATCAGGGCGGTAAATTTTGCATATTTAAATCTTTCTTTAATACTGCAAACATCTCCAAAACTTCCTCCCTGCTTACATCATCCTTTCGTTTACGTTTTCGCGCTGCTATGTTGGGCTCACTACAAGCTTGCTCGCGCGATACCGTGTAGGTAGTCGGACTCTAATTTAAGTTCTCCTGCTAACCACCAGGTAGCAGGAGAACTTAAATTAGAGTCCGACTTACAGTGGGTTAGCGGCACTGGCGAAGCAAGCGTGGGAGGAGGTACTTCTGAGTGGCATCGCTACTCAAAATGGCCTAAAACGGACGGCCGCAGGTACCAGGCAATCAGAAAACAAATGGAGGTGCACGTAAGCAGGCGGTTGATACACACGTATGCAATGTGTGTATGTGTGATGCGTGCAATGAACGTCAGTAGGCAGGCGTCACTCACCAGTGTAGTTTATTTTTTGGAGTATTTGAATACAGTGCTCACAGTGAATACGCCCGGTTTGAAATTGTATTCACAGACGTAACTTTACATACACGCTACCAAAAATAAACCGCAAATTGTACGCTTTTGTGTGCTAATGTCAGAGAAATCAGCTGATTGTAATTTTTTGCTAAGTATAAGTATTTTGATGAAGTTTGAAATCGTGATTTATGTTTAAATCGCTAAGTGCAACTTAACAAAACACTGCATAACTATCTATTCCCTGAACAATAAAAGTTGAAAACTTTGTTTTGATACATCACCATCAAATGGCGAATGCCAATTGGTCAATTGAATTTAACGTTATCACACACGCTGCACTACCTCGTTTTCTTGAACATCGTATTCACGCTATAAAAATGCTACAAATGACGTCACATCACAAACATGTACGGACATTGTCATATTTTGAACCGACTTCTAGCGTGAGTTATTTGAATATAGTGAATAAATTTGAATCTTAAACCACAGCCTAAGATTCTGCTCACACAAATCAAACTTCTCGGTAACTTATGCACTCTATACGTGGAGAATTTAATTCGCAAACATATTTGTTTACTGATTAAATAAAAACTTTAATAGGGAGCTGGTTAAGCACGTCTGCACTGGGCAGGGGTCCGGGGGGATAGGCGATAGAAACTCGTACTGATGATTGAATTCTAGACGATCAAGAATAATAATTTACGTAAAAGCTTGTTATGCCGTAGATCGTCAATAGTCCACTTGAGCTCCTTTGTCCGGATAATTGGGGTAAAGGTTTTGGTATGGCAACACTTAGCTTATTTATGACCATTCTTTAAATCATAAGTGGCCACGGCAAGCCTAGTCTATTGTTTTTCTGTTTACGGGACATCTCTGTTTACGCCTTCTATGGTCTTCACTCTGTTCTCCATGTAGTAGAGAGGCACAAATTTTTAAAGAAAAGCTTAAATCTATGCAAATAAAATTCCACACCTAGGGTTCGTTCCATTTACAATAACTTTCAAAAATTGAGCAACTTAAATATGCATATTCCGTATGAGACGTAATTGATATGAGCTATATAAACTGTTCACACCTAGGACGATTGATCTAAACACTCTTATAAAATGATCTTATGAGTCAAGCAAGAGTTGACTCATAAGATCGTTTTAAAAAGTTGAACATCAAATGTCACCATAGCAACTTTCTGACGTGAAAACGATAATAAATAAAATTTAGTTTTTACACCATTTATTAATATAATCTTTTTGAAGGTTCTTCCCTAATCAAGGTTCGTCTGAAACAGATCCTAGGATATGACGCATATCCGAGGACAGAGAAAGCAACTATCCTGGGACGAGTGATCATTCATCCAAGATAAGATAGAATTTAAACTATGTAGTTAGTCCGTACTTGACAAAAAATGTAAACAAACACAACCATACAGAAGATTTAGTGATGAGGTACCTCCGAATTAACGACATGTGAAGATAATTTTAATTATTGAATAATCTGAATTATTCACGCTACAAGTCGGTTCAAAATACGACAATCTCCGTACATGTTTGTGGTGTGACGTCATTTGTAGCATTGTTGTAGCGTGAATACAATGTTCAAGAGAACGAGGTAGTGCAGGGTGTGTGCTAACGTCAAATTCAATTGACATACAACATTTGATGGTGGTGTGTCAAAACAAAGTTTTCAACTTTTTATGTTCAGGGAATAGATAGTTACACAGTGTTTTGAAAGTTTCACTTCGCGATTTAAACATAAATCACGATTTCAAACTTCATCAGAATACTTATAATTAGCAAGAATTTACAATCAGCTGATTTTTCTGGCATATTTGCGGTTTATTATTGGTAGCGTGTATATAAAGTTCTGTCGGTGAATACAATTTTAAACCGGGCGTATTCAGTGTGAGCACTGTATTCGAACACTCCAAAAAATAAACCAGACAAAAAGCGAATGAACATGTAAATCCATTCATTATGACCAATGGCCTAAAGCCATTTTTTTCTTTTATATGTATATGGCTCCACGCATCTGTGTATTAAGCCAGTGCTAGAATCGGCTAAAACGATTTTGATGTCATTTTTTAAATAGATATTGTTGAGGTTTTCAATATTTGTATTTGTCTGCAAAAACGCGACTTTACATACTTAATTATCCACCATAAAAACATATCAAAGCTCAAAGGAACATTTGTGTTGAAAAACGATAGGTACAAAATAAGTTTTTCACTTTACCGCCTAAAATTCGATGGCTATACTTAGGCCCGTATGCCAGAACTAGGAGTAGATTTAGGAAAAGATTTCATAGCAATCTTTGGTTAAATCTACTCTTATATCCTAATTCCAAACTGAGAGTAGTCTTGGAATGCGGCCCTTAGAGAATCTTAGAGAAATTGTGTTGCAGGCTTGTCTTTGTAAAAGTCGCGTAAATTAACAATATTTTCTAATTTATGTCTTCGTTTAAGATGTACCACACTCATTCCCAAAGCTGCACCATTTTTAACCGACTTCAATATAGGAGGTTTTTTTTAAGTGTGTTCGCAGATAACTTCTTCGTTTATGAACCGATTTTGATGATTCTTTTTTTTTGATAGTGTATACTTCCGTGGTGGGACCATTTAAATTTCATCAAAATCGGACGAGCGGATTTTGAGTAACTAAAGGTCACTGAAAACGGTGAAAAAAAATGTTTACCAAAAAACTCAATCACACTGATATTATAAAGGTGAAGGAATGTTTGTCGTTTGTATGTTTGCTATATTATGTTGCTTGGGCTTGCTGAGCAGGCTCGGAGTCGCACAGCGGGCTATGCTCGGGGTTTCGCCACGCGATCGAATCAGGAACGAGGAGATCCGTAGAAGAATGAAAGTCACCAATATAGCCCAGCGGTTTAGCAAGTTGAAGTGGCAGTGGGCAGTTCTTCGAGCATACACATAGCTCGAAGAAGTGATGGCCGTGGGGTCGAAAATTTCACGAATGGAGACCACGGACTGGCAAGCGCAGCACAGCTTAGCTATACAGCTCTTCCAGCTTGATGATTTTCTCGTCTGTCAACAAAGTCAAGATTAATCATAGAATTTTTTTATAGGTACTTTGATCCGTTTTTTTTAATGATCAGAAGCCAGATTACAATGATTTTAAAATTGTTATCTGATATTGTTCAAAAAATTGTAATGAATAAATGAGTTGCTTATAAGATAATTTTAATTTTGGAAACAAACTGATAACACTTTTTTTTTAATCGTTTCTTAAATTATTTTTTTTAAGATTAAAAACGGATTAGCTATGTAATATTTTATTTTAGATAAAAATAAGAATAAGAATACGAAACTTTATTGGCCTTATTACAATGATATTTAATAAATTAAAAAAATATTTATTCATAAAAGGTCTAAGGGAGCGTGGCTTGCGCATTACGTCCTAAAACGGGTACTCGTATTTTCAAACCTCTGGGAAAATTATAAATATTGGTCCTACAGTTCCGGGAGGTGAGAATTTTTTAGGAATTATTCTCCTTTTTGATCTTTTTTCAATTATAATATATTTTAAACTTTTTTTTAAAAAACCAAACCTACTTGTTTTATACTTAATTGTTTTAATTCTTGCAAGCGGTATAATATAATATTTGCGCGGCCCCCCCTCTACATAATTACGTCTATTGGGAGGAGGCTGCTAATACTCACCACACTTGGCAAGCGGGTTGGCTAGCGCAGTACGATTTGTGACCCTCAGAAGATGCTGTTGCCCAGATTCAGATTATTTATTAACCATAATAACATTCGTTATTTTCGGTAAGTCATTTACATACAGTACATGTTATTATATTGATTATTAAAAATAATATTTTAAAAACTGTTCCATATGTAAGTAGAAATAATGACGTCAATTATTAGATTATATCGATAAGGAGCAAGTGTATTTTTATTATAATTTTAAATCACTGAAAAGACTTTTCTGAAAGTTTCATATCCAGGAACTCATCTAATTTATAGAATGCATTACTAGTCAAGAAATATTTGATATTACGTTTGAACTCTTGGTATCTTAATTTAGTTGTAGATTTAGGTAAATTATTGTACATATTTCTTTTCGTAAGTATATATGCCATGTCTTTACGCGTCTTGTCTTAGGAATACATAGTCTGTCCTCATGTCTAATTTTCTTAGTCGCGATATATCCAGTATTAAACCCCCTTCCCCCCCTTCCCACCTTCTGGTCACAGTATAAATATTTATACAGTACGGAAACTAATCCTAGTTGATAAAATAGTTGCCTACGCTCCATTGAAGCAATAGGGTTGTACACATAGGTATTATGTTTTGATTATTTTTTATAAAAACTTTTTTTATCCGAAGTAACTAGCTTACATATATAATTTAAATAGTTTATCTCATGGCGTCGGTTAATCTCACCAAAATACGATAGTTTTTTTTTTATAAAAACTAGAAATTCACACACGACACAGACTCCACGGTCGGTGCCATTTTTATTACATTTACAAGATGACACTAGGGGACAACATACAAGTATGTAGTACTTTTTATTTTTTTAAATTTAATTACTCTTAGACCTCCGCACCTCCGGTTTTCCTGAGTCGCGGGAGGCATAGACACACACAAATATCCAAGACAAACATCTGCACTCATCCATGACGAAAAATTAATAATTTATTGCAGCCGCCATCTTGGATTTACATTTTGACAGCGTTATCGACTTCAACACCCTTGGAAACCATGAAAAAGACACCCATGACAAAAAAACGAATGATTTATTGCAGCCGCCATCTTGGATTTACATTTCAACAACACTTTTTGATTCCAATATTAGCTTTAATAACGCTTCTACCCTAGATTTACAAATAAGTTCACGATTTAATTATGATCAATCATATGCACTTATAATGCGATAACGATTACATATAACAACAATAAATTATTTTATCTAATCATACTTGAATGACAGTCTACACATTAGCCATGGAAATAAATTAAAAAAATACATTATGATACAGCTCTTATGTAACTTTTTTACCATTGAGATACAAATTCAACTGGACCAAGGAGGTTGCAATGCAGTTTTTCTACATATTATCTGCGGACGCGGCGCAACACGCATGCGTGTCAGCAAATGGATTTTGGCGCTAAACGTTTACAAATAAATGCAAACATATTATTACGCTGTAATTTTAACTTAACTTCGTTATCTATTTTATGAGATTATATAAAGTAGTTTATGAAACTGCACATAATTTTGGTCTTAAAACTCTCGTGTAAGTACACCCTATAAAAAAACTCGCCTACGCACGGCTCGATTTTATAACTTACACTCGTTTTTTAAGAACCCTTATTATAAAAAACTATTCCCTTTCAAAATCAGCAGGAAGTTGAATATATTATAGCTCTGGTTTTGATGACGCGGAATTCAATCAGCCGTAGACTACGCAATACACTCGTGGCATTTTTAAAAAGATCGCATAGATAAACTTTTACGTTACCCCTCGTCTTGACGCGACACTCACTGCTGACAGCACTGCGACGTCCGCTTAGGGGTCTCGTCGATGCGCATGTTGAGTATGTCATTTCGAGCGTTTATAGGTAGTTTCCGTACTGTATACATGTCTATACTGTGACTGCGACGTCCGCTTAGAGGGTCTCGTCGATGCGCATGTTTGTGAGTATGCCATTTCGAGCGTTTATAGGTAGTTTCCGTACTGTATACATGTCTATACTGTGACTGCGACGTCCGCTTAGAAGGTCTCGTCGATGCGCATGTTTGTGAGTATGCCATTTCGAGCGTTTATAGGTAGTTTCCGTACTGTATACATATTTATACTGTGTTCTGGTACGTGATCCCATAGCCTGGTACCCCGCGCCCTGCAAATCTGTACATCTGATCGAATCATTTAGTGACGCTAATGGATAGGTACATTTCATGATTAAAAAAACAAGAGCCTTTTTTATTCTAGGTAATTGAACCCTAAAATACTGATATTGATATCTCCAAAATTAATAATATTCAATGTTATTCGTAGCAGTAATTAGGTATAGCTCACTATAGCAGGTGTAGGTATGTATTAGTAAGGTCGTGCCAGTGTTGTCAACATGTACATAATATGTTATTAATAATACTTACTTGCAATTATTTTGTGTGCTATCCTTAATATATGAGATAGCACGGTTGATGAGACCTTACGGCATACACGGGGGTACCTTATGTTTATATACTGTAGTGTTCATGACTAAACCTGTGTAAATTATATATTTTTCTACCCGTATGGAGTTGAGGACCTGGAATAGGCTTTCAGTTATTAATAGTTTATGATATATGTGTAATGCTGTTGGTCCTCCTACTAAGGGTAAAAAACAAAAACAATCTACTGTTAAACAAGTAATATAGGAAAATACACACGATTATCACGAATATAATTTATTGATAATAATTCTTATTATAGATACATATTATATAATAAATATCATCATCGAACTTCATATGGTATGTAATAAATAAACAAATATGTAGGTAGTTTATTAATGGACTGTAATATTTTAATAGGCATTTTAATATGTGTCTTGAGTCACGATTAATATTATTATATTCATTGTTTTTTTTTATTGTCAGCTTTTAGAAGGACCCTGACATAAAGGCGACCACATCCTTCTTGGCTTCCAGTTGCTAGGAAATACTTAATATATGAAATTCTGACCTGTATATCTTAACCTTATAGATTTTCAGAGGCATTTGAAATCAACTTTTCAGCGATAGTGTCTTACCTATAATACATTTGTGTGTATGGACATGTCTGTTTGACCTGTGTCTGGGTGTGTATATGTATATAATAAGTAAGTATATATATATCAGCCATCAGGTTACCATAGTACAGGCTCTGCCTAGTTTGGAACCTGAAGACCTTGTGTGAATGTTAATAAATAAAAAATAAAAAATCTTTATGGTTAGTACCTACTTATTAGGTAAAATTAGCTAATAATCTGTTGAATTTTCCAATACAGTTGAGTTGTCACCGCGGTCACACACAGTTCATGGACCGGGTAAATTTACAGGTTCTTGGGTAGGGAACAGCCATTGATAATGACCCATTCTTAGAAGGTAGGAACCTACGTACTGAAAACAAGTCTGTCTAAAAGTGGACTAAGTAGTGCTTCTCCCCTTGCGAGATGACTAGAGATGTATATCTCCTTACCTATACCTATATCTTTAAAATAAGTTCTCCTTTCTCCTCCAAAATTTTCTACTTGATACTAGTACTTGTTCTTTGTCTAGCTGGTCCACAAGGCTATAAGGCTACGTCGTCGTCACTTTACACTACATTATTATGATTTTATGGCAAGCGAGCGGAGGAGATAGTAGGTAAGCGGGGTGAGGGGCATTCTCAAAGCGAAGACCGGTCTGAGGTACGTGCCGTGGAGCTGCGGAACCACCGCGAGCGCCGCGCGGGTGGTGCGGCGGCGGGTGCGCGTGGGCAAGAGTCTCGGCGGTGCGGGCGGGGCGCGTCCGTCAGTCGCGCAGCGAGCGCTATATTGCAAGAACGTCGGGTGGCGCCGCGCCGACCCGTTACGTGCCAGTGTTGTGTCACAGCGGTGGGCCAGGTCGGTTTCGATATTTATTCGTTCCGACATAAACCATGGCTCTCAATTCGGACGCTGAACAAAAATCGAACCTGGTCCTCCGCGTGGACCAGGATTCCGACTCGGTTCTACAGTCATTGTTCGACACAGTGCTAAAGCCGGACTCGAAACGACCGCTACAGGTGCCTCTCCGTATGCGACAGCTTCCAAAGTCGTTCTTTAACCCGCCTTCGACCGGTTCCAAGTCGCCATCCGTGTCTCACTCGCGAGAAAACTCGGCTGACTCGGCGTTTGGCTCTTCGTCTGTCACTGGCGCCTCAACAGTGTCGCACTCTCGAGCACATTCGTCACCAGCTAGTTTGCAACAGACGTACGCAGCAGCTGGACAACAGAACCAACAGCCGCCACTACATCACCAACATGCCAAACAGCGATCCTATGATGTTCCACATATTCCAGATGATCTTGGACCACTTCCGCCTGGATGGGAACAAGCTCGTACACCAGAAGGACAGATTTATTACTTGAAGTAAGTTTGCTTTATTTGTATTCATAGGATTGTAAGAGATAATTTCCCTCAAGTGGTAGGTACCTTTATTAAAATTCACACTTAGTTTTTAATTTTAATCCGACAACTCGTATTAGTGCTATTTCGTAGTGTCGCCGTTGTTTATTATTTTCTATTGTTCATCTACTGTTACGATCATGAGAGGTTCACTGACTTATGTGATGATACTTACGTGATAAAATCTTCGACCACATCGTCACTGACCATCCAGTGAGATAGTGGTCAAACGCTTGAACTAGGTACCTATACAGTTAAAAAATATGACAGGTAACGCAAAGCCAACTCGCGAGTATAAGCATTATGTTTTTGTTAAGTAGGTAGGTACCTACATCGAACGTAATTTTATAAAAAGAGAGAGCATGTTCTCGAAAATTAATGTCTGGAAGATAATAAATATACATAGGTGACTATATCAGGATAGGTTTATGTTATAATGTCTTGAAAGCTTAGATTACATGTAAGCTTTCCCTTATCCTTATATTATAAGTACTTAACTGAAATAATTTCGGATTTAGTTAAGAGAATATATAGATAATCAGCTTACTTCACCTTCCTAGTGTCGCTTAGAGAACAGGCTTTCTTTTAGACTTCGATACTTTAGTCGGTAAAGTCTACAAACTCTTACATAAATCAAACACAGATAATTACTCACCTACTTAGCATCCCTATCTACGTCTAGTCTAGGTAAGTAAGCAGTTAGCATGAGTAAGGTTTCAGCGACTTTTAGCCACATAATACCTACCTACAAACAAGTCTTACTGTTGGTATAAGTATACACATTTTACTACTCTTTTTTTATATATACCTACCTGCACCTGCGTCGTTTATACAGAGAAATCATTTGCATTTCTTTACTATAAATAGCTGTTAGTGTCTTCACGTACCAGGAGGTGGGCAGCAGCGCCTTCTGAGGATCGGAAATCATACTGCGCTCGACAACCCGCCTGCCAAGCGTGGCGAGTATTGGCAAATCCCCCCTATATGAGGGAGGCATATGTCCAGCAGTGGACGCACATGGCTGAGAGAAGAAGAAGAAGTGTTTAGAAGATTGTGAAAGGTTACATATGCGGTATAAAGCCTAGATGTTACTGTAATCCTTTATAAAATAGCTGCAACTCATACTTATATACTCAAAATCACCATAAAGTTATGTATAGCTTCACTTAACTACACAAGCCGTCTTGCAACAACCAAATTCTCCTGCACATTACGAGGTTTAGGCGAAAATCTGGGATAATTTGGTTAGCGCAAGTGGTCCTTGACTGCTACGATTTGTACTGCTTTATACTTTATCAGATTGACGCTTTATTATCTCTATTGTAACTGCATAATTACTTCGGTAGTCTAGTTTACACGTTTTGGGGACATTCAAGGAAGAAGAAAATACTGTTAAAACCCAATGAATTACTAGGCACCATTCCTGTTTATTGGCGACCGTAGACCAGAAATCCAGTAACTGGGTTAGTGGTCTGTGATAGCGACAGTAATTGTTCCTTTCATGAAATAAACGTACCTACATTTATCTCAATTCTATTCTAAGTTAATTAACTTCTATTTTAGTTGTATGCTAAATTGTCTTGCCGCACTTTTTCAATTCATATCGACATTATCTACATACGTATGATAAGAGAGCTACATAGTTTACCTCTCAAATCTATTTCCAATAAATGCAAATGGCCCTGTGAGTTGCATTATTAATAAGGTTAAGATTTACTGCACTGTTGGTATGCTTTGTCAATTTCAATGGCTCAGGTTATTCTGTATAGTTTTTTTTTGTTTTGAGCATTCGTATTTATGGTATACTCGGCGCTTATCGCTCTTCATACTGGAAACGCATTGTCGTCATCCACTATCTTATCGCGACATGTACCTGCCGTCAGTTTACAATGATAAAACGTGATATAGTTAAGAAAATGATTCATAATATTATACGGTGTAGTTATTGTAAACGGTGCTTTGCAATAACTGCGTTTGTTTAAAGGAATCACTACGATAACTTGGCAGAATTTATTATTGAATGTGAAAATATATTATATATTACATCGATGATTATGTTATGTGACTGATAACTTTTAGCTGTTCCATCTACTTTATCCACCCTTTTTAGAATAAATGTGGATCTCAAATGTGTTTTGCTTATACAATAATTATTAAATATTCTTATAACAATATACATAATTGTTATAAAAATTAATATGCATTACAGTACATACATAGCACTGTTTAGTTCATAACAGTACCGAATATCATTGATACTTTCAAAATTCTTCTTCTTCATCGATTTCTCATGACTGAGGATCGTGACCGCCAGAAATAGGTTTTCGTGTGAGTCACACGAAAACCTATTTCTCCAAGTGTTACGACACTCGGCTTCTCTCATGGCTGTTGGAATATTTGCCTTGGTAGCTTCTTTGACAGCGTCAGACCACCTGGTTTGGGATTTTACTCTGCTTAGCTTTCCCTCCACGTGACCTGAGACAATGAGCTACTACAAGTTTTTAGTGTCTGTTCTGGTCACGTGATCGAAGCATTTCAGGAGTCGCAGTAGGCATATTATTATTGTATGTATAGTGAAGACCCTCACCAGCGCCTTCTGAGGGTCGGAAATCATACTGCGCTCGCCAACCCGCCTGCCAAGCGTGGCGAGAATTGGCAAATCCCCCCTATATGGGGGAGGCATATGTCCAGCAGTGGGTGTCTAATTGCTGAGAAGAAGAAGAAGAAGTGAAGACCTGAGTTTCTATGTTCTGTTATTTTAGGTATAGACTGAGGTTTAGGTATAGTGCGGCGCGCAATCCATGGAATTCCCAGCATCTTGCGCCAGTACCATATTTCGAATACGTCTATCCTAGATCGTATACGGGATTACGGAGGAGTCCAGGTCTCCGCGTCGTATAGAATAAAATAGAAAAGTTTAGGGTGCGCATGAGATTGACCTTCGTGTTACGGTTGATTCCTCTGTTTTTCCAAATCTTGCCTAACCGCTTTTACGGCCGACTGGGGCTCTGTGGAGTACTTCTTTTTCACAGTTGTCATCGTCAGAAATTACTGCTCCGAGATAATATAAAAACTCCTGAACTATGTCCATGTCCTTATGTTCGTGCGTTCGTTGCATTGAGTCCGCCCTGTCGATGAACTTTCAAAATTAACCTTGTCTGATATGGTTCTGTTAAAAAGGGGCGGGGCGCAGCTAGTTTCGTTATAATGTCATGAATAAACTCTTTCTATATAATCTGTCTTGAAAAATTTATTGGTTAGGCTTCTACTGAGCCAAAATTATTGAGATTAATCATTTCGTTCGGATTTGAATATAGTCTGTTTAATAATACATTTTCATATAAAACAATCGATTGATTATTAAATAAAGGCAAGCTAATATCAGATTGAAATCTCTAACAAAATGCTTAATTATTCAACCTAGCTCTTCGCCTCTTGTAAACATGGCCAAATACTTAGTTAAAAGTACTTAGATAAACTTGTATTAGTTAAGTGTGCTCAGGAAAGTTCTACACCTTCCTGATCACACTTAACTAATGCTCATGGGTAAGCATTCTACATCGTACATGTGTCGATGAACACATTAAGATTATAATTTCCCTAGAATGTTTTGGTAAATTGGTATTTATATTATGTATTATATTTTATCCTTGACCAATGGATGAGAGATTCTTATTATTGTAATACATCGTTTGGAAATGAACGTAATACGATGGAATGCTAATCACAGTTCTTATATATACTAATTCATGTATTCTTTGTTTGCAAGCACATCAAATGGTATTAATGGTAATGGTAATATTTTATACTAGTGGTGCCCGCGCTGTGTGTAATACCGCGGTATTACCCGCGTGGGGATGTTAATCCAGAGCATAAGCTATCTCCATGCCAAATTTCAACGAAATCGGTGTAGCCGTTTGAGCGTGAAAAGGTAACAAACATAGACACTTACACATATATACACACACTTTCGAATGTATAGTATTAGTAGGATATATATGATATTAAAACTCACGCTCATGATTACTTTACACTGTTTTTAACGGGTATAACGTGGTACTTTCGCGTAGTCGATATCACGATCGACAATTGTTTCGGCTTCTTCCGGATGCCTTCATCAGGATCTTGAGTGCGGTGCGTTAGTCGTAACGTCCCGTCTCGCACTGATTGTCGATCGTGATATCGACTACGCGTAAGTACCACGTTATACCCGTTAAAAACAGTGTAAAGGATATATATGATTGGCACGGCCAAAAATCACGTTGGATATTACAGAAACAACATTGTTTTTTCATTCATACGTTCGGCTAATGCGCTTGTTTTCCTCTTATACAATAGATCTTTATTTATTTGAGCAACGTTACTCAATTTCATTTCGTTGGAACAGAGACGAGACGCCGGCGCCGATGCTTGAAGCTCTATCGAGTTCGATATAATTATATCGATAATCGGTAATGGTTGCTGGTAGACTGGCGCCGTTGCCATTATTGTCACGTTACGTTTTCAGTTGCGCACACGATGTTTAGTTTCATTTATTAGATTTCATACTGATGTTCTATTCGATAATGATTTATTGCAAGATTGCTTTGATATAGACATGATTCAAAAGTATCTATTCCGACATGGATGAAGTTTCATCACTGACATTTGGCGCTTTCCAGGTACAGCCCAATCGAATCGAGTTGACATTGCAATAGTTTTTAACAACAATTTTTCAGAGGAATTCTTTGGGGGAGGGTCACTGGCAGTCTAGTCTTCTATTCATAGAAACATTATCGAAATTGATTTAAGTGTTCTCTTTATTTTCAAGACAATGATCTACCCGTCAGTAGAAGAAGTCGGTTTTTATAGTTATATGCTATTATTATTTTAGATTTATGTCCGGAATTAGATTATACAGCGTATTTATAAAAGATTACAGTATTTATGTATGAAATTCAATTTGTTTGTCTTTCCCAATGACGTTATTAAAACAAAAGATGGTGTTCCTAGGACGTAGACCGCATAAATAAGGTTCATGCACCTGATTTGAGTTATTCGCATTCAGATCGGTTGTGCGATTGTAACTAAATATTTGTATAATTGGGCAGAAGAAATGCCTTACAAAATTCACAAATGGCTCTTGTAAAACTAAGAACTCGGTGCGAGATTGCTTGTAGTCTGGCATTCCATCCAGTTTTCAGTTGCGTGATCTCAGAGCGTAGGTACCCTAACTTCCTCTTTAACTAATATTATGATGAGCATTTTTGTAAGAGGAGATATAAAACTAGCTAGTAATATTAAGTGCTGTTTAAAATATTATTTGGTAAGCATTATTATACAGTGTCGCTTTGTAAATAAACACATCGCTATGATTTATTTGCACAGCGTTTGCTCGGTTCGTTAGCGCACGTCAGGACAGCCAACGCGGAAGGCCTGAATGTTACAACTGCAACGACGCACATCATAAGCTCCCCTAAAATATTGATATTTCGAATATCAAAGGTATTAATTTAGACAGGCGGCTGGTTGGCTCTGGTCTCCGACGGCGACGGCCGCAGGAGCATACCGCAATGGACCATTGCAAGCGGTGCGTCTCTTCCGTGTCGGTAAATAGACGCGCACATCGTCATTTCTTAATTGCACGCTGGGGCCGATGCTTTATAAGCTCCATAACGTCCGTCGGCGTGTGTCTCGACTGCGAAATGTTTGCTTTAATTATTATTGGAATGGAGGGTAATTCTCTGTGGTTTTGTTCGGCTAGACTTGGCGATGTTCCGAAACGGGTAGCGATGCAAATTGCCTTGGCGTACGCCCAACGCGGCGCTATCAGCCTCACCACTCGCCAGATACAGAACGGTACGCTTTTTGGTTAACTTTTGACCCAAACTTCTATTTTTAGTTCCATTGGCCTTATTCAGTTTGTCAAAGTTTTACACTTCTCTGATTGTAATATTATTATGTTTTTAAAAATACATTCGGTTTACATTCGTCAGTGCTATGTTTGGATAATTCATGAAACATTATTATAACACTTTTTCAGTAACACGTAAAAGTACATGCATACCCAAACGTAACATCTACTTTATGCAACGTAGTGCTGAGCATGCACCTAGTAGTAGTCGGGTTGGGCGTTGTAGGTAATCGTATGTCTGTCATAAAAATATTGCTTATGAAAATATGCGCAGTGCTAGACATTCATAGTTACAAGTGACAAGCGGTAGTATTCTGTCGCTAGAATTAATGCCACCTGCTTTGAGAACACAGTCAACGTGGATCCGAGGATTCAAAAATACATACCATAACACTGGAACAACTGTGGCAGCGCCCTAGGCCTTATGCGCCTAGGCGATATATATGAAGAAGTTACGATGGCTAAGGTAGCGGGCAGGGAAAATGCATGCGTCATACCTGTCATAAGAGAGGCTTCAGTGTAGGGCTAACTGCTTCCAATCAAAACAAGAAGAAATAATAAAGTCTCAAACGAAGCTAGGTCGTTATACACTTAATATTTTGAATAGTGTGTCTCTCCGGGGATTAATGCAACTAAGTTGCCAATTTTCATTGATTTTATTCAACTTTACCCATAGAAAGTTGTACGTAGTAGTACATATTATTTCTTTGACTTTACCTTATGCCGCAATCCAGTTGATTGTTTTTTCGTGCAAAACTGGACTCTGACACAAAACGTCGATTGTAGTATAATTCAAAGAGTATATAATAAGTTCTTGACGAGAAGCTGTAAACTCGCACTGGCCGAAAAATCAACCAGCCAAAATGTTGTCTGGAACAAGATGTTTAATTATTGATTCACTACAAATGACTTTGTTCCTAGAAAGTTTTTCCGTACCTTCTATGGACTCAACTTTTTTCATACAGTTCATTAAATCAAACATAGAATACTACTAACTCACACTTTAACTCACATCAAAATGATTTCATTTTGATATGAGTTAGACCCACTGCCACATACATTTTTATAAACCAAATGTGAAATTGCCATCAGATCAAACTATGTAGTTCTTGAGTCTGAACTTTTTAAGATTTGTTTTTATCTAAAACTTTCCTTAAAATCCTAAATCTAAAATGAAAAATATCGAGCCGCCCAATTGAAGTGTTACTTCTGTTTATGATTATATTTTATTCATGTTCTTTATGGGCTGTACAGTTTTATTATTATTAAAAATTCAAATATCTTTATTGTCTCTAATTTGAGGAACTGTCAACAACTCCGATTACTATGCATATGATACAATGGGCAAATTACTCGAGCTTTGAACAATATTTCCTTTTAGGTTTCGTTCTTTGAATCATAATAAGATAAACTTCTCGTGCTGAATACAAAATCTATCTTCGTACGAAAAATAAAAGTAGCTGCAGTTCATTCAACTTATTTGAGTATGCTGACTCGTTCCCATTCTGTGACATTACGAGGAGTAAAGTTGCTTCACAACGGAATACATAATCGTCGTTAAAATCAGCTGAGGTAATTTGAGAATACGGTATAAATACAAAAACAACAACAACCGGTAAAACAAAATGTGCTGTGTGTTAGAAGAAATCAATCGTTATGAAAAATCATAAAAGACTCCTGTCGGATAGTGTTTTTTGCATATTTTTATATCAATAAGGCCCACTTGCACCAACCAAATTATCCGAGATTTTCACCAAAATTTCAAATTTAATGAAAAAAATTTCTGATTTGGATTTAATCAGAAATTTGCAGGCAAAAAATGTGTTTTGATCCGGAATCTCGGATAATTAATGTGCGCTATTAACATCTAGATTGGTGTATTACACAGATGTAGGTACATGTAATGCAGTCATTCCGGAATTTCCGTGTACATAAACTTACGGTTCTCTGGATTGGATTTGGTGGTCCTTTGCTAGTCTTATACATGTTGCAAAGTAAATTGTCATTCAAGACCAACTACTAAATGTTTATAATATTATGCAACAAATCTTATAGCGACTGCAAATAATTTAGTTCTCTATAGTTTAAAATGCAGTATCGTAGAAGATTATTTACATCTTTATTTTATTATTATAAAAAAAGTATTTCTTGTCGCCATCTCAAAAGGCACTTAAATGAAATATAATAAATTAATGAAATTGGGGACATTTTATTATTTATTTACTGTCAGAACTGTAACTTTGTTGAATCACAATTAATGTTAATTTTGATGGTTTTTTCGTTGTTGTCCGCTGTTAGAAGGGCCCTTATATAAAGACGACAACATCCTTCTTGGCGTCCAGTTGCTAGGATTTATATTATATTTATAATTGTGCGCCATCGAATTTCTAGAGAAGTTAATTTTAAACTGCTAGATGAGAGAAATATGGTACCATTCCAAATAAGTTCTCACGATAGTGTATAACTGGCATGACAAGTATATAAAAAAAATACCGTTTTAAGTACAAGGTACCAGCATGTAATAATTTCTATTAGGTACGTAAGTTCGTGCTCAAACAGCTGACTGCATCGACTATTTAGTAAAGAAATTAACTTTCGGAACGAACGACGAGCTATTTACTGAGAAAATCGTGGCGTGGTGAAGTGATCACATGCACAACAAGTAGACTTATCGCAGTATGCTCATTGATAACATATAACATTAAAACCCAGCTCACTATCGTCTTCCGAGAAGTTGGGCGACGCGCCGCGAGAACTTCACCGGTCGCCGCGCCGCGCCGCCGCCGCCGCAATGCCATGCCAACGCCATTAGGGCGACAGGTACAGGTAGCTTGCCTTGCCTAACGGAACTCTACCGATAGTTTAATTTTAGAACAAACTTTGATGCCGTTAATAATTTCCACTTTCCATTGCGTTTGCTTTGAAATCATGCGTTTACTGCGACAATAATTAAAGATTTCAGAGTACCTATCCGTCAATCAAAAACATTTTTTACAGAAAGTTCATTAGCAACGTTTAGTTGTTTTGTGCTCATATGTGATTTTAAAACTACATTTTTTATTTTATTTTTTACTTTTTATATTTATTAACATTCACACAAGGTCCCAAACTAGGCAGAGCCTGTGCTATGGTAACCTGATGAGTTACTTAACTCAGATCAAAACTCCAAACAAACACTTTATTTTGGCAATCAGCAGATTATTAGACATAAAAAGCAATCTCATTTCGTTAAAGTCTTATACGAATCTCACACTGGGAAATAAAAACTCTATACAAACGTTCATAGAATCAACACATTGGGTTGTGTATATTCGTAGTAGCAGCGAGTTGCTCAGTTTCCACGCTCTGATTACTGGATGTTGGCTCGAGACAGCGTCTTTATCGGCACCAATCAGAAACTTAGCACAGCGGGAGTGCTGTGAGAAATCGATCTGACGCTAAAGTACTTACATATTATATTCATTGCCATAAAGGGGGATTGCATATAAAATACTTTTTTCTCTTCCAATTGTCTAAAGGCATGTCCGTGTGATAAGGGAATGTTGTGGTACAAACGAAAAGATAGAGAAATGTATGTTATGATGATTTGGTCATGTAGAGAGAATGAACGAAAGGAGACTGACAAAGTAGATATACATGGATGAAGTGAATGATAGTGAAGAGGAAGACCTAGGCAAACGTTCCGAAATCAGATTGAGGAAGTTCTAAGAAAGGGCCAGGTCAAGAGTACTCTAAACCGACGATAAAGGTCTAATGAGAGTGGATGAAGGCAAATAAGTGTGCCAGGATCGTAGCTTTGGTCTATGTCTACTTCTAAGGGAAAGAGGAGTGAATATTTTTGTATATGTGTGTACATATATATGTCATGCTTAGTCATGTCATATACATATACATGTATATATATATATATATATATATATATATATATATATATATACAGATAGACATATATATGTACACACATATACAAAAATATTTTATATATATATATATATATTTATATATATAATTATAAATATATATATATATATATATAATATATATATATATATATATATATATATATATATATATATATATATATATATATATATATATATATATGTCATCTTATCATATGCAGACTATTTCCGCATTAATACTGCTGTGCTCGATTATATACCATCATATGTATAGCTAAACATATGTCATGCTTAGTGTACATGATGTTATAGAATAAGGTGGTTATGAGTTAGTCAGGTTTGGGCTCTTGTTTGAATTATTTTTCAATTTAATGTTTTTACTCTGTAAATTGACACAATATAAGTATTAACTAAGTACATCTGGAATCATATTTAAATGACACTGATTTGGGTATGCATATTAACAAAATCCATGCATAATCGGCAGAGTATCCAGTGAATATGCATAAAAACATCCGACGAATTGATAGCCTCCTTTTCGAAGTCGGTAAACAAGCACAAACTGAGGAAGAATGTTTGATTTTTGTCTCTTGAAGAATATTCAATATACAAGTACATCTAATTTACAGAATTTATTCAAAACGTACATTTGTGGGCACAAGTGCATTACAGCCTGCAAACAGTTCGGTGTCTTCAAGGGCAGCTCTTTATCCGTGCAGCCCCACACTAATGAGGCTTGTGGACACAGTTGGCTCTCATCGGCTTGTGTCATCGGTATTAATGCGTTTCCAATAATACTTGCCATGGTCAATAAAACTTCTCATCGCGATAAATAGCAACACTGAGTTATTCAGGTCGTTAGACCACACCGGTTGATCTTCCACGTCCCTATCTCTATCTTTAGTATTAATAACTTGGGAATGATGATCGTTAAACTTTCAAATAACGAATGCATTTAGTACATTTCATATAAGTATCTACATTTACTATATTATATTCTGTGCCTACTCCTCCGGTGGAGAGAATACTTAATAGAATACACGGAGAATAAACGGACTCAAGTCGCGAATTTTAATATTTAAATAATTGTCATATTCATGACAAAAATATTGAAGTCGAAGTAAATGAATGAGATATAAATATGAAAACAGCGTTTTGTAATAAATTTCGCTATAACCACTTATTCAACTTTTTGATGTTTCCTAAATCCAGCAATTGGCAAGCGTTTCGATCGATAAATTTAAATAATATTTAGGAGATTTGGTAAAAAACTCAATAAAATTTAAATTATCTAATTATTTTACTGTTTGTTAATTTTTATTTTATTGCAATAACCGTTTCTTTATTAATACAGAGTAATTAAAAACAGGACTAAACGACAGAAATAAAAATCATTATTAATAAATTTTTTGTTCCTGATCGTTGAAACTCAAACTAAGATGATCATGTGTTGTGGGAGTCACAGAGCAAATACAAAAACTTTGTTTTTACTTCGTGGACTCAGTCTCTTCCAATATAAGAGAAACCCTTTCATTTATAAAGATAATAAAAAATTATAGAAAAATAAAGTTCAAGGAAAGGGTATGAAAATAAGGTCGAAACAAAGGTCTATAGCAGAGAGTAACTATTTTGGGGTGTATTTTATGAAGGCTCAGCTCAGAGAATCAAGTATCTCAAGGTTTATATATGTATTTATATGAATATACAATATTAAACATACATGTAATATCATATTGTATATACCTATCTTCTTGAATATAAAAAAAATGTAGTAAACAATTATAGTCAAGGATAAGCTGTCCAATCATAATATATTTTCAATGCATAATTATTTCAGAAGCTGTATCTTATGAGGATTTATCTCATGCTTCTAGTAAAGTAGTTTTGAATTTTAAGTATTGAGTTTATAGATGACAAACCTTCATATTCTGGTGCTCATGGTGGCCACTGAGCAGAGTGTATTGCCAGCTTAATTGTGGGATCAAAAGGGGTCAAGTGTGTATATTGACAAGCGCCTTAGGGCCCACGTCATGTCTAAGAAAGGAGGCCAGGATTGTCCTCATATGGTTGTATCAGTGCTAAGTATATTTAATATTACGTCGGCCGTTAAATTCGTAAGATTTCTCGGATCAATTCATAATTAAAGACTAAGGAGAGACATGCAGCACATACCTCTGAGAAAAAAAAAATATGCTATTTTTGATTATATCAGAGTTTGCAAACATAAATTGTGATCGTTGTGTAGACGTGTCTAGCGAATGTGAGTAGAGAATAGATTTAATTTAGATTTTTTTACATTGCCCCTATAGTCGTTCATATTATAGAGCTCTGATAATAAGCTACAGTAGAGTCTCATTATTAACCGGCACTTCAATTCACCGAAATTTAATATAATAATAAAAAATTAAACGTTTTAAATTTTGGTGAACCCGTTACTCTCGTTCCACGGTCGCACACTGTCATCAGTGTAACCTCAAAAATTGTCACAATAACACAAACATATCTGTTATCTGTTGTTTTCAAGTTGAAAATAGTTAGTTAAAATGTAAATGTAGTAAAGAGGCAATATGGGACTCTATTTTCTTAAAAGATAACCTTTGATTTTTTTTCTATACATTTCAATAATCCGAACATTCCAATAATCCGGCACCCCTAGTTTTCAATAGTACCAGATTAGAAAACTGTATTACTTAGTGTTTAGAGTTGTATAATTACTGCTTTTGCTATTAGTTTTGGGCAATCAAATCCGTCACAAAAACAAAAGTGGACTGGAATGGTTCAATGTACACTGGAGTCAAGTGGCGACTTAGGTATCATTTTGGCGTGCTCGCTACATCATTTGTATAATCATAGTAATAATTCAAAGATGTAGTGAGATATCAAACCTTATCTTGCTCCCAATTGCAGGAACAAGTTACTCGTGAGTATGTACATTGGATTCAGTATATGTTTTGCTCTGAATACGATAATAATCGAAGTCAATGTCTTCGACCCCCTATTGTTGAGCTTTTGTTCCTGCGCTTACTCATCGATGTCACAGCAAGGCACGGCAATATTAGCTGACCGCTGTTGGTCGTTTGTCTGCTACCGTGACTGCCTTTATGGAATACTGATAAGCTTACTCATGTATTTCTTTAGGTTATTGTTCTCATATAAGGCAATAGCTTTTTAGCCAAGGCCGTATAGTTTTCATTAGTGTCATAATGCGATCAAAATCAAAATTCAATCTAGTATATTCTGGTTTAACGTTGAAACAATCGTGTATCAGCCAAAATAACATTATAATTGATCAAGATTTTTGTACTTATGGTATTTTTCATTGATTATTCGTTCGTTTTTTTAATGTTAAACTGTGTGTGTTTTTTACACTGTATAGATCTAGCGTTTGACTAATATCTCATTTGATGGGCAGTGACGGTGTGGTCGAAGATGCTATCACGCTTGACCTAAAATGCTTACTGGCTCTCAAAAACTGAACACGCACTATGTATTTGATGACAGTGTTCGAAACTTGAGGGCGGTAGGTAGGGGGGTTATTCAAAAGTACCCTACATGGTGGCTGGGAATTTGTAACCTTCACCGGAAGCTCAAGCCGGGGATCGAAACAGCGTCCGCCAGTTTCAGAACCGACGCTCCCAATCATCTCTTCAAAATGTAAGGACGACAATTTCGGTAGTACGCTTTGGAAATATCAAAATATACTTCCCTAAATTTATTCATAACAAGATAACTAATAGCAGTGTACTGGATGTTAATTGAAACAAATATGTTGAGATAAAATTTGACATTTTAAAAAAATATTTCCTCAGTGAATGTCAAATATATAAATAGACATGGACATATTATGTGTCAAACAATTTAGGAACTCTGCTCATTGGTCATCAGCACCGGGGACTTTAGGAACTTTGGCCAGTATATGGACTGTGATTTTTGGATTATGTGTAGTACTACGTGTATTATATAGCTGAGTACCTACTTCGATATTTTTATAATCTGCATAGCAAGTTAACTTTACTGTGATAGTTATCAACTTATCATAGAAGAGTAGAAAACAATAGGACGCTATTATCGATAGTGGACAAACGCTTGATCTATAAAGTATAAAAACAAATATTTTGAAATCTATGGAAGCGAGTTGCAAACACACAAGTATCAATTCATGTTAGGTTTAGTATTTTATTGCATGTGACGTAATGTAAGCGCGCATTATTAGTTACATTATTTGTTGCAAAGAAAGAAAAGAAACGTGTTTCAAGTTTTTGACCGACTTCAAAAAAAGGAGGAGGTTCTCAATTCTACCCGAATGTTTTTTTTATGTTTGTTACCCCAGAACTTTCGACTGGGTGAACCGATTTTGATCGTTCTTTTTTTATTTGAAAGCTGGTTCTTCCCGAGGGTCCATTTAAATTTTATCAAAATCGGTCAAGTGGTTTTTGAGTTACACTCCAATAACTGAAAAGTGCTACGCATACGTCGATGACATTATACCCTCAACCCGCAACGGGTTGAGAAATCGGTGAAATTACACAATATATTGATCCCGTGAGTAGCAAAGGTCACTAAAAAGGGTAAAAAAAATTGCCAAGAAATGGCACCGTCTTCAACACTCAAAAGTATGAAATAACTTGTCGTAGTCGGTACCATGCTCACAATAATTTGATAATAGTTACTTTTGAACTATCATGGTACCGACTTCAAAAAGTTATGTCACACTTTTGAGTGTTGAAGTCGGTTCCATTTTTTGGTACGATTTTTTTCTTGGTCTAGCTATTGGTAGTAAATCTTGCTCGTGAAGGGCTGGTTGGAGTTTACAGAGTAGCATGCTAAGTAAGCGTCTCGTCGGACGGCGGCGCCTCAAGCCGTCGCGTCGTGTTTACGTCTAATTTTGGCGCGAGCGCCGCGACGGCCGCCCCCGCGCTCCGCCGCTGCCCATTGAACACGCCGGTACGCGTGAGGTTATTTCTGCTTGCGAAGGCGGCACACCGACGCCACGGTATATCCTACCTTCCCTCTCGACGTCTATACGTCCTAACTAAAACTATATCCAATAGTCGCTTTTCATGTTATCTTGAGTAGCGTCAGTGTTCAATTCAATCATGAAGAATTCCACACTATAATACAATCAAAATCTGTTATGACGACATCGAAGGGACTACTCATATTTTCTCGATAAAACCGATAGTTGTTACAACCGGTGATGTTTTCGAGGTACTAAATATTTTTTTATGAAGTGGTATTATTGAATGTACCACCATATAAATCCATAGATATTAATAGGAATATGGTAAAGTTGTTATTTCTAAGAATTATGTTAAAAGTTTCACAACTCAACAATATGTTTTGGTGCATCTTGTGTACAGATAAGTAACAAACTGACTGAAGAGATATAAAGAAGCGGTCCTTGGCTCAACGGCATGCACGTGTGTTGATTCTAAGAATTACAAAATACTCTAAAATCAACACGTGTTTACTTTTACAATAATACAGTATACATATACAGTCATATTGCATTAAACCGAGTCCTTTGATTTTGGTCGTTATAACAGGTACGTTGTTTTAAACGATGTCACCATAAACAGTTTTAACTGTATTACCAATCTTCACATAATCAGTTTCATCATCATTTTCAACGTTGATGTGGCATCTTTTTCTGGGGTCCCAATTTAGAACATGAAGAAGACATACATTTCGGCATTAACAAAATCGGATAACTAATTCAAAATAATGAAACGTTCAAACAATTACAATTAAACAAAAATAGTAAACAAAGATAAAAATAAAGATATACAACTAAAATAAAACTGTCATATAAAGTTATGCCCACAGAGATATAGTGTCACTGTGGTCATGTCACACATGTATATAAAGTTGTGTATATATAAGTTACTGTACCTCAGAGGTATACAATATTATGTGATAAAACGAAAATTTTACAGGAGAGACAAAAATGCGCGGAATGAATCTTTGAAAGCAAATTTGACATAGTTGCTTTAGAGATATTGCAACAAACTCAAGAGTATTTTTTATTATTTTTAAATCCAATTTTTATGTATTACAGTTTATTACAATAAAGTTAATACTTATCTGATTTTATGGACTTGAGACTATTTACCTTGTTACATAAATTAACTTAGGGGTTTTAAGAAAGCATTATGATATCATACTTTTGTTTACCTCTAAATTAAACATGTGGTTGTTATTGGAATTCGGTACCTAGAAACATTATGTTTCTTGTCATCGTGTAGCGTTATGCAATTATTTAAGAATTTGGGAGGAGTTTACTTACAAAATGAAACAAAAGTTACTTCACAAAGATGGAAATCAAAATACTTTTTTTTTAAAAATAATCAATACAGTTACTACTCGCATGCTTCAGGTAAGTCAGGGACATCTGCACATGGAAGACTCCTATAATAATCGTGCAACGTGGATAGAATCCACTGCAACGATTTTTGTAAATCGTTGTATTAGAGTCTCAAAATAGGCTTTTGAGTTTCTCGAATAGGCGTCGGCGTGGGCACAGAAAATCAAAAGAGGTTTTGTAGAACATTGAACCTATTTCATTTTTTCGGAATTGCATCCATACTATAGCAGAATATGGTGCAGACTCTCCCGCAATAGATTTTTTTCTGTGCACATAAGGAGCTGATGATCCGTTGCAAAAGCCAGAAAAATCCATGAAATTATTTGTTTACATGTTTACTACTCTAGTTGTAATTTTTAGACTTTCGCGATTCGAACTCATTGTTATTAAATCAAACGGGGCTTGATCGCGAGAAAAACATTAGTAATTTATTTACCTCGACTTTTCGACCAAGTTGCATTGGTCATGGTCACGAGAAGACTGGAGAAATGCGGGTGGCAATGTCGGCGAGAGCGCGTAGTCTCGCCAACTACCCACTTTTAATATTATTAAACTGTAGGGCTGTCACAGCCCTGCAAAAGCACAGGGTTGTCAAAAGTGGGTAGTTAGCGAAACTACGCGCTCTCGCCGGCATTGCCACCCGCTATTCTCCAGTCTTCTCGTGACCACGATCAATGCAACTTTGTCGAAACGTCGAGGTAAATAAATTACTAAATGTTTTTCTCGCGATTAAGCCCCGTTTGATTTAATAACAATTTACTACTCTAATTTTTGAGTTTCACAACAGCTCTTTATAAACTGTTACCAGTCCCAAGGAGTCACAATGGGAAACTCTTGGATTTTCTTCTTTTCTCTCTCTATAATTGAGTGGACTACATCCACTTCCATGTGAGTATAATAAATATTTGTGGTTTATTACCTCCACATTTTCTTTTTTAAACAATATCCACAAATAAGCCATCATTAAATAAATATTTTTATTCTGCCCAGCACAGTTGTCACTATCATACTGTTACTTCTTTTAATTTATTAAATAAATTAAACTCCGTATTTAAAATATGTCTATAAAGCCACGCCTTCCCCATATTCTCTTTTGGTATACCCTCTTCAGCACAGAACTCTATATACAAGGAATATAATTTGTCAATTTGCAGGTGGCTTCCAAGATACTGTCTTTTTGTTCTGTTTCGACTATAATGGCTCTCGTATCTCGGTACCTTGCCAATGTGTTTTCGTACTGTTTCTTTAATTATCTCTGCTGTTTTATTAGGTGGTAGATGTCTTCCTCTTAAGACACTGAGACACAAGACTGACACTTAAAGAGAATCTACTTGTAGTTTATCCGCAGAGCGTTTTACTCCAATATTTTTTTATAAACTAATGGGAAAATACTATTTATAACAACACCCTAATATGAGTAAAAACTGATATCACAAGAATCATAGAAGTCTAATATTCACAACATTGCACACCTACTTACTAACAATTTTCGACATTGAAAAAAGTATCTTAACACCAAGAAATAGAGATCAATGGTATAAGACGTTTACAGGAGATACTATTGTTTACCTCTCTAAGAATATTAACTCCAATGAACAACATTAACTTCGCGCAAAGCTTAGAGGTAAATAATCTTATCGTCATTTGAGGTCCTATACCCATCAGACGTTAGTGGATTTAATGTCCTATACGATTGGATATTTCTTTTCATAGATGTTATAGGACTTAATGTCGTATACCATTATGTAGAACTGGTTCTTGCGATTTTAATGGTGCAAGAAACATATTTTCGAAAAAATTGGAGTTACTATTGTATACCTCCGAGGTACAGACTGTTGTGTAAATGACTCAAAATTGATTTTATTTAGACATAGGAACAATTTTGATGGCCAGGGGCTCAACAAATTGCTGTAAACCTACTGCGTTGATTTTTTGCATGTTTATTTTTCGACAAGTGCGAGGTGATAATAATAATCGATAACAACGATATCTCAGTTTGTACTCTGTACCGATCACGTGAGCGAAGTCACAAGCGGGTCTTCGATTCGAATAATAGCTAGTTCGTCGAATATTGTTGACCGGACATCCGTTTCTGTCAAAAATATTCAGAACTAAATGAACTAATGTTCATTTAAATGCTGACGAGGAGGCAGTTTAATATTTTGTTATGATTGGTCCTTTTTTATTTCTATGACTCCTAAATATATTTAATATCACATCGAAACACATAAGTATTAAAAAATGAAATATGGCAATACATCGCCGTCAGTCACTCTTATTTTTTTTAGTTCACGGTGCTGCTCTACTATTTAGTATTATGAGTACTATATAGGAGAGCATTATAAGTAGCTATGTCAAGTATACGTGTCTACATTAATTTATCTCGTGCCTATTGAAAAGGCAAAGTATCGATACAAACAAGAGAAAAAATAGTTGAATTTTAATTGGGTTTGGTTGGTAGAAGGGCAAGCGCGCGGCGCTCGACGATCGTTCGTTTTTCACCTCCCAAGCACAGTGGAGTTAACGAGCCCATATCCTGTGATGTTACCGCAGTTAGCCTTGGCGGCTATGGGCGCTTCGACTTCTCGGAATCGATCCAGAGCCTGTACCTTCCCCCTTCCCTCTCCATACCTCATCTCCTCACCCCCCCTGCGCTCTTTGTGATCTCATCGCCTCCATCAGGCAGGACACACCTTTGATTATCCTATTTCTTTCTTTACGTGACTCAATAGTATAAATAAATGATACATATCATGAAAATAATTGTAGTCATATTATCTACTTATGTACTTACTTAGGGATGGAACATATTCAACATTTCCTTGAAAAATAAGGTAAGGAAGTACTTAAATCTGAGATTTTTCCAAATCGGTTTATAAATGACGGAGAGATGAGGTCACAAACATAATGCATAAATATATAATAAATTTGATAAACACCATTAAAAAAAAAAGTGACACAGCATAAAACTTAAGAGTAGTAATGCCAAATAAGTAAATGAACTATTTTATACTACCATAGAAAGAATTTAATGAAAAACTAGCTGTGCCCCGCGGTTCTGCCCGCGTGCTGATGACAGATGATGATGCTTATAATGAAAATTAGCCTATGTGTTATCGGGACCTTAAGTATCTACATACCAAATTTCATCCCAATCCGTCCAGCCGTTCTGGCGTGATTGAGTAACAAACATCCATCCATCCATCTAAACTTTGACATTTATAATATTTATATGGGAGTCGCTATTTGCGACAGGGGACGAATTTAATGTTAATAATTAGAAGTCATTTCATGATAAATTAATATTATGTACGAGTAAAGTTCGTCAGGTGGGTTAAACATCAAAAAATATTGTTACCTTGCGATGTTCCACTAGAAATTTTACCTTAGTGAGTCCGTGTTTAGCTGCACAGTTTTCTTTTATTTTGGTACACACCTGAGTTGTTAGTTACAAGGGGATTGATTTTTTTCTCTCAACTCCGCCTCGGCCTTTGAGTGGTTCACCGCAATTCTCGGTAACACCATGAATAGACGGTAGTTACTATGGCAACGGCAGGGCAGCACTGATCATTCAGTAATCTCCCGATAGCTGGTGCCTGCCGTACACGATTCTGTCGCTGTTGCTTGCAATCCGACAGTCGGCTATTCGAACACCTTCACAAATCGAGTCATGATTTGTGATGATCTCAGAGAGCAGAATATGCCAAATAAAAGGTTTAAACTATTCCAAATGTTACTGGTGCAAAGCCCCAAAATTACTAAAAGCCTAGAAAGAAGCCTCGAAATCAATCGCAAGCTTTTAGAGTTCTTTTAGTATCTACTTATGTACGTACACAGTGTACTAACATTAAATCAAACCATAAAGTTAAGGACAAACCATTCATATTCATTTAGCCCACGTAAGCGCCACTCAATTATTATGAGAAATCTTTAGTGACTCATGTTACAGCGTTAATACCTCCTATAGGCAGGTTCGACTATTGTATTTTCGATTGCTCTTTTTAATCGTGGGAAAGAAAGGTCATCCATTTGAGAGTTGACATACTATTATAATCGGCAACGTGCGGTGTCTTTCGACCTTGAAATTTTAAACAATCGTAACTAGGTCGAGATTGAATGTTATGTAAATGACTTCTCAATATACACGCCCAGCGACTTTTTGGATCTCGGGGTGAGGTACTTGGGTTCCCTTCTAGCTTTGGCATTTCAAAGTAATTTCGCAATTGAGGCTGTGTTACCAAACTAGCAATTGTCCTAAATGTTGCCACTTACCATGTTTCACTAGACGTCTGCATTCTGCTGTCATTGTGATATTTCTACCCTTGCAGCAGTTATGTTGAGTCAGTGCAAATAGGTTTAGGTTTAAAGAAATTTTATTCTCTACTGATTACAAATTTACTCCGGAAAACATTATTTTTAATTACATAAATAATTTGCAATGTCGTTAGTTTTTCTTAGTTAGATATTCATCAAGTTTAATTTGGAATGCGGGTTAGCGTTAATACCCAGTTTAAATATCATCCTTATCCCTATATCTGATGTTGTGTCCTCTGTATCTTCTAAGTTCTATGAATATTTTTATGAAAATGTTGTATGTACTCGTATTTGGTAAGTCTGAGAATTGGTCGTAGAGTATTTTTCATCGTCCTACCTCCACCCCGCATATTTATGGCAATTTTAGTATTTTTCTTTTTATTTGAACAAATACCCAAATAATTTATCCGTCGATCATTAACTTAAATTAACGTAAACGAAGTGTCGTGTCACTTTTAAATTTCGAATATACATAATTCTGCCATCTAATAATGTATATGGCAGAACAACGTTTCCCTGGTCAGCCAGTAATTTAAGATAATAGCATACTTACCGGTCCAACTTTGTGTTATAGTACATTTATGTAGTTTATTTTGAAGTCACTGATTTTACCTCTGAGTACCAGTACGGTCTATATTAACAAACATATATATAAAAAAAAAACTTTAAATACTTTTGTATGACTAGATTCACTCCAATCATCAAACCTCTTTGCTAACAATGGAATATTAGCTTTCGGGTAACGTTTATCAAATTCATATTATGAAGTATCTTGGCAATCTTGGCATTTATATCTTGCAGCATCTCGTGACCCATTAAATATGATTTAAATGAATTAAGTTTATCTTCAGAATCAAATTCAGCTTCGGAAATGATATTGTTACCTGTTGCTGGGTTTTATCCTGTTGCATCAATGACTGTGCGGAGGCGTGCACAGGAAAGTTCAAGGACCGCTAAGTCATTTAGTAGCCAGGTACAAGGCACCCGGCTCGAGGCTGCCACCTTTACATCTACTCCAACTGTGGTTGCGTGTGGGAAATTATATTTCGGTCTGTCTGGTGTCGTGCGTGTCAAACCTTGGATTTAGCATACTGCTCCATGTCGCATGTTCTAGCTTTGTTACCTGACATTGTCTTGTTGTCAACTTGTTATCTTAATCGTTTCCTTTGCTTTGTCTAAAAAGGCTTGATTTCGGTATGATATATAAGTCGATGATGCACTGCAGGTATCTTTATGATTGAAGACAAACTATTAATTTAATTTATTAGTACCGTTTATGCATTAAGTCTTACAATCAATTGTGATTTCATAGATATTTTTACGAACTATATTGTGACCACTTTAAAGCAAATTAAATACAGAATCATTTCATTTACTACATGCAACCACTTCTGTGAATGGACCTCCTTGTACAACGAATACATTTCATTACCGCATAACTAATTGATGTATAGATTATAAAGACTGACACGTGATACTTAGTGAAAACAAACAAGATGATAAAGACATGTTACTTGTAGACAATGATTGATAACGCTATGCAACACGGGCTGGTCTATGATCCGTTTCTGTAAAGGTAGATAACAAAAGAAGCGGTGCCTTCAATCAGATTTTGATCGAATCGAGTTGATGTGATGAGGTAACGTAATGATAGTGGGGAGGACTTGAGAGGAAGTGAGATGCTATGAGGGGTCTCGAGCGCGAGAAAGAACAGGATGCACGCACAAACACTTGAAGTCCAAAGTCCGCGACCGCAGCCGACCGGTCGTGGTGCACTGAGCTGCCTGAGACAAACCTCTGTGAAGTAACGTGAGTAGGTACCTATGTCGCAGTGAAATAACAATATTGTTAAGCTTTATATTGCATTATTAATATTTTATTTACTTCAAATCAGAATTTAAGAACAACAACAAGTAAGTACTTATAGATATCGCTATACATTTATGCAACAACACAACTACGTTAGGTATCACTGTTACAGATATGGTTCAATATAACAAAATACTGTATTTCAGAAAAATAGCATCCACCTCTATTAAAATCAAAACGGTCAATATCCGATCACAATATATTTGAGAGAGTTTAATAAATAATGGTTGTTTTAATATTTGGTGACATATCTGCTTTCTTACCTTTGTCTGTGTTGGTTATTGGTGTAAAGTGAGATAAAGATTCTTTTAAATGCGTTAAGCACGTTTAAGAAGCATAATATTTGCTGCTAATATGTAAAATTTCGTGTCACAGTGTTCGAACCCCTCCGAAACGGCTTGCCTGATATTTTGAAATTTTATATTTTGTACTTCTGAGAATAAACAGATCGTAAAGTTTTTTTCACCCTCCTACCCCGACTCCCCATTTTTATATCGCGAGATTAGTATTTTTATGTAAACAAATAGCCATAGATGATTGAGGTGAAGTCATTTAAATGAAGTGTCGTATCACTTTGACATTTCGGCAGAACATAGTTTGCCAGGACAGCTAGTGTATGTGGATATGTATATAATTCCTAAGTTGATATTTATACGCGCATTTTTTTACCCATTACCATTTCCTATAGAAGACAATTTTGATTCTATTTTTTTTCTATTTACATGTTTAATTAACCTAAAAAACTACCACTTATAAGTTCAACAGCTAATTCTGGTTGAACGAAATTTGATATCAATTGCTTATTTATTAATTAATTATTATCTTTGAGCCATCATATTCTTCCTTTACCAAAAATTTTCACAGTAACGACAAATGCGCTTAAACTGTGTCTTACATCAGAAGAAATAAAATTTAAAACTCCAAAAATGTGATTTGTAATATTGTTTGTGAGCCCGTAGGTCTTCTGTAAGGTACATTTTTGTAATACATATATGAAATCAGGATTTGTCACGCTCGCCCCTTCCGCCTGTAAACACCCGCCGCGAGCCTCTGTAATGTCATCGGCACCTGTTAACCCCCTTAATTGAGATATGTAGCTTTTACAAAACAGCATTTACGTGCACGTATTTTCACTCGTATAGGTATGTATTTTATTAAAAATCGAGCCACTGGTCACAGCTTTCGCCTTATAATTTCTTGCTTACGCTAGTTTCTCATTTTATTTTAATACGTGATGTAATTATATTGTTGTATAATATAATTATCTACTTAATGTATTATTTAAAGTCTATATAAGTGTGTGATGTGTACCTGTGAATACAGTTTTTATCATTTACAAAGATGCACATACTATAATTACACTGACTAAAAATGTATCCGTCCAGTTCAGCGTGTTAACTGTTTAGTTCCTGTTGGCTTCCAGTTCCGGTCGCGTCGAGTAACGTTGGGCAAATGACGCCGCTCGCAACCATTACAGTTTCCTGTGTGCCTTTATCCATAGTGAACTCGTGATCAGCGTCCAGGCAACTCGCCACATGAATGGGCAGCGCGTACTTACCGCACTACGTATTTATTCGTGCCAGATTGGCTTCCGATGGCGCCGCGCCGCCGGAGCGCCCGCGCCGGACACATGCTCCGTGTTCTGCCTTTTTCGCTGATTAATGTCTAATTATAGGGCACAGCTCTGTAACATATGACTCCTAGTGACTCACGCCGACTTTAAAACTACCACAACTGCTTATGAAAACATACTATAGTGACTTTTGTTTTGCTCATGTGACTTATTCATGAAGCTTATATTCTTATTATGATTTTTGGTAAGCGATTTGGTTGTAACAAGGCATTCATACAAATATAGTCGTTCCTTTTATTGAAATGACAACACAGTTCACGGGAGTGACTTCAACAAACAGCCAACATTACGTCATGGTTGTATCACTCGTTGATTGCATTTAATAGACCCGGGAAACTCGGCCGTTGGTCGTGATTTGTCTATTCATTCACAAGATTACATTTAGATACACGTCTTATATTATTTCATTCAAAATGTAAGAAGAGTAGTAAATGGAGTTAAAAATCGAAGGAAATCTATCGTAATTCGATGGAGATGTCAATTCAATTGATAGGTTTAAAACGATAACGCGTGCTGGAGATAATATTTTTATCAGGTTGCTTTCTAAAAGTTGTAGGTAGATATAACTAGTTGGTAACCTCTGGCAGCGAGAGGCAGACCACTGAGCGGCAAGGCCGACTAGTCACCACCACAGCCACGCAACTGCCGCCGCCGCGCCTGCGCGGGCGCCGTCGCTGCTGTTGTTGCGTCGCTCTCGCCTCCGAGCGCTCCTTCAATATCATTACCGAGACCCGATAAGGCGTACAATGTGCGTACGCTATATGTGAATATATCTATTTTTCTATTATCTTGTTTCAAAAATATTTTTATCTACTACCTACTGCCAAATAAAGGAATCTCACAATTCTTTTAATTTTTGATATTCTAACACATTGTAATCTTAAAACCGACAAGGACTCACGTGGTAAATAGGTACAGGAAAATTACTCTCCGACCAGTTTCGAACTTATTTGCAGTTCTCCATCTGGGAGTTATGAGTTTAAACGTGAGTCCTAGTTGGTTCTTAGATTACAATTATGGAAAAAACTTGCGATAGTTTTCAGACTCAAATTCTAATACATATTTGAAATATCCTAACAAGGTATTCAAATTTTAACTTATCACTAATCATTTTTCATCCAGGTGCCTGTTCAAATTGTGACTTTCCAATTTTGAAATCTCAAAAGCATATCGGATACGCGTACCATACCTACGTCAAATGATATTTCCCTTTTACTATATGACTGGTAGTATATACCTAAGTAATTAAAGAAAGAAAATTGTTTATTTCTGACATTAACACTACAACATTTAAAACAAAAGAAAGACACGTTTATGTAGGTAATACACAAATAGAACTTACAAGTATAAAACATTTACAGAACAAGAAAAGACATTAAAAGTAATCTGTCCGTAAAATAATTTCGATATACTTAAATGTGCCAAAAATCTCCCATCGATATATGCCATACCTGTGAGACGATTATGTTTATTTTGTGAGTATTGTTTTAAAATTTTCATTGAAGGTTTATAGACTCCTTTCACTTTTATTTAACGGTTTCTCTTTGCAAATGAAAGTAAATGTATACATACACACTCATATATTAACATATAATATCTGCTGAAACTGCAGGCGGCCGCGGCGCTTTGCCACACCAGTTTCGCCGTCAACAAGCAAAGATCCGGAATGATTTATGTTCTGCAGCTCTAACACATCAAAAGCTAAAACGGCGCAGGCGTCGGTTGTGTCGGCGTTGTTACTCTTTACTATGCTGCTGCCTCTTTTAGATCCTATTCTGTTCAATCTTCAAGCCTGAGCATCTAGGTCTTTATGTATAGGTAGATAATTATGTTTGTAATGTATCAGCCCCTGAGTTTTATTATAAATAGTCTTGGTCAAAATTATAAAGCTTAACTCGTATCGGCTTTTGGCGTAGATAAAATCATCGACCGGAAGTCGATGCGTCATTAGTTCATTTTCGTCCACTGTTTGTGTGTGTGAATAATGTGCTCCGGGCGTAGGTACGTACTGCACGCGCAAGACA
The DNA here is from genome assembly GCA_934044485.1 of Apeira syringaria. Taxonomy (NCBI): domain Eukaryota; kingdom Metazoa; phylum Arthropoda; class Insecta; order Lepidoptera; family Geometridae; genus Apeira; species Apeira syringaria. The sequence continues at coordinate 8,512,324 of OW203659.1, forward strand.
AGTTATTTAAATGATTTTGCAAAGCGCTCTTATCCGCATCGATTGTCTTGATCTTGTAAGAAAACGAATCACGTTTCACATGCTTAGACGAATAAAATAAAGGCAAATTAACTAATGTGTCTAGATTTTATGTGATGTAGTGGTTGCCCGTTCCTCTAACGCTTGTATAGTGTTACTGATTATTCGTGTGTGCGTTTATTTACGTACGCGAGCGCCGACTCGTCCGAGATTCAAATTTAGAACGCCGTCTCCGCCATGTTGTTCTCGGTGAAAAACCTACGATCCATCGTATAGAAGCCGTGAAACTGTCACAAAGGTACCGCCTGTTCAATCATGTCCTCTAGATATAATTCTTGTGATATAACACTTATTTATATTCTCCAAAACCTTTAAATCTTAATCGAAATGTGTTTGTTGTGGGCGTTACCTGACTTTTACACTCAAGACATAAATCTAAGACTCAAAAAGCCCATATCGTTAATGTGTAAGAGAATACCTGGTGTATTACCATGAAGCTTACTGGAGATTCTTTAGCGTAAATAAATTTTGCTAGTTAGTAAAACGTAAGTGTATTCATGTGAATGAATGAGTCACGCCCAGAATTGATTCGGCTCCGTTATCTGTGAGATTGTTACAAACCGATGTTGGGATTGCTCTAAAAACTAAACATCACACGTTTGTTTAAGTTTTTGTTTATCTACCAGAATTAATGAATTAAAGCAGTTCACCTATAAATAACTGTTAATGTACTATATTTATAACAATGTTTTTATAGCAAATTTAAAATTGCTTATTTGTTTTTGACGTCTGGCATTCAATTCAAAACTATGCAAAGTTTTTTTGTAATATTATCGTAGTTTCTGTCGGTTAGGTACCTAAATTAGAGAAATTCACGTTCAAGATTTTGACGGAATAAAATCGGCTACTAATGGGACTTGAATCCACGACTACAGAATACCGTCCTGTCACTTTGCCAACTAAAGCAAAACTAAGCTATAGTAGCACTCCCTAGCAGTCCGAATTCATCCCTTCATTGCAGATACATCTGAGTAGCTATTTTCTTATTAAGGTATTATTGCTATCACATACATTTTTTTATTTACAATAGGCAGGCATTTGACCACTATCTCACCTGACGTTAAATGATAATGGTCTACGATGGATCATCATAGCATGAACCAGAAAACTTTTACCGAAATGTTTTTTTTTTTTTTTTTACATATTATAAGTTTGCGTTTGACGACTGTCTCACCTGATGTTAAGTGATGACGCTATCTAGGATTTAGCACGCAAACCTAGAAGGTACCTATTCACTCGCGACTTGAAGAAGAAATGGCCATAAATAACCGCAATAGGTTATTATCGGCCATCATTAAACTAAAATAACGTTTTGGATGTACATATTACATAATGCCATCATAACATTGTTCACATATAAATAAAAAAAACCGCTTATCAAATTCACCAAATTGAACATTATTGGTCATATCATGTACTGACTAATAAACAAATGGATTATGCGCCTTCTAAATTGTAAAATTTTATATGCTTAATAATTTTGTGTTGACATGTATGTATATTTATTATTTCATAGGGCTAATTAATGCCTTTATTAAAATATAATACTAATAACTAATTACAATACTGCAGCTACTACAATAACATTTGAGCAATCCACTAGCTATTGGTAGCTTATAGATAACTCAAATGTTCTAACCCGCTACCGGCCGGCAGCGTGCCCAGAATGCTAGCAGCATTGCCACGCTGAATTGCAAATTATTAATTATTTTTAATGCAATGTAATTTTAGACGACAGTTTTATGACTTACAGTTGAAATAAATGAATTATTATAATTATATATGTTATGCTGCATGTATGTCAGACTGTTGCACGTACTTGCGTAGACACTACGTGCGCATCCTATTGTGTGCTCTACTGTTTACTTCGTCGCTCGTTGTTGACGAAACGACACACTTCGTTTAACGGGACTGCCTACTGTTTATGCTGCCATCTATTGCATTACCACTACAAAGAAACAATTTGCATGTCAATATTGTGCTGATACGCGGCCATTTCCACATTAGCTGGCCGTGTAGTGCTCGCTTGCCTTGTTTGTATGAAATGAACACCTGTCTTTTCGTGCAACATGCTATGTACGTTGCCTTAAACACCAGTGAGATCATGCCTATTTTCCAAGACCATGGTTTGGTTTTACATACACCTATTTACTTCTTAATTTAGATATTGGACTCTCTTGTTTAGCTAATATAAACTAAAATTCTAGAAAACAAGAAGTTCTTATGGGGTACGATATGTTTCAAATTAATATAACGCTTATCAATAACAACACTAATATTAGATCTGTTTATTAAAACTACGGGTAGTTAGTTTTAGGTGAAATTAATCCTCACTTACTTAGTGCCGACTAAAAATCGTAATTGGCCAGCAATTGAATAAAAATCGTCTAGTATTAGAGAATGCAGAGGTAAGCGTTGTATGGAGCTGAATTTGAATTTTACCGTAAATTGAATACAAACTATTTCGAAATCCCACTAATATTATAAATATGAAAGTTTGGATGGATGTTTGTTACTCAATCACGGCCGAATGTTGATACTTCAGGTCCCGGAATAACACATAGGCTATTTTTCATTATCATCAATCATGGTCACGCGGGTAAAACAGCGGGGCGCAGCTAGTAGTTAATAAAAACCATTTTTAAGCACCAGTAAAATGTATAAATGAAATGAATATCATTTTTCTTTCATTATTATTAAATTATGTATTAGTTTAGTACACGTATCTTGATTGCTTGTTTGTTTTTCAACTTTTGATTACAACTCCAATATACAGCATAATACTGTAACCGCGCAATCAGCGTTACGTAATCCGAGAGGAGGTAAATAAATGTAATTTACATTGAAGTTGTCTTTGTAGAAAGAAAGAAAGAAAAGTACGTTTATTTATGACATGACAAGGAAGAAAGACAATAAGAAAACAACACAATAATTACAAGTGCCTGTCATAAATTGGTCCCCAACTCAGCATGTGCTAGGTTTTAAACCAGCGGTGGTCTTCCGTGAGGTCTCAGTGAAATGACGTCACGGCACGATTCAGCAACTATATACTTTGGTTTACAATAAGGTGGAATCGGTACTTAACATGAGTTTGTAGGTAATAAGTACAGATATATGATACACAACAACAGATACAAAAGGATACAGATAAATGCGTATACTATAGATACAATTACGAGTATAAATATAGCCAAGCTTCATGCAGTTTGCTCATTGTGTTTGCAGTTAAGTTTCTCGTTAAGTGTAAAAACGGGAAAATAACACATCAGACGAGGATGTGCGTCCGAGATGACGCGTATCCGGTGGCGACCAGCGCCATCTTACGAGCGATACCCGTCTGTGGTGATTGTGCCAGATTTAACTAGCTAATCGAGTGATTAACTTAGCGCACATCCTGGACGTGAGCCCTTCGCATCCGACAGGAGTGCCCTGGATTATTTGAGCCGTCTTAATAATAAACGAGCGTATATTTTATTGTTTGCTCATTGGGTTTACAAAACTGCTTCATCATTAGACATTTTAAAGATAAGGACACTAAGGCTACTGTTATAACGTACGTACTACATTTATAACGTCCGATTATCAATTTAACCGTCGGTAAAACAGTTTTTACCATTCACTTAACCGACCGTTAATTGATAAAGGACGTTTACATTTTGATGAACAGTAGCCTTAGACCGTCTGACCACTATCTCACCTGATGTTCAGTGATGATCTGATACGAAGACCACGCTTACCTAGAAAATAACTACTTATTTGACTCGTGTGACCTATTTAACTCGTGACCTGAAGACACCCAGCTTGTATTTATGCGGAAAAACAGATTTAGGCAATGCAGCTACGCGCCCTAAGAATGTAAAAGCAAAACTCTAAAAAAACAAAGAATAATCAGGTTTTCCTTTTAATTTGTACAAGTGACGCCCCGCTGTTTCACCCGCGTGGATTACAATTTTCCCACTACTTCAATTATAGCACGAGAACTATATCTTTTCTGGGCTAAAAGTAACTTATGTGTTATTACAGGGTCTAACCTATATCCATACCAAATTTCATCGAAATCGATACAGCTGATTGAGCGTGAAGGAGTAACAGACATTTATGAATTATTTAGTTATCCCACGGAAACAGCAATTATTTTCGGGATAAAAAGTAGCCTATCTGTTAATCCAGGGCCAGGGTATTTTCATACCAAATTGTATCTAATTCGGTGTAGCCGTTTGAGCGTGAAGGAATAAGAAACAGAAACATACACACATACATACAAACTTTCGCCTTTATCATTTTAGTAGGAAAGGAGATTATGTGGCATGTGATAGTTATCAGAACTGTGGCTAGATCAGAACTTAAATGAAGCACCTTTATATTGGCAGCTGAATGAGATTTCCCGAGATGCTATTCAACCATCATAGGTTATTTTAATGTTTGTGCCACGACGATGAATGCGATGCCAACTTTATTTTCCATTTAATTGAAACACGAGGCATTTCACTGAATTCGTCATTACGGTCGCGTTTCTGTTTACGCTTCACTATTTGTTTGCGGTCACAGTTTATGTTGTTTCCGACTTTGTTTCAGTAGAAGCGAAGAATCCCACTCGATTGTCATTTTTCTCACATTTTTTTTTATTGGGTATAGGCATGGGTTTGACCACTATCTCACCTGATTTCAGTAGAAGCGAAGAATCCCACTCGATAGTCATTTTTCTCACATTTTTTTTATTGGGTATAGGCATGGGTTTGACCACTATCTCACCTGATGTTAAGTGATGACGCGGTCTACGATGGAGCACGCCTGCCTAGAAGATACCTATTCACTCGTGACTTCAATATACCCGGGTTCTTTTTTTTGCGGAAATACAGATTTAGGCAATTATTTAACAAACGTTGCCACAACATAACGCTGCTTGTTATAATTTGAATCGAACCTTGGTAAAACACCTTTTTTGACGAGATAACGTCTTATAAAGCGATGAACGCCGGCTGCACGCACGAAAAAGTGTCACATTCCGCCCGAGCCGAGCGTCAAGAGGGAGGGCGGAACAAGCGATAGAGAGGCACATTGTCTGTTTTTAACCGACTTCAAAAAATGGAGGTTCTCAATTCGACCCGAATTATGTTTGTTACCTCAGAACTTTCGTCTGGGCGAACCGATATAGATGATTCTTTTTTGTTTGAAAGCTTGTGCGTCCCATTTCATGAAAATCGGACAAGTGGTTTTAGAGCTACACTCTAATAACTGAAAAGTGCGTGCTTAGGTATACCTAGACGATATTATAGTAGTGGGTAATGACATCGGTGAACATACCTACACCATAATGAAAATTGGTCCCATAGGTAAGTAACAAAGGTCATTGAAAAAAAAGGAACAAAAAGTTACCAAAAAATGAAACCGACTTTAACACTTAAAAGTGTGAAATAATTTGTAGAAATCGGTACTATGAGCAGAATATTTTAATAATAGTTACTTTTGCACTATCATCACTTCAACGAGTTATTGCACACTTTTGAGTGTTACAGTCGGTTCCGTTTTTTGGTAATTAGGACATTATCATGTCAAATTACCGTCCGTGAATCGACTTTGAAGACAACCCATTTTTTTCTTGGGACCACGTGGGACAAACAATATGATTTACCTTCATAAAAGTTGGCAAATGTAATTATTGTCGCCAAATTCGAATTCACAACTTACAAATACATCGGTATGCTATCTAGAGACAGAAACAGTACAGCCGACAAGTCGACAATTGTGCAAGAGTAGAAGGCCTTCGAGCGCGAGAGAAATGGCGTGTGGTTTCTTAATGCTTGTCATCTGGCTCTGGTGATTGTTCAGTGATTATTATTTAAATACTTACTGTTGTGTCACGTAACGCAAGCCGCTTGTTTGCAAAATGTGGTGGTTTGATTGTTGAAAATAGCATGCTCATGGTACAATCCGTGATTTAAACTTCAGAAAAGGTGTCTTGGGCACGATAATAAGATACTTGTGTTAGCCATTCGCATAGTACATGTGTTATATGCAACTAAAGAAGAAAGAAAGAAAGAAGAAAAAGTTTTCTCGCTACCTCAGATATCCCACGGGAACTACACTTTTCCGGGATAAAAGTGTATGTGTTATGCCAGGGTCTAACATTTCTTCATACCAAATAACATCCAAATCGGTACAGCCGTTTGATCGTGTAGGAGGAACAGAAGTTTTTTAATTATTTGCTTATCCCAAGGGAACAGCAAGTAATTTTCGGGATGTAAAGTAGCCTATGTGTTAATCTAGGGTCTAAACTATTTCCAGACCAAATTTAGTCGAAATCGGTGCAGCCGTTTGAGCGTGACGGAGTAACAAACATTCATACATACACACAAACTTTCGCCTTTATAATATAGTGGGATGACCTTGGATAAAATCTACAATGATTGAATCCTCTATTTCACAGTTTTGCCTTTATCTCAAAAAACAATATTGTATTTAGTTGCAGTATTGTAGCGCGCGCTTGTGGTAATTTTGGAAAAAAGGATTAACTACTCGTAAAGTGTCACTTCCTGTTCAATTAAATATTTTATTGAAGTGCCACCTTTATTACATATCATTGAAATTATAATTTGAAACGTAGATATCAATAAGGCATATTTGAATATTTATTGGTGCTTGTGTTTTAAATCACAGTTGTTTGAATGACTAATGCTGACCAGGTGTTTGTCAACGTTGCCAATTTCAAAGGAAGGCTTCTGAGAACAAATACTTACGTGGCTCGTTCATATTATTCTGAAAATCAGATTGTTAATAAAATAAACTTGATCGGAGAGAAAGTAATCTTTACGACAGCAGAGCTTATCGGCAACTTCCTTAATGTAGAGTTGCAATTTACGAAATGGTCAGCTTCCTGATACAGTACCTTTCGATAACTGAGCATAACGATTCGATTAGATTTTAATGATCGATAGTCTTCTCTATCTTTGGAGCTCTTTTAGAATTTTCGTATTTTCGATTAGACTATTCAGTGAATTCAGTATTTACAATGGTCCATTCGAAAATACAGAATAAAATATGGGTAAAATACTGAACTGAATAAATAAGATTAGATATCGAATGTACTGAATCGGGGAGCAGGTTCCAATACAATGAATTTATTGGGGTATTTTTTGTTTCTATTTTACTTATTGCGCCAAGTTGCAATGGTACGTGGTTTTGACGATATTTGTCTCTTCCCGTCATCCCACGGTAACAGTTAATATTTCCGGGATAACAAGTAGCCTATGTGTTATTCCAGGGTATAAGCTATGTTCATTCCGAATTTCATGCAAATGCCTTCAGCCGTTTTGTTGTGAAGGAGTCAAATACATGCAAACGAAAAACTAACGTTCGCCTTTATAATATTTATGTGATACCAGCGATTCGAATAGTGCCCGTAGTACATTTGAGATGAAGAACATTTAATTTTTAATTATTGTCGAACGCATACGCATGCTGAACCATCGAATGCTCATTAGATTGCTGCATTTTACGTGTATGGTGAGATATCGTGGTGTAGTAAGTGACGCTTGTGGCTGTTTCTTGTTATGCAAGCCGAGACATCCCGCGCACGGTTGCGCGGGCGCAGGTTGCTTGGCTGTAATTACACACCTGTCCGCCCGCCACCCCTCCCCGGCCGAACTCTGCTGATTACTCAAAGAAGTGGCGTGATTTAAGCAAATAAACATGCCAGAAACCATTTTGTTAGATTACTTAATATATTTTTTTATGGTATTTTTAACTTTTTAAGGCGCACAAATCTCCCTGACGATGATTAAGAGGCTTAACAATTTTCTTCATTTGCTCAAGAATATCAACTTATTCGCTACAATTTTAAAAATAATCGTGGATATCTGCTATCTAAAATGTGTCGTAGACACAATACACATTTAACTCAGAAGCAACTTTGATAAAAAAATAAGGTTTGTATTTTTCAAATGAAACTGTTTTAGTCTGTTCCTACCCCACGGACCTAATTACCAACGTGAAATTATGATCCTCTCATAAAAAAATATATTATCTATAGACGTTGCTCTACCGGGTCCATGGTGGATCTTAACTTTCCCGGGACTTCAACCAGTGTAGGAGCTTAGTGACATACAAATAGACTGACAAAAAAGCATTAAGTAGGAACCGGTCTGCCTTTAAATTTCTTTTAATTTAATACTTAGTGTAAACGAGGATGACACACCTTACGAAAAAAATGGGAATAGTGAACACCGTTTCAGAAACCCCTGTGTCGAAAAACAGAAAGAGGCGGAGGGCGAATTCTTTTTCTAATATGCATAGGTACAAAAGATGACATATTTTAGAGCACGACAATGAATGACACCTTTGCTCTATACAATGACTATGAAACCTGGCTCTAATATGTGAGTACATCTAAATCTGGAACTATTAATTACCCATCTATAGTGATAGTTTATCTGTCGACTATACGGACAATACGGTCGAAACCGCCTCCAAAAGTAAATAATGCATTGAACTTCGAATAATAAAGTGGACTTATGCAATCCTTTGTTGATGTCTAGTTGTTGTATGTTTTTGTTACGGAAACTCGTTGAAAATTGCGTTATTTTTCTAGTCGATCTGTAGATTGTGAGATTTAATCTATAATTTTCCTCCATTGTTGCTTTATCAATTTCATGCACGTGTTATTGTTTTTCTATGGTTAAAAGAAATATGATTAGGCCAAGCGCACTACACATACACATTATTATGAACATGGTTCTTATATATTGCTATAAATTGCCTTGCGTGCAATAAGTTTTTCTCAGTGCACTTTGTGCATATGTACATATAAATTATCATGGGTGGTCCTTCCTATTTAAGGTCTCAGTTAAAGGTTATTCGATTCCGAGAAGGTAATAACGAATTAAAGTATGTTGATAAGTGTCGATGCAGGTGCGTCGAGTGCGGGCGGGTCTGGGTTTATCCATTAAATAGTTGCTATGCCTATGCTTGCGGCGTTCACGCTGCTTGTTTTGGTTAAGTCCAGGCCTTCTTTACTCATCCCGTGATGGGTAGGGAGGTTACGGTCTTGGGGGAAGCGCAGGTCGTGATGATCCTCAAGGCAAGTCTGGCGATTACCTTCTCGCGGTGCTGCCTGTTCTTGGTCTAATTCCTCTGAATTAGACGTAACTAGACATCGTCCGGCGCCTCGCGTGTCTCATATCTATGTAAGTTTATTTATATCCATTTATTTATGTATGTTTATAGTATTTTGGCCGGGACTGCTCCCGATAGGCTTTGCTCGCCAAGCCGACGAGGAGCGGTCCATCAGACGGTAGGTTGCGGTGCTGCAAAGCACTGCAACTGAGGGGGGCAGCGGCGCTGTGGGACGGCGCTGCAGCTGAGGAGGCGCTGCGGCGGGAGTGATTCAGTTCGTCTCCTGCTGTGGCGCCGATATGGCCGCCGTCGGAGGGTGGCGGCCGAAGCGGCTGGCGATGGGGCTGCTCCATCTGGCCCATCGCAGGGGACCACGAGCGTCGGATGTGGGAAGTCTGGCGTTCCTTGCACTGTGTGGTCCCCGGGGTGGTGCGGCCGTGCTCTTGGTCCCGGCACGGTCGCGAGGGGGAGGGTCATCCTCCCCCCTGGAGGGGTCCGGAAACGGACGGCCGTGGTGGGGGCGCGGTATGCAATACCCCGCGCCCCCTCCGTTATAGCGGCAGGATGGACACCGTGGGTTTTAGTCGGTAGTGGACCCTGGCTGCTGTGGGTGCAGTTAGGGTTGGGGGCCATGAGGCCCCCCAGGGAGCGGTGATGCTCGAGCGAGCCCGACACACCCCGCCTACTTCCCGGTAGGCGGAAGTGCGTAAATGCATTTCGCCCACGTAAAAAAAAAAAAAAAAAAAAAAAAAAAAAAAAAAAAAAAAAAAAAAAAAAAAAAAAAAAAGGTGCGTCGAGTGCAGGTGCCGACTTGGACTCTACCGTCGACCAGCGTGCAGCGTGACATCAGCAACAGCTGATATCGCGTTCAGCGGCCAAGTTCATTACCGCACCGTGCAAACCGATTAGTCGCGGTGCCCCTTTCAGCTTTCCATTGAGTTTCTTGCGCCCCTATGATGCCTTTTCGTTCTATTTGATGCTTTAGATGCTTTGAGAATGTTGTTGGTTGATCACTTTATAAAATCCTGATATTACTAGTATCATGTTAAATAACCTGGAAAGTGGCTGGTTCAGTTCGTATACTTTATATCTTCGCGTGCTAAACGTAATATCTGTGTAGATTCACGCACCCGGTTTTGGTAGAATTTGGCCTGCAAACTGTGCTCTAAGATTTCTGATTCATTGTTTTGTCTCCAGATTAGAGTTATTGAACAGAAATGAGGGCACATGCAGCCAGGCATGTTTGTTGCATATACTGTAATTCGCAATAAAACCTGTACTCTTGTACGACGCTTTTGAGAGGAAGTGCGATCTGAGAGTAAGTCGTATCACAACGCATCGCCGCCCGCACCGCCGCCGGAGCGGCTAGTCTGCAGATGAAGTCGTCTGCCTACTTTCCGTGTAAAGAAAGTAAAAGAGTCATTCATCATGGCGGCGGGTGGTTATTCACTGGGTCGCTTACATTGCGCGTCCGGTTTGTCTACAAATTGGTCACATTGACCGCTAAGTGGGGAGATTCGGCTCACACGAAGCCGATATTGCTAACGGGTTTATAAAGAACTTTTTGCTAAGTAATTCTTTTATACCAATGAGCCATTGTAGTCATGCAAAACTTAATGATTTTCTTTCATCTTTATAAATGCCGTGAAATATCTTGTAAGTACCTATCTATATCCTTTTGTAAAATCACTACAGGCTACTGAGAAGGCAAATGAGCAATCTTCCAGTTTAAGTTGGTAAAATTTTCTAAGGCTATAGTAATTTTTGCCACTTTTCAGCGTGTTTCGAATGAAAAATACGTAGATTAAAATAGTATTTCAAATTCTGCCTGAAATGCTTCAAGCTGTCACGTGACTATGATACGTCACAGACCGATAAATAATCAAGTCTCGCCCTCTGTCAAATTTTCGGGAGATACGTATAGACGTTCTATTTTTGAAATCCAGCTAACTGCTGAACCCCACGAACCTAATGCCGCAAAATAAAACTCTCAGGGTATATGCTTTTAATTACACCAAAGTTATAAACAAAAAAATGTAATACATATTGACTAGTATACCTACTTTATACGTAGGCATGTAAAAAATTGAGAGAAATTTACTATTACTTCTTATATAGCACATCTCAACGATTTGCAGTGCAGTCATTATTTATTACGTATAATACAGCTTCTATGTAGATCGTGTACACATATACACTTATGTATATGTATAAACTTTGATTGAGCGTAATTTCAACTCTAGATACAAGACCTTCAATCTGTAAATGTTAACGTCCTAGCAGAACAGGAAGCAAACGACACCACAGTGTACCAAAGTGCACGATTCCACCATGCCATTACCAAAATGTCAAGACGAACGACGCGATGGGGACGGGTGCCAATGACATTACAGTGGCTCGCGGGTTCTTACAGGTAGAGAGGGCGGGACAAATACTAACGCGTGTTCATTTAAAATATTACATATATGTACTTTACAGATGACCTATGGGCCTACAGGCCTTCTCAAATCTTTTGACTTTTTTTGTTTTATGTTCAAGCCATATTTTGTAGTGACCGCGATATTTTTGAATAAAGGAAAAATATACTAACTTACTTAAAAAAAATGATTACACAAAAAAAAAAAAAAAAAAAACTAGCAAATTAAATCAAATTATGTGCAATCAGAAATTACCTTCATAAATTGTTCTCATAATAGGTATTTTACAAGCTTACTATACATGTAGTGTTATAAAAAAATAAACTGAACATAGGTACTCAAAATTGTCTACTAAGCAATTTGTAAAGACTTAATACGTATATTACGTATCAATGGCGAAATAACAAACAAAATGTTCAAAATGTTATAACAGCCCACCACCAAATTAGTCATTGGGTTTCGACTATAGTTTCGACCACATTCGGTGGTCTTTTTCAAGGAGTGCTCGTGGACGCGGTCCTCCTACCCTAGTAAACTAACAAATGTAGGTATAGTTAGGTTATATTACAAATTAGCTACCGCTGGTATTATATACATAAATTATAAATAGTAAATACTTATATATCTTAGGCCTGTAACCCGATATAACCTCACTATGTACTTATTTTTATCTTTATTAATTAACCATGTGTTAATAAAGATAAATGTTGGATAACATGAAAGATAAATGAAATAAAAATTGAATTATATTATAATCTAATCATTTACTTTTAATTAACCTTTTTGCTGCCGCTGATAATTGATTTCGTCGAATGATTTCCTTAGTTTTTAATATTTTTTGTTTTTTAGAAGATTTTGTAACTGAGAAAGTGTATCTAAAGGATGTCTTATTAGTTAATTTATTATTAACTATGCTCGGGGTTTCTCTACGAGATTGAATAAAAAATGAGGAGATTCGTAGAAGTATGGAAAGAAGGTCTCCATTAGTCAGGTTTATTAGTTAGGTCAGCATTAGTGTTTAGCAAATGGCAAAACCTTAGTTTTTCTTTCATTAAGAATCTTCTACAAAATATAACTTAAAAAAAAATGTTTTTTTATTGTGAATAGGCAAGCGTTTGACCACTATCTCACGTGATGTTAAGTGATGATGCTGTCTACGATGAAGCACGCTTGCCTAGAAGATACCCATTCACTCGTGACTTGAGGATACCCAGATTGTATTTTTGGGGAAACACAGATTTAGGCAATGAATTCCACTCACTAGCTGTACGCACACGAACTATGAATGTGGAAGCAAAACGCTTCGTGAGTCAAGTGGGAACGTCTGCCATGTATGGATATCGCATTGACGTCCGTCTGGATGACCGTCTGGAGATGAAATTGAAATCGGTAGTCAATCTCAAGTTGGCGACTTGGCGTGACCTAGGGAAATAGACTTGTTTTTATTTGTATAGGTTATGGCAAATGTGTAATCAAAGATTTTCCTCATTTCAGTCACATAACAAAAACTACAACCTGGGAAGACCCACGCAAGTCACTAGCTCCGCAGACCGTTACAGGCGGAGTCCAGCATCAGAGCACAGACACACTTCTCTCCCAGGCGGCGGCGAGAGCATCCTTAACAGTAGCACCTGGTAATTATCTACTTCTCACTTCTAAAGTCTTTAATAACAAAAATAATCACTGAACGATACGACAAGCGTTAAATACGAAACCAAAAGAAAATAAGTGGAATTATGAGAACGATATCTGCTGGATTGACACCTGACTTCATGACATCATATCACATAGCCATAATAATTTAAGAAGAAGAAGACTTAGTATTACTTCCGTCGATTTACCTTCCCACAGAAACAAAAAAAAAATTCATCAATCAATCAATAATTTATTTGAGATCAATCCATATTTTACGTGTGCTAAGCTTACGTGTGCGGGTTTTAGTCAATCCACTTTGAGAAGAGAATTGCCCGAACGGGCCTCGCCGCGTTCTTAAGAGCCAGTGGTTTATTTCATTGGGAGTTCTCGAAACTGTTGGCGGCATACCCACTAAAATCCTTGGTATTCCACCGTTTTCGACTAGTGACAGGGCGCGTGAGATCGCCAGCGCATGCTCAGTAGAAAGTTTTCATACCCTATTTTAATCCTTATAACTTAAAAAAATGGAATCGACTTCAAAACTGAACAATGTGAAATAACTTGTTCAAGTTAAAAATGTTAATAACCTACACCCTAAAATTTAAAAAGTTCAAAATTAAAATTCACTCATTGCAGTCCTTGATTTAATTTTACCTCAGTTGCTATACAAAACCCTAAAAGCAAGTAACTACAGCTGCCTAAAGGTTTGTAAAACTTTAAAATATGCATGATATTAATATACATTGTTATTGTTCAATTCACTGACGTTCGTCGCGTAATAAGTACGCGGTAAACAATGGCAATTCTGTTAAATATGAATTATTTGAAATATTTATTCCAAACACACACGTACGTTAGGTATTAAATGACATTATAGTATAATTAATTATTGTACAAAAGCTTTATTTGTTTACCTCATCAGACCGTAGTTATCTACAAGGCAAGGATCGTCCTGTAAACATAATAATGAGAATCTATTGCAGGGGTTTCCCAGTGAACATTTTTTTTCCTATTACGATTAAGACTTATGCTATAGAAATATTATGATAGTTTTAATAAATTTACCTTACTGAATTAGTATAATTAGGAAGGTCGTGGAGTGCTATGTCCTATTGACACATTTGAATAGCTTAGGCTAGCCTAATTATGTATTTCTGTCTGGAGATCGAAGTGGAGTCTACTTAACTCACCAATCCAGTGTTCGTCAATCTTTTTGAATTCGCAACGCTCTTTACTCGTTTAAAGTGCTGGCGCGATGCGACTCTCCGAGCTCTCTTAAATACAAGCAATTCTTGTATAGGTATCTCTGAGATATCTCTCAAATTACTCATAAAATTTGGATGTAAATTTGGATATCATTATGCTTATCAAGTTGCATACATACAGCGAAACGCCAAGTGATACTCGGTTCCCAAAGTACTAGTTGAACTATATCAGTAATTTGAATACCTACTAGGCGTATTTTTTATATTTAGATATCAATATAACACCAAAAGTATTTTTTTGTTAATATTTAAATAGAATAAGCCTTTTTTATTTATTGCGTTTAAAAATATAAGAAATCATCTAATTATAATAAAATATAGACACAGCTTCTTATATAAACTTTTTTTTCCATTAACTAGGAGGTCCGAAATCTTTCCTATTTGTTTTACTCGTATACGCGACATTGAAACCCTCTGGAGACTACGAAACAGGTATTAAAAACACTGGCCTGGCCAACTTAGTTACTTTTACTTTAGGCCCTAGTAACTTGACCCTAGATGACTAGTGAACAGTAACGTGACTCGCTTGTGCCCTTACAGTAATTCTTACAGACGAAAACGTACTTTTCCACCATACAACACGCCTTCCCTTTTTGTGTACATAAATAGATGCATTTCTAGGATAGAAACCGAGTTCTGCGTCTCGATCTCGTTTCACGTGATCTAATTGGCCACAGAGTCGAGTTTAAAATTATCATAGAACTAAAATAAAAACAAGTAAATAACCCGAATTCTAAAACTGATTTTATGACGGGAATTAACGCGTTGTTTCCGTCGGTCGATGCGAGATGAGCGTTGAAAGGTGTTCGGAAAATACATTGGTATCGTGCCGTCGCGGCGTCGGCGCCGCTGCGCCCGCGCCGCTGTGTAGCCCTGGCGCGCCTCCGACTTTGCCTTTCAGCGAGTTGCGACATATCCTCGTCTCACAACACAACACCACACTACTCCACTGTTTACAATACGCATCTCATATCTCTTTTTCATTAAAACAATATTATTTAAACCACAGAGCAATATGGCAGCTAAATGACAAAATCAAACGTGACAACTGCCAGAGAAGACCATGTATCAAGTTTGTTCTTGTATTCGAAGTAAGTTTAGTAAAAGTAGAATCGTATGACGTGGCAATATCGGAAAACGGTGTAGAATCCTAAAAGCGTAGTAGGCTATTTTAGTGTGATGAGGGGAGTCATTTGTTCTTACAGTGGGATTTGTATTCGGTGGAACGAAGCGAAGATCACAGTTAGAGCGTACAACGTTTGAAGTGTATGATTTAATTTTCGAAGGTTTATCGCGTAAAAGGATGATTTATGGGATATTTATGAAATCGATGCAGTTAAGCTTTGCGAAACGAGTTTACTTGTCTTTTTATGACTGATTTTAGGTAAAATAATGTTAAGGTAAAATTTAAACGTGTTTAACCTTCTATGAAAACTGCCAGAAACCTTCACGCTTCGTAGTATGTCTAATAATATATATATAAAAAAATATCTAAAATTGGACATCATAATCAGCGTTGGCTGGGACGTGTCAGCTCACCTATTTAGACGGATAATATTCCTTGTAATATAGAGTAGAACGTGACCTAATCACGTAATAGTATTGTAACTAGTGTAAACATTGTGTCGCGATGACACTAGAATGGCGACGACGCGACGGTAGCGCCAGCATGGCGGGGTGGCGTGAGGATACGTTACCCCGGGGCCTTACTAGCGCTACCGTTGCATATACAAATTAATCTGCATATATATATAACAATGAAAGTATGTTTCTTAAATATGTTTTTTAAGTATAGCGTTTGATCACTATCTCACTTGATGGTCAGTGACAGTTTTTCAATCTTGAGGGTGGTAGGTAGATAGGCGGGTACCCGATAGCCTATACTAGGTGAGACAGTAGTCAAACCTAAGCTACGCTTAAGTAAAAAAAAAGCCTGCCATCATGCTGGAAATTTGATGACGGTGTTACCTTCACCGGAAGCCCAAGCCGTTGGTAAAGATCGAGCCTGCTGTCAGTTTGACAGCCAACGCTCCCACCGCAAAGCTATCATCGCTTCAAAATGTATAAGTCTATCGTTCGATAACGATTCAATTACTGAATTAAACTTCAAATAAGCCTGGCGACCCAGAGCGCCATCAATCACACTTTAAGGAAGAGTAGAAGTAAAATCTCAGCTTAAGACAATACTAGACGGCTTTTTCCTATAAAAGCGGATGGGTTTAGTTTAAATTAAAATTATGACAGACATACTTCAGACATAATTTGAATTTTATGTAGGTAAGGGCGGAACAACTCCTAGACACCTGTAAATAGCAAGTACATCTGTGGATAACTGTTCACACGGGAAAAGTCGGCCAACTGCCTGGTTTTGATCCCTAGTTAGATAGCCTGTCCTGCCAAACGGCAGCCATCTACCACGGCGGTAACCGACAACTATGTCTCACATTATCTCTGAACTCACGTGTATGTAGATCAGGTGACAATACAAATAATTATGTTTTCATAGCGCGTTCCTCATTAATCTGGTGTTACGATAACGCAGCGGCTCGCAAATGCTCGAATTTCTCTCAGATGACGCTACGCTCACAAATGGGCACATGACGCACATATGTACACACACGCTAAATTCTTTATAACATGTAACTTATCTATAAAGCTTTCTAAATAATATATGTATTTATGTGAAATTAGACATATCTTTAGCCGACTTCAAAAAATAAATGATGTATATATTTTTTATTATCAATTTTCATTATCACCGATTTCTCCGCCAACTGGTGAATAGTTTTGAAAAGTCTTTGTTGTTTGAAATAGCACACTTCCGAAATGGTCTCATTTAAATTTTATCAAAATCAGTTTGGTGGTTTATATCTAGGAAAATCTATAGAAAAAACCGGTGAATAAAAATCGTTTGTCCCAATTTTTAAGCTAAATTTGGCTTACTTGAACTGTTTCATTACGGTAAAGAGCCTCCAAGATAATTTGTTATTATAATTTTACGTAATAGCGTTAACGTATTAACTTATACAAACTTTCACTATGCAAGTGTGTGTCACAGATTACATAAACGTGTGTTTCATGATTCAAAACGAACATCATATGTACCTATTATCTTATTATTAGGCGTATTCTAGTGTCGGAGTCAATAGTAGTATGATTGGCTTCATATTATGTACAGTCGACAAACAAGACCTCTCTACCAGTTTTGAGAAAAGTTTTTATGTAATATCAATAAGGTTGAACCTATCTAGCTGTCAGTACAGACAATTAACCTTGTCGTTTTATGATATCAAATGATGTTCAACCGTAGGATAGAAGACGATTTCGACGATTCATAGTCTAAACTCTAGCCTATGGAAATAATGGAATCAGTTATATTGTTTTATACTTTAGAGAAATACTATTTGTACTTGACAGACATATCTAATCACTTTTAGCACGCGGTTTTTTTAAATTACAACTTTTCCATAGTATTTAAGCATCAGTTTTTTATTCAATGCCATGAAGTGTAAATATTGGTCTAGGGCTGCGATACCAACATTGAGTCCATTTTAAGAATGAGCCCCGACCCGCATGGTGTACGCGAGCTGTTACTAATCGCTAAGAATCCGATTGTATTTCAGTCATCTACGAATTGAAGTAAAAAATAAACAACCGGTTGCACTCAGGGAGTGCCGGAAGAAGTGCAAACTTGAACATGAATGATGTTGATAATGTAAAGTAGCCTATGTGTTATTCCGGGACCTGAAGTTTACCAAATTTAATCCAAATCCGTTCAGCAATTCTGGCGTGATAGAGTAACAAACATCCAAACTTTCAGATTTATAATATTATTGGGACACATAGGATTAAAATGATGACGTTTTTTTTTTGAAACAATGATTTCTTCTCTTTATATCGGTGTTTTGATAATCGAACTCATTAATACTTTTAACAGAACGACTTTATTAATAACCAACAATGTTTCTTATTCGTAACACATTTAAGTTTAAATTTCAACGGCGGTCTTCTCTCCCTCCGTCTTACGAATTCGATGATGTCACGTCCTGGAGCCTTACTATCAGCTATGTAAAAACCATGTGAGTTCCGAGCAGTTGTAAAACCTGGCTAAAACTTGCCAGAGACAAAAATAACCGTTCACCTTTGAGGATATCAATGTTCAAACCGTTCACCTAAGGGAGCGTGATGCCGTGGTGATGGTATGATTTCACACTAAGCGGTTCAAGCCAGGTTTTAGAACTGCTCGGATCTTGCATAGTTTTTATAAAGCTAGTATAGCTAGTACTAGTATAGCTAGTATAGCTATACAAAGCTAGTATAGTAAGGCCCCTGACGGCCTGACATTCTGACGATCTTTTTTTGTTTAATTTTTTTTCTGACGCGAGTATAACATTTTGCCTAATACAAAAGTGCACAACGCTGCTAAAGAAGTTTTCATTTCAACAAACAACTACGCATAAATTTATTTTAATGCGGCCTTGCCAACAAAGGTGTCCGTTAGGTCAGCTAAATAATTAACCGGTTACTTTTCTGCAAATAAAGTCTTGAAGCTGTTGTTGCGTGAGCGGTGAGATACCAGTGTTCAGTGATGAGAAAAATCTTTTTTTATTTATTTATTTTTATTTATCACACTCAGACCCCCGCACTAGGATTCCCTATGTCGCGGGAGGCATAGACACACACACTATCACATCACGCAAACACCCAAGACCCGGGACAAACATTTAAACTCATCGCACAATTTTTTGCCCCAAACATTTGCAACATTTGAGCACACGGAGACACAGAAGTCATGTCACTGACATCACATGTTGAGAAATACTGACCTAGGCAGAATAAATAATTTTGTTTATAACTAATGGTAGAGCCTCGTTATGTCTTATATTTTTAATTTGATCGTTGCAAAAGTGTGAGGATTAAAAGCTCATGCTTGGGGATTGGAAGACTTCCCGTTGCCACAGCATTGATCGTAGAAGCGATGATAGCTCAACGGGGGAAGCGTCGGCTGTCAAACTGACGGACACTGGTTCGATCCCCGACATCGGCTTGAGCTTCTGATGAAGGTAACACCGTTATCAAATTCCCAGCATGGTGGTAGGGTACTTTCAAGTACCCGCCTGGCTAGCTACCACCCTCAAGTTTGGAAAACTGTCACCAAATCACATAGTGTGTTCAGGCAGCGTGATAACATCTTCGACCACATCGTCACTGACCATCAAGTGAAATAGTAGTCAAACGCTAGATCTATACAGTATTAAAAAAAAAGATACTAGTGTCTTTTGGTTCTATCATTAAGTTAAAAAGTACCTGAATCTGCGCGCTTACAGCGTTTCACACACAGTAGTAAACCTTGAATTGGCAGCAGTGACTTGTAATTTGGCACTAATTATCATAAAAACACGAAAATAATGTAACAAAAGCAACAGTAGTTGTTGTAGATAATATATCTAGTAACGTGTTGATCGATGACGTAAGCTCGTACCTAGTCGGTCGTCGCGCTGTTGTGGACTGCTGCAGCGTTGAGTAATGATCATTGTAAATAATGTGTAATTACTAATTACACACCGCCTGCACTCGCTAACGTACTTAATAAGGAGGTTATCTTGATAGTTCTCCTTTTGTCCAAGTATTTCGAAGAACCGGTAATCGTAAGCCGAACAACAGGTTCGATTGTGCTGACGAAAACTTGTAATCATCAGAATTTTAATTTTAATGTTAGTACCAATTAACATATCCATAAGGTTTCGGATGTCATTTTATCGTCTGTAGCAATATTTTTTATTGTTATTAGAATAAACTCGATGGCCAGTGACGATTTGTTCGGTGGTGGTGTAACCTATGATGAGAACAGGTACTGCGAGACAGAAGAGGGAAGCACTAACATCATATTTATTATGTATGAAATCCCGGACGCAATTTATCCGTTCGTAACTCATTCACGTTCGTGTCGCGATGATTCAAGCGTTATTTATATCCGGCAGTAGGTAGATAGTAATTTGACTAATAACGATGATATTGACGTCCAATTAGACGAAACGATCTAGCCGCGGCTTGTTTATGAATGATTGCTTGTTTGTTGTTTTGCCTGTGTATAATTGTGTAAAAGCAAGCACGAGGGAGGCCGTTGTGTCAGCGACATCCGCGCCGGCGCCGCCGCTGTGATTCATGTTGGTTGGTACGCGTGTGCGGCCCCCACGACCACGCAATGGAACAAAGCGCGGGCGCAGCGCAAGCGCGCGTCTGGCGCCGTCGTTTCTTGGAACGAGCTTGCGATGACCTTCCCGATGTCCACCCAATCACGTGCGCGTACGTCTTAGTTCTTAATCCACTTGCAACTAATCGCTGTTGAGAGGATCACGGTTACATTCCCTTTTGTTCCCGTCAATTTTAAACTCCGATTGATTGGATACCTCTGATTGGTTTCAGCAGCGAAGAGTACAAGTAGTAACACACCGACGAATCCACTAGGGCCGCTGCCGGACGGCTGGGAGCAGGCGGCGACGCCAGAAGGAGAAATTTACTTCATAAATCATGCCGCTCGCACCACATCCTGGTTCGACCCTAGAATACGTAAGTTTATTTACTTACATTTAGCGTGATAACGACCATTGGCGTTGGCTTCTGTGGAGATCGGATGCATTCGATGCATGCTGAAATGTGCCCTGACTTGATGTGACCAAAGGATTCTGGCCTCGCTTTCGCCTGCGGTAGAAAAGAAATTTTGTCTCCGGTAAAATCTTTCACTATATAATTACTGCTGTAACTAACAACTCTAATGACAAAAGAATCAAAGTATCAATGTATCACCAATACGTACTAAACTTTATAAATATATACATACTTACCTACTTATAATTTTATTTCAAATTACATGGAAAACAAACAGCTTTATATCACAAATAGTTTTAGGTTTAAGATAAATTTAAATTAGCCTTAAATTGTTTTCTCTTTTATATAAAATAGTTGTTACTTAAAAGTTATTGATATTTAAGTGTAGATGGTTATTTTAGTTAACCAACTAACGACATATATAATAATATGTAGTTACTATTGAAGCTGATCTTAAATATTTTTTACCCGTACCATAGCAACAAAAGCCTTTACTTTTGCCAACTGCAAAGAAACTACATTTTACTTACCATCATGTCAATTATAGATAAGTACCAATGATATTATATTATGAGGTAGATGTCGCACAAGCGCGTGTTAACTGAGGCGGCAAAATTCAGACAATTGTCGTAATTTTGAATACGATTCGTATTTAAAGCACATGTCTAAACATATAGCTATCCTTTTCGTTATTATTAGTACCGTATTATCTGTCGCAGTAAGCATGTTTATGTCGTAAAGGAACAAAATCTGAGCACCGCGCAGTATGAATATACGTCATCTTTAGTAAAACATTATTGATAAGTACTTAATTATTATATCTACGATGTCAATGTGTCAAGCGACACACAACTTTACACGGATTTAATCGTGTTTTCCTAACAAATACTTTTCAGTGACCATGGTGTCGTGTAGACTGTATAACATTTATCTATGAAAAAGTTATAAAGAAAAATTAAATTGTCCACCGCCTCAGATTATGAAATTTAGAAGTTTCCGATGCACACAATAATTATTTACAGTATTCAGAGATCTTTCAGTATCATGTTGACGGGTCTCAAGCAGGTCTTGATTGCCAACCTTGTTCTTTATAGAAATAAGGGCGTGTTTTAATTTCAATAGCCTCACATAATATTCTTATTATGTGGCTGTTCTCTGGCGAGGATTTGTGGAGTATTGAAACGAATGCAGTGGTTGGGTTTGACCAGAGCATGTTCATATAATGCAGTGTCTGAAGCATAACTTGCGTCACGGCCGTCGCCGTCGAATCACAGCTGTATAGAGTTTATAAACAACTAGCTGCGCCCCGCGGTTTCACCCGCGTGCACTACGTTTTTCCCGCTGACTCAGTTATCCCACGGGAACCATACTTCTTCCAGGACAAAAAGTAGCCTATGTCCTTCTCCAAAGTCCCATGTATCTTCATACCAAATTTTATCTAAATCGGTCAAGCCGTTTTCATGTTATGTCGTGACAACGGAAAACGGGTTTCATTTTTATATATATAGATTGAATAACGCACGCACCGTCCGTATTAATTATGTTTTCTCTGTGTCACACAATGATATTGTATGTTTATATGAGGTAGATGTCGCACAAGCGCGCGGAAACTGAGGCGGCAAAATTAAGTCAATTGTAGTAATTTTGATTACGACGTGTATTTCAAGCGCAAGTCTAAACATATAGCTATCCTTTTCTATATCATTTGTAACGTATTATCTGTCGCAGTAAGCATGTTTATGTCGTAAAAGATCAAAATCTGAGCCCGTCGCAGTATGAATGTACGTCATCTTTAGTAAAACATCATTGGTGTCACACATATATACTAGAAATGACGGTTAGTATCAAGTTCAATTGTGTCACGCTGCGATACGGCCGCACTACGACTCCGATAGCGATTCCTGCTTCGGCCACTGATTTCGAATTAACATTAGAAGTGTGATTACGGCACAAGTAGGTCAAGATTTGTATGAGAAGAAATACCACGGCTGATGGGTGCGTCGTTCATTGATAAAACTGGAGCGATGACGCCAACGTGACGTTGTCATATGACCCCGTGCGTTTTGGCGTAGTTAACTCACGGTTTAGATAACTAAATTAGTTAACCACTTGCATTTTTAACGAGAAGCTGTTTTTTATATTTTTTTATATCTTTCTAATATCTATAAATAAATAATATACAACAAAGCCTTACTACCGTTTATTTTTATGATCTACCATATCTGGTTGACATTAACCATCAATGTATTGATACAAGGCGCCGGCTGACGACGAAATCATATCAGAGCTTCTGCTATACTATAAGCTACCAGTACTATAAGCCCTTCAGAAGCTCTTTAATTCTGTTCTCCTCGAAAGGTGGTCCCCTCTGAAGCATGGTAGGTAGGTATGGTAGGTAGCAAGGACCGTAGTGGTAAGGTGACCAACACCTTGCTGCTTCGCTTCTGAGCCATATTTACAAGGTGTTTTCTAGGGTCATCGCGAATCAGGTGTAGCCGAATTTCGGAAAACGATTTGAAGTATAATTCAAATAAAAAACAATCCGAGCTTCATAATCATTGCTTGCTGCAAGCTCGATCACAGAATACTTCACACTAATATTATAAATGTGAAAGTTTGGATGGATGGTTGGATGGATTATTGTTACTCTTTCACGCAAAAACTATATAACGGAACGGAAATTTGGCACAGAACTAGATTATAGTCTGGAATAGTATATAGGCTACTCTTCATCCCGAAAATAATAGCTGTTCCTGTAGGATAAACAAATACCTAATCCAAAAACCTCTGTTACTCCTTCATGCTCAAACGGTTGTACCGATTTCAATGGAATTTGGTATGGAGATATATTAAACCCTGGAATAACACATATACTACTTTTACCCCGGAAAACCATAGTTTCCGCGGGATAATTGAGGTAGCGGAAAAACCTTAATCGACGCGGGTAAAACCGCAGGGCGTAACTAGCAGGTACATACAAGGCACCTTTCAAACAAAGGAATCATATCTGTCCATCCGGTGGAGAGCTACAATGTTATAGTTACGTACAATGCGTCAAACTATATTGTATAATTGTAAAGTTCCTATATTTTGCGTCAGGGGTTAGGATTCATTTAACATTCGCCTGAACCTATTTTGAACATTCTTTTCTGTTTCTCATTCTTTCCACTAATCAGATTATGATAAAATTTGAATGGGACGATTTAAATTTTATTAAAATCGGTTTAGTTTGTATAATAACGAGTAACATCTTCGGTTGTTTTAATTCATGTCAAAAATAACTGTTAAATGCTATATAGATTTAGCGTTTAACTACTATCTCACTTCAGTTTGTGACGATATGGTCTGTGGTAAAGTCAGGCTAGACCTTGAATGTTAACTGGCTCAATGCATGAAGACATTTTGTTGACAACTTCTCATACTTGATGGAGGTAGTAAAGTACCTATCCCACCACCATGATGTGAACCTATTTGATAGTGATGTTACCTTTATGGTGAGCTAAAGTTAATGGTGGGGACCGAACCAGTGACTCACAGGTTGATAACTGACGCTCCGACCGCTAGGCTACCATTGTTTCAAGATTTTTCCGTCCTATTTATTGATAAGATGAAACAAACGTAGAGTTTGACATACATTAAGCCACTTGTATGACAAAGGTTTTTTCTCGTTTTCAGCACAAGATCTTCAACGGACACCGACGTCAAGCGCGCCGAACGCTGGCGTGTGGAACGCGTCACTGCAAGCCGCCTGCCAGCAGAAACTACGGCTTCAGTCTCTACAGCTCGAGAGGGATCGCCTCAAGCAACGCCAACAGGAGAT
This sequence comes from Apeira syringaria, assembly GCA_934044485.1. Lineage (NCBI taxonomy): Eukaryota > Metazoa > Arthropoda > Insecta > Lepidoptera > Geometridae > Apeira > Apeira syringaria. The sequence goes on from OW203659.1 coordinate 8,537,259, forward strand.
CAGACTCCAGGTAACTTCAATACTTCAATGAAATGAAATACATTTATATGACATCAAACAAATAATAAAAACTACTACTTGCGACAGCTGGGTAAATGTAATAGAGTTCTAGCTTTTCCGGAAACAGAGGAAGCTAGAATGATACAACATTGTAAGAATAGTTTTTAAGCGTAGATTGTAAGCTTTGAGTGTACCAATCGGGATGGCACGATCATGTTTGATCAAACTCCATATTTTAAATTTTTAATAATCTACCTATATGTCCATCATATTATGATTTGTTTAAACTAATAGGCCGCGCGGGTGAAACTGTAAGACGCAATTAGTCTATACATATAATGAGACAGTAGGAAACGTATTTGTAAGGTACGCATTGAATAAGTTATTAATAAAACAGTGTGGAAAATTGTTGATTCTATGACAATTCTCTTATTCGGACAAAGCATGAATACGCAACTAGTTGTATAAAATGACACGTTTATATTTTAAATTTCAGCAAGAGATAATGGCGAGACAAGCGTCATCGATTGTATCCTCTCTGGCGAACAGCACAGCAGTAGCGAGCACAGACTTGCCTCTCGATCCGTTCCTATCGGGTCTCACTGACCACCAGCGACAAGAATCCGCCGACAGCGGCTTGGGCATGGCGGTCCCTCAGTCGTACTCCATGCCACACACGCCTGAAGACTTCCTGGCGACGATGGATGACCGCATGGACTGCACCAGTGAGGCAGGGAACGCGATGGATTCCTCTGAAATGTCACTCGGTGACAATCTCACGTCTTCTGACGATTTGGTGCCTTCTTTACAGGTAACCTCAATGCCATTGAAATGTTATTCAATGTAAGACATAAATGTTTTGCCTCAGCATTAATGTCGGATGCTATGACATCCGACAGGCACATGACAAGCCTAAGCCTTAGCTTAGCAATAAAATGGTATTGTCATTTAAACACTTATGAATACCTATATATGAAATTATATATATGAGTATACACTATATTTACGAATACATAATATAAGAATATATTATACTATATATACGATTAGAAAAGAAGTACATTGATATACACACACAACATCCATCACACATACCTGCCGTCGCGTATTTTTGTTTATATTATTTATTATGTGATATACAATAAAGTAATAATGTTATATCAGTCTCATAATTCTCGGAGATAAATTGATAAAAAAAGGGTCTCATCAAACTAATATTATAAAGCCGGAAGTTTGTCTGTCGTTTGCTATGCTTGTTACTCCTTCACGCTGAAACAGCTGAATGTATATGTCTGAAAATTGTGATGAAGATTGCTTATACCCTGGAATAACACGTAGGCTCTTTTTTATCCCGAAAATATTGACTGTTCCCGTGGGATGACGGAAATATTAAAAAATCGTCATTATTGCGCACCGTTTCACCGCGAACGTCAAACGCGGGGCGGAGGTTTGTTAAAAATGTTTGAATATCCAGTGTCTTTGGAAATTTCGCCACATTATGATATGTTATTAAAATTGTTCATGTGCCCATTTAGATAATACAAGTTTACATTTAATTTTGTAATTATTCCTCACAATCATATTATGTAAGATATGATTTTGGTATCAGATGACAAACTCCCAATGTTTTTAGCTATTGCGTTCCTACAGTTTGGTAGAAAATTAATTATATCGTACCCTCAAACTCAGCCTATGTTCTGCTAAAGGTAGATATAGATAATCTGATTAATTTTCTTATTATATTTCCAGTTGAACGAGTTCACAAACGACATACTCCTCGACGACGTCCAGTCGCTGATCAATCCGAACACCAGCAAACCCGACGTGCTTACATGGCTGTAAGCAAGCCCAGCTGACAAACCAAGTGTTACTATAGTACTTACCGCACTCGCCCTTATAACAGGGTCAGTGATAAAACGGTAAAGGTGTAAATTTCAATAACATGACAAGTGAGTGGAGTGATGTGAATTCAGTGTGTACTTATTAGGGAAGTATACTTACTGTCAGTATCGCAAATACTGCTTCGGATGGACGGCTGGAAAATGCGATCGGGTACAGTGGGATGGAAACTGAATGTCTGCAGTGAAGTGCGCTGCGAGGGTGACGTCAAACTTACATTATTCGCTAACACCTAAAACGAGCCTAAAGACCTAGCAAGAGGCGGTCCCCGAATTGACTTCCACTGAAACTCGCACCTTTTGTCCCCTTTCTCCTGCTCATCCGAGTATTAAACTCTTTATATCTGTCATATAACACACATTGTGTGAACCGGCAGCCGGTCTCGTATGCCAATTATACGCGACTTTCGACCTTTAGCAATACATTGAAATAATGTTCCAATTATCGATTATAAAAAAAATGATAATTTGCTAAAGGCAAATTATCATTTTTTCCCAGCGTTTTCATCGTACTTCACAGTTTTCATAACATTATATAATAATTATATAAAATAGCATTATTATTGGTGCTACAAATTTAAAAGCAAAATTGTTCTTGTTGCTTCATTTCCGACGTTATTTGCTCACAATTACATTCTCTTTGCCTTCCTATGAATTAAACAGGACATTAATGCCCGCATCGTTCCCCTCCGTCTGTCCGTCGACATGGACTCGATTATTATGCAGAATTAGTTCAATCGATGTCTCTGCATTTATTCGAATGAGATAGAAATACGAATGTAATTCTGCATCCATATTAAGTGTTCTTCATAGGGTAGGTGTTATGTTAAAATTGTAATGTCAGAGTTGTTTTTTACTAATCAAAATTTATGCATGTCATTGTGCTGTATGTAATCACCGTTAGTAGTGACTGAACTGCACGTATACATTTGATGCAGTCATGAATGTATAAAACACGGGAGTTACTCACGTAATAAGTCAGAGGGTTCCGATTATAGTCGCCAGTACTAGGCGAATCGCGACCGCGTCCGCGAGCGCCCCGTATTCTCCTTGAAAAAGACCACCGAATGTGGTTGAAACTATAGTCAAAACCCTCTGACTGATTACGTGAGTAACTCCCGTGTTTTATACATTCATAATGATGCAGTCATCTTGTGATCACGCTCAAAAGTATCCTAATATGGCTGTATTGCCACGAACTGACATATTATCCCAAAACTGAAAAGGTTCGCTTGAAACAGTAAATCTTGATAAAACTCTTTAAAAATATACTCATCACAATCTGTTAGCCAACGATTGTATTTGCTTGAGGTTTGAGCTGACGCTGTTTTGTTTTGAATGTACAATTGTGTCAAACCAAAACAAAATAGAATCGGAATGAGTCGAACTCGAAATATCATTTGAGTATTTCGTTTGTGTCAGTTGAACGCTGCTTGTGACTTGAGTTCGATAGAGCAATGGCTCCGCTCTAGAGGCACGTCCGGACATGCGAAATTAAATGTGTGGAGACGAAGCGAGGAGCCACATATTATGTCAGTGGGACATGACTGCAGTGGCTAGTCATTATATCATATATACATATATATATATATACATCACGAGGGCGGTGATGGGTGAATGCGCCGCAAGCCGTCTTTCTTTACAGAAACATGCAGCGTTGCGGCCATTTATATGTACCTTCAAAGTTTCCATATTCTTATTATCGAGACTATCGGAAATCACTACTTATATCGGTGTATTTGATTCTTATCTTACGAATAAGATTGTGATAACATCTTGACGTAACAGTGCCTTATTGTGCCTTTACATGAATATACATATATTTATTGTTTGTAATTTAGAGGTAATTTTGAATATTATTTTGCTATCGGTTAACTATTGAACGTGATTTGACAGAGAATATACTACTTATTATAGAAAGATATGTGTTGTGTCGACTTACACCGTCCTTGTGTATTTTTCGAGATTTTAATTAAGTTTTATATTGTGAAATAATATGTGTCGTCAATTATTGAAACGGCGGTAAGTTCAAGTGTCAATATCAAAGTGTCGAATTAAATAATTACCTATACATTAATGGAAGTGTGGGTGCAGCTAGCTAATTAACTTTAGTGTAATTTAATTAAATAGTTAATGTAATGACGTTGCTACGGAAGAGTGTGACGCAACTTGTGCCTTATTCAAGTACCTACGAGCAATATACTTTATTTCTACGTTTAATCTAACTATAGTTATAATGTGATGTGAAAGCCGTTCAGTCAGAATATATCTTACTTTATATTTTGTACTATTTTTAAGTGTCGATTAACATCTCAAAATTGTGTTTTAGCCCACCTAGTCTTTAGAAATTTTTTGCATGATTATATACGGCTAGCTTTTAACTGTATCAAAATTAGGCCTATTATGAAAATGCTACATTGAAAACTTTGCCATATTAGTAAAATGTACTATTATTCTTATAAGACTTAAGGTAATCTTCTGTTTATGGTGAATAGCAATAATTGCATCTGTAACTATTGTAACTAGACGTAACGGTGCTGGGTTTATAATGCATATAATTTTGTATTCTGTAGATCCATTTTATTGTATTACTTATATTTTGTATTCGTTGTGTATTATTGTTTAAGCGTCTTTAAGTAGTGAGGTCCTCATATTGTTCAGTGCATTATAATGCTCTCTGTAAGAAGAGCAGTGGCATTGTCATGTGCAAGCGCACACTTGCTTTAATAACAGCTAGAAAAACATTCCATGTCGGCAACGAGGTGACCGGCGAAAGCGAGGACGTAACCCGTAACATTCGTAAAGTTTGAAAAATAAGTCTCTTGTTATTGTGCCGCCATTGTAGATAATTTTATTTAATAAGTAACTCACGTTTGCGCGTAGTTTTAATCATCATAATCTCAGCTATAGGACGTCCAATGATCGACATCGGTCTCTCCCCCATTGATCTCTACAAGGACCGGTTGGAAGCGGCCAAAGCGGGGCGTAGTTTTGAACGCATCAACTCTTCGTTACAAAAAGCGATAATTTTACCATTATTAGAATGTGGGTATTTTCGCGATTTTTATGATACACTGCCCATGGTACATTTTAGTTAATAATTTTCGGTAACTTTAATTCACGCTAGAGGACAGCTTAAAAGTTATGCTCAATATAATGCACTGAAACCGACTGTGGCGATAATTTGACAGCAGTAGTGATGCTTGCGTGATCCAGTTTAGGCGAAACGCAGAACTGCAAATCAAAAATTGACAACATGACATGTGAGTCTTCCACGCTATTTGTATTTAGAATGATATTTAATATCAGTTTTAAAACGTTCGAGGTAGTCTTCACAGAATGCGCTGTGGGTTTCGTTCTTTGTGAGTTGCACTGACAACGCGGAAGCTCAAACAGGCGCGTCATTCAGCTACTGCTTCAGGATGATATGCAAACACACAAATCCTTGTCTAATTTTTTGTCCAAGATTGAATTTCTCTTTGATGGCTTTAAGCTCCACATCAATATTTGTATCCAAGATTCGATAAGTTTTGCGAATAGACTTTTCCAAACATTTGGTGAGTTCTTCCAATATTTGCAATTAATGCGTCAATTCAAATTCAACCAAAGGGTAAAAAGAATTGGATATTATGTAAAGAGAAAAGAGATTTGAGTAGTGGCATGTGGCATACCGTAAAGAGCTGATAATATTCTGAACAATATGTCGAGTTAACTGAACGTATATTTTTAAGTTATAGCCTTTACTTTACAAACATATCCTTTCAGTCTGATGATAGCAGATGCAAGTTTTCTATGTAGTGTATGTGTATCAATGTTATAACAATGAAATTAAATGTCAAGTTAATTTTAATTTTTATTGTAATTTCATTGTAAATAATTCGATATTCTTATAATATGAATTAAATAAATATTTGTTTTAATACCGATCATACTTTTAATTGTTTTGACACCTTACATTTTTACCATGACCTTGGCCGTTGTTTAACTTGATGGTATGTGACGATGTGTTCTATGGAGTAATAACGCTCGACCTGCAACGTAGTCTGGCTCTCAAGGACAGCTGCCTGAACACAGCTTAGAAGCGATGATAGCTCAGCGGGGCGCGGGGGGAGCATCGCCTGTCAAAACTGACGGACACGGGTTTGATCCCCAACAACAGCTTGAGCTTCTGGTGAAGGTAACACCGTTATCAAATTCCCAGCAGCAAAAAAAACAATATTTTGGATGATCGTTTTTCAAACTTGAGGATCCCTGCCATCGTGCTGTGGTAGTTTGGTTTTTGGTAGTCGAATCTGCGACCCTCAGATTGACGGCTAACATCAAAACTCCGAGGCTACCATTATCGCCACGAAGGAGATTTTAATAGGGTTGGATATTTCGTTTATGAAAAAGCACCTGCTTTTGTTACTCTTTATTTCTCTGTCGTAATATAATTATACTTAATATGTACTACTGTTGTCTATGATACATCCAGTGAACTTTGTGAGCCCGTAACTAGTCCTTAATGCCTCCGTGCCTGTGTAACAAATAATAGTAAGTATTATTTAACCAATTTCATTTGTTTATTTTAAATATTATTCCTGATGTGATAAAGAGACACGGCCCCGAGTATAACTACTCAATAAGTCAACGTAGTCTCACCTTGGCTCACAAAGGCCGAATTTGACTCCTTTGTTAGCCCGCTAACTTTAATTCGTCTCTATCTATTCAAACCCAGTGCCAATTACATAGTAAATAATTCGTGTAAACTCTAAGGCTTTCACGGCCGGCGTTGCATGTTGTATGTATTGCTTGCGGGCTGTTTGGCCGTGGTCTTTGTGAAACTTTTGTTCCAGACGTTTCGTCGATCACTGCGGTTGACATCTTCAGTGTCTTCTCTGATGATCTGACACCGCGAAGGAGAGTTCTACGCTCTTGTCGCCGCTCGGACCTGAACCACTGAAGATGTCGACCGCAGTGATCGACGAAACGTCTGGAACAAAAGTTTCACATAGACCACGGCCCGGAGGCAATACATACAACTTAAATTATTCCTGTCACCTAATATTATGTTACATGTTGTACCATGTCAAACGTTGTAAATCTGTATAGACGAGGATAAGTAAACCCGTTTTCCGTTGTCACGACATAACATGAATACGGCTTGACCGATTTAGATAAAATTTGGTATAAAGATACATGGGACTTTGGAGAAGGACATAGGCTACTTTTTGTCCTGGAAGAAGTATGGTTCCCGTGGGATAACTGAGTCAGCGGGAAAAACGTAGTGCACGCGGGTGAAACCGCGGGGCGCAGCTAGTTAATAATAAAATACAAAAACACTTTGACTCATGGAGTTACAAAAAAATATGTATAAAAAGTATGTAATAGGTGGCCTTATCGCTATGGGCGGACTCTTCCTGACACCCTTTGGATGAGGAATAAACAATAGGTAAGCTAGGAAGGTGGTGTACGTCATACGAATGTTTAATATTATTGAATATATATATTTTTAAAATATACATATTTCTACGAACTTTGCACGATGCGCTATTGATATCGACTCGGCATCAGACCGAACTGTCCGAGGCACTTCGGTTTCCGAACTGAAAAAACTTTTCCCAAACCTATTATATTTTTTAAAGTTTATGGTTTTCGAAAAATATTGACTCTAAATAACCACAGTTTCAGCCTAAAAATGTACTGGTTGTGATGCTTATAACTTTAAAGTGATTTGAATTTGAAGCACTCAATGGCGTTGAAACTTTTAAAATATTTAATTATTGATCCATATGCAAAATTGTTTTCGTCACTGTTATTATGAAGCTTAAAAAAGACTGTCTATGTCTAGCAATACATGTCTCATAGGATGTCAACAAATCCTTACTGCAGGATGCTTGTATCTGTCGTCTTGAGGTAGTTCTCTGGTGGCGATCAGCTGGCGGTAGTATTCAACGGAGAGCTTGGGGATCCTCGGCCTTGCCGGGTCTGTGATGTTCACGTAATACAAGCCGAAACGTTCTCTGCGGAAAATACGCAATTTAGATCATTGAGTATATCATTTAACAACATTTGCCACTAAATCGTGACACATTTTATTTACTTATCTGTAGAATACATTTATGGGCATTTATTTAAACTTAAAAACAATGTTGAAAAATTGGAGCTAGAAATAATAATATACTATATACCTATTGAATTCAACTTAAAGGAATCTCACAGTCACAATCACACAGTCAACCCTAAATCTGTGTCGATGAGTTAATGAGTTATGTGTGGTTAACAATGGGCGTAGCTGAACAATGAAAATAATATTACGGTGACCTTGAAATAATGGTGGCCTTAGAGATTTTAAACCTTCATTCGTCGACTTGAATATCACCTCCTTTGTTGAAGATCACTAAGACAAGCTCTTGCTTCTGGCCGCACGGTCGATAAATGATTGTGGCGGGAACCTAAGATGTTGAACATGGAATTTTGTTTTATATAAGCTTCAAAGTTAGTATTTCTTCAATAGTTAGTGCGTACCTATTCATAGAGAAAATTAGTGTTCACGAAAGTGTATATATATATACGAATTGTGGAAAGTGTAACAAATATTTCTTAAATTTCTTTATTTCTGTGCAAAATAAAATAATTAAAAGCACAATAAAATATTATAAGAAATGAATAATTAATTAACGGATTTAGAAAGTTGTCATTTCGTTTGACAGAATATACTTTCAGGCTGGTTTCATAGTCAGTCAGAAACAGACTAATAGAAATCTAAAGAATTCATATGATTCCTTATCATTTAATATCTTTGAGTTTCCAGCCACTAATTTATCTGAGTTTAATATAATTTTATTAATTTAATATTAACATGAGAATGGCTGTATATTGTTTTAACAAATAATGATAATGGCCATATATTGTTTTAACAAATGCAGAGCTGTTGCAAAGATAAATTATAAAAAAAAATGATTTTTATTTATTTAATATAAAACAACGTAATAAGATCCTCCTGCTAATTTAATATCTGTTATCTTATCTGTTACCGATACAGCCGTACACTCCGCTCCAGGGGCTCAAGCAGTTCTTATTTGGGCTGGAACATCCAAAATAAACATTTCACCGTGAGGCAGCGGTCAAACGTAACCTTATACCTTTGAAAAAAAAAGTAATTCCGGTTTTGGACGCAGTACCTAGATATCCCCTTAGTAAACTCCACAAAAAACGGCATTAAAGCGGACCGCATCCCACTTCCTTCTAGGTTACTTTGTCGTTGGATGTTCCACGCTGCGCTTTCAAGAGTGTACCCCGATACCACCTTTTATTACCCTTCATTTTCATAGACTTGCGCTAAATTAGCTGTAAATATATTTCAATAGCTCTTACGAGAATCCAGCTCTCCATTCGAAATTGTCGATCAGGGTCCATGCTGTGTATCCGAGGACTTTGACTCCGTCTTCATAGATAACTTTTAACATTTCGCTCAGATAATCCTGAAACATAGTTCATTTGTTAATACTTAATCAAATATAGTAATTCCAAGTAAGTAGAAATAAGTTAACAAGACGAATAAGCCGCATCAAAAAAAAAAATAGTGGGCAATGTTCCTAAAATGGCAAAACATTTAGGATTGTTAATAAATCAATCGGGTCTTAATCGTGAGAAAAAACATTTAGTAATTTATTTACCTCGACATTTCGACCAAGTTGCATTGGTCCAAATTGCAACTTGGTCGAAAGTCTAAAAATTACATTTAGAATAATTTATCTTTGAGTAACAAAATGACCGATTTGAGTTTAGGGTGAGCTAAAAAATGTCAGATAACGGGAGCCTTACTATCAGCTATGTTAAAACCATGCAAATTCCGAGCAGTTGTAAAACCTGGCTAAAATATGCCAGAGACAACAATAACCGTTCACCTTTGAGGATATCAATGTTCAAACCGTTCACCTAAAGGAACGTGATACCATGATTATGGTATGATTTCACACTAAGCGGTGTAAGCCAGGTTTTAGAATTGCTCGGATCTTGCATGGTTTTTTTTTACAAAGCCCCAGGTTCTAATTTTCAAGATTCAGTTCTAATTCTTTAATAGAAAATTTAACTTAGTATACTTCAATCTCGTGAAATCAAGTAAATGCTAATATGTAATTATGGTGTAAGCAACACCTTATTTACATATTAGCATTTATTTCTACCGATTATTTGTAATCTGTGGTAGATACAATCTTAGTCATCGTGTAAAACGGCTTCGATTTTGTATTAAACTCTAAAACAATTGTTTCTTCGTGTGATTTACACTCGTGTGATAATGGTGGAAGATTAACCGTTTATTTATTAACGTGCATGAGTATAGGAAAATCATACAAAGATGAAAAACGTGGTTTTCCTTTCGCTCCAAAGCCCCATAGAAGTTTCTAGTAAAGTATCCACCAGTTTACTAGGAGACTTTGACTGCGCTATGACTAGATCCATGACATGATTAAGCTACTTGACTTTGCTGTGACTAGAACTTACGTTTGACCTGTTTTTACTTAAGAGCTTTCTTTCTTCATACTTGGCGCTGGATAATTACATTAGTCGTGCGGAGCCAAAACTCAAAGAAAATAAAAATGGACAGAGAGGTTCCAATTCCAAGTGATTCATTATCGTAAAATTAAAAAATGCGTGCTTTGTGTATACTTTCGAGTATACAGCCCAGTATTCGTACCTAAATAGCGTCAATATTCCTTTTATTACTGTTCTTCCATTATTCCTGCCATAGGTGGGGTCTGAGTTTATGTACTATATAAATATAGGCAAGGAAGACCCAACCAATGTAACATCTTTCAGCTGCCTGATTCATGCCGTTGGATGGATGCGTACCTGCCCTTGTAGAGATCAATGGGGGAGGCATAAATATGTCCACCAGCGGTCGGAGCCCATGTCCTAAGGCTGAGATGATGATTATAATGATTATATGATAATTTAAACTAGGTAAATGCTAAAAATTAACAGCTTTCTCTCTAAAATAGCCCATACTAGTTCTTTTTACGAGTGAATATCCGCCAATGGCTATAGCCTAAACGGTCGACTTGCCTGTGCACAAGCACCAAGAAAACGCCAAGAACATCAAAAAGCCAAGGTAATCAAAGCATGGTGAGCTTATAAAAATAAAATTTTATTACTGACTATCAACACTTACATTAAAATACTGGATGCGGTCATAGTCTTGCAAGGTTCCATGGTCAGAGAAACCATTTTCAGTAATATATATTTCAGGATTGTTATAGGAACTTTTGCACCAGCGCAACAACTTAGAAAAACCAGTAGGTACCACCTGAAAATATTAACATAATATTAAGTACTGAAAGTAGATGCTTTGAAGCGATGATAGCTCAGAGGTGGATGCGTCGCCTGTCAAACTGACAGCCGCTGGTTTGATCCCCACCGACGGCTTGAGCTTCCGGTGAAGGTAAATTACCAGCATAGTGGTAGGGTACTGTCGAGTAACACGACTAGCTAGATACAGAATACATTTATTGCATATGACTATGTAGATAAGATGGTCAAGGTTATAATATAAGTTATAGAATATATACCACCCTCAAGTTTGACTACCAGCTCAGTCCTTGAGAGCCAGTAAGCATTCTAGGTCTAGCGTGATCTCATCGTCACTGTCGATCAAATATGATAGCGGTCAAACAGTAAAAGTAGAGTATTCATAAAACACATTATATGACCTACGTTCTCAAGCGCTGGAAGCGCAGTTTACCCGTGCGATCTTAGCCGATCAACCTGGCTTAGCAACATCATACTTTGGATGGCTAGTGACGTTTTCAACAGAGTGATTCCATGATTCGGAGGGCATGTGAAGCAGTTGGCCCCAGTTGTTGTCTTAGGGTAACAGCTGTTAGGCCATAACACAGGCCCTTGGGTGGCTTAAACCTCTGACATTGGACTGAACACTAGACTATCCGCCCACCTGTGTTGGCCAGCGTGGTGGATAAGGGCCAGCATTTTCTCTACGAGACAGGCTCGCGTCCCAACAGTGGGAACATATTGGGCTGTTTATGTTACATGAACTATAAGGCATGGTAAGGCAACCTACCCTGAGCCAGTCTGAAGCAGAATCACGACCGACCTTCATGGACCTAATACCACCAGCATCTTTTAACCATGACGGAGATTTGGCTGTAGGGTCCACACCAGGTCCAGTAATTAGATGCGTTGTGTAATGGTTAATCCCGAGGCAATCAGCAGTTCCTTTGATCCGTTGAATCCAGTAAGCGTCGAACTGCTCCAGACGGGGTGTGGGCAGACCTTCAGCTATGCTTTGCTTCCTAACGTTTTCGATCATGGCCGTTGGGTAGCCTCCTTCTGTTGTGAAAATTGGATGGGCAAACCAACCAAACTGTAAGGGAAATAGATATATTATAGGTACATAATACGATGAATATGTCATGATTTGCCATAGTATGACATTCACAGGATGTTGAATTTAAGTGACTTGCTGAATCAATCAAGTTAGCCTTTGTAATTCTGTGATTGATTGACGATTATATTTGTGTTGGTGGTGAAAACACGAATTCGAAATATAATAATATCGTAATCGTCCCAGTACTCATGGCTCATGTCGCGTGTCCACTTTCTCGATGGCCGTAATAGTTTCGTACTATAATAATTCGAAAGTGGTATAGTAGTATTATAACACTAGATCTAATTTGGAGCACATAGCAAGGTACCGACAATGTTAATTGACTCTCAAGGACATCACACTGTATGTTAGGCGACAGTTTCTAAAACTTGAGAATAGTAGCTCTTCAGGTGTGTACTGAAAAGTACCACCAAGGTGTGGATTTGATATCGAACTGGTCAACTGTGGGGATCTATTGACACAGTATTGTGTAATTGGAACTAAATTTGAACTGACTGATCTCAATCAGTTTTGACTAGACGAAAAATTTAAAAAATGTTTTTTTTCACTAGCCCTAGCAAAGTTTATTTTAGTTTCGATTCTCGAAGAAATAATTATGAATAGTTTACACAAATTTAAAAGGTATTTGTATAGGGACGTCATATTTTAATTACCTTGAACTGGTTAGCAACCTCGGCCAAGGTAACTTGCTCCGCATCTTCAGGGTCACTAGGTTCATACCAGATGGAGTTAATTGAGATCATAATCTTTCCATTTTGTGTAGGTCTGTAAACTTCGTTGTAGAGATGATATGATTCAGCGTGGGCTTTCAGAACTGTATCACTGCATAAGTAGTTGCCGACACCATGGCTGTCAATCGCAGGGGCTTTCCTGTCGTCACCATAAGAGTCTTCACATATTTCATACGGCTCATTCAATGTGATCCAAAATTTGACTTTATGACCAAACTCTCTAAAGCACACATCCGAGTAGTCGCGGAAATAATCGACCATTTTAACGTTCGCCCAGCCGCCGAGGTCTTGTAATGTCTGTGGCATGTCCCAATGATACAGGGTCACCTGAGGAATATTATCATTAAATAATTTAGCTGCTCTGTAAATTTTCTATAAACATAACATACATTAAAGTCTCTTTCTGCTCTGTCTGTTTATCCGCTTACTCCTCTTAAACAACGCAGATAATTTTGATGCGATTTTCGCCATTACTTAAATTATTTTTTACGTTTACGTTTGAAATGTTTAAATCAGTCTAATTAAGATTTTACATAGACGAAGAAAAACTTTTTTTACAACCGAATCGCCGGAAGATAGATTTTGACCGTAGTCAACGCGATTGTCCTGTCTAGTAACCATGGTTACAAAATATAACAAGCTATATGTCCATTATGATCCCGTGAGTAACATAGGTCACTGAAAAGGGTGAAAAATTATTTTTTACCGAAAAATGAACCCACTTCAACTCTCAAAAGTGTGAAATAACTTGCCGTAGTCGGTACCATGAGCACAATATTGTGATGATATTTACTTTTGTAAACTATCATGGTACCGACTTTAGCAAGTTATTTCACACTTTTGAGTGTAGAAGTCTGTTCCATTTTTGGTAAAAAATATTTTTTAAAGAGCAATCGTAGAGTACGGACCCACTTGAGAGCAATTTCAGATTTCTCACGTCCTTTTTATATAGGTAACTTAAAGGATATAAGGACACCCCTGCGGAATTAGGGCGTGTTGTTTGTGCTAAATAAGTATTATTTAATAATGAGGGTATCGTACCATTGGTGTGATGTTCTTTGCGGCCAATGCATCAATAAGATCATTGTAATATCTGATTCCGTCGGGGTTAATAAAATCCACACGTCCAGTGGGCAGGATGCGAGTCCAGGAGAGCGAGAAGCGGTAGTAGTCCACGCCTAAATACTCCAACTCCTCGACATCTTCAAGGTAACGGTTATAAGAATCACATGTAACGTCACCATTTGTACCATCAGCGATCATTCCCGGGCGAGTATGGGATAGTCGGTCCCATACATTTTCAGATTTTCCTGCAAGTAGATACGATTTGCTTGATTATTATATCAGGCCTATTTTGCGCACATTTAGTAAAGTGGCTTGATGATTACTAAGTTATCATGGGCATGGTTTGTGATTTAATTTGCTGTATTAAAGCGCGAGCTCTGAGGAATCGGGGGCTGAGCGACATATTCCAAAACTATTTTCTTATGGGAAGTACGTGGATATTTAACTGTCCACTATGATCCATTTTGATGTAAAATGATTTCTTTAAGTTGTTATTAGAAATAGATATAATAAATATTCCTATATGTATATAAAAAAATCCTTATGTACACCACTTATAGTTGTACGCCCGAAATGGGAATACTGTTGAAACTTATATAATATAATATTGACCATCTAATGTACACAGTTATATGCAATAAATATATTCTGTATTCCACATATTCATATAGGAATATTATCATTAAGAAGTAGATGAAAGAAAAGTGCATGTGGCTGGGATGCGAATGTTAAGATGGATGTGTCGTGTGAGTAGAATGGACGAGATAAGGGATGATATCAGAGGAAGCTTGAAAGTTGCACCACTGAATGAGAAGTTGGAAGGCAATAGACTGGCTTGGTTTGGGCATTTACTGAGCTTCAGTGTAGGTAGATAGATGTGAAGGTAGAGGAAGGCCCAAGAAGGTATGGATGGGCTGCGTGAAGAATGATACTAAAGGTGTGAG
This sequence comes from Apeira syringaria, assembly GCA_934044485.1. Lineage (NCBI taxonomy): Eukaryota > Metazoa > Arthropoda > Insecta > Lepidoptera > Geometridae > Apeira > Apeira syringaria. The sequence continues at coordinate 8,552,284 of OW203659.1, forward strand.
CACTGAGGTGGCAGGGGATAGAACTGAGTGGAAGGGAAAAGCTTGTTCCGCCAACTCCATCCAGCATGGAGGACCAAAAGAAGAAAATATAGTATCAGAGAATGTCAACATTCTAGGTCTAGTGTGATTCCCCCTTTCCACATTGTCACTGACCATCAAGTGAAATAGAGGCAAGCTCAATTTTTATTTTTTATTTTCCCAGTATCAAAACGTCACGACTCCTGCTGGCATAAAAAATCAAAACCTACCATATAGTTGACATGGATTGTATCTTGTATATTTTTAAAACATTTACTGGATTCTCACTGACTTGATGACTCAAAATCCTAATTTCAGGCAAAATTTACATTTATGATAAAAATATGATGATTCTATTTTTTCGAAATTAAATTATTTACAGCAGAGAGGGGGTTACTGGTATCTGAACCTATAATGGTTATTTACATCTGCTCTGATTCTCTAAAGATAAAAGTAGGAAAAGAATATTCCATCTACCTTAGCTTGCATGCCACATCTTAGACCATGTCGCTACCTAACATCAGCGGCCTAGAGAAGATGCTTCATCATTAGCTCGCTTGGAGATTGGTAATCAACGTCATGCGTTCACGGCGATCGCTCATTCTCTTCGAGGGATAAATGCGCTCGGGAGAATAGAAACGTTTCGTTTTGCGTATTGTACATTGTCTACCAATTTTCTATTGGTTTTCGTTGATCACATGATATATCGCTTTAAAGTGTCAATCTCATTTTTTTTTTTGTTTTCTCTCAGCGTTAACGCTTTAGAATGTTATGCTGTCTAGGGTACAGGTGAGACAAGAGTTAAAGGCAAGCTAAAACATATTATGCATTTTGAAAAAGTTACTTGTACATACCTGCCATTTGTTACTTAAATTATTTTATCTTACTTTATATGCACAGCTGATAGTGATAGGGTTCAAAGTTCAGCCCTTATCCATGTTGCTATCATTGAGCTAAAATGCATTGGAATACACCTTGACTCGTGTCATTGACGCGTGTTTACTGTTTACAACTGATTAATTAGTGGCTGATAACTAACTAACAAGCAAAGTCAACGAGTGACACTTGTTTTATTTTGTACTAATGAATACGCCTATCCTACTAATATTATAAGCGCGAAAGTTTGTATGGATGTATGAATGTTTGTTACTCTTTCAAGCTGAATTGGGCTGAACGGATTTGTATAAAATTTGGAATAAATATAGTTTATACTCTGGAATAACATTATAGACATAACTACTTTTTATCTCGAAAATATTGATTGTTCCCGTAGGATAACGGAAAGACATAAAAATCGTCAATACCACGTACCATTTCACCGTGGGTGACACCTCGGGGCGCTGCTAGTAGGTATAAAATAATAAAAATATCAATAATGTCTTTATAATAATGGTGACCACTTCAATTGCCTAAATGAACTCCGCTTGGCTTAGGTCCGCGGTTTCTTTAGTGTTGTTTAGTTTAGTTCGTGTAGTTTTATGATTATTATGATTAATACTGAAAATATTAATAATAAGCGTACTGTTTAAAACTGTGTGTATGTAAAGCTTTCAGGATGATGTGATGAAAGTGTTAGCAGTTTACCCGTTTTGACGTTTCTGTGACGTAGTAGGAAAAAATGCTTGCATTTAGAAAATATTATTATTGATTGTGAACTAAAAATGAACATGATTAGGATGAGGATGAAAAGTAGCTTATCTGTTATTCCGGGACCTAGGTTCCGGGACCGGGCCCTAGTATCTACATACAAAATTTCATTCAAATCCGTTCAGCCGTTCTGGCGTGATTGAGTAACAAACATTCATCCATCCAACCATCCATCTATGCAAACTTTCAGATTTATAATGTTAGTTATACATATAATTAACATGATGATGTTTTTTTTTTGAAACAATGAAATCTTTCCCCTTTGTAATATCGACGTTTTGATAACCGAACACAATAATACTTTTAACAAAACGACTTTATCCAATAAAACTACCTACAAACGAAAATGTTCCTTATTCATAACACATTTAAGTTTGAATTTCAACGGCGGTCCTGCCGATCTGACGATCTTACGATCTGACGCGAGTTTAACATTTTTACCTCATACAAAAGTGCACAACGCGGCTAAAGAAGTTTTCACTTCAAAAATATCCAGTACTACTGAGTACTGGATATTTTACTATCGAGTACTGGATATTTTTTCCTTTTCTACTTTTCCTGGTTGGATCGCCAACTAATAAGACAAACTCACCGCTTACATTCCAAGCGCCTTCCACTTGATACGACGCCGTTGATACACCAAAACTGAAGCTCGCAGGAAATTCGGTATAACCGGCGTGACCGCTGAAATAATTACGAGAAATATACTGGTAGATGTCTTGCCTAAGTATACGGACGAAGCTCGGTGGCACAGCTTCTTATTGAATATAATGCTATTACACCACCTACATGGGTAATATAGTTGGCTTGGCAAAGCTTGGCTAGCTAAAGAGGATTGGTTATCTAGCAAATCCAAGCTGAATCCTAGTAATATTATTAATGCGAAAGTTTGCGAGTATGGATGTAATCATGTAGTGTAAGTAATCTTTCACGCTCGGCTTGACGGATTTCGATGAAATTTGGTATGTAGATACTTCAGGTCCCGGAATAACTAGTAGGATACTTTTCATTATCAATCTTAACTACGCGGATAGAACCCGGAGCGTACCTAGTGTAACATATCGTTGCCAATTTCTAATCCTCTGGCATTTTTAAGCTATGCAACGCTGGCACATAATCTTTTTGGCCGGTTAGCGCAGTTGGTAGCACTCTGCCTTCTGAGCCGCTGGTCCCGGGTTCGATTCCCGGACAGGTCAAACATTTATGTGCATAAACATGTCTGTTTGACCTGTGTTTGGGTGTGTATATGTATATAAGTATATATCAGTCATCAGGTTACCATAGTACAGGCACTGCCTAGTTTGGGACCTGAAGACCTTGTGTCAATGTTGTCCCATATTATTATATTATTTTCTATGTTATATAAGTTTTTGTTAAAGATTCTGCTACATAGATGCACGCAAAGCTAAAAATAAAAGCTTGTTAAAAAAAATCCAGAACACTGGTATAATATGATAACCTACACCATTAATTTTAAACGTTCTTGTTTATAATTATCGTTATGGAATCCTCATTTTATAAACGCTGATTGATATACTCTTATCACGTAATTTAATATTACAAAAGGTCATATTGGTATATCGGAAGATGTTTCTGCTTATTTTCCCCTGAGCCTGTTTTGCAGCAATACTTGTTTTATCACGGGAGATTAAATTGTACGGTAGATACCATACAATTTCATCCCGTGGTAAAAGCGTTCTAAAGCCAGGAATTTTTATTGTATTTTATTATAGAGTGTGTGTGTAGTAAATAAATGTTCAATTAATACTCACAGATGAATAGGCACCAGTAGTAAGCTTATAACTGAGAGATTATCCATGGTTGCGTCCGGTCTTTCCGAGCACCTGCAGCAGACTGCAGTCTCTACGCAGTCTACCGCTGCACGCGCTGGTCTGATATCCATAAGTGTAGTTTATCACACCGAGGGTTTTATACCATAATGTAACTAATCACGCATTACAACGATCTAAGTTAATTTTAATACCTGGTTAACAGCCATGAATTACATATCCAAATACAATAAATTAATTTTCAACATAGACATGTAAGTTTTAACGATTTTAGACCATATATTATACATATTTTGTAGTCTTTATAAAATTCAGGGGTTTTAAGGCTACAGGAGAGTCATAAATGACCCACCCATGACCACCACTGACGTTATATAAGTATTTCATATTGTCATCGCGTAATGTATGAACTTTTATAGTGATATCCAATGATGTTTTACGAAAGATGACGTATATTCATACTGCGCGGTGTTCTGATTTTGTTCCTTTACGACATAAACATGTTTACTGCGACAGATAATACGGTACAAATAATATAGAAAAGGATAGCTATATGTTTAGACTTGCGCTTGAAATACGCGTCGTAATGAAAATTACTACAATTGACTTAATTTTGCCGCCTCAGTTTCCGCGCGCTTGTGCGACATCTACCTCATATAAATATATAATATCATTGGTGATATCTTATATAATAAGAGACATAGTTTTCTCCGTTTTAGTGGTTGGAAATAAAAGTTGAGAAGGGGAGTAAGAACCCACAAGATTTTTTTAGAGAATATAGGTTTTTACTTAATAATACAATATAAGAAGGGGTAGCACTTGTACTTCTTTTCTGCTTAAAATAGAAAGAGCGCAGAGAGCTGTCTTAAAAGTTATGTATAAAAAACCCATTTACTACTCCACCATTGAATTATACAATTTAAGTGAAGTAATGACTGTGAGACAGCTCTTCTTACTACAAACTACTTTGCGACAACATTCAATTTTAATATATGACCCCGTGAGCCGTGAACTTAAACGTCGTAAGGACAGAGTGTCTCAAACTCTTCCTTGCAGACTAACTCTTAGTGCTAGAAATCTAAAGTTCATGGGCCCGCGTCTGTATAATTACATAAACAGATCTCACGACATATATCCTCTCACAAAAAGAGAGTGTAAACGCGTTGTCGCTACCTGGTTGCAAAACAAAAGCTATGTAGATACTGAAAACATACTAAAGGCTTGTTTATAATAATTTTTTCTATAATAAAGTAATTGCGTTAAATATTACAACCCCCCCCCCCCCCCCCCCCCCACACACACACACACACCACACACACCACACACGCGCGCGAACACTTGTATATACGGCTCACACACATATTTTTTTAGCCTCTGTAACATTAACCACACAAAATTGCACATTTATTTCTCATATGTAAATAGAATGACAATAAATCGCCGCACATTGCTAAATATTTTCGATGTCACAATAATGGGAAGGAACTGTTACCCTGTAACACAGTGCATACTAGTACGGGGTACAGGGATCTCTTCACATGACCACACACATCCTAATATACTCTATTCATATTATTCTTATTGTCAAAAGATGTAGCATGTGTGTCCTTAATTTGTAATAAAGAATTTATTATTATTATTATAAGAAATGGATGAGATGCAGTTTTCTAGATTTTATTAATTTAAGTTACATGTATACTTATTCATAATTACGTATAGTGTGAGAATAGTACACAAAATAACAATTATACTCCAGCGTTTAAAATTAACCATGCTAATTTTGTTATCAAAACTTACATGGTTTTGAAACATTATGAATGTGTACACGGGAATTACTACGCCTCTTCTCTTCCCGTGGGTGCTGTAAGAGGGGGCTAACGGATTACGTACCAGGAGGATAGGCAGCAGCGCCTTCTGAGGGTCACAAAATACACTGCGCTCGCCAACCCGCCTGCTAAGAGTGGCGCGTATTGGCAATCACCCACCACGGGGGAGGCATATGTTCAGCAGTGGACGTCTTATGGCTGACATGATGATGATTTCCCGTGTTTTATAAATTCATAACCAAATAACCAAAACATAATAAAAAAATCATTTTATAAATTTAAGTTCATGTCCAAATATAATTATAATATCAATTTATAAACAAATATTTCTTAAAATACCAATGTTTATTTTTATTTACCTTTTAAGCCATCTGTTGTAAATGACATAAGTACTTAGGCATGCGTAATGATAAGCTGCATGCTTCTTATCCCACGCTGGTCGAGTCGCCTCCAAAACTCGATCTCTAACCGTGTCCTAGCCTAGTTTCGGGCTCGCTGGCTTCACGGTAAGACACCGAACCGCCGTAGACCACTGCGCCGCAGGCCCCCTATTAGACGTCCCACTCATCACCCAGCTACTACCCATCTTGGTGGCTCACTAACCGATAGGCTGCGCCTTAGTCCGCGACGTCCACACACACAGACGCTACCTCGTTTAGGCGATAGCCCAAGCCGAGGTCCGAACCTTCGAGGTGCCCTGGCGCTAGTCGCTCCCTCCCTCACCCCTACCCAAATCGGCTGAGTGCCCTCTGCACTCGCCAAAAGTCCGATTACGCCGTAAAATATGCCCAATGTGGCAAACAGCATTTAGTCATTTCGAACATAGACATAGGTGGAGTCGCCACTCCGTTCTATCACCAATTACATTTGAGTGCTCACACCGTATCACCGTATTTATTTATGAAAAACATATTCTTCCCGTACTCTAACTACATTTTTTTCGGTATCTATCTACTTTCTAAATCCATACACACTAATATTCAGTACTTTTTTTGCTGAGTTATACATTTATATAAATAAAACATCCCTATTTCCCTTGGTCACGGCATCACACGTGAACGGCGGGACTAATGTCACTAATAATTTTTTTGTTGTACTTGTTATTCTCAGAAGAAGTTTCTTATGCATGAAAAAATTAAGAAAAATCCGCGGAAAATTGGAAAATTTAAGAAAACTTAACGTCCTTAATAATATTTTTTCTAATGTAACCTTCTTGACGCTTTTGATAATACAAAGTGGTTTTATGTAGCACTAGCTGCGCCCCGCGGTTTTACCCGCGTGGTGATGATTGATGATGCTGATGATGATGAACGAAAAGTAGCCTATGTGTTATTCCGGGACCTGAAGTATCTACATACCCAATTTCATCCAAATCCATTTGAAACTTTTGAGTGTGATTGAGTAACAAACATCCATCCATCCAAACTTTCACATTTGTAACATTAGTGGGAGAGGGATGGGATTGTACTATTTCTTTGACAGTTGGCGCGATTGACAGAATGTGTTTAATATTTTGTTTATTATTTATTTCTAGTTATTTATTTTATTTATTTGTTATTTCTATTCTATCTATTTATTTTTATTAATGATACCAATATAAATATATATAGATAAATAAATACATTCAACAGTTGACAGGGCCTGTCGGGTCAGCTAGTATAACATAATGAATGATCAATAGGAAGGTACTTACATGTTTTTTAAAATATACCATGAATAATAATTTTAAAACTAAAAAATCTTGTGAATTCTTATAACTCCCAATACGCATTACATAGACACTGTACCACATTAAAATATTTCAATCCTTGTTATAATTACTTAAGAAGGTATGCATATAAAGAATGGATATAATAAAATATAATAATAAATTAAACTAGATTCTGCACCTAGGTAGGAATTTAAACTTTGTTGAAGGTTATAACTCGCTTCTGGGAATTTTCTGTAGAAAAAAACAAACAAAGTATACTTTAATCTTTTTATTTCCTTGTGATTTAATTAATTACATGCATTGAGTTAAATTTGATCTACTTAGTGCGTTGTGTTAGAAATGTTAGGTAAGCCCACCGCCACCGCTAACTCCTCATTGATTTCGTGCCTGCAGAAATAAATAAATCAATTAACAAATTCTTATATTGTTATATTTCGTGAGCAGTAGAAACGGCATAACTCGAAAAGCGTTACAGCATTATTTACGCGTGCCATCGAGTGCACACAATGTACCTACGTCAATAAAATGTGCACATACAGTTTTATCAAAGTTAGTACTTTCAGCCCTTAATTTTTTAAAAGGTTGCTTAAAAACCAATGTGACCAGAACTACGCGATAAAGCGCTTTTTCGCGACATTGACGCATTCGAAAAATGTCTGTTTAGGCCACATTCTACGGAAACAACAGATGTAAAGGAATATAATTCCCGGCACGTAAGTTATATGTGCAGAAAACGTTTTAGGGTCTCCATTGAAGTGGTAGATGAGGTGCGGCGTGAGGCGCCGTGCGTAACCATAGCAACGCAGCGAGACGCGGCGACGCTTGCTCCCACACGGCTTTGAAGTACAATCGCACAAGAAGTTGTCAGTTCTTCTACATTAATAGATATGTACGAGTATATCTGTAAAAACTGTGATGACTAATTTTATGAAAATGTCAGGCACAGGCGAGAGGCGAGAAAAATTGTATACTGACGTATATAAATAGTTCTTCTATGAAAATAATATTACTGGTTTTTCTGAATAAGTCTGCGGAAGCTTCGTAAAAGTCATAAAGGTTCAGAATTTACAATTAAGTACATGCTCACTGTAAAATCTTAACATAAGTTATGGAGATATAAGCACAATAATTGTCTTGTGATTTAAATTTTGTAATTTCTTAATACAATAAAGTTCTGTAAACCGACATAGGACCCCCCTGGTAAGAAAGACAATGCGTAAATCAATAAGTGGGTAGTAAAACTACGCATTCAAAACTTTAGATTTCCGGTTGGCTTGCGTTTATTTTTGGAGAACCGCGGACTATTCGTCTTTTGTTCATAATTGCTACTCGCGGACGACTACCATTTTGGTTCACGTGTCTCTGAATATTACTAATAAGGAAATTATATTTGCATGCGTATAGTAAAAAGCACCATTTACTTTCAGGCTCATTAATTACAGATGAATGTCATATTTATATTATTACATAACCAGGATTAGTGTGAAAACCTACGCGTAGTCAATATCACGATCGACAACTTTTTCGCTTCGTCCGAACTGGGCCCCTGGTCTTGAGATTGGTGCGTTCGTTGTACAATCTGTGCTTCGTCGTAACGTCCCGTCTTGCACATAACTTGAGTGCGGGAGCCTTTGTCAGGATATTGAGCGGAAACAATTGTCAATCTTAATCGTGATATGCAACACGTGTACATTTTCGCAGTATACCCGCATAAATGTAGGTATAAGGAACGTGAATTGTAACTGTAACATGCACTTTGATATTATGTACCTACATAGTTTTTAGCTCTAATAATATGACGAAGCTTATATTGGGATAAATAACAACTTTATCCAATATATTCTACTCTTTTAAGTTTTATGTGATTTTAGTTTTACAGTCATAGTAGTGAGCATATTGATTGTATATCTTCTTCGTCTTATCGTTACTTGTACCACAACATCGTCATACTCAGATTTTGTAGTACATCAATAAATTTTGTGAAGTCTCTATTGTTTTTTGTATTCAGAATTGGCAAGCGTTTGGCCACTATCTCACCTGATGTTAAGTAATGATGCGGTTTACGATGGGGCACGCTTGTCTAGAAAATGTAACTTTCATGCATTCACTCGTAACTTGTAGACACCCAGATTGTATCTATTCGGTATATATGTTTGATAAGGTTATATAAATGCTAGGATACGCTAATGCGGATAATACTAGATTACGTTCAAAATTTTGAAGAAAAAAATCGGCAGTTATTTAACATATTCTTCTCATACTTATTTCAAATGTAAGTTCTACATAAGCCGGCACATGCAAACTAAGGCGGAAATAGATGATCGATTTGGATAACTCAACAAAAAAACCGTCGTAATATATAACATAAATAGGGGGCATTATTAATTATTAAACCAGTACCGATGCATCTCAAACCAGAGCGAACATAAAATGAACCAAAATCAAGCATTGGTATGACAAACAGTTCGGTACTCACAAGATAAATACCTACGCATGCAGTATGAACAAAAATAAGTTACCGATAAATATATTTGACATCTAAAATTGTCAAAATTCTATAGCAGCAGTGCAAGTACCTCATATATCGAATTAGGACGATATTATGTGACAAATTTATTGATCGGTAAGGTCCATAATCATTTTACGATGATATTACATCTTAATGGATAGGGGCTGGAAATTTGGCAAGACTTTCGAGATTCTGACGTCTCATTTTGATCAAGTAAGAAAAGGACAAGAAATAAAATAAGCCTATAGAATTTCGACACACCTCGCACTCAAAGCTACACATAATATATGATACCAGCAATGCGTTAACAAGTCCTTACAGTAGGATTCTTGAAGCGTTCGTCTTGAGGCAGTTCCCTGGTGGCTGTCAGCTGGCGGTAGTATTCAGCGGAGAGTTTCGCGGTCCTGGGTCTCGCCGGGTCCGTGATGTCCACGTAATAGAAGCCAAAGCGTTCGCTACGGATGGTGGTATGATTAGTGATAATCCAGACAAAGGCCGGCTAAGGCATTACTATAATTATCGTGGTTTAATTTAATTGAAACGATATTTTTTAAACCAGAATGCTTTTAAATCTTTTTTTCCTTCTAAAACCTCAATACAAGTGAGAAGTCAACGCCTGGTAAAATGTTTATAGCAATACGAACCATTTTGTATAGAAAAACTATCAGGTTTTAGAAGGAAAAAACATTTAAAAATAAAGCAAATCACCTTTAAAATATGGCACATTTTGTGTACAATATTTTTTTATATTTTTAGACAGTTTAACTTATCTCAATATGTAAAACCACGAGTGGCCGTGTCAGAAGGCATATTCACAGCATAACCACAACTTCTAGCTATCTCAAAATGAAGGGTACAATTTTTTAATTCCTATGTACAACTACATATATTTTAACATTAAAATCTTTCGTGGTCATGTTGCAATATCACACAAGATGGTTGTCTATGAACAGGAACAGAGCAGTCGCACTTTTGATCGCGTAAGCACTGGATGGACATAACCTACGTATCCATTTTCTATGGCTGTGTGTGGCTATACTATTTTTACATTTCAATTTAAATGCAACGAATCGCACGCGTGCATTTGTCAAAATTAACTTAATAACAATAATTGTTTAATAATCTGAAAACACAATATTTTGTATTATCATGTTAAGTGACCGAACGATTACTACTATTTACCGAAAATTTAAGCGTAATTTTATGCTGGCTTGTAATTTCATGGGACATTGAATACTCGTTAACTCATTTGAAAGTCAAATTCTAAACACATGTCGTTTGTGCTTCGTTACGTAGATACCTACTGAATAACTTTTGTGATAAAATATAAAGCCATTATGTACCTACTGTTTTCGTTTTTACAAACGGTAGGTACAGGAGCTTTGCTACTTGATCGCAGGTGTGGTCATTATATTATTTGCATCTGTGACAACTACATCTGTCATTCGACAAAACAGCACAACAGCACGGTTCTAATAAAACTGAATTCGGCGTAACAGTTAAAAAATGATCATGATACAATTCGGTTTTTCTGTAATGAATAGAATAAAATGTATGGTCAATTAAAAACTTAAATGTACATTTAAAATGAGTCAACCCGATTATCTCGGTTATGGAATATGATTGTGATGTATATAGTATATAATCGGAATAATGGAATATATAGTAGTCAGTAAGCATTATACTTCTAGCGTGAGAAACTGGTCAAACGCTAGATCGATACGGTATAAAAAAAAAAAAAATTACCAAAATATGGAACCGACATCAACACTCCAGAGGTGTGAAATAACTTGTTGAAGGCGGTACCATCATACTTCATAAAAGTAACTATCATAAAAATATTGTGCGCATGGTACTACTTCGACAAGTTACGTCGGTTACATTTTTTTTTACTTTTTTCAGGGAGCTTAGCTACTCACGGGATCAATTCTCATTGTGTTTGTTCACCGATTTCTCCACCCGCAACTATAATGTCATCGACGTATGCGTAGCACTTCTCAGTTATTGGAGTGCAACTAAACACCGCTTGACCGATTTTCATGAAATTTAAATGGGACCACCTCGGAAATATACTCTATCAAACAAAAAGAGAATCATCAAAATCAGTTTATAAACAAAAAAGTAATCTGCGAACACACATAAAAAATATTTTAAAAAATGTATATGGTCGAATTGAGTAACCTTCTTTTTTAAGTCGGTTAAAAATAGCCGAAAACCATGCAACCACGATCGAGTTTTTTGGTATGATACAATGTTGTTTGTAAGTACCTATTTCTATCTCAATTCAGCCGACCAAGTTAGAGCCCTACATGACTCCACTACAAACAGTATCAGATACTTGGCTTGGTTTATTCTTTTGCCTCATTCTTCTGAATTAGAACGACGAATAAGTTTTTGGAAATTATTAACGCACCTTAACTAATAAATTATCAACTCTCTGATTAAGTAGATACTATACATGTATTGAATTAGGCTACGTTACCATTACGTTACTTTTGCGATAGAGATCGTGATGAGATCACTTACGAAAATCCAGCTCTCCATTCGAAGTTATCCATGAGTGTCCATGCTGTATATCCGAGAACTTTGACGCCGTCTTCATTAATTACATTTAAGATCTCTCCCAGATAATCCTGAAAAGTAAATACACACAAAACATTTGTCTTGGTGGTTCGATTTCCAAACATTTTTCCATTTATGTGAAAAGGAGTATAATTTTACACTGGTTAAACTGTGGTTGGTTTTGATATTGGTCTTTATTTGCGGCAAATCACAATTCATTGAAGAAAAAATATACAAGCGGTCGTATTGAGTAACCTTCGTTTTTTGAATGCGGTTAAAAATAGTAGAATGATAGAATACATAACACCGAGTTTTCATCAATCAATCGATAATTCGGTGCTATTTTTCTATTAGTGTAAAAATATACTCTCTTTTCACAAGAATAGAAAATACATTTGTATGGAAATCGAACCACTTTTAACTATTAAAACAACAGAAGAAAGAAGAAGAAGGATATGATTTCTTGGTGACATTTATAAGACTATAATAAGCATTTAACACATAGAAAGGTCTTGCACGATGCTAGTAACGGGTCCCTAATCCCTATTCAGCATTATACGATGGGTATAACCATTATACGTTTTACACCCTTCTCGCTGGTTTTCAGTAGGAACTCATTGTCTAGAAACACGAACAACAAGTAAATAAATCAATTAATTAGTGGTTTTCTTGAGCGGGCGCATAAATAATCATGAAACGCATCCCAATATTCGTTAAAATTAAACGAATATCAGGATCGTCGTTATATTCGACAAAAAATCGATAACGCATGTTTTCACGATTTGAAATGTGAGATTTGACGAGTGCCTAAAATTAGTACTCATATATAAACGTAGCCGTCCTTTGCCTTACGCATATTATTTTGTAAAATACGAAGTTAAATACGAAATAATATGAGTTTATATTTATTTTTCAGAAGAAGGAATTTTCTTCTCTTTAACTTATCTATCTATTAACTTATTCTGTATCTTGGCAACTTACATTAAAGTACTGAATCCTGCCATAGTCTTGTAAGGTTCCATTGTCAGAGAATCCATTTTCAGTAATGTAGATCGGTGGGTCATTGTAAGAGCTCTTGCACCAGCGCAGCAAGTTGGCGAAACCAGTGGGGACCACCTGAAAAAAAAAATTGGCTAATAATTATAGAAACGAAATTTAAATCATTTTTCATGACGCATTTGCTTTGTAGTTAATATACTTACTCTTAGCCATTCTGAAGCGGAATCACCCCCAACTTCCATAGTCGTAACAGCACCAATATCTTTTAACCATGACGGAGACTTGGCTGTGGGGTCTAATCCAGAACCGGTAATTAGATGAGTGGTGTAATGGTTAATGCCAAGGAAATCAGAGGTGCCTTTGATCCTCTGAATCCAGTAAGCGTCGAACTGCTCCAGACGGGGTTTGGGTAGACCTTCGGCTTCGCTTTGCCGCCTTACGTTTTCAATCATCGCCGCTGGATAGCCACCTTCTGTCGTGAAAATCGGGTGGGCAAACCAACCGAACTAAAAAAAAAGTACAGAGATATTTACGAGATATAATTATCTATACATAGAATATATTATAGGATATTATTATCAGATATTACTGATAATAATATTATATTAATAATATATATAATATTGTCCTAAAGCCAGTTTTCATGCACTTACTTTAAACTGATTAGCAACCTCAGCTAAAGCAACCTGCTCAGCATTTTCAGGGTCGCTAGGTTCATACCAGATAGAGTTAATTGAGATCATAATCCTTCCATCTTGTTTAGGCCTGTAAACTTCATTGTAAAGATGATACGATTCAGCGTGGGCTTTCAGAAGGGTGTCACTGCATAAGTAGTTGCCAACACCGTGGCTGTCAATTGCAGGGGCTTTCTTAAGATCGCCGTAAGCATCTTCGCAGATTTCATAGGGCTCGTTAAAGGTGATCCAAGATTTAATTTTATCACCGAATTCCCTGAAGCACAAGTCAGAGTAGTCGCGGAAGTAATCAATCATTCTTGGATTCGCCCAGCCACCAAGATCTTGCAGAGTTTGAGGCAAGTCCCAGTGGAACAAGGTCACCTGTAGAACGAAAGCTTAGTAGTTACTTAGTACTTTCACACGAAAAATTGACTAAAAATTTATATTGTTGATAATTATACCAGGGGTTCAATGTTCTTTGCGGCCAAAGCATTGAGAAGGTCGTTGTAATATCTGATTCCGTCTGGGTTAACATAGTCCACTCGCCCCGTAGGCAGGATGCGAGCCCAGGAAAGGGAGAACCGGTAGAAATCCACACCTAAATATTCTAACTCTTCGACATCCTCGAGATAGCGGTTATAAGAATCGCAAGCAATGTCCCCATTGCTGCCATCGGCAATCATATCCGGACGAGTGTGGGATAACCGGTCCCATACATTTTCAGATTTACCTGAAAGAACATTTTAGTACATCTTCAAATCAGCTTCAAGTGGGGGCACCTCATATGGATACAGATAAGATTGGATTGAGTGATGGACCCAAGATAAGCAATTGACATTTATAATTCCACTTGAAAATAAAAAGATTAGATCTTGATCTTGAAGTTGATGGGTGAGGAGAAAAACAAGCGTACCGCTGACGTTCCACGCGCCTTCTATTTGATGGGCAGCCGTGGCCACTCCAAATGTGAAGCCTTCAGGAAATTTCGTGTAGCCAGCGATGCCACTAAAATATACATTTTGAAAATTAAACTTACGAGTAATGATTGATAGGTGCTTAGGTTTTATTTCACACAGAAGTTAATTTAATTACTCTATTCGAAAAAAGTTCAATGTATTTCTTTTTATTCAATTATGATCAAATTAAATAATAAATAAGACAATTGAAATCATGTATAATGTCATTTTGTAAAATTGTCACGTAGCTTAAAATCGGGTATCGAGTCACTGTGTCGTATGTCGTCAAGGTTCGGCATTTAGCTACCGTTTTACAGGTAGCAGCGCGCTGCTATATTAGCTAACAGTATTCTTATTAAAACTGCTTAAAGCCTTCAATGGTTACCAATTACGGTGAACAATGTAAAGGTTGTTTTGATTTCGTGCGGTAAACAAGCGATTATTAAGTAATACTCACGAATGGCAAAGCGCGAGCAGCACTCCTATAGCTGAGAGTAACGCCATGGTTACGTCCGGATTCTCGGAGCTCCTACAACGAACTACTGGTTACTCAACCACGATTATTCCTTTTCACCGGTCGCCGATATCTAACGGTACAATCTCGAGAGAAGCAAACCCGCCGAGATAAAGTCATCAATGGTGATACAAAGAGGATTTACCGATCAAAAGTGAAAAGCGTAAAATACTGTGAAACCCAGCAACGCGCATGGCCACTTATACGCTGATAAAAATGCTAATATTGTAAATACGGATAGGGTGATATTACTGGGACTCAGTTTTTTTATATTATCGAGTAACACATTGTGGTGTCCCCAAGGTTACATTATTCATTTATTTAGTTAGTAATACCAACATTGCACACATTAATACAAACACATATATAATATACAATTTTTTAAAGGTTACGTTTGACCGCTGTCTCACCTGTTGTTAAGTGACGACGCGGTCTAAGGTTTAGCACGCATCTAAAGCAATATGTTAATTTCTAATAATTACATATAAGTTATGACAGGTGTCGACAAGGAAGAGAGAGATCAATCTTGATTTTCCGTGGGTGTCATAGTATAATTATTATTATTCTGAAATGCATTCCTAGTTACAGGTATATTTACCACATTCACAGTATAATGGAGTTTAAACGAAAAATTAAATTAACTAACAAAAACATTAACTTTACAAACTAGTAGGTAAGCAAGTGTGTACAGTTATTAAAAACTAACTGCCCCGCGGTTTTACCCGCGTGGAATACGGTTTTCCCCTTACCTCAGTTATATGTCGTAGCGGGTTGTTATATAGCCGTGTTATTTATTTTTTTCTAAATCCATCCACTATTTCCTGAGATTAACGCGTTCAACCGAACAAACAAACATACACTACAGATTTATAATATTAGTTTACATTAGTAGGTAACACTTCAATTTTAGCAGCGCAAGTTACTTTTTATAGGTAGATAGCAATAGACTTCAATAGAGATTTAAATGGGTTTACAATTAAGATTTTAAACCAAGCATTGTTTATTCATTGTTATTAGATGTTGTTAAAATATAAGTATTCATAGTAATAACACGTATAGTTAAATTATAGCTCCAAACCACGCATCTTAAAATAGACGTATGTATGTATGTATGTGTATACTTTATTATCTATAATCCGGCTTATACGATTTGGATGGAAACTCGTACTCCGATAACGTTTCGCTATTCATGTTTATCTGTATGTGTATTTTATTGATAAATAAACCATGTTGATAGGTAGAATAACTGGAGACCAAATATGCTATAAGCAGACTGAAGTAAATAATTTTTATATAGCAACCCCAGTTCAAATAAATGTGTTTAATGAAACGAAATCTTCTCTGTATGCTTAAACTTTAAACGTTTGCGTGGTGTTAAGTTGTAACAGTAATAGATAAATATAAATAAACCTTTCAAGCTTCGTCCAGCAGACCTTGCATAACACACAAGTAGTCTACAGATGTTGCCAGAGAGTGAACGAGCAAAATTCCCCGAGTCAGCACTTCACGAACTTTCCACATTTCAGATCCGCTGGTACGGCGAAATAGCAGAGAAAGGATCCTTCTCCAAATGTGATGCGGCAGGAAACGCCATTGCTGATCGCGCCACCAACTGATTATAGAATAACTTTATATTTAACTGCTATGTGTATACATTTTTTATTAGGTATTTGTTTATTTATTGGATTTGGTAAGCGTAAGTGATAACTGATGAGTTAATTCATTGCTAAACATATATATAAGTTCTATGTTATATTGTTAAAAAAGGGCAATTTTTCTTACCTTGTGCTTAGCTATAGGTATTTTAAAAATGCTCTCACGATTTCAATAAAAAATTGTACATGGAAAGCAATTTTAAGAATGTTGCATTGTCTTGTAACTTTGGTATGCCACCTTATTAGCTCCATTGGAGATCAAATCATGGACATTTTTTTACTGCATATAGTGGCTTTGTGCCTTAAACTTTTATCTCCATACACATAGAAAGTAAATAATACAATATTTTGAATTGATTACCTTAGGAACAGACTTTCAAACGTGAAGTACGTGATAATAGCTAAGAAGATGGGATAGGCCAACGGAAGACAGACCAGGAGACATAGCAGCAGCGTTCCAATCAGTTTGAGGAATGTTGGGAAAGGTGCTCCATACCGCCATATGGAATACACGTCGCCAGAGAACTCCCGGAAGAGTACCTTGATGCGACCGAAACTAGATGCTTTACGCATCTGCTGAAAAATGTAATCCTCCTTACAATCATCGATATCATTTAACTGTGTGTCTGTTTTTACCTTCATCATTATCATCATCATCACCATCATCTCAGCCATAGGACGTCCACTGCTGCACATAGACCTCCCCCATTGTTTTTTTGCGTATTTTATATACTTAATATATTGTTGTTCATACTTTACATAATATTGTAACTCAAGAACTGAATATAATTGAATATTGTTTCCACTCCTTTTTCTCAAAACGTCCGTCATTGTAGTATATACCAGAGCGAGGTTAAAATAAAATATTTAGCTCTTGGGTTGAAAGTTATTTTTATTGTTTGCAAACGAGCCATACGAAACGAAAAAGTCTTTGTTAGGTTTGAAACTCCGCCATCTAGCATCACCATAGCCAACCTGATTTTGTCACCATAGCTAACCTGATTTTGACCCCATACCCAATCAGATTTTTTGGTGTTTTGTTTTTTAAATGGATAATGGTGTCGATGTTACAGAGGTTCGCCGGTTTTTACAGGCATACGGCGCGAGACAAATCCTGATGCGAATTGATTTAAAATAATACAAAGTACTTTATTGATGACCTCAAGTCTATAAAAATAATTAATAGCAACATTTTTAGACGTTCTGATGTAAAACACAGTTTAAGCGCTTTTGACATTACCGCGAGGACTTTTTAATAAAAAAAAAAAAAAGCGACGGAAAATATTTTTTCACACATAAATTAGCAAATTGAATCAACTTTTGTTCAATCAGAATTAACTTCATGAATTGTTCTAATAAATGGTTTGTTAGACATCTAGGACTTTCAACGAAATAAGCCGAAATTGCTCAAAATTGTTTATATAGCAACCAAAAGCGGCAATCTCTTTGGTTTTGCGTGCCTTGCGTTACGGCTACAGAAAACATGTCCTTATATTTTCTTCCAATGATAGTGTACAGTAGAGTGTAACACACGCGACTAAAACGCATTATAACTCAGTTTATATTTACTGCCTCGCTACAGCTTGTGGGAGTAAAACTGCCTCTTATATAATGGGTCATTTTAGCCCCTTGTATAACAATCTGCGGAATAGTCCGCAGTTGCTTTTCAATTGTTGAGGTTTACAGATAAACTATATTTTGTTCAATTAGTATGTCAGGGAGCCGAAAAACCCCTTCTGATTAGACTGAACTTTTTTTTATTGTGTTTGCGCTGTTGTACAAATTCAGTTGGAACACAAATTTATGGTGACTAGACGCCGCGGAGCTGATATCGCGTTTTTCATTCGGATACAGGGGAACCCAAATACGTGGAAGAAAATAATATAATATAAAAAACTGTATATTTAATCTTTGCGGGAACCTTCGTGTAAAGAGGTAGGTATACATATACAGTACAGTCCGTGGTCACCGTTCGAGAACCTTTCGACCCCAACAGCCATCAGTTCTTCGAGCTACGTGCGTTGCCCACTGCCAGTTCAACTTGCTAATCTGCTATGTCCGTTGACTTTCGTTCGTATGGATCTCATAATTTCTGATTGGATCGCGTCGCGAGAAACCCCGAGCATAGCCCTCTCCATACAGTTCTAGTGTAAGTGTGACTGATTATGCTAATATGCTCCCAAATATGAGGGCAGATATGGTTAAGAGTTTGTTTACGACAGAAGGCACGATAGGGTAAACATATTATAAAGCCTTCGACAAACACGGTATTAATATTGTGGACTTACTTGCACCATGAAAACCTTGTGAGTTCTTTGATAAGGTTTCATTACTTGAATACGGACCCGAAGCTGTTTCGTTCATTTTGAAGGCGGGACTTCTATTTTCATTGTGCTATTGTATAAATTTTGACTATCAGGTGTTTGTTATGAACTCCATGCTGGCTGTGATAATAAAACTGAAGTTGTCAAAATATTATTGATGTCAACATTATGTTGACACCAAATTTATGCATAGATAAAAATATAATGCTATGTTTTTATAAATTTTCAGGGCTGGCGCCGCCCGCAGCTTATTTGGCGGAACATTTGAAACCATAGATAGACTATATACTTTATCTACGATATCCATGCTGTTTGAACGGCGAAAATTTAATACCGTAGCGCATCTAGATAGACCTCCGGATAGACCGGAATAACTATTTCTAAACTATGAAGTTATTTACTCACCGATCTGATGGGTATTCAAGTTTTTCTTCAGTCAATTCCAAAACACTCAGAACAGATTCTTTAGATAAACAGAAGCTCATCTAAAAGTCGACATCGTCGTACTCTTCAAAATAATTACGACGTTCTTTAAAACTTCTCGGCCGTCGTATCATTTCTGTCCTATCAAATATTCTAAATTATCTAAAATATTGTTTCCAAAAATATTATTGTATGCAGCATCCATCTTGATTTTGATAACGAATTTCCAACTGACAGTTCTTTAGCAATTTAACGGACGTCTAGAGCAGAAATTAGATTTAACGACTTGTTGAAAGAATTAACCTCGTGTTAATGCATGGTGGGACTCTTAGTAACATTAACAGCCCGTCAAAAGACTTAACGAGACATTAAATAATTAACCTGTGGATTTCACCAGAATTTTTCAAAACGTATCAGTGTCCGTCAGTTTGACAGCCGACGCTTCCCCCGCTGAGCTGTCATGGCTTCGAAATCATATTCGTCTATGCTATAATTCACTTTCGTCGTGGCGCAGTGATCATTGATCAGTGACACTAACCTTATAGCTACGACCCTAGGTTCGATTCCTGCTTGGGGCACACATTTCTGTGATTAGCAATAGAATGTGTGTGTCTGTGTCTTCCAAAACACAGGGTATCCTAGTGCGGGGTGTGAGTGTAAAAAAAAGTATGTAGCAATAAAATAAATCTGTATCCGAATCTGAACACCTAATCGGTCGTTGCAATAGTTGCAGTATTGTAATTAGTTTGGGCTGTTTTGATATGACATAAAAAGCAGAGAATTCCATGCGATTTTAGTAAAGTTGAAATAACAAAAGCTTAATGAAATCTTTTTTATTACTTTTAGTCCATTTTAGGTATTTTCATGACAATTCGCATATACCAATAATATTAATGTTGGTTTATCGTTGAACAAAATTAACGTAAAGAGGTCCAGCATTTCTCAGTACCAGATCCGCTGTGAACACTATGTCTTCCGTATGTGTAACCGGCAATAACACAAACTTTTTCAATATTTCCGCAATTGCTAATTTCATCTCCATCATGGCGAACTTTTGTCCTGCAAAACGAGAAAGATAAAGATCACTCAGACACTCTATACTGCGGTATTTCTCAAAGTTAGTGATAATGCCTGCTTGTAGGTGTTAGAGACACAAATGGCCTCCTCTTTTTTTAAAAATTGGAAACAGGCAGGTGTTTGACCACTATCTCATCTGATGTTAAGTGATGAAGCGGTCTACCTATTCATTCGTGACTTGAAGGTACCTCCTCTAGGTAAGAGGCGCAAAAAATACAGCACACTATAATTAAATTACAAATTAAGTTTAATGCGGCAATGCGAGCGTGTGTTGATATCGATCAACACACGGAAAAATAAAAGTTTTCCTTAAATCCTTTTATTTGGCAGCCTGAACGTTAATTGATATTTAAACATTGTAGGTGCATCATCTTGTAAGTATGTAATTGTTACGTTTACAAGTGCTTATACTATTTGGATTCATACATGTCGCGATTAATAAATACAAATTTTCGACACTATTTACCTATGCAATTCCTCGGGCCTGCGCTGAAGGGAATGTAAGCGTATGGATGGCGGCCGATGCAGTTTTCTGGAAGAAACCGATCCGGATCAAATACAAGAGGGTCTTTGAATACGTGTGGACTGCGATGAAGGTCTAAGATGCTGATGTGGCATAATATGTTGGCAGGCACTGAGTATCCACCTAAAACAGACATTAAAAATGTTAAATGGAAAATAGTAGATACGTAAATATTCAATAAAAAAAATTAAAAGTACATTTTAATTTTTTTTGTTATGGAGTATTATATATATATTATATATTATATTTTACACGGATTAGAAAGTTGAAAAACATTTTTTCTAAATTCAGAATAGGCAAGTGTTTGGCCATTATCTATCCCGATGTTAAGTAATGGTGCGGTCCCTAAAAGATACCTAGCTAGGCACTCATGAATCGGTATTTATTACAGACTCTATTCACCTTTGCACATATTATTTGAGCACATACTGAGGTTATAGCCGATAGAATGGATTACAAGATTATGAATAAAACAGTAACTGTATAACTATGCAAACATGTTTGTACTGATCACTTTCAGCGCAGGGCAAGGCGGATGTTTCAGCGTAGGACCAGCGAACTAAACTACTTACCACAAAACTGATGCCAGTACATAGTTGAAGTTGCGTTAGAAAATGTATACCAATTTAAAAAACTGCTCCTTCGAATTAACCTTAATATCAAAAAAATATTAAAAAAATATCAAACCGTTACTGCTCCAGGGTTCAAAGCTTTTCTTAGTTCGGTTTAAAGATATTTATATCACAACAAGAAATTTACATTTCACTTATGTGAGAAACTTAAGCTAAGTAGGTATTTATGCTTCGACATAGTACATTACATACTTAGAGTATTAAGTAGGTACCTTTACAATCTCGGTATGTATATTGTATATATGTATAAAAATTAAACCTAAGGTATTTCAAAATGTGTTAAAATTATATGTAACATAATACTAGTAATCTTGTACATCGATTTTGTATTCAAAAATTGCAGGCGACCGAGTGTCGGTGGCAGCGAGGAAGACAATGTAACCGGTTGGCAGATTATGCCGCAATTTTAGTGTTTATTTTCAATATTTGTTCAGTCATCTACGTTGCATCTGAGATGTGACATACAACACCTAGTTTACTTACGTTCATAATAATTTATCTATACTTGTAAATATCATGATTATGATGTTTAATAGCAAAAGTATTTAATACATATATTTAATACATGCTGTATTAAATACAAACTCACAGAGTGTGAAGGATCGTGTGAAGGAAATATGATAATTGAGATGTAATTGGTATATATTATATAGCAGTCTACCTACATATTATTTCTCATAATATGTCTGAGATTCTACACCTAAACATAATATGATGTTTTTAAAGAATTAGTCACGAGTTCTACCGTATTTAATACCTGCATTAAAGAACTCGTCGTGTGCTTGAGGATCAGTGGACCTAGACAAGATGCATCGATTCTGTTTCTCTGACCGCTAGCGCTTTATATTCGTTCTCGTTGATCACGACGCGATATGCCGCGATATATAGTGTCAATCTCATACATTTTTTATGTTTTTTCTGGCGTTGACGCTTGTAGAATGTTACAAGCGCATTCTAGGTCTAGTGCGATCTTCGACCACATCGTCACTGACCATCATGAGATGTAAACGTCTATAAAGTCTATAAAACATTTATAAAGTATAAAAAAAAAATTGTCTAGGCCTACAGAGGCTACAAGCCCTAATACAATGGAAACAATGACACCGCTAAAGTACCAATTTTAATGTCTATATTATATTATTTAATGAAATAGGCAGGGCATATACAAATACAAATACAAATACAAATTTATCTTTATTGCAAAATTTAAAGGTTACAAAATATGTTGTACCCTGCCTTTTGTTTTAATTTAAAATAATTGTGTGACAAAAGGCAGTGTCTTCCCAAAATATATCTCTATTTTACAATAAAGTAGTAATCAATTATGAGTAAGAAAATATCACGTAGTACACGTGATAATATATAATGATATCTTTCAAACTTCCCCTCCTCCATCAAATCCTCAATCTAGTTCACACACATAAACATCCCAGTCATTCTCAAACACACACACACACACGCACACACACACACACACACACACACACACACACACACACACACACACACACACACACACACACACAAACACGAATATATATATATATATATATATATAATTATAAATACAGATAGAATGTAAATAATGATAATGTATACGTAATAAAGGATATTGTGTCTCAGAAGGAAACAGATGTCTACGACACAAGATTTATTCTTAGTGTGGGCTCTGAACGCCAATGTTATTGTATTTATTATTATTATTATTATATTATTATTAGTGAAGCATGTAACTTACTGTTTAACAATAACAATAACACATTATTAAACAATAAAAACATTATTAATATAATCTTAATATAAATATGTACAATATATAAATATATATTTTAAAATACAAACATAGATACATTACTTACGATATATAGATGTGAGATAGATGTTTTGTGCCGTTTCTGTCATCAGCTTACATAATCATCTTCAGCTTACTGAACTATGTCCAGAAATGATATCCACCTTATCAAAGTCTAGTTTTTCAACCATTCGAATATTTTAGTTTTGAATTTGTACATAGTTAGGTTCTTAATTTTATTTTTTACATTTATTTTATTATAAAAGACTGGAGCTAGATAATAATAATGTTTCCGAGCAGCTAAACATGAATATCTAAGAACAGGACATTTATGCTATAGCTCGAAGAACTGATGGTTGATGGGTTCGAAAGGTTCAAAAAGACGGACTCGCAAGCGCAGAATAGGACTGCCATCGACATGGTGGACCTTTGAGTATACAGCCTCCGCTCCTTGGTTATTTTATCTGAGTGGTGGACAGACGACTTCACTAAAATCGCAGATAAGGGCTGGATGCGGGTTGATTTCTACCGGTCCTTGTGGTAATCAATGGCGGAGGCCGATGCCCACCTGTGAACCTCTTATGGCTGAGATGATGATGATGATGATGATGATTAAATGAAAACAACTACTATTCTCGGTAAGGCATCTATTTTCATCGTCTGTTGTTGTAACGTTAAGAGGGACGTGCTATGTATAGTCGTATATCATTATCGTAAAAGGAGACTACATAGATACCTACTCCATTTTTTTATATAGGTATTATTTAAACATATGGTTAAATCTAGCGTTTGATCACTTGTTCGTCAGTGACGATGTGATCGAAGATATTATATTTCCACTATTAAGCTGTCTCCACTTTCATTTAAATTTGTTGAAATTTAGATGTACCATTCGAATACCTACTTAGCATGCTTATGTTTTTAATTATCTTTCCTTTTTGCTTTTTCTTTTTTTTCAAATCTACATCTGAGACATTAACACAATTATATACACACGCAGCTGCTACAGAACATGTAATTGTTTGTACATTAGTATAGAATTAATTACTGATAACGCCAAATTGCTGATAAAAGTTTTCTTGTTACAAATTGTTTATAAAGTATATAAGCATGGTTCTCCAAGTCTCCAAGCTGCTTATCATTCGAACTAGCTAAATGTCACTAATATTTGTCAAAATAAAATTAATCGTATTCTATTTACGCTGAACTTCAAATTCGTATAAATCAACACAACACTCTCTAATATGTCATCTCTAATAGTAGACGAGCTTTATTCAATTGCTGGCCAAATGCGGGTAGTTTTACTCAGCCCAAATAAGTGGCGACTTATTTTTCTTAAACTACCCGCAATTTTAATAACATTGTCTAATTTTAGCGTTGTTATTGATATGTGTCATACTGACTTGGACTTCATCGTAACCATAAAAAAACTTATTTTACATATCTTGTTTTCCTGAATTTTAGTTTAGTTGAACTCGAGAATCAATACCAATATATATAATATATTGGTTATTATTCTATACACTATATTGTAAGAAACGGAAGAGACTGAGTGAGTCTCAGAACACAGGATTCGTTCTAGTGTGGAATTTAGATGACATGGCAACGTGATATTTTGTGATAATTAATGAGTTCATGAATAAATACTTTTAATAAAATCAATGCTTCTAAATACACAATGGCTATCTGGACGATACTCACTCAATGTCACAGGTTCATTCAGTTGTCGACTGATGAAGTGCACGGGAGGGTACATACGCAGAGATTCTTTGATGCAGCAGTCCAGGTACTTCATCCTAGATAGGTCGTCCAAGCTGGCTGGTCTGGTGGAGTCACCCATTACTTCTTGCAGTTCCTTGTAAATCTTATCCTGTCACGACACCAATACAATTAAATGAAAGCGCACAGAACGGTCACAAAGTTCACTTATCGAATTTGAGTCTAGACTCACCTATGTAACATTAATATTGATTAGATCTAGCACTTTCTTGCGTTTAAATATTTCATTACTTTTATAGTTTCATCTCAGACTTAAAGTATGTTGCTTATTACCTAAAGAAGAAAAACGAGTTAAAAGCTTTCGTTTGATACGTAACAAGACTATTCTTCTTCTTGTCCATATTCTACACTCAATCGCCACAACATGATTTTCTCTTCCATTATCTTCGATCATTATCATTAGTCATCTCAGTGCACGTTTAATAAACATATCATTCTTCACCTAGTCCATCTATACGTTCTTCCGCCTTCCTCTACCTCCTTGTCACATGACGTAGGTATTTAATACATAAATGTATCGCAATTTTTCACATGAGTAACAGGCAAGAGAAATAGACCAGTCAGTACGCTAAATAGCCCGCGAAGTGATGACAGCTCGGTTTTTAAAGACCGGACAAGTGCGAGCGGACAGACTCGCCCACCGAGTGTTCCGTACAAATTTGTGTACAAAACTTATTATAAAAAATGTAGGTACATATTATCAAAAATAGTTTATTATTTACTTAAATAAAAAGGTTTTTTGTCATTCTTCGTCATAAATCGAAAACTGTACATCACACAAATAATTAAAAATGTTGTGTTGGATGTTTCATATTGAAAGAGACTGAGTCGTAAAACATAGGATCATCCTAGTGTGGGTTTCAAGGATCTGAAAAGGTGTTTAAATGTAATTACTAATTGACATGTGTAACTGTATTTCTCTTATTCAGCCATTTTTTTCGATTTTCTGGTGATTAAGGGCGACAAACAGCAGCCACACAAACTAAAAGTTCTTCTTCGGAAACAGAGCTCATGACAACGCCTTTTGTCCCGGTCACACATGCAATTTACTTTCATTTACATGAAAGAAAATTGGAGTTATCGTGAATGGGATAAATGTTTGGCGTCCATCTATTTGAGCTAAGCTATTTGAAACCACGCGAAATGGCGCAACTGTGAATACCGTGAATACCTCCTCGAGGCTCCCGGAAGAAACCGAAACAATTGTCGATCATGATATATCAACTATGCGTAAGTGTCACTTTAAAGTCGTAGTTAGATGTTGTGTTTTTGTAGTTATTATAGTTTTTGTATTGTTTAGTTATGTTTGTATAGTTTTTCCGTCAGATGAAGAGGTCTTTTTTACCTGAATCTCTCGGTTATTTGCCAAAGCTATCAAACAGAATGTCAGCCCGGACGATGTCGTGTCATGCCCCTGAAAATATAAATAATGCAATGAATGTTGAAATAGTGCACTTGTTTGTACTTTAAGTAGATAATAAAAAGTGCTCTAACTTGCCTTGTGCACTGATATTGGTTATACACGCGAGCCCCCCACGGGCTCGCGTGCGTTTTGGAAAGTTCTCTCGCAATTAATTGGTCTAATTCTAATTACTTTTATAAAAAAAACGAGTCATTTAAAAGCGTTCAGAACTTAAATCGTAATTACGTGGGGCAAACTAAAATTTTCCGGAATGAATAAGAAAAAAATACTATTAGAGGTCAAAAACGAATTTATTGTTTCTCAAAATATTCTCCCTTTGCGTAAATTCACTTTTTTATTGTATTCAACCAATTTTGAAGACAACTTTTGTACCACTCCTTCGTTGTGACTTCAGAAACGTGTTTTCAAAGTCTTCGACAGCCTCTTATGGTAATGAAAATCGTTGACCGCGTAATTGGTTCTTAATTTTTGGGAACAGAAAAAAGTAACAAGGTGCCAGGTCAGGACTGTATGCAAGATTGCTCAAAAGTTTTACGTATCACCTTTAAAAATTCGTTTGTCTGTCTGGCCGTGTGAGATCTAGCGTTAACGTAGTGCAAGATGATACGGCGTTTACGGTTATTTTTACGGAGTTGGTAAATAATTTCCGGCAAACAAATGATCGTGTACCAGTCACTATTCACGGTACGAAAATTCTCTAAAGCAACAGTAGTCACGAGTCCAGTTTTGTTAAAAAAGACGCAATCATCCGCTTAGATGCACTTTTCATGCGGAACGCTTTGGTTGGTTTCGACTCATCTTGAAAGACCCATATGCTTGATTGCTGCTTTGTTATAGGATCTTAGCAATAAATCCATATTACGTCACCTTTTACTATGTCCCACACCAAATTTGACGTACCTTCGTTGAATCTGGTAAGCATGGCACTGCACCAAGTGACGCGGTCCGTTTTTTGAGCCTCGGTCAAATTGTGTAGGATTCACCGCGAGCAAAGCTTTCTCACACCCAAAAGTTTGTGTAAGATTGATTGTAGTTGACTCTTGCCTATTTCTAAGGATGCACGGATCACATGGTAGGTCACATGGCTGTCTGTTTCAATCATACTGCGCACAGCATCGATGTCATTGTTGTTCACAGGGGTGGACGGGCGACCATCGCGAGATTCGTCATTGAGATTGACAGAAACACGGCTTGAATTCTGCAAACCAGCTATAAATACGCGACGCGAAATAAAGACGAGCGATGCTCTGTTGAGCTTTCAAATTACACTTAAAATTGTAGAAAATCATAGTACGCAAATTTTCCCGAGTTAAATCCATGTTAATGTAGACACGCAATATTTAAAATGGCGCCACAAAGTAAAAACAATTGACAGTCAGGTGAAACAAACTGCATTCTACAGTCAAAGAGTTCCATTTTCAAATGTTGTACTTACTTTTTAAATATTGTTCATCTAGGTGGCCAGTTCCGGAAACTTTTAGTGTGACCTATGTATAACTGAATTTTCAAAAATCACAAGTGACTCGTTCACTGCTATCCCGCTTATCGTTAGGGGCTTCCTATACACACGTGTGCTTTATATGCGACTTTTGTTTTATAATATTTATAAATTTAAAGCCTAACGACACGTCACATAGCGATTGTCGCAATAGACGTCCAAAATACCAACAAAGTACCAAGAGACAGTGGTCAAACGCAAGCTTATAAGCTTTAAAAAAAAATTGTACTATATCATAACTGTATAAGAAGTTATCCTGCATATGTTATTTTTCAGAATTTTATGTCATTTTGGTTGAACAAGAGAATCACTACCAATTAGATAGATTATAAAGGCCATATTATAATCAGTTTAGCGCCACTTGAAAAAACGTATAAATAATAGCTTGGTTTAAAATGCAAAATATGTTGGCACAGTAGTCATTGCTTTATATTTTTACGAAACACTGATAAGTTAAGCCAAAGGGAAAGCCTTGGTAGTTACCTCAAACATAAACGTGTCCACTTCCTCTTGAATTCCAGCATTATCAATGTGACCGTCTTTCTCCGCCAGTAACAAAAGGTCCAACATGGCAGTTTTACGTTTTTTCTTGTAAACAACATCATCTAGATCGACGTCATCGTTGGCCAACGGTACTCCATATGTGTCGACATACTCTCTTCTATCTTTAATGACCCTTTCAGTAAAACTGTGAACGATATCTAAATACTTCTTCATTTCTCTTCCTGCAGAACTTAAGTTGAAGATTGGGTCAAAAAGGAGGTGAATTCTCACGAATCTGTATAAAAATATTTTTACCAACTCGCATATAGCACTTTTATATGATTTCGCATCAACGGTCGTAACTTCACTGAGTTGGGTGCCCATGGCAGTTTCTAAAATAAAATTCACATTTAATTAAGTTTTAAACACATGATAAAATGTAGTTTGTAATCAGATAATCATTTACCCATCATAAGGATATATTGTCATAAAAATTATATATCAATGAATTCAAAAAGGTATTGAGAGCACACCAGCAGAATTTACTTAACAATATTTTTACAACCAACTTTTTAGTGGGTAATAGTTTATTTTGATTAATGAAAAAATATTATAACGTAGTAATTAAAAGAAATAAAGAAATGTTTCTATTAGAGTAAAAATATGAAATTTTGAAAACATAGAATAAAAATGTTGCATATTAATATTAAAACTCACGTTCATGGTTACTTTACACTGTTTGTACACTGTTAAACAATTGTCGATCGTGATATCGACTACGCGTAAGTACCACGTTATACCCGTAAAAAACAGTGTAAAGTATGTTGCATATTATTAGATGCATCAAGGGCAGATCCAGCTATAAACTCAGAAAAGGGTGGGAGAGGTCATATAGTCTAAACTAAATGTAACTAATAGACACCATCTTGATAATCATAATAGGTCTATATAAATTCAGAGACACCTTTATAAAGGAGTTTTATAAAATGTTCCCCAGCCCGGTGAAGCTGTAAACGTCGTCGAGCCGGCAGAGGCAAACGGCATTAGTCTGATCAAAAACAAAATTTTGTTCAAGGCATAAGAAGGTTTAACTTTTTTTTTGTTAAATGCAGATAGCATATGTTACATAATTGTTTAAATTGTTGTTGCGTGAAGCTGTCATCAATAAAAACGAGTATAGGCACCCTACGTATATAGTATTGTAATCTCTTTGTATGGGCATTATTGACTTATTTTATTGATGTTTTGCTGCCATCTGACAAGTGTAGTACTGTAGGTACAAGTTTATTTTTACTTAGTTTGGGGTATGGTGTATTTCAGCGGCGGATGGTTGCAGATCTAGTATGGTCTATCATTTAATAACCGAATTACTGGATATGCTGGAATCCAAAAGTTGCAGTTGTACCTTTACTAAATTTTGTATGTATCGTATGTTTGTAAACTTTTAATTGCAATTATCATTGTTTTTTATTCTCTCTAAGTATCATGAACTCTTACCACAAATAGAGTTTAATGTAAACTCAGAAAGAACAGGCACTATGTTGATTGGCTCTCCAGCGGATTTAACTAAGCTTTCCACTAAGCGCTGGCTATTTTCCTGGAGTATGACAAAGAACTGTCGTAAAATGTTAAAATGGAAGGCAGGCGTTAGCAGCTTCCTCCGATGTTGCCACTTTTCTCCTAAAAATATTAATAATGCTATGTGCATAAATCAATTTAAGCCTATTTGAAGCGATGATAGCTCGGCGATAAGTACGTACAATCCTGGAGTCTTCAAGTCACGAGTGAATAATACCTTCTAGGCTAGCGCGCTACATCCTAGACAACGTCATCACTTAACATCAGGTGAGACAGTGGTCACATGCAAGCTAATAATAATTTAAAAAAACTATTTTTTATATAATTCGGTATGGATGTAGGCAGCTAGTAATATTATAAATATGAAACTAACTTGTATGTTGTACGTATGTTACGTTTTCATGCCAACACCGCTAAACTAGTTGTGATGAACTTTAGTATAGAGATAGATGGGACATTGGATGGGGACATAGGCTACTTTTTATTCGTCAAAAAGTATCGTTCCCGTGGGATAACTGAGGTAGCGGGAAAACCGTAGTCTATGCGGGTGAAACCGCGAGGCATTGCTTGTTTTGTATATAAAGGTTTTTGAATTGTAGTAAATAACAATTATCAAAATTGAATGTTTTGAATATTTGATACCTACCACTACTAATAAGCAGACCGGTACGTAACCATGGCTTCAACAATTTGTAGATAATACTTTTCTCATTGAACCTTGTACCAGATATTATTGTCTGAAACAAATCATGTGATTAGTGTGTTATCTAAGTAAATATGAGTAATCTTTTAGATAAAAAAATACTAAGAATACTCTGGAAAATGTCACAAAAATCTTTGATAAGGGTGAGCCACCGATGATCGGATTGATTGCCAAGTTAATAAGAAGTTTTTTATTCTTTATAATAAAAAGGAAATCAATTAAATAAAAAGCCAATGCTGCGTCCTCTTTCATCGCACAGGATAAGCTCAGATCTCTATATGTCGCAAGTTTCCATTAGCATTGAAATTTCCCTTTTTAAAGTTCGACAACTGTCATTCAGGCCAGACTGTTTGCAGACAACCTTATATCATCGTGTTTGCAATAAAATAGTGCTTGTTTTGATGTAACATTTATTTCTTGAACAAATAAGTGGAAACAGCTATATCAACATACCTGTTTATACAAATAGAAACCCCTTACGTTAGCATATTCTATAGGCTTCATACTTACAACTGATATTAAATTGATTCGTTAAGCTCATGGGTGCAATATTAATAAACAGTAAGTAGTTTATGAAACTGTATCATAATAAGGGTCCTTAAAACACGAGTGTAAGTTAAAAAAAACAAGCCATAGGCGAGTTTGTTTATAGCATTACACTCGGTTCCTTGTGGCAATCAATGGGGGAGGCCTATGTCCAGCAGTGGACATCCTATGGCTGAGATAATGATCACACGAGTGTTTTAAGACCAAATTATGTGCAGTTTCATACACTACTTTATCTAATCTCATAAAATAGATGATAAAATGTACGTAAAATCACAGCATATGTTTGCATTTATTTGTAAACGTTTAGCGCTAAAATCCATTGGTCCGCTGGTTCCGCTGGTCGCACATGCGTATTGCCCCGCGTCCACAGACTATAATATGTAGAAAAACTGTATTGCAACCTCCTTGGTCGTATCTTAATGGAAAAAAAGTTTCGATACAGTTGTCATACAAGAGCTGCATCGAAATATTAACTTTAAAAAATTATTTTGATGTATTGTCTATAAAGATTGTCATTCAAGTTCTGTTTTTGATTTTTTAATCTTTATATTTTGGTATAAGATTAGATAAAAGTAACTTTTCAATGTTTCATTAATTATATTGTGGCTAGGAATTTTGTAGCCAATCCACTCGCGATGTATTTTCTAACATACCAAATTTGATTAAAAAATATATAATAGAATAAACAGATGGGTGCACGTCTTTCTTAATCGGAGCCTCTACTGTAAAGATAATTTAATAAATGATTATGGTAAATACTTACTTAATATTGCATAATCAGCAGAAGACGTTTCTTCTGCTAAGACACTCGTCATTCTTACAGAGAGGGCTAGGGTAGTAGTCAACCCATAGCACAAGTTATCAGGCCACACCCAGGACTCAAAGATGGCGTAATGCCTGTTATCCGAAGACAATGACCGGGACCGACGACCGTTAAACGTGCCCTGCGAAGCGCGCTCTGTTGGCAATGCCACAAGCGCTGCCAATCTAAGGTATGAGACCGAGCAGTACGTTGCAATCGGCTAAAATCGCACGAAAGCTTCATAACGAGTACTCTTATTACGTAGGGTAAGTCTAATTTTAGTAGGACGTCAGGGAGTATTAGTATTTTTATATTAGTAATTTATCTTAACTGAACTTGATTAAGTGAGATTGTATCCCATATTGAGTAGTATGTAACTAGATATCAAGACAGACATCACAGAAAAAAAATAGTGTATAAAATCCGCTGATTAATCAGGGCGTTGAAACCCAGATCATCAGCTGATACCCCTCACACTCAGATCTCCGTTATTGATCATAATCTATTTCGATAATTTACATGGAAGAACAACGTTTGCCGGCTCAGCTATACAGAAATCTTCAACTGTAGGGTGATAGATGATATCTCTCTTCAGTGATATTATCTTATTATTATATTATTAGTATATATCACGTAGCCTAGCATAGATTATGATTTATTTTGTTCTATGTAATTAGTGGATAATGTTGTGGGTAGCATAGTTAATATTGATAAGAACAATTTGTGTTACTTAAGATGTATTATGTTACCGTTTTTTGTCCCAAATAAATAAATAAATTATGTAGGTACCAGGGTCGATTGTACCAGGGTGCAAATACTATATCTCTTACCACCTCATTCTGGAATGGCTGAGTGATATGCATGTTAATTTGTCAGATAAGTACTTAAGTTTTATATTTTCATCTCTGTAGGCCTCTTCTTATATCATGGCACGCCGTACTTTAGCTACCCACAACTTCATTACCATTTCTATCATTTATTTATATTTTCGCCTTCTTTCCTTCAAACTTTAAAGTGTATTTATAAGCAAGAAACACCTAAATAGGCACTTATAACTAATAGAACATTGTCTAAA
Organism: Apeira syringaria; assembly: GCA_934044485.1. Lineage (NCBI taxonomy): Eukaryota > Metazoa > Arthropoda > Insecta > Lepidoptera > Geometridae > Apeira > Apeira syringaria. The sequence continues at coordinate 8,585,809 of OW203659.1, forward strand.
TCTTGATTTTTTAGGTTTTTACCTCAATGTCTTCTGGGTTGTAAATTATCACAGCGCCGACAGGAAAACTCCAAATTCTGAATATGCCTTTCCATGTGCTGGTCCATTGTTTTTCTAATCTCATAACGTCCTCTGAAAAAGAACACAACAAACCTTATTAGTGAATCCTGATCCGGCGCTGCATATTTTTATAGTACCTAATACTTTTATCACTTTGAGTGCTTGCGTAAATAGGCGTAGACAGGCAAAGTATTAAAAGCAAACACCTTCTCCCCTTCTCTCCCCTACAGACATCAGTCGGCTCACCATGTTGGGTTTAGTTGGTAGGGGCCCTGCTTCGCTGCCGTGTCCACCAAGGATGCAGCAGTCAGGTATGGCAATTCCATCCTACTAATATTAGAAATGCGAAAATTTGTGGGTTTGGAATTTTGGATGTATGGATGTATGTTTGTTACTCTTTCACGCTCAAACGGCTGGACAGATTTGAACGAAATTTGGTATGAAGATAGCTTATACCCTAGATACACATAGGCTTATTTCCATCATCACCATCATCACTGTTTTTCATCACGACTCGGGTAAAACCGAGGGGCACATCTAGTTGTACGAAATAGCTCATAACTTGTTAGAGAATAATATAAACTTACAATAATTATGTATTCATAAAATAATTACGGCATCGCATTGGAGATTCTACTGTAATGTGTCTGTAATTACATATATGTAATAAATAAATAATACTAATTATCTCGTCTACCCTTCCCCGGGTTCCCACCATGTTACTAAAAAGGGTACAGATCGTGTTGTAGTACACCAACTCTAATGTTACCATCTCCTGTATATATAAAAATTAATCCCTATATCCCTAGGTCACGCTATAACGCGGGAACGGCTGGACGCTAAATCTATTTTGATATGTTTGTTATCGCTTGTAAAAAAAGCTCTTAAGAAAGAGAAAAGCATAAATAATAAGCAAAAAAAAGCGCGGAGAATTACAAAGGTTAAGAAAAATTAAAGTCCACATTACATTTTGTAATGCAACAAGTGTTTGACATTACAGTCAGTTGCTTGACAGTTGGCGCGATTGACAGAATGTGTATATTATTTTTATTTATTTATTAAATCCATACGAATACAATATTCATAGTTAAGGCAGGACCACATCTATCGGGTAAGCTAGATATGAGTATTTTTTTGTGCTTGGAAGAGCAATTGGCATGTAAAATTTAGATACCATATAAGCTCATTATACAATATGCAATTAATATTTTTGATATAAAAGATTGGAGTCATGTTTTACAATTATTCTAGTTTACAATTTTATTAGGTACGTAATCTTGTGTACGGATAAGGTACTAACCTTATCCGTACTTATCTATCCGGCCGAATCAAAAGCTTAAACGATTAAACAAAATTTAAACTGACAGTTGGATGTAAACATAAAAATTATAATTGTCGTATTAATTATCATCATTGTTATGATTATCATACGACAGTTATACGTAACGAGCGACTTGAATATTTTACTTGTGTTCATTCTACGATAAATTTAAAACATTACCTGCAGAAACCATAATTTCCAAACCATTGCCAACAATGAAAGCGTCTTTTGGTCCCGGAATTTTCCTGATCAGCCGCGCTCTTTCGTTATAATTAAACAAAACATGAATAACGCCCAAAAGTATTACAACAAATAATAAATACACAATCATGTTGATAGCACTGGCGCGACCTAACTGATACGTGCAACGATTATCGTTGCTACTCGTCGTACTACCGAGTTAAAATTATTTCTGCGATTCACGATACACCATTACTATTATCATTATTTTAATTTTACAGATATAAAATCAGTTTCTTATAGTTCCGTGACTCGAACTGAGCTGGCTAGACAGGATTTCATTCCTCCTTCATACACCTGGCGTTTACAAGATCGTTGGCAGATCATTATTTTGGAGAAGCCGAATTAACCCCCAACGTAAAATAACGGGTTTCATACGTTTGACGTGTCATTGTGTCTGTCTCTGACATCACAGCGCCGGAAAGCAACAACCGATTTTAATTAAGTTTTCTTAAAGAGGGGTGTTAATCTACGCTGTTCTTAGGTTAGCTGCTTTCAGTTTTTTTTTAAATCAAAATTTGTTTGTGTTGCCTTGTTGTGATGAGTAACGCACTTACCCGAAAAAAATGTCATGCCAATATGGTTGCCCCAAAAACAATAAAAGGTTCCTCAAATAATATCGTCTTATGCTCGTGACTGGCCCATTTATAATGCACGCATTATTTACTGAGCTTTCTGACCTCCGGTGAAATAAAAACTTCTAAGCTTAAAATAATTTTTAGTACGGCAATATGCGCAGTGGGATCAAGTGATGTCGTACGGTGCCATATTTTAAACTCTTAGTAGTAAGAATTCAAGCAAGACTATATTTTGCTATGTATACTCTTTCGCTCTTTCGCTACACAAGTTCAATGTGGCTGTAGGCTTACATCGCCCTTACCTGTACCTCCTCGTTATGGATGCACTAACATCAGACATACAGGACGGAGCACCCTGGTGTATGCTGTTCGCCGATAACATTGTCCTTCTTGGAGAAGATGCAACAAAGATCCAGAGCAGACTGAGAAAATGGCAGTAAAAATTAGAGAGTGCCGGATTGAAGATCAGTAGTAGAAAAACCGAACACCTGTTTTGCGACTTCAGTGGATCATCCAATTTATCCCATAGTCTTAAATGGTGTACCCCTAACAGTCTGCTCTGAGTTTAGGTCTCTGTCAATATTGCCCTCATTGAACCGACCTCGGTTCAATGACGGCAATATTGACAGAGACGTAAAGAACAGGATAAATGCAGTTTGGATAAAATGGAGACAGGTTTCAGGGACCATATGGGATCCGCGAATGCCCTTGAAACTCAAGGGCAAAATTTATAAGACCATATATAGTTAGACCTGTCGTAATGTATGGATCTGAATGTTGAGCAGAAATGCGAATGTTGAGATTTTATTTTTTTTTTTATTTATTTATTTATTTATTTATTTATTAACATTCACACAAGGTCTTCAGGTCCCAAACTAGGCAGAGCCTGTGCTATGGTAACCTGATGACTGATACAGATGGTTCTGTGGTGTGACTAGAAGGGATAAAATAGGGAATGGTTATATCAGAGGAAGCTTGAAAGTAGCACCAGTGAATGATAAGTTGAAAGGGAATAGATTGGCTTGATATGGGCATGTCTAAGGAGAAATGAAAAATATACCTATAAGAAAAAGAGTACTTAACATGAATGTGGTTGGATATAGAGGTAGAGGAAGGCCGAAGAAGGTATGGATGGACTATGTGATGAATAATATGTTTATGAAAGGTGGGAGCACTGTGACGACTAATGATAGAAGGGAATGTAAGAGAAAAACATGCAACGACCCCACCTAAAATGGGATAAGTACAAGAAAAAGAAGATTTTACCGAATGTAACAATATTTTCGGCCTAAAGACAATTATTTCTCAACATGAAATACGTGTTTATTTCACGTACTTGAGAAATAATATAAGTTATGTATGTAAATTCTTATTATATTTATATATTTATTCTTCGACATAAATAGGTACATTACATCGCTTAAAATACTAAGTACCTTTACAAATTCGGTATGCAAGCTAAAAATATAAGAAACTTACCAATTAAAATTAAAAAATAAAATGATGATTTAACGATTAATGTGTTTAAGTTGTAACCTTATAAAACGAGTAATATATTAAAAATATATTTTACAAAAACATAGATTTTTCTCGAATAAAAATTCGAGAAATGCATCCGACCGTGTATCAGTGGCGGCCAAGCAAATAGAACCGGTTGGCAGATATTGCTGCAGCGCGCCAAAGTGCAATCGTTGACAGTAAGTCTAGTGTTGTTTTACGTCATTGTATTATGTGCTATGTCATTTAGTATGTGAATTTTCAGATATTTTTAAATATACTGAGTGTATGCATTTTTTTACCTCTTTTGGTACTTTATTATAATACATTTGTACTCCCATAAAAGTGATTGAGCCTTGACCATGAACGCTTGTAACTAGTGGAAGTACTTCGACTACTGTACTTGCACTAGCGATGATCTTTTCTTCGCCTAGATCGGATGTAGAATTGACATATCAGTCAGCGAATTCACAATTGTCATTTTACAACTTATAACGATACCGTTTATTCCTACACTACAAGTTTGGGTCAAGATTTTGTATTAACTTTTCCGATGTACAGTTAGTTAATTGGATTCTTGGTCATCCTTGTACTTGGCTGTGTGATTATTGAGTTGGCAAGAGTAGTCAATTGTAGAAAACAAGATATAAAATGTCTCACAACATTATGTCACACATTTTTCCAAGTTGTTTTACAAATGACAAGTCCTCTGCACTTGTCATTTAACAACCAAAAATTTTAAAAAAGTATACACAACTGAATTGATCATTCTCATATTTGGGAGCCGCTCTTACTATGTTTTTTAATTAGATAGAGAAAATGTGAAACAAAATATACAGAAACAGAATACGGTAAATATGCTGTGTACCCTTACGATTTTACGCTAATTTTACCTTGGCTTCAGCAAACCGGAAGACTTATAATATGTTTTTTCTGTTATACTTGAACAATTAATTCTTTTCTAAATAAGAAAAAAATTAGGCGCGGTCGAGAATGTCAAAGTCACAACTTTTATGCAAATAACTTATCTACTCCTCAACGACAATCTCAATTCGTCAGAGAGAGAGAGAGCGCTCGAGTTTTTCTGGCGTTAGTTTTTTTAAAATTATCTGATAACGCTCAGCCCTATCTAGAGGGTTACATATGGAAGTACCAATTTCACAGTGCCAAGGTGTTACTCTGAAGCGTAAACCTAGTAATTCCATATTGGGCTCTGCGACTATATGGAGGATAAATACTTCTCTCATACCATCTGTGACAATGGAGAGCAGGCCTAGTGAAACAGATTTCAATTGAATAACAACAACATGACATGTCTTGCACGGTATTGTAGCCATCCACATTCATGTTAAGAAGTCATATTGATTTAAGTTTTTCATCCTCCTCATGACATGCTCATACCAAGCCAATCTATCCCCTTTCTACTGTGTACTTTCTTACTCTGATTTTGCTTGTGAGTTTGTATAGCTAAAACAAAATAGCTTCGGTATTTACTACCATAGGAACAATTACATTTTTTTTCAAAGATTTATTTATTTCACAACTAACAAATACATAATACATTAGAATTCTCAAACCATGAAGGTTTTATGTCAATTCAAAGTAACTATCACTATAAACAACGACCTATGGAGAGGGCTGTGTGAGGGTTCCTCTCCGCGGTCGTATCAGAAATGAAGAGATCCGTAAAAGAACGAAGGTCACCGACATAGCCTAGCGGATTAGCAAGTTTAAGTGGCAGTGGGCAGGTCACATAGCTCGAAGAACTTAAGGCTGCTGGGGTTCAAAAGTTCTCAAATGGAGACCACGGACTGGCAAGCACAGCATAGGACAACCTGATTAAGATCGCAGGTAAGGGCTGGACGCGGGCCGCTTCCATCTGGTCCTTATGCTATTACTACTATATAAAAGAAATTTTATACTTAAACCTCTATTACTTTTAACATAGCAAAGTTTACTTGTCATTTGCTGATGACTCCCGTTGCCGTTGACTTCATTTCTGTTCTCCACCTGCCAATCAACCATCAATTGTATCTAGGACCGACTAGTCTGACGCTTGGCAATGCTTGAGTCAATGTCTTAATTGTGGTCTTAACTATACTTGCATTGGCACATTTACATAGAAGTATAATAGCCACAGTATTAACTGAACGCCAGCCTCAGCGCCAGGAGGCAGAGAAGGAAAGAAAATAAAAAAACTATGCATGCATCCATACCTAAATTACTTTTAGTCAAATACCCGTCTCGTAGGAGCATGCTGTGTTTTCTGTTGATGGGCGTGCTAGATAATATGCTTAGGGTGGAGTTCACCAAACTTTGAAAGTACAATCATCAATTAACCGTCGTCGGTCAAAAATGGTATTTATAGGTTTGGTTTTCATGTTTTAGTCAAAGAAATCATAAGGGTTGGAATTTAAACTGTTTTCGTATAAAGGTCCTTTGTGAGTCTCAATCTTTATCGGAAAATATCATAAACCGATAAATAATTATACACTATTTAGAACTACCTGCAGTTTCTCTCGCGTGGACTAAATTTTCCCGTTACCGTGAAATTTCCTGAAATTCTCTAATTTACTGCGAACTTTTCTTATATTTTTTATCCTTTTTTTCTTACAATCAGACCATAAACTACTTTTTGTTTCCATAACAATCTTCTGCAAATTTTTATAAAATTTTAAAAATAATGACTTCTCTTTTTACATTAAATTTTAAATTACTTAAAAATAATTACTCGTTTGTGGTGCAAAAGTGCCCAAAACACTCGTTCATAATATCACCATTGCTACACTCACCATGCTGGAGTGCAATAGATAATCATTGCACCAGGAACGAGTCAGAGCGGGAGTCACATGAACTTTCAGATAGCCTACTTCCAATTTCGGCCACCAAACTCTTCGCTTCAGCTGCCTAAATGCCCGTGGTCCCTTCGGCGATAGGCACAACGTATTAGGTTATTGCTCCATCGCAGTATATTTCAGTATTTTTTTGTTAAATTCGGCCAGCCTTTGTCTCCAGGGGTTCCGTTACCCATAAATATATTGCCCCACTCTCAACTCTCCATCACATCTTTTGCCCAACTTTGCGTTAAAGTCCCCCGTAGCAACAGTGTAATAGGTCTTGGAGGTGTGTATGACCCTAATAATGTCCTCATACATAGCCTCTACCTCCTCATCGGTTCCGAGTTTCGAGGTCGGTGCATATACCTGAATGACCTTCACCGAATATTTGCTTGATATTCTGATTATTAGGTATGTCACCCTGCTCGAAACGCTGTCGATGATTATGATGTTGCTAATGAAGTTGTGAATCGAAACTTGCGAACGAAAAAGCCAACACCACCTAGGGACTTTTCGTCGCCTTCCTGGTTGTAAGGCAAGTTACCGTAATTGAGAGTTATAGTGTCCTCACCCTCTCTACGGACTTTATATAACCCTAAGATAGATAGAGCCGCCTCACTAAAACGTCAAAACTAGTGCACGTCATGGCACCTGCAGTCTACAATCGGCTACACAACGACATTAGAGACGTTAACTCAATACGCGCATTTAAAAGTAAAACGAAAAATTGGCTTATTGAGCAAGCATTTTATTCATACAATGACTTTTTTAAAAAAACAAAATGTTTGACATAAGTTATATTTTGATATTTAATTAATAGATACTTACATGACAAATCAAATACATGTATATGTATAGTCTTACCTATATAGTAAGCTGAATTATTATTTATATTTTTCTGACGTGACATGTAAATCTTTATTTATGAATAAATTGTCTAATTGTCTAATTGATATCCCAGTTTAACTTACTATTTTCCTCTTTCAGCTCGACGATTTTATCGTCTGCCAACAAATTCTTATGTTTTGTGTTGCCAGGGCCAGAGGTCCTTTATTCGGGGAGTGGTAGCCGGGGGTATTTGCTAAGGATTCTTCGCACCCCATGCACCAGCATTACACTGGCATCTACCGAAGCCAGCTTTAGCGGATACTGGGCTGGGGATTGGGGACCCGGTCGTATATTGTCTTATCACTATTTTTGCCAATCCTCGCCATGCTTGGCAGGAGAGTAGGCGAGCGCAGTATAGTTTTAGATCTTCAGAAGGTGCTGCTGCCCACCTTCTGTTACGTGATCCCTTAGCCGATTACCCCACGCCCTATGTAAATATATTCTGATCGAATCACCTAGTGACTCTAATAGATAGGTAATACCTACTCGTACATTTCATGACTAAAAAACAAGAGCCTTTTTGTATTCTATTTTTCTATTCAATTGAACCCTAAAATGCTGATATTGATATGTCCAAAATCAACAATATTCAATGCTATTCGTTGCAGTACTTATAGCTCACTGTAGCAGGTGTATGTATTACGAGTAGTAAGGTCGTGCCAGTGTTGTCAACATGTATATGTATTTAATAATATTTGCAATTATTTTGTGTGCTATTCATATTATATTTAATTATAATGAGAGAGCGCAGTTGTTGAGAAAAATTCCAGGCCCAAAGAGCGATTTTATAGTTGGAAATGGATTTCAAATAATACTTTCTGCAGGTAATTGATTTCTGTTTCTCTTTTGACGAATCGTATCAGTTGCACGAGTTAATTACCTTATAATAAACACAGGTCTGTTGTTCCTTTTACGCACATTGTTCAAGTCTCCCGTATTTTTTTGTTTTTTTTTGCATCACACTCAGACCCACTTACGTAGATACACTTACAATATTTGTAAGTGTATCTACTCGTATTGTTATAATCTTAATTTTCGCTGCCATAATATGTTGCAGCGCAGCATTGGACGTCCACCGAAAAGGTGGACAGACGCCCTGACCAAGATGGCAGGAAAGGGCTGGATGTGTGCCGTTTCCAATCGGTTCTTGTGACGATGATTGAGGGAGGCATATGCCCAGCTGGCTGACATGATGATGATGATGATCAATATATTTGTGGAAATTATTAAATCGTACCCTGTATACCATTAAAATTCGTCGATATTATTTTTACAATGTCTCTATATTGTTAGTGCCACCTATGTGCACCTAAACTGCTATCTTGCGGTAAAATATCAACAAACGTGCTAGCATTTATTTTGCACAGAAGTTGAGCATAGCCGTTCAACGTGGCAATGCTGCCAGCATTGTGGGGACTGTTTTCTCTACCGTTGAACATTAAGTTTTAAGTTTAAAATTAAGTTATAGCAGTAATTATTTGTAAGCTTAAGTTTTTTTAGTCTATTTAAGACAAAGACTTACATTTTTATCTATAGGCTGACAATGGCTGGTGGATTGCTCAAATGTTTTTGTGGCAGCTGTAGTATTGTAGTTAGTTATTGGTATTTTTTTATTATCGTCGCCCCTTTAAAATAATTATTTGAAAAAGGTGTGGTTATCATTTTTATTATGATTAAAATATGTAATCATGTTTATTATATTCTTTTTGCAGTGGAAATTATGAAATTAGGGAGACGATGGAGCAGTGAATGGAAAGGCATATTCAGTTGTTGGAGTTTTCCTTTTGGCGCTGTGATTGTTTACAATCCAGAGGACATTGAGGTAAAACAATGAAATGAGTCAGCACAAATTAGAAATGACTTCTTAGCATGCAACAATTTCTGAAATATTGCCGACTAAGCAGTAACATTTGATCTACACTTATTTAAGAGGTATATTTAAGTGTGCGGCAGATGTTTTTAAAGTTAGATTATTAATATTATTTCTATTCCAATGTTGATATTATTGTCCTATTCCGTTTTATCAACCCGACTGGTTTAAACTACTAGCGCCTTTAAAAACATACATAAATGCATTATATCGTACTTAAAAGACGTCATTCCGCATTCTAAAATAATTAAAAATCTATTTTAAAATGTAATGTTTTAAAATCTAATATTTTAAATTTTGTCTTTTAGAGCTATGAAAAAGGTCGTCAAGATTATACATTTTTTTGGGCCTAAATCTAAAAAGTAAATATTCTGAGATTCAATTTGAGAATTTTTGGTTTTGTTATTTCAAATGATATCCCATATATCCACAACATTTAAAGCCGACGACAACTCCACCTCCTTCGGTTTCGCTATCCAACACAAACTGCTTTACCTGTCGGCAACCAAGACTATGTTTTATTGGTTACTAGCTGCACCCCGCGGTTTTTCCAGCGTAGTGATGATTGATGATGATGATGGTGATAAAAAGTAGCCTATTTGTTATTTACCAGGACCTGAAGTATCTACATACTAAATTTCATCCAAATCCGTCCAGCCGTTTGAACGGTAAAGAGTAACAAACATCTATTGAGAATTGAGAATCTCCTCCTTTTTTGAAGTCGGTTAAAAACATTATATATACGGTTGAATTGAGTAACCTACTCCTTTTTTTTATTTTTGTGGAGAATAAAACTCGACAAGGCGGTTTCAAATGGTTCTCAAAAAAAATTTTATGAGATTTCACATTGTCATTGTAAAAAGGCGATATCGTCTGATTATTTTATTTAAATGAAATACTAATAACTAACTACAATACTACAGCTACAACAAAAACGTTTGAGCAATCCACTAGCTATTGTCAGCGTATAAATAACTCAAATGCTCTAACCCGCTACCAGTTAGCAGCGTGCCCAGAATGCTAGCAGCATTGCCACGTTGAATGCTGGCACATATTTGGCTCGACGAATCAGCAATTCAATGCTGATTCGCCAGCATTTTAGTCACGCGTCGCATCGATCAAACGCTTTGATAAGTTTTGGAAAATCCGTTGAGATCCCGTTCCTCAACAAACATAAAAAAAACAAATAAACATACGGGTCGAATTGAGGAACTCCTCCTTTTTTAAGGCGGTTAAAAACTGCATTGCAACCCGAAGATTAACATTTCGATAAAGTTGTCATAGAAGAGATGTATCGTAATGTTAACTTTTTGAATTTATTTCGCTATATAAAGACTGTTATTCAAGTTCTGTTTATGATTTATTAATGTCTATATTTCAGTATGAGATTAGGCATAAATACATTACATATTGCATAGTCGCTAACTTTGACATTTCTTTGTTATTCTTTTGTAATATAATTAATCAAAATGTACATATTATTAATATTAATATTAATCGAATTGATATATTAACTAATGTAAGTTTGTTTTTTATTAGTTTAGTAAATTTCCTTCGTGTTGTAATAGTCATAGTTATTTATAAAATACAGGACATATAACAGATATATTATAAATGCGGTTTTTTTTACATATTATAAGTTTGCGTTTGACATACAACGTCTGCCGGGTCCGCTAGTAATATATTATATAATATAACCACAATTCCCGTATATACCAAGGTATTCTGTGGTGTCAGCGCAAAAATTGACTGATTGTGACGCTTGTAGTCTGCCTTAAGGTGATATGAGAAACTAGAAAAATAAGATGTTTATATAACCCTAGTACATGATGTGTAGATTATAAGAAAAAAAAACGAAATTGGAGAATATTCAAAGGTAAAAGAAGGTTTATCTTTTTGTATGGACAAGTGCGGTGTATATAATCGTCTTAAATAATTAATGCAATTAGCATTTCCTCAAATAAAAAAATATGGATAATGGCCACTGCTTCACTCTTAACTAAAATAAGTCAATATTCGGAGCTTCTGTGACTTCTGTTGGTCGCACATGAATTTATAACCATTCTAATTAACATAATAATTAATAACTTAATTCATTAGTCAAGATTTAATCAGCAGTGAGGGGCCTGTAACTACTTATACAAATATTATTTACAGAGCTGGTGAAAATAAAACGAACGAAATAAAATTGCTTTACGAATTTCCGCACATATTTGTAACATTCCATTTAATACGCACACTGCGTCAGTCTCATTATATTATTGACTTAATAATGTGTATTTTACTAACGTAAAAAAGACGTATTAAATAAATATATGTTAATAAATAATATACTTATTTATTATCTGCATACTAACAACATCTGGCACTAAGATTCTTGTCACTTTGTCTTGGGTCGCTTTAACATTATGATAATTAGTACTTAGTTGTATACCCACTTATATGATATACAGAATAAATTATAAATAACAATTGTTACCAAAGATCAACGACTCAGATCGTACTTTTGAGCGATTGAAGCAGTTAATCCTTAGTGGAGAAAATGTGATTTCATGCTTCTGAATTTTTAATGAAGCGTTGGATGTCTTAAGATGTCAACTATTATCATATGTATATATGATAAAAAATGGTAAAAAAGTACTTTTTAAGAGGGTTTTTGCGCACAGATCATAGTTGAAATCGAATAGAACATAGAATACGTAGAAATTCCCTGATTGCTCTGCAGCACCAAGGTGATACAAGCTTTGTGTGAGATCTGGAGACCTAAAGCACACAAAGCCTGACTCATCGTTCGACAGTATTGGAGCCAAAATAAAAGAGCTGACAGAAAAGTTACTTTAAAAGGGGGATCAAGATCGCTACTATTCTGTATTCAAGCGTTGCCCAGCTATACACCCAGCTATACCTGAATATACATTTAAGCGAATTGGTTGGACACCGGAACTGAAGGGAAACATTTGGTTGTAAAAGTATAAGGTTATCGGCTCATAAAATATAGTGGTGGAGGAAAAGAATGGATTGGGTTAAGCGCGTGATAGTGGCTATCATCGAGCGAGTCCAGTGAGGGTAGAATCATAATGACGCATCCAGTTGTAGGTTGCCTGTGCGGCGAATATTTCAGCGTAATCTGTTTTCGAAAGCAGCGCAAGTGTCGCAGAAAGATCAGTAGCCCAGGGGCCTTACTATCAGTTTTGTAAAATCCATTCAAGTTCCGAGAAGTTCAAAAACCTGGCTTAAACATACCAGAGACAACAATAACCGTTCACCTTTGAGGATATCAATGTTTAAACCGTTCACCGAAAGGAGCGTGATGCCGTGGTGATGTTATGACTACGACACTAAGCGGTTTAAGCCAGTTTTTAGAACTGCTCGGAACTTGAATGGATTTTACAAAGCTGATAGTCAGGCCCCTGATCTGGAAGTTTCAGGTGATCCTATTACTGTACACTTTAAAATAAAGGGGTAACCAAGGAGAATAAGATGTTATGTCACGACGCTAAAGATTAAGGTTAAAGCTAATAAAAATAAGGATAGGTAGGCCTTCTGCTGGTGGCACCAAAGAGATATTAAACTGCACCTCTATATACATGGCTTATCAAAGATATATAATTATAATAGATTGTCTTTTTGCAGTTACTTATCATTGAAACGATGATAGCTCAGCGGGAGGAGCGTCGGCTGTCAAACTGACGGACACTGGTTCGATCCCCAAGAACAGCTTGAGCTTCCGGTGAAGATAACACCGTTAACAAAATCCCAGCATGGTGGTAGGGTAATTTCAAATACCCGCCTGGCTCTAGCTATCACTCTCATGTTTGAAAAATGGCACCAAACACAGTGTCTTCAGGCAGCAGTCCTTGGGAGCCAGTTAGCATTCTAACATGATAACATCTTCGACCATATTGTCACTGACCATCAAGTGAGATCGTGATCAAACGCTTGATCTATTCAGTATAAAAAAAAATTCAAGAAAAACATATTACTGAATTACGTTATTTAAATGATTTATTTCCATTCATACAGTAAACTGAAAATTGTTTGCTATTTGACACTTGTTAGGTGTTTAGCTGGTGCGCGCTGAGTAATATTTTCAAGCATATAGAATAATGCGCAATATCTCGTAGGTAAATAATATAATACAAAGTGTGAGCAAGGTTATTTTATTTTATTTTATTTTCTTTGGGTGACTTACAGCTAAAGTTACAAATTAGCACAACAAATATTATAAGGAAGAGCCATTTACAAGCCTCCACAGATAATGGAGATACAGATACCAATACAAGATGTACACCATGATACCACCATGCAATAAAGATGTTTTTTTTTTATAAAAATCTAGCGGTCGCGGTAAAATCGCACAAAAATTGTAAACGAGTTATGGTTACCTCTAAGTGCAGTGGTTAACATGGGCCCTTTGAGGGTAGTTCAATATGTGTAAAATTCTCCTTTTTCGGAACTCGGCCTTCAGCCTCGTTAGTGACTTATATTATTTGAGTTTAATAAGATTAAAATATCTTTTTGCAGTAACGTATCAATTGCAGGATAAACATATTTACTATATGACGTAATTACGATAATTATTTTATATGATTTGTTTCCTTTCAGAAAGTAATTTCAAGTACGAAGTTCAACGACAAATGTAGTTTCTACAGCATTTTGCAGCCATGGTTACGAACTGGACTACTTATTAGTAGTGGTAGGTCTTTATTGATAATATTGATTTACATAATTATTGAGAATCGATATTAGTTCAAGAACTTAGTAATAATAACTTAAAAATAATTAACATAAAAACTTATACAAAACGACCCCTATATTTTAATAATATACATATTTTCTTTTACTAGAAAGTAAAAGAAAATATGTATATTATTAAAAATCTCACGAAATCCACGCTCCGCCGAGACCACTGGCAAGCGCAGCATAGGACGGCTATAGACAAGTTAGACAGAAGACCTGAATAAGATCGCATGGAAAGGCCGGATGCGGGCCGCTTCCAACCGGTCCTTGTGGAAATCAATAGGGGAGGCATAAGTCCAGCAGTGGACTACCGATGGCGGCGATAATGATCATGTTTTAAAGCCTGGTCTCCTTCAAAAGAAGGAGGAGATAGTTGTATACTAATTCGAGATTAAATTTTAGATTGTATAGTAATTCAGGGCTTTTCATGAGTTATAACTCATGAAAAGCCTGGAATTACTATACAATTTAAAATTATATTAATCTAGAAGTGGGTTTGTTTTGGTAATTAATATTTTTATTTTCAGGAGAAAAATGGCAGCATCGAAGAAAGCTACTAACGCCCGCCTTCCATTTCAACATTTTACGGCAGTTTTTTGTTATACTACAGGAAAATAGCCAGCGCTTAGTGGAAAGCTTAGGAAAATCCGCCGGTGAACCTGTCGACATAGTGCCTGTGCTTTCTGAGTTTACATTGAACTCTATTTGCGGTAATGGTCAATAGTACATAAGGGTACATAATGATTCCTTCTTATCACACAATCCGTGAGGGGAAAGGGGTCTAACATAATAATTATCACAAATAATTCATAGGTTTTATAAGTTTCTATTGTATACAAAATAAAGACATAGAACCCTGTTAAATCGTTTCAGATCGATACATGCTTTTTCTCACCGGTCATTGTGAAGGAGATAAATGGAGACCTATGTTCGCCGAAAGACGTTCTGCGGGTCGTGATAAAGATTTCAACGACTTTCTTCAACCTCCTATTAGCCGTAAAATATTTTTATTGGGAATAGGTACATCATATTCCCAAAAAAAAATATTTTAATATATTTTTATTATGTTTTTAAAAATCATAATCTCTATGCAACTAATCAAGATGTAGTTAACTTCACGAGTAACGAGGATGCCAACTACATACGGCAAAGTAGGCCCTAATTGATGTCTTTTTCTATAACTGTGTTTCATTTTACAGTTAGCAGGGCTTTTAAGCCAGGCTAAGATTATCTGTACATAGATACTGTGATGAGTATTTCGATGTGTAGTCACTAACAAAGGCATCTGATGGAACATAATTCGATATCTGCCTCCTCCTTAACCGTGGTTTGGGCAACAAGAAGTTGATAGGATGAAAATCAGTTATATTTTATTCCATTAAACAAGTTTCGATTTTTGTTGAGAATTTTGGATTCCCTAAATTGTTTAATTGCGATGTGGAAGAAGACGTGCATCATGGGTGTTTACGAAGTGAGTTCGGAATGAGGGACAACATCAAGTCATGAAATTGATGCATGATGATAAAATAATAATGCAGCAGTATATTGACTTTTCCAATTTCCGAAGAAGCGAAGATATTGGTTAAATTTTATTTAAGAAGAAAAGCGTTTGTATTATGGTAGAAGACACCATAAAATAAAAATAAAAATATTAATACCGTTATATAATAATACCGTACTCGTAATTATTATAATAAATACTTGTTATAGTGTTGCGCGATGCCAGGAATGAGTCCCTACTTAGGTAAATGGTAAGGTTTGATAACCGTCGCGCTGGTTTTTCGTAGGAGCTCAGACTCGCATTAAAATCAAATCAAATTAAACTATATTTATTGTCCCACAACTACAGTATTGCCACATAAATAAATACACAAAAACACAAAAAAAAACAAAAGGAAACAATACCATAATTGAGGACAAAAGGCGTACACTCAGCATTTGCCGCGCTCACATATAAAGTGTGCGCGGCGCTGGGTTTCAGTGTACTCCGAATAACAAGTTGTCTAGGAGCTTAGTTTATTTCTCTTATGTATGTCAGGGTCACCGTGTGACAAATCTCTATCATAAAATAAAAAAGAATAAGAAAATTTTGCAGAATTTGAATTTGAAGAAACAACCTTTTGCAGAATTTTTATTACTAATGAGTAGTAATTTCAAATCTCAATAGTGAATCCCATTTCAGAAACTGCTATGGGCACCCAACTTAGTGAAACGACGACTGCCGAGGCCAAGTCTTACAAGAAGGCTATATATGACTTGATAAAAATACTCATATACAGATTCCTGAGAATTCATCTCTATGTCGACACATTGTTCTATTTAACTACTGCTGGGAAATCGATGAAAAAGTATTTAGATATCGTTCACAGTTTTACTGAAAGAGTGATTAAAGACAGAAGAGAGTATGTCGACACATATGGAGTACCGTTGGCCAACGATGACGTCGATCTAGATGATGTTGCTTACAAGAAAAAACGTAAAACTGCCATGTTAGACCTTTTGTTACTGGCGGAGAAAGACGGTCACATTGATAATGCTGGAATTCAAGAGGAAGTAGACACGTTTATGTTTGAGGTAACTACCAAGGCTTTTCCTTTGACTTAACATTACAGTGCTTCGTAAAAATAATATTTAATGCAATTTACTGTGCCAATCTACTTCGCATTTTAAGCAAAATTTTTGTTAATAAGTTTTTTCAAGTTATCTTATTATAATATAATCTTCTAACCTATTAACTACGATCTGCATTGTTCAAACATCTGATGGTATTATAAAAATTCGTTTTAACGGACCAGATATATCAGTTTTTAACAAAGAAAATTATGTGAATATAATTTTACCATTTTAGGTCTATCTAATGTAATTTTATTGTCTAAATTTGAGTTTTTAATTTAATTATTTTTTTCGATATGATGTCATGTATCATTTATGCTAGCGTTGAATGATATCATTAATGCTAGCGTGGCGGGAAATATGACCAGCATTTCTGGAACAAAAAAGCCCGTGGCTACCGAGTTGATCTAACTACTGCCGTAAAATTAAAAAAATAATGAAAATTAAACATGAAGTGTAAAGATTTGCACCATTTCAACATTTATTACATTTTTTAAATTTTCAGGGCCATGACACGACAGCGTCCGGGCTGACATTTTGTTTGATAGCTTTGGCAAATAACCGAGAAATTCAGGTAAAAAAATTGACCTCTACATACATAACTGACGGAAAAAATAACCACAAGAACACAACATCTAACTACGAGTATAAAGTGACACTTACGCGTAGCCGATATCATGATCGACAATTGTTTCGGCTTTTTCCGACGAACGCACCGAACTCAACATTTTGGTAAAATCTAAAAGTACTATTACTATGATACGGCCTAAGAAATATATACCCTCAGTTGTTATTTACTTATGACTCCATTTTTATGATAAATAATATGTAGATTGATACAATGCACATGGGTTGCCTAGCCAAATCCTACTACATAATAATATACTGTTGAACAATATTAACCTTAAAAATTAAACAGTGTCATTTGATTTGACTGGTTTTAACAAAAATTAATGCTTATTTTATTGCATATTCAACAGCATAAGGATGCCTTCTTGAAACTGTGTCATGTTCATAGGTCATGTTCATGATTGCTTAGTTATTTAGGTTATTTTAAAAGTCAGTGAGAGAAGCGTTGCGCGCAGTACTCCATGCCAGTAACAATGACGCAGAGAGATTTTTATAATTATTGAGTTATTTAACAGTAGGTAAGGTCTAAAATTTAAACGTTATGAAATAACAGATGAGGGTATATATAACCTAGTATTTCTTAAGCCGTACCTTAGACTATATTGAGCGTGAGTTTTTTAATTATATCATCCAACAACGACATCTGACAAAACTGCACAATGCCTGGAATATTAAGAAATATATATCTTTATTAAAATAAAATACTAATAACTAATTACAATACCTACAGCCTACCATACTACACTAGGCATTCGAGCAATCCACTAGCTGTTTTCAGCCTACAGATAATAGAGTTATCTGATAGCGGGTTAGAGACCCGCTATCAGTTGGCAGCGGGCCCAGAATGCTAGCAGCATTGCTACGTTGAATTGCAACGCTAATTCGTTAAACCAAATATTATATGCCAGCGTTTTGGTCACGCGTCGCATAAATCTATAATTTTGTAAAATGTGATGTAAATCTGTAATGTCCAGAAAAATAAGATATATTGAGGACCTAAACTTCGAAATCGTCACTTTATCACTTTTAAAGAAAAACCACTTTTTTCTCTTGAATAATTTTTTAAACTACCAAATGTCACAAGAAACAGAAGAAATCAAAAACATTTGAATTTAGAAATCAATAGAAAAACAGCCAGTTGAGAAGTAAAATATAAAAAGGTATATAATTAAAAGTATGGTCGCCAACATGGCCCCGAGCGGTGTGGAACACCATTTAAGAATTAGGCGAACCAACCTTCGAACTGACCGACGCAGCACACCCCCTGTTGCGGCTACATCTACAACAAGAGTTACATTATGAATCCTACCCGGAAATTGTTATTTACTACTCTCCCTAACGCCCAATGATTACGCGGTAAATTTCCATCTGCAAAAACAAAAAAATTCCAACATCTATCGCCTCATGCGATGGTACTGTACGTTCTTCACTTCACATACACTATGTGAAGTGAAGAACGAACCTCGGACGATCGAAGAAAATGACTAATCAGAGAAGAGTGCGCTTTTTTAAAATTCTTTATTTAAAAAGATTACAACACTACGTAAGGTTTGCTGTTTAGTTTGTTTTCAGTACGTCGAATGATATATTCGACTTCGTTCGTCGTCCTGTGTTGGTATATTTTTACGTTGTATACAAAACTTTTGCCCGTGATCAACGAGATTAAGTTTCAAAATCGCTCTGAAAGAATCCTGTGAAGAAATCCTTCTCGCCACGCGCCTTGCAAGTTCGTCGCTAGTTATAGTGCTAGTGTGGTAAAAATGGTTGTGTTTCACTCGTGGGTAAAGTTATTAGCGTTTCTTGTTTTGAAACCTTCGCTATACTCAGGGTTATTCTTTTAAGTATTTTCTTTAATCCTAGGACCCTTCGCTTCCTCAGGATTCAATCTAAGCACTCACGCTAAAAATGAACTTTGCCCCTTTGTAAAACAAATAACTATTTTAAATACCTATGTCATATATATGTTATAGAGGTAGAGGAAGGCCGAAGAAGGCATGGATACTGGGTGAAGAATGATATGTTCATGAAAGTTGTGAGCACTGAGGTGACAATAAAGAGGATGGAAGAGAAAAACATGTTGTGGCGATTGAGTGGGATATGGACAAGAAGAATAAAAGTAATGTGACGTATCAAACGAAAACTTTTAACTCGTTTTTCTTCTTTAGGTATAAGTAACATATTTTAAGTCTGAGATGAAACTATAAAAAATAATGAAATATTAATACGCAAGAAAGTGCTATATCTAATCAATATTAATGTTACATATGTGAGTCTAGACTCAAATTCGATAAGTGAACTTTGTGACCGTTCTGTGCGCTTTCATTTAATTGTATTGGTGTCGTGACAGGATAAGATTTACAAAGAACTACAAGAAATAATGGGTGACTCCACCAGACCAGCCAGCTTGGACGACCTACCTAAAATGAAGTACCTGGAATGCTGCATCAAAGAATCTCTGCGTATGTACCCTCCCGTGCACTTCATCAGTCGACAACTAAATGAACCCGTGACATTGAGTGAGTATCGTCCAGATAGTTATTGTGTATTTATAAGCATTGATTTTATTAAAAGCATTTATTCATTATCTCATTAATTAACATAAAATATTACGATGCCATGCCATCTGGATTCCACGCTAGAACGAAGCCTGTGTTCTGGGACATGGTCTTCTTTTCTCTTCTTCGAGCTATATGCCCAATTTTTTTTTATCGCACTCAGACCCCCGCAGTAGGAATCCCTGTATTGCGGGAGGCATGGATACACACAATCACAGCACACAAACATCCAAGACCCGGGACAAACATCTACACTTATCGCACAAATGTTTGCCCCTGCCGGGATTCAAATCTAGGCTCCCGGAGACACAGTAGCCATGTCATTGACACTAGCCACTGCGCCACGGCGACCGTCAAAATATAGATATTAAAAATTGGTACTTTAGCGGTATATTATTTCCATTGTATTAGGGCTTGTAGGCCTAGACAAAGTAACATTCTACAAGCGTCAACGCGAGAGAAAAAATAAAAAATGGTTGAATTTGTATGTACAGACTTCAAAGCGATATATCACGAGATCAACGAATATAAAGCGCTAGCGCTCAGAGAAACAGAATCGTTGCATCTTGTCTAGGCCCACTGATCCTCAAGCACACGACGAGTTCTTTAATGCAGGTATTAAATACGGTAGAGCTCGTGACTAATTCTTTATGAACTTCATATTTTTAGGTGTACAATCTCAAACACATGAGAAATAATATCTAAGAATCTACTCTACACTGCTATATAATAAACACCAATTACAAAACTCTAATATCATACATATTACCATCACAAGATCCTTGACACTCTGTGAGTTTGTATTTAAGACAAAGCAACATTTGCATTTGAACATCGTAATCAAAATATTAAATTTTCCACTAAGTATATGGTAGAGAACGTTTATGAATATAAGTAAACTAGGTGTTACAATGTACATCTCAGACGCATCGTAGACGACTGAACAAATATTGACAAAACTAAGAAAAGTATTGAACCCTGGAGCAGAAAAGGTTTGATATTTATGAGGGCTGATTCCAAGGAGCACTTGTTTTAAACTGGTATACATTTTATAACGTAACTTCAACTACTGTATTGGCATCAGTTATGTGGTATGTAGCTTAATTCGGTGTTCCTACGCTGAAACATCTGCCTTGCCCACAAACATTTTTGCACAGCTATATACTTTTATTCATAATCTTGTAATCGATTCTATCGGCTATAACCTCAGTACGTGCTCAAATAATATGTGCAAAGGTGAATAGAATTCCATATATATAATACCGATTCCTGAGTGACTAAGTATATTCTAGGCAAGTGTATTCCATAGCAGACCGCACCATCACTTAACATCAGGTGAGTGAGATAGTGGTCAAATGCTTGCCTTTTCTCAATTTATTAAAAATGTTTTTTACATATCCAATATAAATCTCTATAACAACAAATTTAATGCTTTAGTTTTCTTTCTATTATGAATATTGTTTTCGTATCTACTATTTTCCATTTAACATTTGTAATTTCTATTTCAGGTGGATACTCAGTGCCTGCGAACATATTTTGCCACATCAGCATCATAGATCTTCATCGCAGTCCACACGTATTCAAAGACCCTCTTGTATTTGATCCGGATCGGTTCCTACCAGAGAACTGCATCGGCCGCCATCCATATGCGCACATTCCCTTCAGCGCAGGCCCGAGGAATTGCATAGGTAAATAGTGTCAAAAATTTGTATTTATTAATCGAGACATGTATAAATCCAAATAGTATAAGCACTTGTGAACGTAACAATTACATACTTACAAGATGATGCACCTACAATGTTTAAATATTAATTGACATTCAGGCTGCCAAACAAAAGGATTCAAGGAAAACTTTTATCTTTAGGTACATCGATCAACACACGCTTGCTTTGCCGCATTCAATTTAATTTCTAATTTCAGCTATATTTTTTGCGCCTCTTACCTAGAGGAGGCCATTTGGGGCCCCAACACAACATGGAGGCATTATCACCCACTTTGAGAAACACCGCAGTATAGAGTGTCTGAGTAATCTTTATCTCTCTCGTTTTGCAGGACAAAAGTTCGCCATGATGGAGATGAAATTAGCAATTGCGGAAATATTGAAAAAGTTTGTGTTATTGCCGGTTACACATACGGAAGACATAGTGTTCACAGCGGATCTGGTACTGAGAAATGCTGGACCTCTTTACGTTAATTTTGTTCAACGATAAAACATCATTAATATTATTGGTATATGCGAATTGTCATGAAAATACCTAAAATGGACTTAAATTAATATAAATATTTCAATAAGCTTTTGTTATTTATATATACTTTACTAAAATCGCATGGAATTCTCTGCTTTTTATGCCATATCAAAACACTCCTAATTACAATACTGTAACTATTATAATGACCGATTAGGTGTTTAGATTCAGATACAGATTTATTTTATTACTACATAAATTTTTTTACACTCACACCCCGCACTAGGATACCCTGTGTTGTCAAAGACAAAGACACACACAATCACAATCCAGACATATCCTATTGCTAATCACAGAATTATTTGCCCCAACCAGGATTCCTACCTAGGGTCGTGGCTGTCAGGTTAGTGTCACTGATCAGTGATCACTGTGCCACGACGAAAGTGTAATACATTATGTTTTTTAAGCTTTGTCTGTACAGCCAAAAAGGTTAAACAATAATCCCATTAATTCCATCTCACTAATATTATAAATGTCAAAGTTTGGATTGATGGATGGATGGATGTTTGTTACTTAATCACGTAAGAACGGTTGTACGGATCTAAATGAAATTTGGCACAGAAATAGATTATAATCTGTTATTAGCAGATAGGCCATTTTATCCCGGTAAAATGTATGATTCCCGTGAAATAATTGATGTAACGGGAAAACCGTAATCCACGCGGGTGAAACCGTGGGGCGCTAATAGTATAATATATTTACTATAATTATTTTTATGTAAAGATATTATATTATAATAATATATTTATAACGCGTACTGCCTGGAAGTGGAACTGACTGCCTGAGTCTGTGTTTTCCGATAGGTCCCCGGAGTCTTCAAGTCGCGAGTGCAAATCAAATATTTGCAAGAATACATTCACATTTACATGGTCTTGGGTTTATAATTATAAGGTCTGTGTACTCAGCCTGCATGCAGACGTGCAAATTTTAATTATTTATGTAAACATATGTTGATATACGTTCTTTTAAAATTAAAATATTCTTTTAGGCCATAAAAACAATTCCTCAACAGCCAGTCTGTGAACACAAACCTAAATCTATTGCCATTTATTAGTTTTATAAAACTGTGTAAAGCATTATATATTAAAATTATCATATTATGTACATTATTTTTATATATATCTTTCCTACAAAGAGGTTGATGTAGTAGGTTAACGAATCTTTGTCATTTTGTCTCTTTACGATTTCGCAGTAATCCACAAAGTAGTCTCGATGTGCTTTTGCGAATGGGCACCTTCTAAGTTAACACCTTAGACCGCGTCGCCACTTAACATCAGTTGAGAAAAATATACCCTGGGCACTCTAAAATACGCCAAATAAATGCCACTAAGGAAATTAACTCCTAAAAGTTAATAACTACTGAAAAAGCTGTTTATTTATTTAACTTTCTACGAACAACGTGAAAAATTAAATAAGTTAACGTAGAAACGTAAGAGGACGGATTAAAATTGATTTTAGTGTTAATGTTAAGCTTAAGCCGAACAGTTAATTTTATTATTTTTACTCGCATCGAGTACATACTAATTATAAAAGGTATGCTAACAAAAACAACCGAAATACACGGCGATGGGCGTGTACTTGAGGCTGTGATGGGCTTGGTCACAAAACCTGTTTTGTGGTTTGGTGGCCGAAGTTGGAAATAGTCTATCTGAAAGGTCGCGTGACTCGCGCTCCGGCTCGTTCCTGGTGCATTACCAATAAATATCTATTGCACTCCAGCGTGGTGAGTGTAACAATACTGATAATTATTATGATATGAGCTTGTGTTTATTTTCTATTTAAATTATCTTATTTTTGTAGAAGATTGTTATGGAAAAAAAACTAGTTTGCCGTTTGATTGTAAGGTAATAAGAAAAATAGAATAAAAAACCTAAGAAAAGTTCGCAGTAAATTGGATAATTCCAGAAAAATTTAGTCCACGTGAGAGACTAATAAATAAAAAACTGCGGGGTGCAGTTAGTTGTAAATATTATATATAAGTATTTATCGGTTGACGGTATTTGTAGATAAAGATAGACTTACAAAGTACCATTATTTTAATAGCAAACGAAAACATTTTTGGTTTAAACCTATACGACTTCTTTGAGTTATATCACGAAAAAATAATAATAGTATATATATTATTACTTATTTATATATAGTCATTGCTACTAATGACAAACTACTCATCACACCTCGTCCAACTGATGATGGACTGTGGACACAGGAATCATTAACGTAGAGAATCAATGAAACTCTTGCGGTCTTCAATGCTTCATATCAATCAGTCTCAACGAAAGCTGATGGATGAGGGGAAAGTATGACATAGGTAAACTATGAGCTACTGCACAAGAAGTGTTTTTCTTAAGTTATTATATATCTCACTAAGTGAATGTTATTCTTTTGAGGTAATAAAGCGATGATAGCTCAACGGTCGGCCCCGATTTCGAGAAGCCGGGGCTACGGCAGTGCGTCTCGCGTTGGCACGCCTGTGCCCCTGACCCTCTCCCATGAAAGACCTCATTACGCCCGACCTGACGAGACAGTGAGCCCAGCCCCCTGCCGCATTCCTTGGCGGCGATGCCTCACGCGACCCCGGCGTGGGCATGCCTTGCGCCACAGGCCTTGGGCCGAACTTTGGTGAGGGGCCTCGACCGGGGCCCCACCCGCTGTATTTAACGCAGGATCATCGGATGATTGCAGTTGCAACGAGCGTCGTTCAGCCATGAGGTCAGCCTCAGGAGAGAGGGAGGGTACTATTCTTAGCCGTTACCCCACGGCACTGTAAACATATTCTGATCGAATCACCCAGTGACGCTAGTGGATAGGTATGACAAAAAGATCCTTTTTGTTTTCTAAGCTATTGAACCCTACAATACTGATATTGATATCTCCAAAAACTTGAATGTTTTTCGTAGCGGTAGATAATTATCGTCCGCTAGTGATAAACTGTGTATGTATCAGTAAGGTCGTGCCAGTGCTGTCAACATGTTTGTGTATCTAATAATACTTGCAATTATTTTGTGTGTTATTCATATTATATTTAATTATAATGAGAGAGCACGGTTGATGAGAAAAATTCCAGGTCCAAAATGCGATTTTATATTTGGAAATGGATTGGAAGTTATGGTTTCTGCAGGTAATTTACTTCTGTTTCTCTTGTGACGGTTCGTAACAGCTGCACATAGGTATTACAAGTTAATTACCATAGAAAGAAGACAGGTCTGTTGTGTCTTTTATACACATTGTTCCAGTCTCCCTCTATTTGTAAGTGTACTTGTATTGTTATAATCTAAACTTCCTTCGCTGGAATAATATTTTTATTAAAATATCAATATATTAGGAGACCACGGACAGGCAAGCGCAGCATTGGACGTTCACCGACAGGGTGGACATACGACATGACTAAGATCGCCGGAAGGGGCTGGATGCGTGCTGCTTCCAACCGGTACTTGTGACGATCAATTGGAGAGACCTATGTCCAACAGTGAACGTCTTATGGCTAATATGATGATGATGATGATGATCAATATATCTGTGGAAATCTTTAAATCGTACCCTGCATACTATGAAAGTTCGTCGATATTAATTTTACAATGTCTCATAAGTTAGTAACGATTATGTGCAACTAAAATTTAAATTTAATTTTTAAAATGAATTAATTTAAGTTACATTAAATACACCTTGAGAATAAATAAAAAAAAATGTGCACCTATAGTCCTATCTTGCGATAAAATATTGAATCAACAGATGATGAGTACAGTGTAAGTGGACTAACAAACATAGCAACAGTGATTATAAGATACATCTGTTACAATATACTATACTCGTATTATGTTTAGTATAAAACAAGTTTTTTTTTTATCCTCGTATCGCGGTTCGTATGACAGTTAGTAACGCATCGTCCATCTGAGATAAATCAATCTAATTCAGTTTGAATAAATTAGTCTTATTTACATAATACTTTGTACGTAAAATAAAAATTATGTCTGACTAGTTATTATGCATTATTATGCATGGCATTGACATTTGCAGGTTAGTAATTTATACACATATATTTATGTAAGTACTATGTATATGTACTATGTGTATACATAACTAGTAGTGCCCCGCGGTTTCACTCGTCAAACAGCTAGTGTTCCATTTCGCTGTTCCGAGTCAACATCGCCGGTTGTGGAATGTTTATTCACATGTACTTCCAGAAACGCAACACACACTCACACTATACAAGTAGTTTTTATAGCTGTTTAAATAATGTACTTGACGTCAGCTAAGTCTTTCCTGGGAGAGGCCATTGGCTCCTGAAACACAGTCAGACTAGTTCAGGAGCCTTTGGGTTCACTATTTGTTTGTACACCAATTATGTCAATTAAGTATTTTGGTATTTTGTATTTTATTGTATTGTCGGTACGAATTACTGCATTGAAAATATGTTTATAATAATTATTTTTTTAACATTCACACAAGGTCTTCACGTCCCAAACTAAGCAGTGCCTGTGCTATGGTAACCTGATGACTGATATATATACAGTCGTGGTCAACTAATTAGGGACATTCAAGATAGTGAAGGGCTATAACCGGTTATGTACATATAAATATAAAACCCTATTGATTTCTCAGCACCTATTAATTGCATAATGTGGTCCGATTATTATGCTATAAATGGCTGTAAATAAAAGATTAAATAAATAGAAAAAGTATTTGATATCAAAGATTAAACATGTATTAAATATTAAGGTACAATTCTGTAGTGGACATTTAATTAAGGACAGTAAAGTATAATGAAAAATACAGTTAAACAAAACTTATAATCTGCAGTGTTATAATATCTTTAACAGCTCTATTTTATTACGTGTAAAATCAGTACCCAGTTGCAAAACCTTCGTTAGTAATTACCGCTCGACACCGATGTGGCATAGACATTATCAGTTTCTGACATGTTTTGACAGGAATGTTTGCCCATGCCTCACAAAAAGCTTCATGAAGTTCATCCAAATTTGTATTACGATAAGTGGCAACTTTTTTCTTGATTTCGTGCCAAAGGTGCTCAATTGGGTTGAGGTCCGGGCTATTTGCTGGCCAATCTAGCACCGATACAGACTGACTGGTAAGAAACGACTTGACTGAATGGGCGGTATGTTTCGGGTCGTTATCCTGCTGAAACGTCCATATAATAGGGAGATGCTCCTCAGCATAGGGAAGCATAGTTTCTTCCAATATTGCCTTGTATTGATGTTGGTCTAAGTTACCCTGAACTTTCCTCACAGGTCCCACTCCACGTCCAGAAAATGAACCCCACATTTTAATGTTTCCACCGCCATGTTTCACCTGTTTTTTTGTGAATCTTGGATCCATTTCCGATTTTACAGGACGCCGTACATATTGCCTTCCATCTGAAGAAATCAAATTAACCTTGGTCTCATCAGAGAAAAGTACATGTTGCCATTGGGCGTAGGTCCAATGTCCATATTTACGTGCAAACGCCAAACGAGCATTTCTATGTTCTTTCTTCAACAACGGTACTTTGCGAGCCACTCTTCCGAACAACCCTGCTTCTACCAAACGTCGTCGAACGGTCCTCGCAGATACACCGGCTCTTTCGTTTGCCCCAAACACTTCGTGTTTCATTAAAATAGAGCCTAGAAACGGATCTTTCTTAGCTAACCTGGTTATCATTCTATCTTCTTGCGGAGTCGTTTTTCTCGATCTTTTTGTTCTGGACACATTTAAAGCTGTGTTATAGCGCTTGAAATGTTGCACTGCATTGCATACCATAGTTTTTGAACAATTTAAATGTTGTGCTATCCTTCGGTATGACCAACCACGCTCGACAAACTTCATGATAATTTTTCGTAGTGTTGGATCGCAACTTTTATTTTTGCCCATTTTTCTTCAAAATAATTATCAAAACTTAAAATAAAAAATCTGGATTGCCGCCAAAACGTCCACGAAACAATAAGAAAAGAAACAAAAAAATATTAAAATTCCAATTTTGAAATTAGAACGCAATACCTCAGTGTCCCTAATTAAATGGCCAGCCAGCATTCTTTGAACAAATAGCACTATGATAATTTATCAGCTATCCTGTTAAGAGGTTTAATATTTAAGAAGTTGTTATTGTTTGTATAATCGCGCACATAAATGACTAATTACACTTACATGTAAAAGATATGGAATATTGTTAAGACTCGTTGGAAAATAAAAAAAATATTCACAATTTGGCTTAACTAGAGATTGTCCCTAATTAGTTGACCACGACTGTATATACTTATTTATATACATATTTTGTTATTGTGTTATTTGTATATGTATATATATATATATACTTATTTATATACATTTGGTTATTTGTGTTGGTGATAATATTTTGGTTTCATTATTAACTGATATTAAATTATATAATGTAATACTTAGTCCCTAATTTCTTTATACCAACATATTAGGATATTTAAGTTTTAGTTCATTATCTTATATTGGCTTTTTATTGCATTTGTTCTGACTATGTTGTTTTATTAATACATAAAATATATTCATTAAGTTATGTGATCTCAGGATGCTTGTTGTATATTATTATGAGCTTTGATTATAGAAAGTAGCTTAGCAGCCGTAACGTAGGTGACCCTAGCATGGCTGCTTATGACCCTTTATATTGTATTCACATATGTCTTTATCTATCTTTGACCATGTGTTCTAGTGATGTATAATGTATTGAAAGTGGTTTGTGCAAATAAATATACTTGAATTTGAGTTTTGAATTTGAATTTATTTATTAAACGGTGTAGCCGTTTAAGCGTGAAGAAGTAAGAAACATACACACATACACACGAACTTTCGCATTTAAAAAAACTTTCGCAAACCTTTTTTCGTAGTAGGATTAGGAAGACTATCGAAATATAACCCAACTTAGGTAAACAGTATTGAATAGAGAAAAGAGTCGAAAAGAGTAATTAACAAGTCTCCACAAATAGAGATTACATGATTATTACTGTATACTGTATACATACTTATTACTTTACTATCATACATAATTATTACATACTTAATCTAAAATTTACAGTAAGTGTAAGAGTTTTAGTAAAACTCTTAAACTAAAGATTTATATAAATTAAATTCTGCACACATTAAGACATTTTTTTTAAATTCATTTCCCATTTTCACCCGCGTTGAGCCAAAGAAGGTTATTTTTTATTGGTAAAACTATACACTACAGACTCAATTGTCCGTACCTTTTTTTGATTAAATAAAATTAAGTAATACTAATTAAAAGTATTAATTAAACATCAAGACAAGCGTACACTAGAACACTAAATAATCTGCAAACTAATGGAATCCTCTTATTTTATAATTTTAATACTTGGTTAATTATACTCTTACTATTATTATTACCTTATATTAGCGTTATTATTTTCAACAGCTCTAGATCTAGCCGAAGAAAGTTTGGCTAAGTTGGGTTTTAATTGATGAAAGATGTAAAAATATCGATATCTAAGTTTATCTGCAAAAGTTTTGCATGCTCGGTATATGTATGTTTTTTGACGGTAGTTTGTGGTAAAAGAAGGGCGATAAAGTACAGGGCGGATTACGGAAAGATCGGCTGGGTGTATGTATATATGCCATTCTGGCTTAATATTTCTGGACAATCAGTGGCAGATGTGATGATTTTTTTAAGAACCAGCACATAACAGTTCGCCTCATACCTCTATTTCTATTCAATGTAATAATAGAGTTTGAGAGGGCAGATAACGCTGAAGAGTTTATCAACTGTAATCTTTGCACGATTTAGGGTGGAGGTGCCACAAACCATTAGAAGTCGGTATCTTTGATGGCGTTATTAAGGACGTGGAGTGGGATCTGAGCAAAAAAAATATGTTAGAACTGGGGCCTTAAGTTTTGTAAAAACCACGCAAGTTCCGAGCAGTTCTAAAACCTGGCTTAAACATGCCAGAGACAACAATAACCGTTCACCTTTGAAAATATCAATGTTCGAACCGTTCACCTAAAGGAGCATAATGCCGTGGAGGTGGTATGATTCTACACTAAGGGGTTTAAGCTAGGTTTTAGAACTGCTCGGATCCTGCATGGTTTTAACAAAGCTGATAGTAAGGCCCCTGATAACAAGTAATTGTGAACTCGTCTCTCTCGAATTGTGAAATCTTAAAGCGCAGAAACATGGATCGTAAAAGTTGGGAAGAGAGCGAATCGGTACGTTTGGGATTTAAAGATTCTACTTTACCAGCATGGGTGTTCATATATGGTATGAAGTAATCTTCATACCATATACACGTTGAGCCATATGTGTATCCAGTATCTCAGTGCCAAGGTGTTGGAAATTCGGACATTCATTACGCGAGTGTCCATAAAAAAAATTGTATGCCCTAAGTGCGCAAAGTGGCACGCAAATTGTGATTCTACAATATTTAAATGTATTAACTGCACTGATAATCGTCTGACGTTGCATAGATCTTGTCCAGTTTTTAGAAAGGAGAAACGTGTGCGCGACTCGATGGCCGAATTTAATTGTTCTTACAGAAAGGGCATGCAAATATATGTTCCTGTAGAACCAGTCACGACGCATGCAGCCAGTCGCAGCCGTGACTGCGCCTAAAAGTAATCTGCCCGAGTCTATCTACTGTCAACTGGCGTTGACAATATTTCATATTCGATGATTTTTCATATGCCAGATCGTGCATTTACTATTTCACTTACTCTTTGCAACCTTTTTTACATTCTTAGTTTCGTTCCTTCTCAATGGTGTGAAATCCGTATTTTACCCATCCCCAAACCAGATCGCGATCTTTCTTCTATAGGTATCAGATTTACACCCTATATCACCAACATCTTGTTTTGTAAATTATTCCACGCTGTGTTGACAAACAGATTAGAGTGGTTTATTGAGAAGGGTAACTTTTTATTTGAAGAGTCCACTAGATACAGGAAAACTAAACCTTGCCTTGATAATCTGTAATTTAGTCACAAGAATACAGCTACAGCTAGGTTTCTCAAAAAATCAAATAACGCTTGGATGTTTCGTCGATATCGAAAGTGCCTACAACAATCTTGGTATTACAGTTTTATTAACTAATTCAGATCAATTAGGTGCTAGGTCAAAGGTCTGTAAGTACTTATGGATATTTTTGAAGGAAAAATTGTTGAGCGTTCAAGTTAATAATATAGTTTTGATTAGACTAACAGGTCAAGCAATAGCTCAAGATGACCCACTGTCTTCTTTATTATTTAGTTTTGCAACTTTTCATATATGCAAGCTAATACTAATGTCATGATATCCCAGTACGCTGATGATTACGTTATTTATATATCGCATAAAAGGTATTGATGATGCCTCCACCAAACTGCAATCAGCTTTAAATCAATTACGCATGCTGCTTCTCAATTTGGGTTTGGAAATTTCGTCGTTTACTAAAATAAAAGTCTGTATTTTCAAAAAGGGTATCAACAGACAACCGGTACCCTATCTATAAGCTTTGGCAATAGGGTCATAGAAGGAGTCAGTGCCGTAAAGAATTTGGGAATGTGTTTGGACCATTCCTTATCATGAAATAAACAAATGGCTGAGTTAATGATAAAGATAACTAGATATATTCTAAATTTTAGCAGGTTCGACCTGGGGGGCCCATCCCAAATATTTGAGAAGGTAGTTAGTAGTGTACAGTAAACAGAAACGCAGGACCTGTTCCACCGATAAGCACCCGAGCTGTATAAAACCCAATACGCGTATTCTAAGCCTGCCATGCACTATACGAGTATATATGACATCAGTGTATGAATATAAGTGTAAGCGAGTAGTCTTGAAACAACCAAGTAATATAACAAAGTGGAATATATTCTTTACGTCCGATACGGAGTTTGCATTTACAAAGGCCCAATTGCATAAGTATATTGTACACAATAATGTGAATTGATGAACACGACATAAGAATCAAAGCATAATGTTTAAGTAGGATTAATATGTCTATCGCAGTGCCGATATAACAGTAGAGAACAATGCAAAACATTACTTAAACTACCTGAGACCGGTTACTAAGCGCGGAAGTTAGCAACCTTTCCCACAACGCATGCGGTTTTGCGTAATGGGCAAAATACAAAGTAAATGAATCAAGGTTATATTGCATAGAAAATTGGATGTAAATTGGTAGCAGTTGCTCTTATCATCCAATTAAGAATTAAATGTCGTAAGCCACTGATTAGACTTAGGTACTTGTTTAAATCACACTCGGAGTTGATTGCTGTAAATATGTGAAGTGTCATTCTTATGTACATGGATCTTGGAGAATTTTACCCAGACATTATAGAAAATCTTTTTCTCTCGCTCGTTGTTTCGTTTTTGTTAGAAGTTTCTTAATTCGAAGACAAGTGATAATTTACGAAAATGCGCTTGTTGGTTTCTCCAGTAACACTGATATCCAACGGAGTAAATGATTTCAGTAGGCGCGCTGAAACGATGAATCTTCTTTAACGTAGCGGTTGAGGAAACTGATGACTATATATATTACTATAACAGTCAAAAGTAAATCATTTTTTTTTAAATTCTTAATCGCCTCTTACCCGTAGGGGTAGGCAGAATCACAGCCTTCCATTTGCTACAATCCCGACATACTCGACCTACTTCTTTCGCTTCATCCTCGCTCATCAGACCTTTCATACAAGGGCGTATATTTAGAGTACTCTTGCCCTTCCTTCTTAAGTACTTAGAACTTCTTCAATATGATTTTGGAATTTTCGCCCTTGACTAATTTCAGTGTTTTCATAAATGATATATGAAATATGAATTTTACCGTAAATGTTACCTTACAATCTACAGCGATGGATCCGCTATGTGTGGTGGAAGGGTATTTTTCAGTACCAACCTCAGGGTTGAAAAAATGACGCAAAACACAGATTCTGTTCAGGCAGCTTCCTAGTCAACGTTTAAAGTCTAGCGTGATTCTAGCTTCGAACACCACTTCTGTTACTTAACACTGATCAAGTGAGTCAGTGTTTATGCCATTTGGAGTAGAGACTTTGGATCCGGGGGCGACCGCTCTCACTTTATATAGAGACTTGGCCAGGCGTTTGGTGGAGGAGTGGTGTCCAGAGTACTGCCATTTATTTTGCACAGAAGTTGAGCAGAACCGTTCAACGTGGCAATGCTACCAGCATTCTAGGTACTTTTCTCTACAGTTGAACTTTTTATTAAGTTTTTAGCAGTAATTATTTGAAAGCTTTAGTTTTTTTAAAAATTTTGGGTCTAGTGTTATTGCTATGTTTTTTTAGACACAAAGGCTTATAAGTTATTTGAAAAAGGTAGTGTAATCATGTTTGTTACGATTACAATTATGTAATCATGTATGTTATGTTCTTTTGCAGTGGAAATTATGAAACTAGGAAGACGATGGAGCAGTAAATGGAAAGGCATATTCCGATTTTGGAGTTTTCCTTTTGGCGCTGTGATTGTTTTCAATCCAGAGGACATTGAGGTAAAACAATGAAATGAGTCAGCACAAATTAGAAATTACTTCTTAGCATGCAACAATTTCTGAAATATTGCCGACTAAGCAGTAACATTTGTTGTACACATAATTAAGAGGTATATATGAGTCTGAAAACTATCGCGAGTTTCTTCCATAATTGTAATGTAACAAACCGACTAGGTCTCACGTGGTAAACACTGGAAAATTACTCTCATTAATTTTCTAGTGTTTACCACGTGAGTTCTAGTCGGTTTGTTACATTACAAGAGGTATATAGTGTGGGGCTAATGTTTTTTGAGTTAGGTTTTTAAAATTATTTCTGAAATCATATATTCTATTTCAATGTTGATCTCATTGTCTTATTCCTTTTTTATCCTTTTGGACACATATTACAAAAATGCATAAATCGTACGTAAATGACTTGAAAATCCATAATATTTCAACTTTTGACTTTTTGATGTCCTAGAGCCATGAAACAAACGTCATCAAGATGAGACGTTTTTGGACCTAAACATTTATTAATTTAAATCATAGAGTGAAAGTAAATATTCTGAGATTCACTTTGACACTTTTGTTTTTTTTATTTCAATTTATATCCCATATATCTAGAACATTAAAAGCCGACGATAACTCCACCTCCTTCGGTTTCGCTATGCAACACAAACTGCTTTACCTGTCTGCAACCAAGACTATGTCTTATTAGTTGCTGCTAGCTGCATCCCATGGTTTTACACGCTTGGTGATAATTAATAATGATGATGATGGTGATAAAAAGTAAGCTAAGTGTTATTCCGGGACCAGAAGAATCTACATACCAAATTTCATCCAAATCCGTCCAGCCGTTTGAGCGTGATTGAGTAACAAACATCCATCCATCCATCCAAACTTTCACATTTATAATATTTTAGTGGGATTTATTTATGATAACAACATTTGTATATCGCCATTCAGGCTTTGTATGAAAACCAGCGTCGACATCTATGCTGAGGCAAAAACTTTTGCATTAAATTATGATATCAAACATATTGTAATAATTATTTAAATTTGCCATTATGTACTGATTGTTTTATTTTTGGGCAAATACACGATTTCATTTTATTGTATTATTCTCTATATCTCGCAATTCTCTAACAACAAATGATCTGAAAGGACCGGAAAGCTCTGATCCCAGAGATTTCTGTCAATAATAACTTGAACATAAACTGAACTTCTGTATACTTGGCATATCAAAGGTATTAAATTGTAATAAGATTAAAATGTCTTTTTGCAAATACATGTCAATTCTAGGAGAAACATATTTAGTAGATTACTTAATTACGTTAATTATATAATTTATTTTCTTTTAGACAATAAACTCTAGGTGTTTCCGCGAGCAGCCCGCGAGAACGATGTACTTTAGTAAATTTATCAAAATTTTAGTTGCAGTTAATAAAGTTAATAAAGAATAATATTATCATGCAAGTAGAATGATGCGCAATTTTTCTAACATCTAACAATCCGCTACCTAACTAACCTACCGGTTGGTAAAGTTCCCAAAAAGCTGCCGGCATTGCCACGTCGAATTGCAATGCTTATACTTTGTGGAAGATATAGACCATCATTTTGGTCACGTATTGTTTCGACTAGATGCTTGATAACTCTAAGATATAATTTAATAACATGAGATAAGATTAAAATATCTCTTTGCAGTTATTTATCAATTCCAGGACAAACATATTTTCTATATTACTTAATTAGGTACCCATGAATACTATTTTATATGATTTATTTCCTTTCAGACAGTAATCTCAGGTACGAAGTTCAACGACAAAAGTATTATCTACAACCTGTTGCAGCCATGGTTACGAACTGGACTACTTATCAGTAGTGGTAGGTCTTTATTGATAATATTGATTACATAATTATTAAGAAAGGTGCTTAGTTGAAGAACTTAGTAATGTTAACTTTAAAATGATTAAAATAAAAACTCATACAAGACAACCCCTACACTCGTAGAAAGAAAATATGTATATTATTAAAAGCCTTACGAAATCCACGCTCCGACCTCAAAATGTCCATATTCAGAACCACGAAAGCTCTTTCTACTTGAGTTATTCAATCACTTTGTCTGCCTTGAGAACTTTACGTCGGCAGACGAGACCAACAACAACAGGTGTGTAGAAACTGTCCACGCAGTGGGCCCTAAATTCTTCATACCCCGCAGTACAAATGGACCTCAAAAATACCCCAGCCATACCATTACGTTTACCTAGGACAAACAGTCCAATTAGGTAAGTCCCACTTTGAGAAAGAGGCCAATCGTCTAATCCAACTTGGCTGGGCAGCGTTCGGAAACCTCCGCGACGTCTTCTCGTCCAAAATACCGCAATGTCTGAAAACGAAAGTTTTCGAACAGTGATGATTAACGGAACTAAAACGTGGTCTTTGTTAAGGGGCCTTCTGAGCAGGCTCAGAGTCGCACAACGAGTTATGGAGAGGGCTACGTTCGGGGTTTCTCTACGTGATCGAATCAGACAAGAGGAGATCCGTAGAAGAACAAAAGTCACTGATATAGTCCAGCGGATTAGCAAGATGAAGTGGCAGTTGACAGGGCAAATAGCTCTAAGAACTGATGACCGTTGGTGTCGAAAGAATTTCAAATGGAGACCACAGACTGGCAAGGTCAGCATAGGATTGCCTCAGACAAGTTGGATAGAAGACCTGACTAAGATCAAAGGCAAAGGCTGGATGCGGGCCGCTGCCAACCGGTCCTTCTTGAAATCAATAGGGGAGGCATAAGCCCAGCGGTGGACTTCCGCCATAGGGCGGATATAATGATGATGGTTTCGCCTCCTCTTAAATGAAGGGGAAAATGGCTGTATTACCACAAAGAAAAGCTCCGAATTAGTGTAGAGTCCAAAATAACAACAATCCAGAAGTGGTTATGTTTTGGTAATAATTTTTATTTTTATTTTCAGGAGAAAAATGGCAGCATCGAAGAAAGCTACTAACGCCCGCCTTCCATTTCAACATTTTACGGCAGTTTTTTGTTATACTACAGGAAAATAGCCAGCGCTTAGTGAAAAGCTTAGGAAAATCCGCCGGTGAACCTGTCGACATAGTGCCTGTGCTTTCTGAGTTTACATTGAACTCTATATGCGGTAATGGTCAATAGTACCTATGAGTACATAATGTCTTCTGCTTATCATTCAGAGGATCAGTGATGGGAAAGGGCTCTAACTTAATAATTATTACAAAAAAAATCATAGGTTTTATATGTTTATATTATATGCAAAATAAAGAGATATAACCCTGTTAAATCGCGACAGATAGTTGCATGCTTTTTCTAACCGGTCATTGTGAAGGAGATTAATGGAGGCGGTAATGACAATTTCAACCCCCTAACGCTCTACATGATATATTCCCAAAATATGTATTACCAAAATTAGTCTCATCATAATCTTTGTGCAACAAATCAAGATGCAGTTAATTTCACGGGCAACGAGGATGCCGATTACGCGGCAAAACAGGTGATAAGTGATGACATTTTCTATAACTGTGTTTCCTTTTACAGTCAGCATGGCTATTGAGCCAGGCTAAGATTATTTTTACACAGATATGTGATGAGTATTTCGATGTGCGGTTACTCACAAAGGCATCTGATGCAATATGATGCGATATCTATCCCCTCGTTAACCGTGGTTTGGGCAACATGAAGTTCATAGGATGAATATCAGTTTATTGTTCAGACTTCGCTTCGAACGCATCAAACAAGTTTCTATTTTTATTGAGAATCTTGGATTACCTAAATTGTTTAATTGCGATTTGGAAGAAGACGTAAGTACGAAGGAGTGAGCTTGAAATGAGGGACAACATTAAGTCATGAATTCATGTATGATGATAATGTAGTAATGCAACAGTATAATGGCTTTTCCAATTTCCGAGGAAGCGAAGATGTTGGTAAAATTGTATTTAAGAAGAAGAAATACGTTTAATCATGGCATAAGCAACACCACAATAAAGAACTAAACACTAATACACAAAACAGAACATAATAAACAAATGATAAGTGTTGCGCAATGCCAGGAATGAGTCCCTACTTAGCTTTATGGTAAGGTTTGTTAACCGTCGCGCTGATTTTCTATAGGAACTCAGACTCGAATTATTAATAGTTATGGTGTCCTCACCCTCTCTACGGACTTCAAATAACCCTAAGATAGCCTATTGTAATTTACTCATTTCCTCTTCCAGTTCGACGATCTTCTCGACTGCCAACAAAGATCTAATGTTGTGTATTACCAGGGCCAGAAGTCGTTTGTTCAGGGAGTGGTAGTCATGCGTCTGCCGGGGATTCTTCGCACCCCCTGCTCCACCGTTACACTGGCCGCTACCGGAGCCAGCGTTAGCGGAGCTGCCGGGGACTGGGGGCCTGGTCAAATTTTGTCTAATTATTTAGGGGGGGTTTGCCAATACTCGACACGCTTGGCAGGCGGGTTGGCGAGGGCAGTATAAAAATATGACTCTCAGAAGGCACTGCTGCCCATCCTTCTGGTAGGTGATCCCTTAGTCGACTCTTACGACACCCACGGGAAGACATGGGGGGTACTATTCTTAGCCGGTACCCCACGGCCAGAATTGTTATTAGTAATGTATCTCGTAATTTAAAAACTCAATGGTGAATCCTATTTCAGAAACTGCTATGGGCACCCAACTTAGTGAAACGACGACTGCTGAGGCCAAGTCTTACAAGAAGGCTATATATGACTTGGTAAAAATACTCGTATACAGATTCCTGAGAATTCATCTCTATATGGACACATTGTTCTATTTAACTACTGCTGGGAAATCGATGAAAAAGTATTTAGATATCGTTCACAGTTTTACTGAAAGAGTGATTAAAGACAGAAGAGAGTATGTCGACACATATGGAGTACCGTCGGCCAACGACGACGTCGATCTAGATGATGTTGTTTACAAGAAAAAACGTAAAACTGCCATGTTGGACCTTTTGTTACTGGCGGAGAAAGACGGTCACATTGATAATGCTGGAATTCAAGAGGAAGTGGACACGTTTATGTTTGAGGTAACTACTAAGGCTTTCCCATTGACTTTACAGTATTTTATACTGAAATGTTTGGCATGCACAAAAAATCAAGATATCGTGCGGATTATGGGAGTAGATAACCTTTAAAATAAAACTAATAACGTTATGCGCCATCCTATAACCAAAATCTTTTGTAAAACGAGCTTTAAAAGTTTATTAGACGTTTAGAAGCCGCAGCATATGGTCCCTTAGATCTCATAAATGATACCAAATTACAAGTGATTATCGGAAAACATTGAATACACGTACCAAAAAATATTAGTTAAATATTTCAGTAACATGTGAATTATATCATAAATGATATCAAATCTAAATGTGTGCAAATAGGCCCGATAGTCTAATCAAAAAGTTAATACGAACACGGACATACCTATCACATAATATATACTCTTTACCTTTTATCTAAAGTAGTTAGCGCTTTGGCCATGCTGTTAGCTTACTATCTAATTTAATAAATAAATAACCGCAAGAACATTATTTCATATTAATATGTCGCAATTCCGATATGAAAAGCCTGTTTCGTTTGTTGGGCCCCTAAGTAGCAACAAGGTCAAGCCATCTGACACGGCGAGTGATAAAAAAGTATTCGAGTTTATAGGTACTAAGGATATCATATAATTATCGTTGTACAGATACCTTCTGCCTCATTAATTCTAAGCCTGTCAAACCGGCATTAGTGGTATGTCCAATCTAG
This sequence comes from Apeira syringaria, assembly GCA_934044485.1. Classification (NCBI taxonomy): domain Eukaryota; kingdom Metazoa; phylum Arthropoda; class Insecta; order Lepidoptera; family Geometridae; genus Apeira; species Apeira syringaria. The sequence goes on from OW203659.1 coordinate 8,625,108, forward strand.
AAACTAATATTATAAATAAATAACAATGAAATTTAATTGAAAAACGACCTTAGCAGCTTTCAAAAATTCTATTAACTTTAAAAAGCTACATTATTTGCAAATGAGATAGGCTATTTTTATCTTTGTAGGAAATTTAATACATATAATTTTAATATATTTTTTTACCTACTCTTAACAACTGCAGTTTCTCTTTCCAAAAATACCTTTTACGTTCTTACTAATGCCAGCGAAGAAACAATTGTACTTTTCATCACCTGTCATTAGTAACCACCGCTTTTAGCTGTGCATTGATCGATAAGTAATATAGGCAGTTCCTTTTTTTGAACTCTTTCTTATATGTAGGTGAAGGATGTTTATTTTCAAAAATAAATCCAAACTGGAATAATGATACATTACTCTATTCTATACCATTGTATTGCAGGGTCATGACACGACAGCCGCTGGACTGACATTTTGTTTGATGGATTTGGCGAACAACAGAGAAATTCAGGTATAACAATTGTGATATTTACTTATCTATATTATGCAAGATAAAAGGAAATTAAAACGCAGGGATATCTATTATCATTATCATCTCAGCCGAAATACTTCCACCGCTGTACCTCTAAAACAGACATGGGGAGGCCAAAATATATAGGCCTCCCCATGTCTGTTTTAGAGGGAGTTTTCCAGTTCTCGCCACGCTTGACAGGCGGGTTGGCGAGAGCAGAGAGACACATATACAGAGCCTACCTTCTGTATGAGCGTTTTCTGCAGTAATGGTTAAATATATTAATTAGTGGTTGCATATTCTGACCACTGATTGTCTGACTACAGATTAAAAAAACATAGCTCTAAAATTTATCCAATCATTACTTCTCCTAACTTCTTGTTAGGTACCAGATAAAAATATAATCTAATAATACATACGAAAAATAATATAACTAATGCGATATTAGCAACCCCTTTCTTATTTATAAGCTAAAGAAGTAGTTATTTAGTATCTAGTATCACAGTAGTGCCAACCAGAAGTACCTTACATTGAAATATGTGAACACTTAGCGTAAAAGTAACACCACCAACACTAGTATCATAACACTTTGTAGTGTGCGTAATATTATACTACTGTTTCTTTTTTCTTCACTGTTTCGTTAATAATTGTATTCCATCCATAACAGGATAAAATTTACAAAGAACTGCAAGAGATATTTGGTGACTCCACTAGGCCCGCCAGCTTGGATGACCTCTCCAAAATGAAGTACCTGGAGTGCTGCATCAAAGAATCCCTGCGTCTGTATCCTCCAGTTCACTTCATCAGTCGACAACTGAATGAACCCGTGATATTGAGTGAGTACCTATCGTGTAGTCTTTAGGGGGTAGAAGCGATGGAGCTAGGCTTGCCAGATGGCCCAAGAACGAAATTATTAGTCTGTGATATAAAACTCTGAGTACATGTAATATGTTGCAACATAAAAAATAAGTAAGTCTTTGTAGTTTCAGTCATGCAGTATTAAAAAAAAATACTTAGCTTTTTATTTATCCCGATAACAACCCCAAAATCCCGACATTTTAATAATTTATCCCGATATTTCAATTTTCTGATCTGGTAACCCTTGATGGAGCGTTAGTTGTTTTAAAACTGGTTCCACATGAGCTATTGTTGTAGGCTTTGCATGACATAAAAATAGTAGTTTATGAAACTGTTGCATATTAAGACCTAATTATGTGTAGTTTCATACACTACTTTAGCTAATCTTACAAAATAGGTAATTCAATTTAGGCAAAATTACACGATAATAATGTTTGTATTTATATGTAAACGTTTACATTCACATTTCGATACAGTTGTCATAGAAGAGCTGTATCATATCAAATGTAACTTTTTAATTTATTTCGAAATAATGTCTATAAAGACTATCATTCAAGTTCTGTGTTTGATTTTTTCATCTTTATATTTCAGTATGAGATAGGAACTTGAACTATAAACCATAGTATTTATGGTTCAAGATATTTAATTGAGAAATACATAATGACTAATATACAATATATATATATCTATTATTAATGCTATATATATCTGGTATTAACAGTTTTCTCAGGAAAATGAAAAAGGAGCAAGCATTGATGCATATAAATTGAAGACAACTTATAAAGCTATTTTCAACATATTACATCTAAATGTCTGTTTCAGGTGGATACACAATTCCTGCTAATACCCTTTGCCACATCACCATCTTGGATCTTCATCGCAGTCCGGATCTGTACAAAGATCCGTTAGTCTATGATCCGGATCGATTCCTGCCAGAAAACAGCATGAAACGACATCCATATGCGTACATTCCCTTCAGTGCCGGCCCTAGGAATTGCATAGGTAAAATTAAAGTGGCAAACAATTCATGTATATGCACATTTTCGCACATGCATACCAATTTTAAATACCAATTTTTGAAACTGCACATAATTAGGTCTTAACACACTCGTGTAATACTATTCGCCTACGGCTCGTTTTTAACTTACACTCGTACAGTTTCATAAACTACTATTAAGCGCCGATCACAGGTTACAATACCGTTTGAAAGTAGGAGTAATGTCATGCCGTTTGCAGATGTATACTTACCTTATGCCTTACCTTACACCTAAGCCTTATATTTATGATACTTTTAAATTATGGACTTATACAAATATCAAACATAACAGTGTAAAAATAACACATGAATAAATAATTTATTCTTATGCAAATACTTCGATTGGAATACTTATGTAGGGTTTGTGTTTGCAATAAGTAGTAACTAACTAACGTAAGTATACATGATATAAGTAAGTATATAAGCACTAAGATTACTCAAAAAAAATGAAACCTCCTCTTTTGTAAACCTTTCTTTACATACAGGTAAACTCGATTTCAAGTTTCAAGCGTTCGTTCGATACTCCATAAAATTATGTGTGTTTCGTTGAATTGACTTAATAAATGCATGGGATTAATGTTATACTATACCTTTTTTTATTAATAAACCAGTAAGAGATAATTTCTACTTATATCGTTTTGCAGGACAAAAGTTCGCCATGATGGAGATGAAATCTGCAATTGCTGAAATACTGAAAAAGTATGTGTTGTTGCCGGTAACACGTCCAGAAGACATAGAATTCACAGCAGATCTAGTATTGAGAAATTCTGGACCTGTATACGTTACTTTTGTTCAACGATAGAGGATTATCTACTGGTATAACATGTTTCTATCCGTCAGTGAAGACCTGTAATTGGCTCTCCGTTTTATTTCATAGGTGTTTGTATAGCTGTTGGTCAAAATGATAAATGTATATATAGACTATTAAAATTTTTTCGCCCGTAGTCGGTAGAATACTTTCGTTTCATTTCAACCAGCACTAGGGAGGTCCACTTGCAAAAACGATAAAGAAATAACGTTTACACAATGAAACCAGGATCCCTGTGTCGCAGCTGGCGTGGATATTGAACATATACGGTATTACTGTTCGTTGTATACAAGTAACACATAACAAACATCCAAGACCCAAGAACACTTCGTTTTCATCACACAACGGCCGGGAATTGAACTCGGAATAAGCGGCTTTGCAGACAGGATCGCTACCAACTTAATCGCGCCTAATGGAACCCCAATCCATAAATATGATATCGAACTAGACTATGTATTGTAAGCAACGGCTGGCTTTAGCGCCATTTCTTTCATAGTGTCGTTACTGTAAGCCGTACAGTGAGACCATACACTTATACTGGCAACATTAAATCCATCAAAAAATAGTTACATAATATTAAAAATAATCCTATAGGGGGGGATTTGCCAAAACTCGCCACGCTTGGCAGGCGGGTTGGCGAGCGCAGTGCAATTCCTGATCCTCAGAAGGCGGCTGCTGCCCACCTTCTGGTACATGATCCCTTAGCCGACTCTTACGGCACTCACGGCAAGACATGGGATAGTACTATTCTAGGCCGGTACCACCACGGCCGGAGGCGTATAACAATATAATATCCTGATCGAATTACCCAATGACGCTTATGGATACATTTGATGACTAATAAGCAAGATCCTTTTTGTATTCTAGGCGTTGAACCCTAAAATGCTGATTTTCATATTATCTTCAAAATCAATAAAAGTGAATGTTATTTATAATGAAGTGGTTTTGTCGGTCGCGGTCAGTACTAGGCGAACCGCGACCGCGTCCGCGTGCGCCCCGTATTCTCCTTGAAAAAGACCACCGAATGTGGTTGAAACTATAGTCGGAACCCTCTGACTTATTACGGGAGTAATTCCCGTGTTTTATACATTCATGATGTGATAATAGTGAATGTTGTTCGTAACAGTAATTATAGTTCGCTAGTTTAGTGATAAACTTTATATGTATCAGTAAGGTCGTGCCAGTGCTGTCAACATGTTTGTGTATCTAATAATACTTGCAATTATTTTATGTGCTATTCATATTATATTTAATTATAATGAGAGAGCGCGGTTGATGAGGAAAATTCCAGGCCCAAAGTACGATTTTATATTTGGAAATGGATTGCAAATTATGGTTTCTGCAGGTAACTTACTTCTATATTAATTCGATTCGTGTGATCCCAATTTCAAATAAAATTTCAAGGAATTAAGTTGATTACCATAGAATGATGTTCTTTTTATACACATTTTCCAAGTCGCCCTTTATTTGTAAATGCATTGTAGATACTGTATAGATATAGCGTTTGACCACTATCTCACTTAATGGTCACGACAGACGACGACGGGACGATGTGGTCGAATATTTTATCACGCTAGTCCTAAAATGCTTGGTGGCTCTCAAAAATTGCAGCCTGAATAAACGAAGTGTTTGGTCACAGTTTGTCAAACTTGAGGGTGCTAGATAGCCAGGCGGGTACTTGAAAGTACCCTACCACCATGCTTGGATTTTGATAAAGGTGTTACCTTCACCGGAAGCTTAAGCCGTTGGTGGGGATTTAGCCAGGTTGGCATGCTGATTCGTTGAGCCAAATAATATGTGCCGGAGTTCTGATCACACGCCGCATCGACCAATGTACACAATACTAGCTGCGCCCCGCGGTTTACCCTGCGTGTTGATGATTAATGATAATGATGAAAAGCAACCTTTATGTATTAACCCAGGGTCTAAACTATCTCCATACCAAATTTCATCGTAATCAGTACAGTCATTTGAGCGTATAGGAGTAATAGAGGTTTTTGAATGATTTGCTTATCCCAAGGGAACAGAAATTATTTTTGGGATCAAAAAAGCTTAATGTGATAATGTAGGGTCTAAACTATCTCCATACTAGATTTCAATTTCAATACTAATAGATTTCAATACTAATGTAGTATACATTAGTATCCAAGATTTGCGTAGCATAGTGTACGAAGGTTCTTAGATTTTTTTTGACCACAACGCGCGAGCAGTGCGAGCGTGCCGCAGCAGAGGACAACGATGCACCGGTAGAAGAGTTTTGCATACTGAGCAAATAGATTATATAGTATCAAGTATTATATTGACATTAAAGAGAAATTAAACTTAAATAATGTCAAAATGGTCTTGAAAAGAACTACTTATCGATATAAAATTGGAGCATCCTTTATAAGCCCTGTGCCTGCACAAAGGCCCGACTCAGTCAGACACCGAGCTCGACGGCGAGCTCGAGGCAAAAACATCCTGGTTAGATTCTCTCCAAATAGTCAAAGAGCAAACATCCTTAGGGCCCACTTACGGACCACTCTGGTACCGGGGCAAGTCGATCCGATAACTCCCTGTCCTGGCGACAGCTCAAGCCGAGGTCCGAACCTCAGTGGTGCCCTTGAGCTAGTCGCCTCGTCCTCTCCTAGTGGCACAGCGCCGTCAGCGCTAGCCTCACTAGGCGGTGCGCCTTCTGAGACCGCACAAATACCGGGCTGAGCACCATCTGTGCTCGCCCCTCCTCCGGTGAAGCTGTAAATGCCGGTAGAGGCAAACAGCATTAGTCCGTTAGAAAAAAAAAAAAAAAAAAAAAAGGCCCGAGTATCGTTGTGTGCGTGTACGTGGAAGCGGTGTTGAGTGAAACAAAGCGCAACTGTCACATTTATTTATACTTGCATATCGTTGTATTGCTTGTTATCTGTTTTGTACTACACACACACATACCTACTTATAATTTAAATTGTTTACTTTAGATACGCGTCGAGAACTTAGTGTCTGGGCAAACCTAATTTAGGTTTTTAGACATTTATAACATTATCACTATTGTAATTTTTATATTGATAATAAATGATAAAAGAAAAAAAGTAGATACGATTTTAAATAGCAAGAACGACAAAAATAACTAATCAGCGTATTGCAATTCATTTATTACTCTTGTTTTAGGCAGGCTTTTTTTATTATGAAATATACTACAAGATTTCGACATTAAATTATACAATTATGTATTCGATTAAAAAATAACTATATGTGGTAATTATATTTTTTATAATAGTTACTTCATTTGCTGCATTTACACATAGATTATAAGTTTAAGAATGGTTTTCTTTCAAAGTTATTTATTTTGAATTTCGATCAAAGGTTTATTAGATGAAATTAACTATACTTATACGTAATTAATGGTATACCATAAGTTTATATATCTTTTTTTAGTTTCTACTTTTATAATGTGTACTGCCAGTGACGGAAACTCACTGCCTGAGTTTGTGTTTCCCGATAGGTACAACCCCGTAGTCTTCGAGTCCCGAATAGGTACTTAATCGAATAGTTAAGTTTGTGTGCTACACTTTAAATCATTACTACATCAATTAATATCAGGTGAGACAGCGGTCAAACGTAAGCAAAAAAAAACTATTTGTATTAGTTATTTGTACGCTTTAGTTTTTTTTTTTTGAGTTTTTAGTTTAGTACTATGTTTTTTAGCTACAAAGACATAAATTATTTGAGATATTGTAATAATGTTTATTTTGATTACAACATGTAATTACGCTATATATAGCTACTAGCTGACCCGGCCACGCGTTGCTGTGGCTAAAGTTTTTGTTATATTACATTAATTTTATAGCGTCAACAACACGTGGTAATTATGCTGTTAAAATGTAGCTTATATGACACGTTCGTAGATTTACCATAGCAGCGCCATCTATTGATTACTTACTCAACCCAGTCGAAAGGTATCGACATCTGTTAGAATCATTTGGAGTTAACAGATAATTGTGACTGTAATAAGTGTGCTAATAATTAGCAATAAATTAAAATTGCGACTATAATTTGAGATTTAAACTATCCTATCTCTCAAGTTGGATCGAACTGCACATGGTGTGCGAATTTTATTATAATCGGTTAAGTGGTTTAGGAGTCATTGAGGACAAACATTGTGACACGAGATTTATATATATTAAGAATAATTATTGAGTTCATTTTTCAGTGGAAATTATGAAATTAGGCAGACGATGGAGCAGTAAATGGAAAGGCATATTCAGATTTTGGAGTTTTCCTTTTGGCGCTGTGAATATTTACAATCCAGAGGACATTGAGGTAAATGAGTCAGCACAAATAAGAAATTCCTTCTTTGCATACAACAATTTCTTAAATAATACCGACTAGGGGTAACATTTGTTGCACACATAATTAAGATGTATATTTTAGTTTGTGGCTGATTTTTTAAAAGCTAGGTAATATCTGAAATCATTGATTCTATTCAAACGTTGATATCATTGTCCTATTCCGTTTTTTATCAACGCGATTGGCTTAAACTACCAGCGCCTTTTGGACAAATACATAAATGCCAATATCATATATGTATGGCGTCATTCCGCAATTGAAAATCCATAATGTTTTTATATTTTAATATTATTTATTGTATAATAATGCAATATATTTATTTCCTTTCAGACAGTAATCTCTAGTACGAAGTTCAACGACAAAAGTATTATTTACCGCCTTATGCAGCCATGGTTACGAACTGGACTACTTATCAGTAGTGGTAGGCCCATATTGATAATATTGATCTACATGATTATTAAGAAACGTGATTAGTTGAAGAACTTAGCAATGAAAACTTAAAAATGATTATCATAAAAACTTGTACAAGACATCCCTATTTTCTAGGAAAAGAAAATATGTATATTTTTAAAAGCCTCATGAAATCCTCGCTCCAACTTCAAAATGTCCATTCGGAACCCCGAGAGCTTTCAACTTGAGCTATCTAATCGCTTTCTTTGCCTTGAGAACTTTGCGTCGGTAGATGAGAGCATTAACAGGTGTGTAGAAACTGTCCACGCAGTGGGCTCTAAGTTCTTCAGACCCTGCCGTACCAATGGACCTCAAAAACTCTCCTGCCATACCCTTGACCTCATGGCTGAACGACGCTCGTTGCAGCTGTAATCATCCGACGATTATGCGTCATATATCTAAGCAGCTCAATAAATGAATATGAAAGTCCTTGCGACGCGACATCCGTACCTTTTGTTATTAAATCAAACGGGGCTTGATCGCGAGAAAAACAATAAATCGGCTATCGCTGAGCATTTACTTGACTCTGGATCCAATCATTAGATTGAACTACACGACCCTAAAATCCTCTCCACGGAGCGCCATTATTTTCCTAGAATTGTACGCGAAGCGGTTGAAATCAGGAAACATAAAAATTTCAATCGAGAGGATGGTTTTAGGTTGCCTACATGTTGGAACCCAGTGATTTATAGATGTTCGCGTCGCGGCGGTTTTCACCCTGAAAAAACTAAAGATACTGTCAGTGTTGTGTGTCGTGGCAACCCTGTGCTTTTGCAGGGCTGTGACAGCCCTACAGTTTAATAATATCAAAAGTGGGTAGTTGGCGAAACTACGCGCTCTCGCCGATATTGCCACCCGCATTTCTCCAGTCTTCTCGTGACCACGACCAATACAACTTGGTCGAAACGTCGAGGTAAATAAATTACTATATGTTTTTCTCGCGATCAAGCCCCGTTTGATTTAATAACAATGTGTTCGAATCGCGAAAGTCTAAAAATTACAATCCGTACCTTTGATATGAAATCAGCCTGTACGAGATAAGGATAGCCTTGAAGCAGCTTAAGAATAACAAGGCGCCGGGTGACGACGGAATCACATCAGAGCTAGTATAAGCGGGTGGCTCACCTGGATACTGAAAGTTCTTCAAAGCTCTTTATATTCGTTGTCCTTAAACGGTCAACGCCGGAAACATGGAACAGAGGCGAAGTGGTGCTGTTCTTTAAGAAAGGTGATAATACTTTGATTGAAATACAGACCCATTTCGCTTCTGAGCCATGTTTTCAAGCTGTTTTCAAAAGTCATCGCGAATCGTCTTGAACGTAGGTTTGATGACTTCCAGCCTCCCGAACAAGCTGGTTTCCGAAAAGGCTACATCACCTTAGACTACATCCACACGCTTCGGCGAGTTATAGAGAAGACCTAAGAGTATAACTTGCCCGTCTGTTTAGCGTTTGTTGACTATGAGAAAGCCTTCGATTCAATCGAGACGTGGGCGGTGCAAGAGTCTCCTCAGCGAGGTCGTATTGACCATCGGTATATCGATGTATTGAAGTGTTAAAAAGCCAACATGTTGGTCCGAGTACAACAGCAAATTTCGAAGGCGATTCCATTGCAAAGAGGCGTGAGACAGGGAGACGTTATCTCTCCGAAACTGTTTACAGCCGCATCGGAAGACGCCTTCAAGCTCTTGGAATGGCAAGGGTTCGTCATCAACATCAACCGCGACTAGGTACATCACTCAGCTTCGGTTTGCCGATGATATTGTGTTCATAGCAGAATCATTAGAAGACCTTAGCACGATGGCCTCAACAGAGTTTCCCAAAGGTTGGGCCTTAAAGTGATCATGGACAACATGAAAATTATGGATAGTATGATGGTATGAATAACGTGGATCCAATGATCCTTGTGGAAATCAATGGGAGATGCATAAGTTCAGTGGACGTACTATGGAGGAGATAATGATAATTTAAAGCCTCGTCTCAAAAGGAGAAGATGTAGTCTGTATTACCATTCATGAAAAGTCCCGAAATAATATACAATCTAAAATTACATTTATCTACGAGTGGTTCGGTTGTGGTACTTATTATATTTTTATTTTCAGGAGAAAAATGGCAGCACCGAAGAAAGCTTCTAACGCCCGCCTTCCATTTCAACATTTTAAGGCAGTTTTTTGTTATACTACAGGAAAATAGCCAGCATTTAGTGAAAATCTTAGAAAAATCCGCCGGTGAACCTGTCAACATAGTGCCTGTGCTTTCTGAGTTTACATTGAACTCTATTTGCGGTAATAGTCAATAGTACCTATAGGTACAATATTATTTCTTCTTCTCATCACACCGAGGATCTGTGAGGGAATAAGGCTTTAACATAGTAGTTATTACAAAAAAATATCAATAATATTTCATAGGTTTTATATGTTTGTATACAAAACCATACAAAATGAAGACATAGAACCCTGTTAAATCACGTCAGATAGTTGCATGCTTATTATAACCGGTCATTGTGAAGGAGATTAATGGAGGCCTATGCCTATATACTGCGACGTGCTTTTACCCCCTAATCGCCGTACATGATATATTCCCAATAAATTTATTTTTATAATGTGTGTATGTGTATAATATTTATGCATCAAATCAATATGTAGTTAACTTTTGACGTCTGTAGTGACTGATGACATTTTCTATAACTGTGTTTCACTTTACACCCACATGGCCAGCCTAAGATTATTTGTACGCATATATGTGATAAGTATTGCAATGTGCGATCACTAACAAAGGCATCTCGTGCATGATAATTCGATATCTGCCTCCTCGTTAACCGTGGTTAGGGAAACACGAAATTAATAGGATGAATATTAGTATATTGTTCAGACTTCGTTTCGGACACATTCTGTCAAACAAGTTTCTATTTGTATTGAGACTCTTGGATTCCTTAAAATGTTTAATTGCGATGTGGAAGAAGACGTACATCATGAGTGTTTACGAAGTGAATTCGGAATGAGGGACAACATCAAGTCATGAAATTGATGTATGATGATAAAATAATAATGCAGCAGTATATTGACTTTCCCAATTTCCGAAGAAGCGAAGATATTGGTAAAATTGTATTTAAGAAGAAGAAAAAACACAATCATGGCATAAGCAACACTACAATAAAGAACTAAATACTAAAACAGAAAACAGATCATAACAAACAGATAATAACAAATACATAAGTACTGGTAAATATAAAAATAAAAACTTATTGTAGTTTTGCGCGATGCCAGGAATTAGTCCCTACTTAGGTTTATGATAAGGTTGGATAACCGTCGCACTGAGTTTCCCTAGGAACTCAGATTCGCATTACAAATAACAAGTTTCCTAAAAGCTTAGTGTATTTCTCTTATGTCTGTAAGGGTGTGACATGGTCATTGTGTGAAAAATTCTATAAATAATAAAATAAATAAAAATAAGAAAATACCTTTTGCAGAATTCTTATTAATAATGAGTAGTTATTGAAAAGTTCAATGGTGAATCCTATTACAGAAACTGCTATGGGCACCCAACTTAGTGAAGCGACGACTGCCGAGGCCAAGTCTTACAAGAAGGCTATATATGACTTGGTAAAAATACTCGTATACAGATTCCTGAGAATTCATCTCTATATGGACACATTGTTCTATTTAACTACTGCTGGGAAATCGATGAAAAAGTATTTAGATATCGTTCACAGTTTTACTGAAAGAGTGATTAAAGACAGAAGAGAGTATGTCGACAAATATGGAGTACCGTTGGCCACCGACGACTTCGATCTAGATGATGTTGCTTACAAGAAAAAACGTAAAACTGCCATGTTAGACCTTTTGTTACTGGCGGAGAAAGACGGTCACATTGATAATGCTGGAATTCAAGAGGAAGTGGACACGTTTATGTTTGAGGTAACTACCAAGGCTTTCCCTTTCACTTTACAATACTTTATACTGAAATGTTTGGCATGCATAATATATCCAGATATCGTGCGAATTATGGGAGTAGATGACCTTTATAATAAAACAAATAACGTTATGCGCCATCCTATAACCAAAATCTTTTGTAAAACGAGATTTAAAATTTTAATAGACATAAGACCCAGCGTATGTTCCCTCAGATCTCATAAATGATACTAAATTACAAGTGACTATCGGAAAATATTATTTACACGTATCAAAAAATGTTACTTGATAAAATATTTCAGTAACATGTGCTTGGGTGCATGGTAACTGAAGACTTCTTTTGTGTAAAAGAAACTTTATCGGGCGCAATAAGATCAAATTCTAATGGCTCCTTACAAAAATTATTAAACTTATGAAAGCCTTTATTAATATTTGGAGTTACAGTACAATACAATACAATTTACCGTATACATGTGCAGAGATTATTACTATAAACTAGAACACTAAGGTAGTACAATGGGCGGTCTTATCGTTTATAGCGATTTTTACCATACATATTTTTTTTAATAATTCAAAAATATATTACTCAAATACCTTGGGATTCTCATTTCAAGTGGTAGAATCTTATGATCTAAAACATTATGATCAAAAAATTATTGCATTTGTAACTTCCTGTTTCCGTATTAGAAAAGACTGTATGGATAGTATTGTAAGGAGTATTTGGTGGTGTAATATGATTGGACTTGTTTTTCGATGAAAAGTTTACTATGTATTTCAGGACAAAATATAAATAGAACAACGATATTTAACTCCATGTATATGTAAGAGACAAGTAGTGATGGTCTAACATATTTTTAAACTGATATAGCTCGTCTGATGTCAAGGGTTATTTCATTCCACAGCTAGACAGCCTGAACTGTGAAAGACTTGTCACTTCGACAATTTGAACACCATTTTGTAGAGATGATAGCCCAGCGGGAGGAGCGTCGGCTGTCAAACTGACGGATACATATAACATATATAATAAATATAATGATATAACAATCCTACTAATATTATAAATGCGAAAGTTTGTGTGTATGTGTGTATGTTTGTTACCCCTTCACGCTCAAAGGGCTGAACTCATGTCGATGAATGATTTTCGATAAAATTTGGTATGGAGGAAGCTTATACCCTGGATTAACACATAGGCTATTTGTATCTCGGAAAAAGTATAGTTCCCGTGGGATAGTTGAGGTAGCAGGAAAACTGTAATCCACGCGGGTGAAACCACGGGGCGCTACTAGTAATATTATGAATGTCAAAGTTTGGATGGATGGATGTTTGTTACTAGATCACGCCAGAACGGCTGAACGGATCTAAATGAAATTTGGCACAGAGATAGATTATAGTCTGGAATAGCACATAGGCTACTTTTTATCCCGGTAAAATGTATGATTCCCGTGGAATAATTGATGTAGCGGAAAACCGTAATCCACGCGGGTGAAACCGCGGGGCGCTACTAGTATATCTATATATTAAAAAATGAATCATAACTGGGATATGATACATTACTTTATTCTATACCATCGTATTTCAGGGTCATGACACGACAGCCACTGGACTGACATTTTGTTTGATGGATTTAGCGAACAACAGAGAAATTCAGGTAAAATATTTGGGATACAAATTTTAATTCAAATTTGATTTTATTCAAATTTTCTTATCTATTAGTATAGATAAGAAAATTTGCCAAATAAATGAAAACGCAGGAATATCTATCATCATCATCTCAGCCGTAGAACATCCACTGCTGGATATAGGCCTCCCTATCTCTTTTTTAGTGGAGGTTTACCAGTACTCTCCACGCTTGGCAGGCGGGTTGGCAGGAGCATTATGTTGATTTAATCCGTAGAAAGCGCAAATCCGTAGAAAGCGCCGCTGCCCAACTGCCTGTACCTCATGGCAAATTGGGATTTCAACACTACTATTACAAATGTGAATAGCGATAATTGGTTGTTAACACAAACAAAATGGCTATGGCTAATGGCTAAAACAAGTAAAAATTGTTAAATCTATGAGCGTTTTCTGCATTAATGGTTTAATATATTAGTTGCATATTTTGACCACTGGTTGTCTGACTACGGATAAACAAAATGTTTTGCTCTGAAATTTATCGTTAAAAAAATATAAAATAAATAATTATATTATTATTTATAATTTTTAAATCGTTACTTCGATTAACTGTTGGTTAGGTACCTTAACTGTGAATTAAAAAACAGCCCTAAGTTTAGGGTTGCCTAAGAACTGACAGGGAGGTTTTTAAATATATTTTCGAATTGATTGACTTGCCCTTGGCAACGAAATAAATAGTTATACTGATGATAAGTGACATTGCGGTCTACGACTTTTGTGTTACCATTTTGATCTAAATGTATTAATCTCACTTTTAACAAATCTGCTTTTAATTATAAAACATACATTAGGTACTAACAGAAAATACCAATTATTATTATCTTTTTGACCATTTCTACTTGAAGGCGATTACGTTCTTCAGTCCACTGCGCCGCCGCGAGCGCCGCGCCGCGCCGTTTTAGAATCGAGCGCGTGCTATGTATGTAGTTTAAAATGCATACCGGGATATTTTGTAGCTTTATTGGGACGCCCGGGATACTATTTCCAAATCCGCGGCGGGACCCGTCCCGATGTACCAGGACGGATATTAGCAACCCTAGCTTAGTTAGAGGCCAAAAAATTAGTTATTTAGTAGTTTCACAGTAGTAGCAGAATGACCTCAGATGAAAATGTGATAAGTCAGTGACACTTACCGCAAAGTAACATCACCAACACTAGTAGTTACTCACACCTTACTCACACTTTGTAATGTGCTTAATATTAAACTACTGTTGGTTTCTTTTTTCTTTACTGTTCCGTTACTTTATTGTATTCCATCCATAACAGGATAAAATTTACAACGAACTGCAAGAGATATTTGGTGACTCCACTAGGCCCGCCAGCTTGGATGACCTCTCCAAAATGAAGTACCTGGAGTGCTGCATCAAAGAATCCCTGCGTCTGTATCCTCCAGTTCACTTCATCAGTCGACATCTGAATGAACCTGTGATATTGAGTGAGTATCCTGTAGTCTTCAGGGGTAGAAGCGATGGAGCATTATGATTTTTAAAACTAGTCCCACACGAGCTATGGCTTTGCATAATTGTTATGTATTACTTAGTAGGTGAAGGTAAAAAAGGTATATTTATGTTTTATAGTTCAAGATATTTATTTCTTATAAACAATTCAGTTATTTGAGAAATACATAATGACTAAATGCAGTGCACGAGATTTGTTCAGTTGTATACATATTATATATGTATACTAAGCCTTTATTATAGTATTGACAGATTTCTTGGGTAAGTAAAAAAAGTATCTAGGGATGCATTGATACATACAAATATAAATATAAGACAACGTATAATTTTTTTTTAACTATCTAAATTCGGCTACCAGTGGGACTTGAACCCACGACTACATAATACGTCCTCTGTAGTCGTGGGTTCAAGTCGCAATTGTAGCCGAATTTTTCGTTTAAAAATTCCTCGTTGTTAATGCAATAAACCGTCGCACTCATATATTCAAATGTCTGTTTCAGGTGGATACACAGTTCCCGCTAATACACTTTGCCACGTCAACATCTTGGATCTTCATCGCAGTCCGGATCTGTACAAACATCCGTTAGTCTATGATCCGGATCGATTCCTTCCAGAAAACAGCATGAAACGACATCCATATGCGTACATTCCTTTCAGTGCCGGCCCTAGGAATTGCATAGGTAATTGGTATTGCGTTTGCAATAAAGTAACTAATAACGTAATTAAACATACATGCTACAGGTGCAGTATATAAGCTCTAAGGCTACTCAAAAAACGATGAAACCTCTTTTTTTGTAAAATTTTTACATACAGGTTAACTCGATTTCAATTGTAATCTAGCAAACCGACTAGGACTCACGTGGTAAATACTGGAAAATTCCTCCGCTGCCTGGCATAACTCATAACTCCCAGATGAAGAACTGCAAATAAGTTCGAAACTGGTCGGAGAGTAATTTTCCAGTATTTAACACGTGTGTCCTAGTCAGTTTGTTAGATTACAATTATGGAAGAAACTCGCGATAGTTTTCGATTCGATTTCAATTTTCAAGTATTCCTATTATTATCTAAGAACCGGGTAGGACTCACATGATATTTTCTGGAAAATTACTCTCTAATTATAATAATGTTGAACGAAACTCGCGATAGTTTTCAATTCAAATATCAAGCATTCGTTCAATTACATAACTCTATAGAGTGATGTGTGTTTGCTTGAGTTGACTTAATAAATGCATAGGATTAATGTTATACTATACCTTTTTTGATAAATAAACCAGTAAGAGATAATTTCTACTTATATCGTTTTGCAGGACAAAAGTTCGCCATGATGGAGATGAAATCTGCAATTGCTGAAATACTGAAAAAGTATGTGTTGTTGCCGGTAACACGTCCAGAAGATATAGAATTCACAGCAGATCTAGTATTGAGAAATTCTGGACCTGTATACGTTACTTTTGTTAAACGATAGAGGATTATCTACTGATATAACATGTTTCTATCAGTCAGTGAAGACCTGTAATTGGCTCTCCGTTTTATTTCATAGGTGTTTGTATAACTGTTGGTAAAAATGATAAATTTATAAATATACTATTAACATTTTTTCGCCCGTAATCGGTAGAATACTTTTTTTTCACTTCAACCAGCACTAAGGAGGTCCACTAGCAAGAACGATAAATACATAACGTTTACACAATCAAACCCCTACACCAGGATCCCTGTGTCGCAGAGCAGACGGCATGGACATTATACTATCAACACATGACAAACATCCAAGGCCCTAGAAAATTTTATGTTCAGCACACAACGCCGGGCCCGGATTTTTTGATTTTTGATATACCCCGGCCGGGAATAGAATAGACCAACTTAGCCAGTCTATAAATAGGAATCTGAACTAGACTATTTCTATGGTAAGCAACGGCTGACTTTAGTACAATTTATTCCATAGCGTCGTTACTGTAAGCCGTACAGTGAGACCATATAAATACTGGCAAAATTAAATCCATCAAAAGCTGAGAAAGCATATGTTCCCCTTAAGTCCAAAAAATAGTAAACACATAATATAAATAATCCTTTAAGGTACGTAACTATACAAAATATATTTTGCCATAATTGCGTACCTACTTTGTTTTTCAGTACCATAGGAGTTCGAAATAATTACAAACAACATAACATATACAGACTGGTGAAGACAAAGGGAATGAGTTATAGTAACCTGCATTAGTGGCAAGCGCTAAGAAACGTAATATTTTTAAGAAGTAAGGAAGATGCTATTTAAGGACTCTTAAATTTTTACTTTTCCAGCCTCGAATTAATGATCCGTGATTCCGTGAACTTCATTATTTTGTTTACCGGCACATTAATATCCATTCTGCAAAGAAAAAGCGGGATGCACTCCAGGGAGGCAGGCAATCGTACACAAACATGACAATAGTTATTTAAATTTATCGATTTTATGTACCTACACCTTAGTGTAACCTACACCTTTTTTTTTTTTTTTTTTTTTTTTTTTAACGAGGTTAATCCCTTTACGGACTTCCGCCTGTCATATGGGACACAGACGGCTTCTGTCGGACTCTGTTTAATGGTCACACCAACCCAGCTATAGAATATAGCCGGGCCCCTACCGACCAAACCACCCCGGCGAGCAGACGCAGCCTGTCGGGGAGAGATGGGGAAGTACTTTCCATCCCGCCCCGGCTTAAGGTCCGGTGCCATCAACCGGACCAACGGCAGACGGAGCGGCTTAGCTCAGACCTTCAGCCGCTCCCCGGCACGTAGAGCCATTGAGTCGGTTGGGGCCCATAAACCCAACCGATGGCCCTACTACACGGGTGGGGCGAGGAGGCGATCTGCAAATCGCCTTCTCCTCCCTCCCGTGCGCCGACGTCGGAGAGGATCAGCGAGGGCGTCGACCTCTCTGATCCTCTCCGCGGCCTCCTTCTGCGAAATCACGATTTCGCAGAAAGAGGCCACCGCCTGCCAGGATCTGTCGCTCTCGAGCATGGCCCGTACCACGCTCGGCAACGAGAGATCCTGGCCCACTACCGCTGAAAGCGTGCACCGCTGTGGGACCCACGCGGTGCACGCTTCCAGCGTGTGAAGCGCCGTATCCTCCGGCGCTCCACACTCGTGGCAAGCCGGGGTCGCTTCCCTCCTTGCGATTCGATGCAGGTACCTTCCGAAGCACCCGTGTCCGGAAAGCACCTGCACCAATCTGAAGGAAAGCGACCCGTGTCGCCGCCCTACCCACCTCCCGAGGACCGGGCGGATGGCGTCCACCGTCCCCTAGCCGGGGACGGGTGGTGCCAGGTCCTCCGACCACCGCCTCAACAGGGCGGCCTGCGCCTGCCGTCGCATGCGCGCCACCTCCTCCCATCCTGGGGGCTCCCCGCGCGACTTCCTCGCCGCTACAAAATTGTAGATCTCGGCGAGGATTTCGGCTTGGAGCTCCCAGGGCGGGTCTCCGGCCAGCACGCATGCGGCTGTCCAGGACACCGTCCGGTAACCGCGTATCGCCCTCGTCGCGATGACCCGCTGCGGACGTCGCAGCAGGGCCTTATTGTCGCGACCGAGGGCGTCCGCCCAGACAGGTGCCCCGTACAGGGCCATACTCCGGATTACTCCGGAGTACAGCCGACGGCAAGTTGCGCTAGGGCCGCCCACGTTCGGCAGTAGTCGCCCCAGGGCGGCTGCGGCTCCCACGACTTTCGGGGCCAGACTGGCGAAGTGGGCCCCGAAACCCCACCTCCCGTCCAGGACGAGACCCAGATATTTCATCTGGGTCCCGACCCGGACAACGACCCCCTCCAGGACCACATGTGTTCCTGGCGGGGGTCGCCCCCGGCCAACGCCCCGCCCAACCTACACCTTAGTGTAACCTACACATAACTACTATAGTGAGGGCAATAGAATGAAGTCACAATCAATATGTTTAACGGGCGACCGAGGTAAGGGGGGGTTTGCTTCATAAAGGTCGTAGAATCCTCGTATCCTACAATCGATACAATTAGGGGGGGGCGCCCCCCCCCCCTCCTTATGGTCCTATGGCTGAGATGATGATGATGATGATGATGATACCTACTAACAAACGAAAATGTCCCTATTCGTAATATTATATCAGTTTACTCATTTCAAGTACTCTCCCCCCCTCTTACGAATTTACGACGTCACGCGCCTCAAGAATTTTGCGATCAGTTTCACGTGACCTGGACGTCAAACGCTAGGTTAGCATTTTTTCCTCATACAAAAGTGCACAACCCACTAAAGAAGTTTTCACTTCAAAAAATTGCGTTTGTAGAAAATTTCCAAAATTCCCCGTAATCTCTTATTCTGCTTAAGCTAAAGTTTCATCGTAATTATAAGGATATCGGGTTCACTGATACTAGATGAATCTTTTTCTCCTTTTGTAGAAGAAAAAATTCAACATTTTATGATATCATGCCATAAGAGCATATATATTTTATAAGCTCTTATGGCATTTACGATTATTAGATTTTGTCTATTTGCCTACATTTACTCACTTTTTACGATGTTGTCAGCTGTGGAAACACAGTAAGCTTCTTTCTACCTCAGACGACATCGTAAAGAATACACTGATGTCGGTGTAAAGAAGACCTGACGGCATGACACTTATTCCCTGGAAGTTAGAGCGGCCTTTAGTGTGGGACGCTACATGCGTTGACACTTTGCCGCCGTCACATCTTCCTGAGACACATGTTAGGGCTGGCCCCGCGGCTTATTCAGCGGAGCAATTGAGAAGGCGAAAATATGCTAACCTAGGTAGTGGTTACATATTTGAACCGTTTGGGGTCGAGACATTGGACCCGTGGAGACCTGGAACTCATCGGATTTTCCAAAATCGGATTTTATCAGAGCGTTTGATCGATGCGACGCGTGTCCAAAATGCTGGCACATATTTGGCTCAACGAGCATTGCGATTCAACGTGGCAATGCTGCTAGCATTCTGAGCACGCTGCCAGCCGGTAGCGGGTTAGAACATTTGAGTTATCTATAGGCTACTAATAGCTAGTGGATTGCTCAAATGTTATTATAGTAGTAGCTGCAGTATTGTAATTAGTTATTAGTGATTTATTTTAATAAAAGCATTTGCCCCATGAAAAAAAAACTAAAGTTCAAATTCGTATAACTCATAACAATACTAATAGGTATTAAATATCCTTACATCGTTTTATTAAATACCCACGGAAGGCACGATGATCAATATCATAGTAGCTCACCTATTATTGGAAGCACGAATTGAATATTTTACATTTAAAAAAATAAAAAATACCTGGCATTCATGGACTTTGAAAAAGTTAGGAAGACCTGGCATTCCAATTAAGTAAGTCCAACTTTGAGAAAGAGGTCAATCGTCGAATCAAACTTGGCTGGGCAGCGTTCGGGAAGCTCCGCAACGTCATTTCGTCCAAAATACCGCAATGCCTGAAAACGAAGGTTTTCGAACAGTGTGTGTTACCAGTGATGACTTACGGACTGCAACGTGGTGTCTGACTATAGACATTCTGAACAGGCTCAGAGTCGCACAACGAGCTATGGAGTGGGCTATGCTCGGAGTTTCTCTACTCGATTGAATCAGAAATGAAGGGATCCGTAGAAGAATGAAAGTCAACGATATAGCCCAACGGATTAGTTAGATGAATGGCAGGGCACATAGCTCGAAGAAGGGTGGCCGTTGGGATCGAAAGGTTCTTGAATGGGGACGGACGGGCGAGTACAGTATAGCATGGCCACTGACCAGGTGGACAGACGACCTGACTAAGATCGCAGGCTAGGGCTGGATGCTGGCCGCTTACAGCCGGTCCTTGTAGAAATCTATGGGGGAGGCATACGTCCGCATATAAGGATAGTATTGTCGCTTAACATTGTTTTTTCTCATTTCGATAATTTCATACATACATCACAGCCTTCCAACTGTTACGATCCTGAGACGATTCCTTCGCTTCATCCACGCTCATCAAACCTTTCATACAAGAGCGTTGGTTTAGAGTACTCTTGACCTGGCCCTTTCTTAGAACTTCCTCAATCTGGTTGCGGAACGTCCGCCTAGGCCTTCTTCTTCCAACACTACCATTCACTTCACCCATGTATACCTGCTTATTCAATCTTCTTTCGTTCATTCTCTCTACATGACCAAACCATCTTAACATACTTTTCTCAATCTTAGTCACTACATATTCGTTTACCTACACGACAACGCTCCCTTATCACACAATTCTTTACCCTGTCACTCAGTTTCACTCCAACCATACTTCTCAGAGCTCTCATTTCAACTCCATTTACTCTGCTTTCACGAATTTTTCTACCACACCCAACTTTCACTATCATACATTAGTGTTGGAACCAACACTCCTCTATGCACAACCAAGCGTGCCTTTTTCGACACCTGCCGGCTGTTCATAAAGGAATATAGGAATGACGCCCACCAGGTACCTAGACCTACCGTACGTCTCGTTCCGACCCCGGAACACCTTGTATGTAGGTACTTATTTGCATTATCTACTAACGCATAAATTTCTTTGGAGAAAGTAATATCTTACTCGCTGAACTTGCAGTTCAAGATAAAACCGTGTATTTATGATTGTTGGACGAAGTCCAATGTTTATTTAATGAGAAGATAACATTTTGATCCTACTTATTTATGAAATGACTTATGGAGTCTTGTGGTATTTATAGCACGTAAGGCCACAGCAGTCACCATAACTTCATTTAAAATTACTTATATTCACAACTACTTTCTAATATAACCATGTAACTTAATTAAGATATCACATACTACCTATGTGAAAAAATAGGATTTCACAACATTAAATGACAGTATACTATACCGAATATATATACCGAACTATACCGAACTAAGCCGAAGACATCCCAGACTTCAGCCTGTACGAGATTAGGATGATACAGAAACAGCTTAAGAACTCCACTAAAAAAATATTTGAAAATACATATACCGCTTACATACCGATTACATTACATATAACTTATTACATACGTATAAGTAGGCGTATGAATATAAATATCGTCTCAACACTATGTACTATTTTTCTACACCATTTGATAGGTACATACTACATAAATATACTTGTATATGTATGTTACATGTAAAAATAGTAATGTTTAGTTGATGTTTAAATACTTAGTGATATTTAGGTTAGAATATTTAAGAATTCGGATAGTATTTGGATTTGAGCCCAAGACTGTAGTCCCTGTCGCTTTACCAACTAAGCTATTGTAGCACTCGACTAGCCATCAGATCTTGATCCTACATTACAGCTACATCTGAGGGATGGTTTTCTTAGCGCCATCTACCGTTAATTGCATGAACTATTCATGAATGTGCTATGGCGTCCAATTATTCCTTAGAGTAGGTATAAATAATTAAATAAGATTTTAAAACTAGCTAAAACCTGACTGCAACAGTATTTTGAACATTACGGTCTGTTGCGTACGTTTGCAGGCCCTTAGTTAACTTAGTTAGTTAGTTTTTAGTTAGTCGTTAGTTCGGCCCATGACGCTAATAATAACACGGCTTGTGTTATTCTAAATCAAAGCGTATCATACAAACATCACTAATAAAATAAAATTTATATCATGCAATATAGAGGGTGTAAACATTTATTTTATATTTATGGTAAAAAATTAAGTAAACAAAACCAAACCGAAAATAAATTGAGCATGTCGACTAAGAAAGAAATAAGAATTAGAGGAAATATAAACTTCTTACATATTTTGAAATCATCTCAATTGCAAACACACACACAGAGACACACACCACATAATGACGTATACGATGGCACTGCCTTTAAACAAGGTTATTGCTAATTACTTAGTTGGTAAAACGTGACAGGCGTGTTAGGTATCGGTAAGCGAACATAATTAAAATATAGCAACTAGAAGAGTTTGGCACGATAATGTTTTGAAAATGAATATTTCTTCGGATTTTAATGTCTAATAAATAATAATGGTGCTTTGAAGACAGTATGGAGTATCAAATAAAAACTGAACTAAATATTTCCATATCCTTTTATTGCATGAAGTATACATACAGGCTGAAATGAAATCAATCATTCTTTTTTATATCATGAATAAAATTTATGCAAGATACATACATACAAAAAGTTCCGTTTCACTAGCCATATCTCGATCGAATCAAAGGCTTTCTCATAGTCCAAAACCGCTAAACATAAGGGCCAGATATACTCTTCGGTCTTTTGTATAACGTGCCGAAGCGTGTTGATGTGGTCTATGGTACTATAGGATTGTCAGGAACCGGCTTTTGCAACCGGCGATTTGCGATGACTCTTGAAAACACCTTGTAAGCTCAGCGAAAAGGGTGTGTAGTTTTTAAGCAAGGCGGTGTCATCTTTCAAGTGTCAATAACAAAACCACTGCGCTTCCGTTCCATGCTTCCGGCGTTGACCCCAGGGCTGCCAACTTGGATTTTAAAAAGGACGTGGGCCAGGTGCGAAAAATACGCATTAGAATAATAAAAATAAAAATACGTTCGAAAAATTGAAACATCGCCACTCATTCAGTCGAAATATGTTTAAAATTGGGATAGGTACTTTTCTTTTATTCATTTTTTGCTAACTGTTTTGGTTTCCATTCTTTTTGGGCGCATCTTCAGCTTAATCTCATTTGACTTGGCCCAATAGACCTGCAAACACCTTGAAGCCTTTTCTCCATTCGTGTCTCAAGAACTTGAGAAACACTCACAAAAACTCACTGCCATATTCATATGAGCTGCTTATATATGACGCTGCATCATCGGATGATTGCCGTTGAAACGAGCGTCGTTCAGCCATAAGGTCAAGAGTCCGGCTGGAGAGTTTTTTAGGTCCATCTGTACGGCGGGTTCTGAAGAACTTTGACTCCACTGTGTGGACAGTTTTTACAAACTTGTTGCTGGTCTCGTCCACCGACGCAAAATTCTCAAGGCAAGCAAAGCGATTATAGATAGTTTAAGCTCAGAAGTTAAGAAAGCTCTCTCGGGGTTATAAATATGATCATTTTGAGGTCAGAGGATAGATTTCCTCAGTCGAAACCTTTCTGTCCTTACCCTCTGTACGGACTTCACATAACCCTTTTTTTTATTTTACGTTGGGAAAATGCATTTTCGCATTTCCGCCTGCCGGGAAAGTAGGCGGGGTGTGTCGGGCTCGCTCGAGCATCGCATCACCGCGATCCACCGCTCCCTGGGGGGCCTGGGCGGCCCCAACCCTAACTGCACCCACAGCAGCCAGGATCTACTACCGTCTAAAACCCAAAGTGTCCGTCCTGCCGCTATAACGGAGGGAGCGCGGGGTACGTTTGTATACCGCGCCCCCACCGCGGCCGTCCTTTTCCGGACCTCTCCAGGGGACAGGGGCAGGAAGATCTTGCCCTCGCGACCGCACCTGGACCAAGAGCACGGCCGCACCACCCCAGGGACCACATAGGGTAAGGACCACGTGAGGGTCGTATCATCCACGTCCGTAGGAGAGCACCCCAAAAATCAGAAACCCTACACGTGACCCTCGGGTGGTGCTAATCGGATGATTTACCGGTGGTAGGCTTCGGCCGCGGTTGGTGACCACCCACCGGACAAAGACACGGCACCAAGTGGTGACCATGTTCAGCCGTGATGTCCGGTGACACCAGTAGGAACAAACAGGTCGGAACAGTTGCTTTACTTGCTAAGACGGTCTTTGACACTCTTCGAGACTTCCGTATCGGGTGACTAATCGCGGAGGGTAGCGGGATCCGAGGCACGGTGCACCGCTGGCCGACCGCAGATAGCTGGGGGCCCAAGTAGTGACCTAGCCACTCACGAAAGGCTGCCCCGCCAACTGTCGAAAAATCCCGGGATGCGCCATCATGCCGGTCGGCGACCGGATGAGAGGGCCTGATGGACATCCCCGGGGGGGCTCGGGCGTCCCCGCAGTCTCCAGATTAGTTCCCCAATGATTCGTGTGGTCTCCTTGTGAGTCCCTTGTCTGCAAAGTAAGGCCTCGTTCCACTGCTGTTTGTTCCACCAATTCACTCACCTCCAACATGACGAGAAACAAAAATAGAACAAAGTATACACAGCGGCTGCACTCCCTCTCGTTAAAAGTGCACCTCTCTAATATTCGAGGCTTGCACTCCAATCTCGTGCCAGTCCACTATCACCTTGAGACTGAAAAACCGCACCTATTGTTTCTCACGGAGACGCAGATACGATGTCCTTCCGACGTAGCCTACCTTTCCTACCCAGGCTACAGCCTGGAGCACAAATTTAGGCCACGCGCAGGCGTGTGCTTATACGCTCGGGATGACATTTGTATCAAGCGCCTCCGCAATCTTGAAGATTCCAAACACAGTGTACTCTGGATTATGGTAGACACAGGTATGGAAAAAATTCTCTACGCCTGTGTTTATCGACCGCACGGTGGGGTTCAGGAGACGACGGCGCTTACTGAATATCTCAGTGAGACAGCGGATTCAGCCCAACTGAAGTATCCGTCGGCTGAACTTGTGGTTCTGGGGGACTTTAATGCCCACCACGAGGAGTGGCTGTTCCCATACCAGAACACCGACCATGCTGGGAGAGAGACATGCAAATTTGCTCTTTCGTTAAATCTCACTCAGCTGGTCCAAGAGGCAACACGGATACCTGACGTTGATGGCCACACAGCCAATTGCTTGGACCTTCTGCTGACAACAGATCCAGACCGTTACTCAGTGTCGGTGGCTCCACCTTTAGGAAGCTCCGACCACTGTCTGGTGAAATCTGTATCGTCATACTCTCCGCCCGATCCTAGCCTTAAAGGCACGCGACGGGTGTGGCGATACAAGTCAGCAGACTGGGATGAAATGCGGTCCTTTTTCGCAGCTTATCCTTGGAAGCAAGTATGCTTCTCTTCTAGCGACCCTTCGACTTGCGCGGATGCCGTGACAGATGTGCTAAGGCAGGGTATGGAATATTTTATTCCATTTGCCGACATGCCTCTGTCCAGCAAAGCTCACCCATGGTTTGGACCAGAATGCTTTCGTGCTCAGGCACAAAAGCATCAGGCATACCTAGCATGGGTTGATGCTCGAAACCGTAAAGCGAAGGATATTCGTGACAAGAAGAGAGCCTTCAACAAAGCTGCCAAGTCCTGCAAGAAGGCTTTACGGAAGGCTCGATTCGACCACATTAGCCGAATAGGGAACAAACTCGCTTCGTACCCTGCCGGTAGTAAAGCTTTTTGGTCCCTAGCTAAATCGGTTGAATCCAACTTCTGCCGCTCCTCATTTCCTCCACTGCAGAAACCTGATGGATCGCTAGCCCACACTGCGGAAGAGAAAGCAAATTTATTTGCATCTCTCTTTGCAGAGTCTTCTCGTTTAGATGCTGGTAGCACAGCACCCCCAACTCCACTGAATAGATGCGAGACGATTATGTCAAACATCTGCATTCGGCAAGTGGATGTTCGCAAAGTGTTACGCAATCTAGACGTGAACAAAGCTAGTGGTCCGGATGGTATCTCAGCTTTGGTCCTTAGGACATGTGCGCCAGAATTAACTCCGGTGGTGACACGCCTTTTTCGGCTCTCTTTTGAGTCTGGTTTAGTACCAAAAGCCTGGAAGCTTGCCAATGTCCAGCCTGTGCCCAAAAAGGGTAGTCGTGCCGACCCTGCTAACTATAGACCGATTTCAGTCACGTCCATACTCTGTAAGAGTATGGAACGTGTTCTGAATACGAAGCTCCTGGCATACCTAGAAACAGAAGACCTACTCAGTGATCGGCAATACGGCTTCCGCCGAAACCGGTCTACTGGGGACCTTCTAGTGTATGCCACTCACATCTGGAGCGAGGCCATTGAGAAGTATGGAGAAGCGCTCGCCGTTTCTCTCGATATTTCTAAGGCTTTCGACAGGGTTTGGCATGACAGTCTTATTGGCAAGCTTTCCTCTTACGGCTTACATGCTGGACTAAGGGTTTGGATAGCGGATTTTTTGAGGAATCGATCGATACGAGTAGTTATTGATGGCTGCTCTTCCGATCAAATGGCTATTAATGCCGGGGTTCCTCAGGGGTCGGTACTCTCCGCAACTCTTTTTTTGCTGCATATTAACGATCTGCTAAAACCCGGTACCTATGGGTATGCAGACGACAGCACAGTTGTAGAGAGTTATATATCTAGCGCCCGGGCTAGTCATGCACAGGTCCAATCACTCAGAGAGGCTATGGTTGGTCGATTGAACTTGGCTCTCAAGGATGTCTCCGAGTGGGGCGATGCCAATCTAGTCCAGTTCAACACCACTAAGACTCAGGCGTGTCTATTCACTGCAAAACGGAGTGAAATTCAACTCACCCCTAGCTTCCGAGATGTACCCGTTCCGATAACCAACAAACTGGAGCTTCTTGGCGTAACACTGACGCCTACGCTGAACTTTGGAAGCTATATAGAGTCTAAGGCGCAGCTGGCTGCCAAAAAGTTAGGCATATTGGCTAAGGTGAGACAGTACTTCACGCCGGGGCAGTTGCTTAGCCTATATCAAGCACAAGTCCAGTCGTGCATGGAGTACTGTTCGCATCTCTGGGATGGTTCAGCCAAATACCAACTTGAAGCTTTGGACTCAATAGAAAGGCGAGCCAAAAAGGTCATTGGTAGCGACTCTCTGGTCGAACATAGACTACAGAGCCTTGAACACCGACGTAGAGTTGCTTGCCTATCGGTTTTCTATCGGTTACATTTCGGCGAATGTGCACTGGAATTACACAATTTAATTCCACCTTCTCCATTCTATCATCGGTCAACCAGACGTACGACTATGCGCCACCGCTACATGGTAGATATACCACCGTTACGCACGAAGCGTTTTGCTTCCACTTTTATAATGCGTACTGCCAGAGAGTGGAACTCACTGCCTGAGTCTGTGTTTCCCGATATGTACAACCCCGGAGTCTTCAAGTCGCGAGTGAATAGGTTCCTTCTAAGTTTGCGTGCTCCACCTTAGACCGCGTCGTCGCTTAACATCAGGTGAGACAGTGGTCAAACGCAAGCTTATAATCATTAAAAAAAAAAAAAAAAAAAAAAAAAAAAAAAACATAGTGCAATGAACGCCAGACTTCCCACATCCGATGCTCCTGGTCCCCTGCGATGGGCCAGATGGAGCACCCCCATCGCCACATCGGCGCTACAGCAGGTGACGAACTGAATCACTCCCGCCGCAGCGCCTCCTCAGCTGCAGCGCCTTGCAGCATCGCAACCTACCGTCTGATGGACCGGTCCTCGTTGGCTTGGCGAGCAAAGCCTGTCGGGAGCAGTCCCGGCCAAAATACTATAAACATAAATAAACTTACATAGATATGAGACACGCGAGGCGCCAGGCGATGTTTGATTACGTCTATTTCAGAGGGAATTAGACCAATAACAGGCAGCACCGCGAGAAGGTAATCGCCAGACTTGCCTTGAGGATCATTACGACCTGCGCTTCCCCCAAGACCGTAGCCTCCCTACCCATCACGGGATGAGTAAAGAAGGCCTGGGCTTAACCAAAACAAGCAGCGCGAACACAGCAAGCATACTTCACATAACCCTAATATCCCAGTGTAACTTACTCATTTCCACTTCCAGCTCAATGGTCTTCTCGTCTTCCAACAAAGTTCTTACGTTGTGTGTTCGTTAATGGCGGCCACAATTCGTTAATTGAGGGAGTGTTAGCCGGTCTTCCTAAGATTGTTCACTACTTTTTAATACCCTACCAATTTACAATGACATAACTTCTAAATTTTAGTAAAACAATTCGCTACGAGTTGGTAAAGTTCTCATATTGCTGGCGGCATTGCCACGTTGAATTGTAATTCTTATTCTTTGTGCAAGATAAAGACCAGCATTGTGGTCACTTGTTGCCTCTACTAGAGTGACTTGCTCTGATAACTCTGTTGTAACACGCTGCAGGCTCAGTATCCAAGGCCCCAAAACGTCTTGAAACCATAAGGTTCAAATATAATATCCACTATAGAGTGTACTATATTTGCGCGCCTTAAGGTTTTCCGCTAATTCTGCCACAAAACCAGCTTTATTTACGGTCCCGGGTAGATGTTTCGGCGCAAGGGTGTCCCCCCAAGTAGAATCTCATATCAAAGGCCCGCCCAGCTTCCAAGGAACAAGTCATTCCGGATAGTATTTTACTATCGTCACGTGGTAGGCCATGTGGCTCCAAAATAGGCATTTTTAGTTGGAACAATTTCGTTGAGTCAATATCCATTAGGACGCAATATGAATCTGATTATATATCGCTTAAATCAGTTATTGACTCTTTAATACATAGTTTATTACTGATATAGTGTTTACTTATATAGTTTATTATATAATATATACGTATATTATAATATACGTTTATTACTGAATTTATTTATTAGTTAGTTAAGATGTGCGCAATCTTTAGTTTCCATCCGATGTGTTAGACGTAACGTCTGATGGTGCCTGCAATTATGATCGGTATTTCAATTTCAATTCTTTCTATGTTTGTGGTAACTAAAAAGATATCCAAGGTAGGTGAGCACTGCTACGAACATTTCACACGCTGTATATAAGAATGATAAGGCAATGACAAGAAAACAATAAATAAATATAACTCACTATTGATAGAGAGTAGTGTACATAATTCCGACTACTTCGATGCAGACTTTTGACAAAATGCTTGTGTTATTAGTATTCCTATTGTTGTTTCTTATTTTGCTTCATATATTCTTCAATTACAATAGGAGAGCTCGATTGTTGAGAATAGTGCCTGGACCTAAAATGGCTTTCATTGTTGGTAATACATTTGACATAATAATCCCTAGAGGTAAGTCTTTTTTCTTGATGAAGGTAAATATTCGATTTTTAGCATGTACAAGTGGCTTCTAAGCTTTTAAGGTACAGTTTTAGGGTAACAGATTGTCAGAAATACTAAAATTAAGATTTCAGTCAATAATAATAATATGGGACAACATCCACACAAGGTCTTCAGGTCCCAAACTAGGCAGAGCCTGTACTATGGGAACCTGGTGACTGATATATATACTTAAATACATACTTATATATATACTTATATACATATACACACCCAGATACAGGTCAAACAGACATGTTCATACACACAAATGTTTGACCTGTCCGGGAATCGCCCAACCGGCCAGTCAATATTATGCAGATTGTGATTGTGTCAATGGACACATATGCGAGGCTCGACTCGACTTTGACTCTGCCGGGATTCTAACCCAGGGTGGGTTAGAATCCCGGCAGAGTCAAACATTTGTGCGATGAGTGTAGATGTTTGTCCCGGGTCTTGAATGTTGTATGCTGTGCTTGTGTGTGTCCATGCCTCCCGCGATACAGGGAATCCTAGTGCGGGGGTTTGAGTGTAAAAAATAATAATATGTATACTAACAATAAAAAGTATATAAAAAGAAGAAGTTTCCTGCCGCTTCTTCACGTTTGAGGCTCCATTAACTTTGGACTCATTGAAATGATTAGGGTCACTGAAGTCGTTAGAGCTATGGAAGTATTATTAATTATATTGCCGAAGACAATTACTGTTAATTCGATGCCTTAATTTGTTTTAAAAACGTTGTCTATAAACGTTTATTTGTTATAACTTCGCAGCAACATGATTTTTAACCATAAGTCCAGTCCAGATTGATATAGGCTATTGAGAGGGCTATGTTTGGGTTTTCTATAAGAGAACGAATCAGAAGTAAGGATATACGATTAAAAAAATTAAATATTAATTTAACATTCAGATTAGCAAGTTTAAATGGCAATGGGCAAGATGGTTATATATTTCACAATAATATTGGCCACTGGAGACAAAATACTGTTTTTGAACATCGCTAAATTACGCAAAAGATTTTGTACTTAAAGAGGTGTCTCTATGTGTGTTTCTATTTTCTAGCGCAACTGTTTAAATTTTTAAGAAATTTTGCAAACACTTGGAGTACAATTTGGAGACTTTGGTCATATCCAATTGGAGTAGTATGCATTTACAGACCAGATGATATAGAGGTAAGTTTCAAGTTCAAGTCATAAGGCAATAGGTAACTTCTAGGCTTGCGTGCCACTTTGTATAGACCACGTCATCCCTTAACATCATGTGAGACAGTGGTCAAACGCAAGCTTATAATGCCTACAAGCTAAGTAATACTTAGAATACTATGTTATTTATGGTGTATATCATTTTTAACTAGATACAAACAAGAATCATATACGTTTTTAATCTGCTGTGGTTAATAATTCTAGAACAAAAACTGAACACTCTGACATTGGGCTGACCACTATGATAGCCTTAAAATCTAGCCCACTCGCTAGCCGGAATTGGGGAGCGTGGTACATTTTCACCAAACCTCCCCTCTGATATCAAAGCCCGTGTCCCGTCCCGGCGGCCAGTGAAATCGCCGGTGGCGAATTTGGCTCATTATGAAATGTTATGCGTCAACAAAAGGCCTTAGATTCGTTTGTTACCAATATGCCAAAGCGTAGAATTCTAGTTTTAAATAATATCTTGAACTTTAAATCTAGTGTTACAATTTTATAAACCTTTCTTGAATTATTTCTATTTTTAGTTTTCACCCGTTTTTGGGTGTCTTTGAGCGTATACTTTACCTTTCAATTATTGTAAGAAAAATTATTTTAAAAAAAAGAAAATCTCCGTTAAATCAGCACGGTGTATTATCAAAACCTTGAAGTTAATTATAGATATCAAGACAGATCTATCAAAAACAAGATACACGGATTTCATAATGCGTTGCTCATTATTAAAGTTTATATCAATATATTCCAAGCTTTTGAAAATGCTACTCATACTACTACGAGATCAGTTATGCTTGTTATCAGAACAAACGTGTGCTATTTTATTTTTATACTTCTTAAATGTTTATGATATTACATATTATGTGCGTTTTGCAGGTAATACTATCGGGCATAAAACACAATAAAAAGATTATTATTTATAATTTTTTGAAACATTGGCTAGGAAATGGATTGCTTTTAACGGATGGTAAGCAAATGATGGCCTTCGAGCAAATTATTGTCAAAAGTAAAAGTGCTCAATGTTCTTGCCCAATTAAAAAAATAATTAAATGAACAAGTTTATACAAGTTTAATAAGTTTAATATTGATTGTATTGTGATTGTAATGAAAATAAGCAATTGATATGATTTTAGGAGAAAAATGGCAAAAACGGAGGAAAATTCTTACACCTGCATTCCATTTCAATATACTGCAGCGGTTTTGCACTATTTTTGTTGATAACAGCCAACGTTTGGTTGATTCCCTCGCAAAAGCAGAAGGAACACCTGTAAACGTGGTCGAAGCTATTTCAGAATTCACTCTTCACACAATTTGCGGTAAGTTCTTACCTACTTACTCTAACAGTGCTTTCTGTATCAATATAGTAAGTAAGTAAGACTTTTCATGTCATGTTAATCACTAATTTCCCATCACTTGTTAATTATTATCGTAACTTAAATCTATTTATTTATAATACCTACCTACTTACAATCTATTTAATTATAACAAATACGGGAATATAATCTCAAGATGGCAATAAAAGACAGAAATAATGAAGTCATCGGGGAACTGTTAAGTTTAGACATATGCTAACAATTAATTATCTAGTTAAATGTTAACATAAACACTGTAATGTGTCAAATAGTAACGTAGTATTATTATAACTAATATAATATAATATAGCAATAATTTACAAACACAATGTAATAGTGTAGGTACAATTTCATAGCAAAATATTGTTATAGTATTATATAGTGTAAACTCACTTCGTTTGTAACTTCACTTAGTTGTTTATTTAGTTTATCAAGATCAGATCAAATCTAATTTAAAAAAAGTACGGACCGTTAAGTCTGTAGTGTGTAGCTTACTCAATACTAAAAAAATAAAAATAAAAAATAATACAGTTGTTTAATATGCATTACATGCATTTATTTCCTTATTTATAATGTCTGTTTTGTAATAATTATTATAATCTTCTGTACAATTATTTATGTCTTATCTATGTGCTGTAGTGTTGTCTATCAGATATATCCGAAATATGTTTTTGAGAAAACTAGTAGCACCCCGCCGTTTCACCCGCGTGGATCACGGTTTTCTTGCTACCTCAATTATCCCACGGGAACGATACTTTTTCCGGGATAAAAGTAGCATAAGTGTTAATCCACGGCTTAAACTATCTTCACACCAAATTTTATCGAAATCGGTGTAGCCGTTTGAGCGTGAAGAAGTAACAAACATACACACATACACACAAGCTTTCGCATTTATAATATTAGTAGGATAATTACGTAGTTAGAAACTGCACAATCCGACATCCACTACTCATCCATGGAACGTTTTCAACGTTACATAAACAACATTTTATTTAGGGTAACTTAAAAACTACTGGACAGATCGATTTGATAATGATCATGATTAACATTGAATGGGAAGCACATGTTCAGCGCCATCTTTGAAATAAGCAAAATAATGATCCAAATCTCTTCACTTTGAAAATTGTTCCGAGGTAACACAAATATAAAATACAGTCGATTTGAGAACATCCTCCTTTTCTAGAAGTCACGAAAAAATAAAAAACGTTAATTAAGCGTCGCTTAATAAAATTGAAGACTTAACAGGTGATTTTATTATTTCAGAAACTGCAATGGGGACTCGTCTCGATAAACAAAAAGCTTCAGGAAAGTCATACAAAGATGCAATATGCGGACTCGGTGATCTTATAGTGCACAGAGTAACACGCACGTACCTATATCTAGATTTTATGTATTACTTATCCGCGGCTGGCAGACTGGAGAAGAAGTATTTGAAAATCATTCACCAATTCACCAAGAAAGTCATAAGCATTAGGAGAAGTGTTGTAGAAACCAATGGCATGGATGATATAAAAGAAGACGCCACTGATATGTTGTTTACAAAAAAGAAAACAGCTATGCTTGACCTCCTTATCTCATCGGAACGGAGAGGTTTGATTGATAGCCATGGTGTTCAAGAAGAGGTAGACACCTTCATGTTCGAAGTGAGCGCTTTGGTTTTTTAAAGTTCAAGAATAATATGAGTTACGTTCACAGTGCCAGAAGCAGGAATAAGTTGCGTCCCAGTTATCGTATCGCAATTGTTTAAGCAATTGAATAACGCACGTACTGTCAAGTAAAACTGAGAGTAACAGTTATGCCAGATAAATGACAGTAAAGTACTACAATGAAAAATCGTTTGGGCTGCGATACGACTTTGATTGTGTTTTTTCAATTCCTTCTCATTCTTATTGATTTATCTTTCAGGGGCATGACACAACAGCATGTGGCCTAACATACTTTTTGATGGTTGTAGCAAATGACAAATGTGTTCAGGTAAGAAACCAAGTATTTAAAGTAAACAATATTGGCTATTTTACCTACATTAACGAGAATACGAAAAGACATCTAACGCGTTATGGCCATGGAACGCGAAATACTGTTGTTCTGCATAGTGTACACATAAATGTACAATAATATTACGTTTGTGGTGCAG
Organism: Apeira syringaria; assembly: GCA_934044485.1. Lineage (NCBI taxonomy): Eukaryota > Metazoa > Arthropoda > Insecta > Lepidoptera > Geometridae > Apeira > Apeira syringaria. Next base: position 8,659,643 of record OW203659.1, read on the forward strand.
AATGCTAAGAAACCCATTACTGCCACTGTGGTACTGCAGTTGATCAACTTGGTCACTTCGGACTTTCTTGTTCCGGAAGTGCTGGTCGTGTTTCCCGCCACGCTTGCATTAACGATATCATTCATCGAGTTTTACCAGCGTCAATGTTGCAGCCATTCATGAACCGAATGGACTCATGCGTGACAATGGTAAAAGACCTGACAGATTTGACACTTATTCCGTGGAAGTTAGGGTGGCCTTTAGTGACATGCTGGCACCGTCACATTTTCCCGAGACACATGTTAGGGCTGGTGCCGCGGCTAATTCAGCGGAGTAATTGAAGCAGTGAAAATATGCTAACCTAGGTATTTGGTTATATATTTGAATTATTTGGGGTTGAGACATTGGGCCCGTGGGGACCGGGAAGTCATCGGGTTTTCCAAAAACTTATCAGAGCGTTCGATCGATGCGATGCGTGATCAAGACGCTGGTACATATTTGGCTCAATGAATCAACATTGCAATTAAACGTGGCAATGCTTCTAGCATTCTGTACACGCTGCCAACTGGTAGTGGGTTAGAGCGTTCGAGTAATTTTTAGTATTTTACTTTAACAAAGGCTTCGGCCCCAAAAAATCATAATTTTATTACATTAACATGTGAATGAGACAAAATTAAGATCCTTACGTAACCCCAGAACTGTATTGCTGCACCTTATTACTACATTCTCCTTAATGAAGAAAAAAATTTTTTTCGTTAGTTTGTATCTACTTTGTTTGTTTATTAAAGGATGCTCGCATATAGCTGGCTTTTAAAACAAGCCATTGTCATTGAAGAAAAATCTCACACTATTTTTTCCACCAGCATTTCTTACGTACATCTAAAAGTCTCTAAGCAAAAAATGTACATGGATAATAATAAACATAACAAGGTTATTCAGTTTGTTGGCAGATCAAAGTCAGATTGTCCAGGTAAAAACACATAAGAAACATTTTGAAAATTGATAACTCCTAACTTCTAACATTTAGCCAATACATACGACGACGGTTTTCATTAATATTTCTTATATTTTTCAAAGATTCTTTTGTTACGAGACCAACAACGAGAGATAAGAGTTATTTTTGCCAAATATTGAATCTGTAGTCTTTTATATAATTAAAACAGCTGTGACATTCAGACCGCCAGAAAGACACCATAAATCCTCCATAAATCGTAGACAGCGCGGATCGTAAATGTTTCTTTCAATTGTATACATTAAATATTTTAAAAAAAATCTTTTAACAGGATAAAATAGTAGATGAGCTAAAGAATATTTTCGGAGAGTCTAAACGAAGTGCTACCATTGAGGACCTCTCCAAAATGCGCTACTTGGACCGATGCATCAAAGAATCACTCAGACTATACCCCCCGGTTCCTCTTATCGGACGTATCCTGAGCGAAGACGTGAAGCTAGGTAAGTATTTAAATAAACTACATTTAAACATTTCTTTAAAGCTAGCTAGTTAGCTAGTGCTAACCCGACAGACGTGTCCAAACTGTACCGTACCTACCTACTCCATTTAGTTATGAACTATACATGTTGTCAAACAACTGACAGATATGTAAAACACAATTGTTACATTTAAAAATTTAAAATAGTGTAAGTTTTCTTAAATTCTCTAATTTTCCGCCCAACTTTCTTATTTTCTTCCCCTATAAGGATAAGAACCTTCTCCTCAGAATAACAAACAGAACATAAAAAGAATTAGCGAAATTGGTCCAGCCGTTGACACGTGATGCTGTGACCAAGGGAAATAGGGATTCATTTTTATTTATTATATATACAGATTATGCATCAATATCTAACATTGTATTTTTTTATTATTTGAGGTTTACTTGTACTGGGTGTCTCAATAAGAGTTCAGTTTTTCATTTTAAAATAAAAACACATATTTTCTAAGTGAGTTGTCATTTTTTTTTGGATTGTAAAGATAAAGTGTCCCGTTTAAGTATGGTATAAAATATCCTACTAGCAACAGAGTTCAGTTAAGATAAATTACTGGGCTCACATACGTTCTATTGAAATGAAATATAATCTACCTGAGAATCTCAATGACATCTTTTGTTTCTAATTTCTGTTCTTTTTTTTTTCATAGGGCGAATGCCTTTATTAAAATAAAACACTAATAACTAATTACAATACTGCAGCTACTACAATAACATTTGAGCAATCCACTAGCTATTGGTAGCCTATAGATAACTCAAATGTTCTAACCAGCTACCGGCCGGCAGCGTGCCCAGAATGCTAGCAGCATTGCCACGCTGAATTGCAATGCTGATTCGTTGAGCCAAATATGTGCCAGCATTTTAGTCACGCGTCGCATCGATCAAACGCTCAGATAAGTTTTGCAAAATCCGATGAGCTCCAGGTCCCCACGGGCCCAATGTCTCGACCCCAAACGGTTCAAATATGTAACCACTACCTAGGTTAGCATATTTTTGCTGTTTCAATTGCTCCGCCGAATTAGCCGCGGCGCCAGCCCTAACATGTGTCTCTGTTCTATTTCTGTTCTTGATATCTATTTACACACTACTCAATATGGGAGCAATCAAGTTCACCTACTACTACTCGGCTCCCTAACGTCAAATTAAAATTATACTTACCCTACGTAATAAGAGTGCTTGTAACGGAGTTTACGTGCGATTTTAACTGATGGCAACATATACTGTTCGGTCTCATGCCTTGGATATGTGGCATTGCTCAATTGTCTTTATAGTAGAGAGTCCGATTAAGAACGACGTTCACGCATCTGTTCATTTGATGAATTTTTTTTTATCCAATTTAGTAGGTATGTTAAAAAATACATCGCGGCAGGGTTGGCTACAAAATTCCTGCTCACACGATAATTAATTAAAAATTGAAAAATGTCCTTTTATTTCGCATCTTAACGAACTAATTTAATAACAATCGAAAGTATGAAGCCTATAGAATGTGCAAACGTGTGGTGCAAATGTGTGTTGGGTTCTCTATTTCTGTCCCGGCGTAACTATTACTGGGTTGGCAGGTATAATACTACATTGATACTAGCTATTTTCGCCTTTTTTATACTGTATAGATCTAGCGTTTGAACACTATCTCATTGTTATTGTCATTCCTATCTGTTCATAAAATAAATCTTACATCAAAATTTTATTGCAAACACGATGATATCATATGGTTGGTGTATGGTTGTATGCAAAAAGTGTGGCCTGAATGACGGTTGTCGAATTTTAAAAAGTGACATTTCAATGCGAATGTAAACTTGCGCCAATGAAATCCGAGCTTATCCTGTGCGATAGAATTGGACGACGTGTAGGGCCACTTAAATGGTCGGCGGGGGGTTCACGATCGAATTCAAACCAACATAATGCAGAAAGTAAAATGGCGGTAAGTAGAACGCCACGTTCGGAAAAGAATATAGTTCAGGAATGTTCGAGAGTGGGCATGACTCACGAGAGTAGAAGACGTTTTTTTGTGTTGCGATAAATAGACAGAAAAATTCGGAATTGAGACAAACCTTCATCATTGTAATTAATTTATAGTGTGGTTAAATATTCAATCACACGGCTGCTATATAACTGTGTTGAAATATAATATATTTTTAAACAAACCATAAAAAGATAAAAGGCTAAAAATCTCAATTAAAATCCAACCGCCACGCCGAGAAAATGCGTTTTACATTGATGTTAGTAATGTTCTCGAGGCATTTACATGAAGTAAAATATATAAAGAAATATATATATAGATGTACATCTCCGACTGAAATATTAAATATTAACTATTTAATCATACCTTATTTTATCAGCTAGACCGGCGTCTAAGTTATTGCGGACTGGAGGTATTGTCAGAGGCTTTCTCTCAGAAGCCGCATCATTGAGTCGCATACACTTGAAACTAAATATAAAATAAACGTGTAACCCTCGGATGTGTGGTTTGTCTAAATTATATAGTATCATGGTCATTGACATGGATAGTAATTAGTGGAACGCGGTTTTTAGTTATATTTGTTTTCTTTGTTCTTAACTTCATTTAGATGGATATATGACTAACATATTTTCTCACGCTGAAATAAAATTAAATAAATACATGACGTGCGAAACGTGTGAACGTATTTTTATTTTAAATTACATCTAAACAACAATAATAATAAATGCAGAGATTAACTTTAATAATTTAATTTTATATCCGATAAGTATATGTATGTCCTTACATATAAGATGTAGATACAAAGGGTATCTCAGTAAGAGTTCACTTTATCATTTAAAAATAAAAACACATATTTTTTTAGAGAGTTGTGATTTTTGTATTGAATTGTAAAGAAGAGATGTTCCGATTAAGTATGGACTAAAATATCCTTCAAATGGCCCCCATGGCTCTCATGACTACACATTACTCTTTTCGTGACTTTCTCACAGATATGTGGCTCTGTCTCACCTATGACGCGTTGGATCTCGGATTTGAGCTCAGGAATTGTTTCTGGTTTGTTCGCGTAATTAAATAATTTAACCTGAGATTTCAGAAAACCCCGAACAAAAAATAGCACAGCGTCAAATCGCATGATCCTGGTGGCCAGTTGGCATCAGAACTTATTGAGGTAATTTGTTCTGGGAATCTTTGCTGCAATAAATCGATTGTTTCACAGCTTTTTTGCTTTCACGTTTCGTCCAGATCCATGCCGTGCAGTTGAGGCCACAAGAACTCCGTTATTATGTTCCTGTAACGAATGCCGTTCACAGTCACTGCAATTTCGGCCTTATCTTCAAAAAAGTAGGGCCCAATCACGCCGCCTGACCCAAATCCGCACCAGACAGATGCATTGTCTTCACTTTGCTCTGTTACCCATTGAACGAATTGCCGGCGCTTTCCATGATCTGTTGGTTTGAGCTCCTTAGTCAGCTGAATTTTGTACGCATGAAGGTGGGGTCTTTTGTCAAAGTTCGCTGCGTAGTGCTTCGCGAATTTGAAGTTCTTAAGAACGATGTCAAATTGATGTTTTCGGGTTTTCGGCGACACTCTCGTTTACAGCAGCAATGTTTTCAAGAGAAAGGTCTTCTTGACGCACAGAAATCTTGCTGTCTATAACCGATCCAGTTTCTTTACATTTTTTGTCTACTCTTCGAATGGTTGACACATTTTCTCGACTGAAAATTCTTTGAATTTTGCGAGCGGTCTCAGCATAACTTTACAAATTTTTAACCGACTTAAAAAAGAAGGTTACTCAATTTGACCGATACGAATTTTTTTTTGTGTGTGTTCGCGGATAAAGTTAACGTTAATAAACCGATTTTGATGATTATTTTTGGTTTGATAGAATATATTTCCGAAGTGGTCCAATTTAAATTTCATTAAAATCGGTCTAGCTGTTTTTGAGTTACACTCATATAACTGAAAAGTGTTATGTCTACTTGGACGATTTACTAATGGCGGGTGAATACATCGGTGAACGTACAGAATGACAATTGATCCCGTGAGTAACAAAGGTCACTGAAAACGGGCGAAAAAAAAATTTTTCCAAAAAATGGATCCGACTTCAACACTCAAAAGTGTGAAATAACTTGTTAAAGTCACTAACATGAGCACTATATTTTGATAATAGTTACTTTTAAACTATATTGATACCAACTTCAACAAGTTTTGTATTGTAATAAGTTTTCACAAGTATAACGCGGTTTTTTTCGTAAAGCCCTTTAATAATTGAAATAAACATATGTGACAGCTGCCATATTTCAGAGTTGCCACTTGCACAAAAAATAACACTTAATTTTAAAAAAGTGCACTCTTACTGAGACACCCGTTACAAATGTACCTACATTGTCGCAGAAACGATGAATGAGGAAGCAAACACTTTTTACAGATTTCGATAGTATTGCTTGACCCAAGACAAATGCCAGGGCATACGGAATTACTGAACTGTGTCAATTTGGTATCACACCGCCGTGTGTTTTTGCCGTATCAGGCAAAAACAACGTGATCTTTTTGAACTTTTTGATTTCCTGTTCAATGAAACAGGCGTGTTAGTTTCGACTAAAATCATTATGACTTTTAACATTACGGCCTATATAAACCTATGTATAGGGTAATTAAATTATTTGTCTATTTTAGGTGGTTACCTAATACCATCGGGGACTTACTGCGTTATTCACATTTTTGATGTCCACCGATGCAAGGATCTGTACAAGGATCCACTTGTCTTCGATCCCGACCGATTCCTCCCGGACAACAGTGCCACCCGCCATCCATACGCATACATACCCTTCAGTGCAGGTCCGAGGAATTGCATTGGTATGTAATTAATGATATTAACCACTTTATTTTCTCCCAGCCAACGAAAAACAATATATAAATATATAGCTTATACACCAGGCTTTAAAAAAAATACAATGTAAAATATACGACACATTTGCTTATCGCTGACGAAAAACGAGGTACAGATTCAAGGAATCTACTTGGAGTTTGGTATGAATATAATTTCCGTCCAAACAAATTCAATACCGAACACTGACAAAGTCGCGGTCAGAAGTTATACGATGCATCGCCAGTAGGCCTCGACTACCATTGTATTAGCTCTATATAAGTATAGTGGTTACCGCAGTACAAATATATTAATAAAATAATAAAAATCTTAATTTTTTAGGATAGTTCTACGGTAGATATCATATATTATACATATCTAATTTAAGTAAAATTAAATACGAGTACCATGTCGGTCTAAGTTCAAGAGCCCCTTTCGAAGGCGATTCCATCGCAATGCTCATGTTGCGCCCGCCTAGTATCAATTAGGAACTCTATTATCGAAGTTGTTGACTATTACATGACCTACTTAGGACAAACAGTCCGATTAGGTAAGTCCAACTTTGAGAAAGAGGCCAATCGTCGAATCCAACTCAGCTGGGCAGCGTTCGGGAAGCTCCGAGACGTCTTTTCGTCCAAAATGCCACAATGCCTGAAAACGAAGGTCTTCGAACAGTGTGTGTTACCAGGGATGACTTACGGAACCGAACGTGGTCTCTGACTATGGGCCTTCTGAGCAGGCTCAGAGTAGCACAACGAGCTATGGAGAGGGTTATGGTCGGGGTTTCTCTACACGACCGAATCAAAAATGAGGAGATCCGGAGAAGAACGCAATTCACCGATATAACCCAGCGGGTTAGCAAGTTGAAGTGGCATTGGAGAGGGCTCTTAGCACGAAGAACTGATGTCCGTTGGGGTCGAAAGATTCCCGAATGGAGACCACGGACTGGCATGCGCAGCATAGGACAGCTACCGACAAGGTAGACAGATGATCTGGCTAAGATCTCACTATAGATGACTCAAATCCTCTAACCCGCTACTCGTTGTCAGCCTGCCCAGAATAAGCCCTAACATGTATTTCAGAAGATGTGACGGCGTCAAAGTATCAACGCATGTAGTGTCTCACATAAAAGGCCGCCCTAACTTCCAGGGAATTAGTGTCATACCGTTAGGTATTTGTCCTTCGTCACACATGATAATATTCCGTTCAAGAATGGCTGCAATAGGTCTAGAAGCTGGTAAAAGCCCGTCGAATGATATCGTAAACGCGTGGCGGGAAATTCGACCACACTTCTGTAACAAGAAAGTCTTGATGACCGAGTTGATCAAATGCAGTGCCATACTGACAGTAAAGGTTACCATAGCATTTTGCACTCAAACGCAAGCTGACAGCCAAACGAAAAACAGGCGGGTCTAAAAGATTACCTGTACTAAAAGAAGGAATCGTCTGTAACCAAAGTTCAGATTCACATTACACTCATAAACAGCAAGAATACGATCTGCGTGTTAGAACACGTGCTTAAAAGTTTATTACAAGCTAGTTCGCAAAGCGACTGATTCCATTTTGGACCTTGACAAAATATGCACTTGTTTTTACCCTCTTACTCGTAACTGTTTTTCATTTGTTACAGGACAAAAATTCGCCATGCTGGAAATGAAGTCGGTCATATCAGAAATATTGCGAAACTTTGTATTGATCCCTGTCACGAAGCCAGACGATCTAGATTTTTCTGCAGATTTGGTGCTAAGAACTACAGGTCCGGTGTATGTCACCTTTGCAAAAAGATCCAGAAGCATTTAAATTTTAGAGCTTTTTTTCAACTTTAATCCCAGTGTGTACCCACTTAGAGTAGCGTTTATGTTGTTTGTTCATTTAATCAGATTAATTACATTCTTATCAAATAAAACGTACATATTGCAGATAAAATATTTTTTTCAATTATTTAGTTTCTAAGATGCCAGGTCAATAGCACTCTAACCCGACGCCCTTGTATGAAAGGTCTGACGAGCGTGGTTAAAGCGAAAAAAGTGTGTCCGGATTTGGCAAGCATTTGGAAGGCTGTGGTCTCTCCCTACCCCTACGCGAAAGAGGCGTAAATCTATGTATTTCGTTTATTATATGATATCCAATTTAAACATGGATAATTTATAGAATGACTGCAACGAAGCCCATGGTTTTGACTGACTAGCTGGGTCATTTGACGGCAAGGATCATACGAGTACTTACGATCGCCCCATGCATAAGACTTCGAATAACGTTCGACTAATGGATATGAGAGCGGGAACATCAAAAGCGCTGAGTACCTACTTAGAGATCCAAACTTTAGGCTTTAAGTTTCACATCATGCTACCAAGTTAGGTATCTCTTCTATTATTATCTAACTCTGTTCAAACTTAATTTATAGCAACATAAGGTGTAAAAATTCACAGGTACGTGTTAAAATTGTCTGTTTTATTTACAGTGCATAAGGTCTATGATTTTTGTAAAATCACGACATGGGTAGTGTAGATATTTTTTGGCTTTAGTTTTTACAACACAATTTATGATTACTTTAATAGCTTCTTAGATGAGGAAAATGCCTACCAAATAGTAAGTTAGGTACCGGTTTTATTATATATCAAATTGAAGTTGAAATCACGCTATACACTAGAAGGTTAACTAGCTCTAGTTTTTGTGCTTGATGACTGTTTTCCAGACTTGAGAGTGGTAGTTAGCCAGGCGGGCACTCACAAGTACACGAATACCATGTTTTCGGTTTGATCACCTGCACCGAAAGCTAAGCCAGGGTGAGCAATGTGAGCTTTTGCAAATAGAGGCATGTAGTTACTACATATAATTTAAATATTGAAAGCTTTATGTTTAATTCCAAGTAAACGATCGCAATGTTTATCATCTCAATGATTACGTTATATTTTTCAATCATAAATAAATAAATATTTTATTGACATTTATTTATTACAGAAATTGCTTACATCATAGGTAGTATTTTCATAAGATATACTATTTTATCAACGCTTTCCATTGGAATTATGGCTTTATAAATAACAGTCTACTATGATAGTTACCAAGGTAGACTCAATTTTTAATAACATAATTGTTATAAAGAATAGTATGTTGTTCATTTTTTATTCGTTAAGAAAATACAACAGTACACACATAGCAGCATACTCAAGGTTAATGCTCTTTTTGTATAGATACTTGATATATTAAGTATAAACGTTACATACCTCAAATAAGACGAACCTAAAACAAAATAAGAAAAATAATCAACTAGAATAATACTAGTTGATTATTTTTCTTATTTTGTTCAGTTTTCTATAGTAAAGTACATTTTCACTCCAAGCCCACTTGCACCGACCAAATTACCGCGCTTCTTGGATAAAATCACAATTTTATGCGGCGCAACTCGAGCACGATTGAGAATACTAGCGTAACACTACAAAGAAAAACCACCCTAATTAAATATGTATTTAATGTAAACTCTAAGGCTTTCACGGCCGGCGTTGCATGTTGTATGTATTGCTTTCGGGCTGTTTGGCCGTGGCCTATGTGAAACTTGTGTTCCAGACGTTTCGTCGATCACTGCGGTCGACATCTTCAGTGGTTCAGGTCCGAGCGGCGACAAGAGCGTAGAACTCTCCTTCGCGGCGTCTTCTCTGATACTAAATATGTATTATTAATAAGTTTTAAGTCCAATAGACGATAGAGCTGGATTCAATATAATGAATTCATGAAAATTCATCGATAAATTCGTAGAATGTTTTTCACTTCCATATGTTCTCCATGCTACGATGCTTACACCGACATTATAAGAATTATATTGTACCATCGTTGGTGATTATCAACAATCTTGTGATATCTGGTAAACCGGCAAAAACTTGCAAAGTGTGCCGTATACATATACGGCACACTTTGCAAGTTTTTTCCGGTAGTATATATAATTATATCATTACTATGTCTAAAACGAGAGTCACAAAAAATGGCCAGCCTTATTATCTCATGACCCTCACAATAATTCCGGCAATCGACTCTTGTCGACTAAGAGACGGTGTGAATCATTCATTCAAGCTTGTGAAATACCAAATAACAAGTTATCAATTTCCAAAATGACAGTGCTAAACATAATTTTGGAATTTAGTGACTTTATCCAAGAGTCCTTCACACTCTGTATATTTTCAAGGTCCAAACTTTCATATGTACTTCGTACAGCTGTTATTTATTTATTTGAATACCAATAGCTTAATAAATAAATTATATTGTACAGTTAACACAACTGTTGGGAGCTGATTATAGGTTTTTAATAACATATAAACATACGATGAGCAATACAATATGCGAATAGAATAAAAAATACGCCACACAAGATTAAGTTCCTGAGACTATTACAACCAATAAACATTTCTTTTTCCTGTTTTTGTTGATGACATACCACGAGATCCATAGATTCATAGAGTCTATCACGAAAAAATCCACTGTTCAGGCGGCTCACACCTTACCATGAAATCGCCGGAACGGGCAGCCGGAGACGTTCGGATTCCGGGTCAGGGGGTCATCCGCCTAAAAGTATTGCTTCGACTATTGCTATAGCTTTTCACTTTCTTTCCGTCTTTTCGAACCTAAGAAAGCTTCAATAATTGATTAATTGTAAATAAATCAATTTTATAACATACAATTGTACATACGGCCGCATACGTTCCTGATCAGGAATTCAGAATCGGAAACCTGAATGCTCTACTTACACACAAAATCCTACAATACCATCACACTATTAATATTATAAATGTGAATGTTTGGATGGATGGTGGATCATCATCATCATCATCTCAGCCATAGGACTTCCACAGCTGGACATCCAACATCCATCCATTCATTTGTATGGATGGATGTTTGTTACTCAATCAAGCCAGAAGGGTAGGACGGATTTGGATGAAATTTGGAATGTAGATACTTCAGATCCCGGAATAACACATAGGCTACTATTCATCACCACGCGGATAAAACCACCGGGCGCAGCTAGTTACATAAATGTGAGAGTTTGGATAGATGTTTGTTACTCTTTCAGAAAAAACTACTGAACTGATTTTATAAACTTAGCACAGAGATAGATTATAGTCTGGAATAGCGAATAGGCTACTTTTCATCCTGAAAGTAGTTGTTGTTCCTGTGGGATAAACACATAATTCAAAAACCTCTCTTATTTCTTTACGCTCACATCGTCATACCGACTTTGATGAAATTTGGTATAGAGATAGATTTGATCCTGAAATAACACATAAACTACTTTTATCCCGGAACAACATAGTTCCCGCGGGATAATTAAAGTAGCGGAAAAACCGTAATCCATGCGGATGAAACCGCGGGTGATACTAGTACTTACATTTAGGAAAGTACCTTGGCGAAAAATTTTGCTCGGAACGCTGTAGGTACGTAATGGTTAGAACATAGTGATAAAAAGCAGGCGCTTCAAGCTTATAGACAGTAGTAGTGTTGGACAATTTATATCCGCGCCGTCATAATCTAAAACAAATAGTATCCATAAGCAATATGAGACAAATATCTTAAATATTTGATTGCCTAAAGTTGAGTTTCAACGAAAACGCAGCATGAACAAATTGTCACGTTGTTCAATAGCTCAAATAATTTAACGGGAGCTTTCTTTTCATACTGAAAATAAAAAAAACCATACTATCATAATAAAAGTTTGTCTCTCGTTTGTCGTTTGTATGTTTGATACTCCCTTACGATGAAACGGCTGAATGGATTTGTGTGAAGATAGCTTATAACCTTGAATGAAATTGCACTTTTTAGCTGAAAATATTGACTGTTCTCGTGGGATGATGGAAAAATACAAAAATATGGAATACCACGCACCATTTTACCGCGGATAGAACCGTAGGGAGCAGCTATAGTAATAAATACAATCAATAATTCTACTGAGCAAAGAATTCGCCACTAATAAAGCACATAGCAGAGTTCACGCCTGTGCAGATTATTCTGATGATTCGTTATCTACTACATGCGTACATAGGTGCTGTTGAATTTGGTGCTATAATTAATGGGTAAGGATAGCCAGTAAGCTATGCTGCTTAGGAGTTAAATACGTGAAACTTGACCTTACTAAGGTTACCTATGTTAATGCTTAACATTGTTATAATACCAATAAATTAATCAGCTTCCGATTCACTGAAATTATCCAAAACTAGAGGAGTGTTACATAATTTCATTCACATAGACGTGTATATAAGAGTTATAATTAGAAATATGTTTATGTTCTTAAAGATTCAAGAAAGACAGACGGCGCACATTATGTAAAATAGTATTCGACGACTACATTGACTATTTATATAGCGAAGGTCTCATCGCGTGTAGTCTATTACTTGTCACCAAACACATAGTGTGTTCAGGCAGCAGTCCTTCAGAGCCAGTGAGCATTCTAGGTCTAGCGTGATAACATCTTCGACCACATCGTTACTGACCATCAAGTGAGATAGTGGTCAAACGCTAGATCTATACAGTATAAAGAGGGTACGTTTCAGAAAAAAACCAGGTAGGTACACAGATTTTATTGCAAAGACACTGTGTTCTACACATTGCGTGGGATAAAAGATATATTAACTGGTACAGCTGTCTTTAAAATCAAATCGATCATAAACTTTATGTCGTTGGGCGTAGTAATTGGTTGCAATTCAAACTCTCTTAGTACTGCACAAAGCACGGACTTCATCTCGAGTATCGCGAACTTCTGACCTGAAAACAAGACGAAAGTATCTGTATAAAAATAATGGAATGATTAGATAAAACTATGCGTAATCATTCATATTAATGTATGCTGACCACTACTGGACAATAATGTTAGTTTCGCAGCGCAGTTATAAATTAAAACAGTAATAAAAAATAAAAAAAAGCTAGCACTTGCTATAACTCTTAACATTAATTAAAAAAACACCGCATTCTGACTACGCGCAAGGGCATCCGCCCCTCACGATTCGTTCCTAAGATAAATACATTTTCGTTGTTAATTTTGGTTCTGCAACTAAAACCTAGGTAATCAAAGTTACAGAAAATGTAATTTGCAACACAAATGTGTGCTTGCACACATGTTTTGCTAATAATAAATCAATCGGGGCTTGATCGCGAGAAAAACATTTAGTAATTCATTGCTGAATTCGATTGGGCAATTTGGTCAGTTTTTTGGTCTGAATACTTACACATAATATACGTGTTATTTCCACTAACAACAAGAATTTCTCTAAAACTGATCCATTTTCAAATAGTGAAAAATCTTATAAACGTCAAATACCTACTTCACTTCTAATGTATTGTACTCAAATCCCTCCTCTCACTTACAACACACTCACACTCTGAATACCTGTACAAAATCTTATCCTAATTATACTGCTTGTTATCTTTTGTTTTATGTTGTTTGTATAACTGATGCTAATCAGCCATGGGTTTTAATACCTAACGTAAACTGAGCAAACTTACTCGTATACTTAAATAATATAGGAGAACAGTTAGGGTCTTACGCAAGTTTAATCATATTTAATGGGGTTTTTTTGCGCCAAAGTGTCAACGCGTGTAGCGTCCCACACTAAAGGCCGCCCTAACTTCCAGGGAATAAGTGTCATGCCGTCAGGTATGTGTCTATGTACATAGATGAAACCACTGAATGGGTTAGGGTGAAATTTTGCACGAAGATATAAGAGTATATAAATACACGTATCCGTTGACAATTAGGTATTGATTGTTACTGGTAAAACACAGTTCGTGCGAGTAAACCCGAGTGATGCAGCCACGTGAACATAAAATTATTCACGGTATGCAAGAGGTCGAGCTGTAAAAGAACCCACGGACAGAGTGTCGGGCCGAACGAGGTTCCTTAAAAAATAATGGAAAAAAATATTATAAAAATATGATAACGGTACGTAAGTTCGAGCCAGTTACAATAATCGCAGTCTGATACTCTGTATTATAGTGTTTGCACTTACCTATACAGTTCCTTGGGCCTGCACTGAAGGGTATATAGGCGAAAGGATGCCGGTTCTGGCAGTTTTCCGGCAAGAACCGATCAGGGTCAAAAACCAAAGGGTTTTCATACAGATCTTCGCTACGATGCATGTCGTAAATCTGAATAAAGCAATGAGCCCCTGCCGGGACTGTGTATCCACCTGTAGATCATGGTTTTATTATATTAACTAGTACTATTTCTCACTTGATTTTCATGTTAAAAGGTTTTTCACAACCGATTTTGCTTTTTTGTAATAAAATTCAGTTTTAAATCCCTATCTGAATCAGATTAAATTATTTAATACTAATATTTGTAGACATAAATATTTGCACACGACGAAACAACTGCAAATCGAATTTTTGCTTTCCCGCCTTTTTTATGTTTTTGTTTTTCCATGGCTGTTTACCAGTCAGTATTTTTTATCCTCGATGATGGTAATATACATATTTAACGCAAATCTATCATTTAAATGATAAACTAGGAAAAATGAGACTTTAAAGATTGACTATCTTTAAAAACAATGTTTCAAAATGACATTTTTAATTACAATTTGAACAGAGTAGCCGCGATTTAATATTAGGTTATAGTTTAAATGAATAACAGAATTACCTCCAGTATTCTTACCATGTACAAGTACTTATGTTATGTAGCCGTATGTACAGCCGAAAGCATTTGTTTATCTGGGTGCCCATTCTCTTATTCATACAATTCATAAACAATGCAATATTACTTCAAGTTTAACCATTAATTAACTTGGTAGGTACTTCGCTAAAATAACAATGGCATCTCAATTGCATTGTGGGTAATTGCGTTGCGGTAAAAATTAGATCTGTGTAGCCATAACAATCATCCTTAAGTAGAATAATAGCAAAAAGACAGTTCATTAACAATCTATGAGCAATGTGTTCAGTAGAATTGATAGCCTGATGTCTTTCTAAATTGTAGTTTTAGTGCAAGAAATTTGTGTGCAATAATCAGATCACCTATTGCACTATCACCTATTTATAATCAGATGCACAAAGTTGAAGAAAGAAAACATAATTATGTAACTAATTACAAAATTGGACTCAAATGTAACTCTTTGTCTAATAAAAATATATTGTTATTTGAAAAAAAAAATTTACATCATAAGGACACACAAAGCTACAACTTTTGATAATAAGATTAGAGGATAGTGTCCATATTATGAAGTGTATATATTTAGCTAATTCTCACCTAATTTAGTCTCTTCGCTCAGAACACGTCCAATCATGGGCACTGGTGGGTACAACCGAAGTGATTCCTTGATGCACCGTTCCAAGTAACGCATTTCAGCAAGATCTTCAACGGTGGCAGTTCTCTTCGATTTACCGAATATCGAATTTAACTCAGCAAATATGTTATCCTTGAAACAACAACGTTTCGTTAATACAGTAGTCTCACTAATCCGGCACTCCGTACTCCGGCACGCTATGCTCTCCCAATAATCCAGACTCTCCGCTCAAGCCACCCTTCGCGCTATGATAGACTAGAGGTTGCTATCAAAACACTGTTTACAAATTTATCAGAAATGTATGATGCTTTATTCTTCTGATCATATGATATACCATTTGATATTTCATATATCAATATGATAGAAGACAAAATATGACGCTAAATATCTAGCAGAAAAAATATACTCCTTTTCATAATATATGGTATATAATATTGATAAAAGTAAATTTTGTGAGCAAAATTCTGCAGTCCATCGATATGAATATGCAAGTTGCTTTAGATGCTTTAACGGAATTAAAGAAGTTTTTGATCAAAATTAGAACCGACCCAAATTTTTAGGAAATTGTAAATGATGCCATGAAAATTGCCAAGAAATAAGATAGCTCAGCGGGGGGGCCGTCGCCTATCAAACTGACGGACACGGGTACGATCCCCGACAACAGCTTGAGCTTCCGGTGAAGATAACACCGTTATCAAATTCCCAGCATGGTGGTAGGGTACTTTCGAATTCCCACCTGGCTAGCTACCACCCTCAAGTTTCAAAACTGTCACCAAACACATAGTGTGTTCAGGCAGCAGTCCTTGAGAGTCAGTGCGCATTCTAGATCTAGCGCGTTAACATCTTCGACCACATCGTCACCGACCATCAAGTGAGATAGTGGTCAAACGCTAGATCTATACAGTATAAAAAAAATATCGAGGCTGAATTTGAAACTTGCAGATTCAGGACCCTAAGATATCGTAAGAATGCAATGAGTTTTGATTATGAACACGAAGACATTATAAATGATCCGAAACTGCTTTTAACGTTAATGTATTTTTTTATATATTGGATCAAGATCATTCGTAGACGAAAGATTCAATTTATATAATAATCAAAATGATATTTTTTTATTTCAATTAAGTGATGACCAAGATCAACTTCGATTAAAAAGTAGCTGTCATCGTTTTTAGGAAAAACTTTCAGCAAATGATTCATTGGATATTAACGCGAATGATTTGTGAAGAAATTATGTCTGTCAGACTTTAAAAAAAAAAATGGGGGAAAATTCTTGAATTTATATTTAAACAATTTGACAGCTGTATACCCTAACATCACCATAGCATTACGAATTTTAATAACTATGCCAGTGACCGTAGCAAGCGCGGAAAGGTCCTTTTCTAAATTAAAACTTTTTCAAAAATTACCTGCGCTCACGAACGAGCCAGGAAAGATTAACAAATTTAGCAACAATATCCATAGAGGAGGCCTTTATAGACCATATAGACATACACGAAACTATTTAGAATTTTGCAAACAGAAAAGCGAGAAATGTAAAAAATAATATAATTTAGGTATCTTTAAGTTCATACACATTTTAGACTCTTGCTATTTTTTTATACATACCATACGTAATAGTTAAATTTGCATTATTAGAAAAAAGTAAGCTATTTTGTTATAATTTTATTGTTTAAGTATACAATAAGATTTTACATCATAAATAGAGTATGCATTGTATTTGCATTGTATTTTTCTCAGTAATTGGCAAGCGGAGGCGAACTGGTAATATACGTAATAGTTAATTCAGTATTATTAGAATAAAAGTCAGCTATTTTGTTATTAATAGTATACAATTAGATTTTACGTCATAAATAAAGTATGTGAAAATTTAATTTGCATTTTATTTTTAGCAATAATTGGCGGAAACGAACTGACTTTGCCTACTTAGGAAAATATTATCTGAGTATATAAGACTGGAGAACAATTATTTCGGTCAAAATTAACAAATAATAAAAAAAGATGAAGTTGAAACATGAAGATTCGTGAAAAAAAGAGGTGCGTCATAGGTTTCGCACACAGACGCTCTGTGGGGGGGCCGGTGCGGCCCTGCCACAGCGACTTTTTGTAGCGTTGCAGTAGCGATACTGTAGCGCGTGTGTATCGATACCGCCGCGCTACTGTCGCTGGCTGTGTAACAATATGTGCCGTATTCCAATGCCTATTATATATGTATATATAACTAGCTGTTCCCCGCGGTTTCACCCGCGTAGATTACGGTTTTGCCGCTACCTCAATTATCCCACGGGAACCAAACTTTCTTAGGGGAAATCTCAAAATTCTTTCTTAGGGGATGCCTACGTCATAGTAGCTCTAAGCATGCAAAGTCTCAGCCCGATCAGTTTAAAATTGACAAAGTTTCATACAAACTTTCATACCCTATTTTATCGCCTTGGGGGTAGAATTAATCAAAATCCTTTCTTAGCAGATGCCTACGTCATAACATCTACCTGCATGCCAAATTTCAGCCCGATCCATCCAGTGGTTTGGGCTGTGCGTTGATAGATCACTATGTCAGTCAGTCAGTCATCTTTGAGTTATAAATATATATTTAGATAGGCGTAATAGGCCGGAATAAGAACAAAGAATGGGAAAAATAAATCAATGCCTACAAATGTCCTTTGAACGATCGAACCCACTATAAGACAAGAATTGTATACTGCAGATTTTTGTTTTTTACTTATCGATCCATGCACAGCTAAAAGCGGTGGTTAATAATGATAGGTGATGAAAGGTACATATTTTGTTTCTTCGCTGGCATTATATAAGCACTAAAGAGGTATTTTTGCAAAGAGAAACTGCAGTTTTGTCGAACGAATTTTTTTATACTGTATAGTTAGCGTTTGACCACTATCTCACTTGATGGTCAGTGACGATGTGATCGAAGATGTTATCACGCTAGATCTAGAATGCTCCCTGGCTCTCAAGGACTGCTGTCTGAACACACTATGTGTTTGGTGACAGTTTTTCAAACTTGAGGGCTTTTACACATAATTGTATTACTTGAAATGGGTTGTATAACGGACACGACAATAAACAAGGCCGCAACATTATCATTTTGTTTATTTCGCACTGACCCGAGACGTGGAAATACGAATAGCAATGTTTTCTTATTCTAATTTAAAATTTGAAACTAAAATTGTGCTAAAACTCACCTGGACGTGTTTGTTATTCGCAAGAAGCATAAGGCATAATGTTAATCCACTGGATGTCGTGTCATGTCCCTGGTAAAATGAGATATATCACATGATAGTTTGTTAATATTTCTTTACATAAATTAATAAATAAATTGTTTATTATCCTCCCGCATAAAGTGCTTAATAAAATATAATATTAGTTTAGTTCGCATCGCTGGCAGGAGCTCAAACTAAGTAGGCACTGTGCAACAAGCATCTGGGAGTTTTCGTGTGATATCTTCTTGGTGAAAAATATCTTACTCTAAGGGCATATTCACTAATATTAAATTATTAATGTATGCGCCATAGAGTTATGATCGTTTTGGTGTGTGTGTGTGTGTGTGTGTGTGTGTGTGTGTGTGTGTCTTCCTACGCGCGAACTCATGCAATTATTCATATTTTCAGTATGTATAGGAAACAACGTATATAATTCATTCTTACTTCAAACATGAAAGTATCCACTTCTTCTTGAATACCTTTATCGTCAATAGCACCTTCCTTTTCTGCTGATAGAAGAAGATCTAACATAGCTGTTTTACTTTTTTTATGACTACCAAATGTATCATCGCGTTCATTCTCATTGTTGCCAAATGTGTCTGGTAGTTTATTTTGGTATTTTCTTTTTGTATCGATCACAGTTTTTGTAAAATTATGAATTATATTGACATATTTTTTTTCTAGTCTTCTAAATGTAGACATAAAATATGTAAAATTGGGGTAATAGTAAACCCTGCTACATCTTTGGACAATAATATTGCCAATCCCTTTTATAGCGTTGATATACTCCTTTCCTTTTACTGTATTGTCTTCACTAAGTTTTGTTCCCATCGCAGTTTCTGAAAATATACATCTTCTATACTGGTGAGCAATGCAGCCATGATAATTATTGTCACTGATAGCTATCACATTTCTAAAACATACCCTCTAATCAACAAAAAAACTGTTGAAGTACAAAAATAAAATTTATATTATTAAACATAATATTGATGTTATGGTTTTGGCGGAGTAGCTAAAGTGGCGTAGAAATGGGATGTGTTACATATTATATTAAAACTATTTGGGGTTGTGACATTGAGCCCGTGGGGATTGAGCGCTCATCGGATTTCCCAAAACTTATTCGTACATCTTATTAATCTGATTCGTGGCCAAAGGCCGCCACCAAATCATTGGCTCTACGAATCGCAAATGAATCAATTTCTTTTTGTCTCTTGACTCCATTTTTGCTGTACTAGTTTATAGGATAACAACATTGAAATAAATTTACCACATATTGTGTGTAGAGTAAATTCCGAAACGATTGGCGTAACATCTATTGCTTCTCCTCGAGATTCTCTTAAAGCTTCCACCATGCGTTGACTGTTTTGTTCAAAAATCACACAGAACTGCTTCAAAATTTTGAAATGGAAAGATGGGGTCAATATTTTCCTCCTCTGGTGCCACTTGTCACCTGTAACCGAAAATTAAATATACCTAAACTGTTAAATAAACATAATATACTTATATTACGTCCACTGACTCTAAAAACATACCACGGTTAGTTAGCAGTCCTTCTTGCAGCCATAATGCGAAAAAGTTATAAAATAAGTGTTTTTCGTTGTGTGTTCTATTCGCGATAATTAGCTGCAACAAAAAAATCTCACTATGATGTTATGTAACTTTATAAAATCTAGAAAAGTTTTTATTTTCACGCCAGTTTGGCTAGGTTTCGAGATCATAGAATAGTATAGAGTGATATTGCTCTATGGTGTTGTACTGTTGTACTCTACACAATACATAACGCATAGAGCGGGCGTAAAAACTCTTTTCCGCCTCGCTGTACTTCACAGCGGACGTAAAAGTGTTTTTATGCCTCACTAAAACTCTCTAAGAGAAAAGACTTACTTTGCTCTCACTTATTTATTTATTTAAGTTAATACGCGGCATAACACCATTAACATAATTGTATTAAAGGTCATCACGTTACATTTATTCATATTGAATTCCAACTTGTTGGCGAGAGTCCAGTCATAAATAGCATTTACATCCTTTTGCAATCTTATACAATCTGCCTCTTCTGCACCTCTGCATAAAGTTTTAAGTCTGTCTCTATTTGTATCATGCTTAATCGGCATAGAGCAGAGATTTAGCATGATACAAAACAGTAGGTAAATACAGTTAACCATCAGTAAAAAGAACAAAGGACCAATGATCGAATCTTGACTGATTCCGGGACGCGTGTGATAGGGTCGGGACTGGTACATACCTAGTCTTACAAATTGCTGACGGTCGCAAAGGTAGTACCTAGGCCAACAGTAACAGGAAACCCGGAGCGAAACCTATATAGCGAATAGTGATAATATGTCTATATAATGTGAAGTCCCAGCTTCCCCACTCTCTATCTCTCTCTGTTTCTCTAAGTCTCTATAACTGAAGCGTTTATCAAGCACAAGCCCGTCGTATCTTTACATTCCGAAATGTTTAGTTTGGCCTCTCTAACGCCTCCTGATTTGTTTTTTACTAAATAAAATAATTAGGTATCTAAGTATTTAATGTAGGTGTTATTATTGTTTATAAAAAACTAAATCAAGAATACAAAAACAAATTTACCAAAAAATGGAACCAACTTCAACACTCAAATGTGTGAAATAACTTGTCGAAGGGAGGGGGGAAGGGAGAGGCATATACCCAAGAGAGATCCTATGGCTGAAATGATGATGATGTACAATCTCTTGCAGTTTTTTTCAAGTAATAACGCATTGACTTCCACAAGGACCGGTTGGAAGTGGCACGCATCCAGCCCTTGGCTGCATTCTTAGTCTTGTCATCTGTCCACCTTGTCGGTGGCCATCCTATGCTGCGGTAGCCAGTCCGTAGTCTCCATTCGCGAACATTTCGACCCCAACGGCATCAGTTTTTCAAGCTATGTGCCCTGCCACTTTAACTTGCCAATCCGTGACTATCGTTCTTGTATGGATCTCCTCATTTCTAATTCGATCGCTTAGAGAAACCCCGAGCGAGAGAATTGTACAACTTAGTGAAATTTACACAAACCTAGAACAAAGTTTCCGTCAACGTTAGATCGTATTCGGTGTCAAGAAAACTGGAGCCAATCCTACTAATATTATACATGCGAAAGTTTGTGTTGTTTGTGTATGTGTTTATGAGTATATGTTTGTTACTTCTTCACACTCAAATGGCTACACCGATTTCGATGTTTGGTATGGAGATAGTGTAAACCCTGGATTAACACATAGACTACTTTTATCCCGGAAAAAGTATAGCTCCCGGTGCAGCCGTTTGAGCGTGAAGAAGTGACAAACATACACATAAACTTTCGCATTTATAATATTATTAAGATAGGATGTCAGGACACACTACCAAAAACTAGTATTTTCTCATTATCATTACCTCAATATCGGCTGGCTTGTAAATGTTCACTACTCCGTAAGGAAACGCGTAGAGTCTATTTATTGTCTGCCAACGTTTTGCGAGTGCTCTCATTAAGTAGAACAGTTCCACTAAAAAGAAAACAAATTCAGTACAAAACGTGTCAAATCATCATGTAAGATTATTTTGCCTAATTTATCTACTCTACCTGACACCACCATCTTTAATAAATACCTAAAAAAGGAAGAATATCACACTGATAATGTATAACTTTACTTTTCCTTTTATTCTAGTTCCTATTATCTATTATGTTATTTAATACATGAACATTACAGCAAGAAAGTTATAAAATAGGTATTTATTCTTCAAAAGTCTTCTACACTACAAAGTGTGAAATATCTCGTCGATGTCGGTACCATGATTGTTCAAAAGTAACTCTTATCAAAATATTGTCCTCGTGGTACCGACTTCGACAAGTTATTTCACACTTTTGACACTTTTTTTTTCACCCTTTTTGTGACCTTTGCTACTCACGGGCTCACTTGTCATTGCGTATGTTCACCGATTTAATTCAAGTAGAGATAACACTCAGTTATTGGAGTGTTACTCAAAAACCGCTTGACCGATTTTGATGAAATTTAAAATAATCAAAGAATCATCAAAATAGGTTCACGCAGCCGAAAGTTCTCAAGTTAAAAACATAAAAAAATAAGTTACGAGTCTAATTGAGAACCTCCTCCTTTTTTATAAGTTGGCTAAAAATTTAGAAGGTATGTAAATTTCTATAGAATATTGCAGTTTATATTTAGTCCATTTTAATCTATCTATATTTAATTGTAATAATGGATTTCTATAAATTATCCTCAGAGAGAACTCATTTTCCACATTCTACGCTACCCATTATATCTAAGTGAGTTGTCAACAATTAATTCTTATTTTTAAACTAGCTGCACCCCGCGTTTTTTCTCGCATGGTAATGATTTATGATGATGATTATGATAAAAAGTGACCTGAAGTAAAATTTCATCAAATTCGGTGTAGTCGTTTGAGCGTGAAGCAGTAACAAACGTACACACAAACTTTCGCCCTTATAATATAAGGGCGAAATAACTTACCACCTTACAATATAAGGACGAAATACATATTCATGGTTGGGAAAATTGACCAGTATAAAAAATTACATTAAAAAAAACTTTTCGCAACACAAATGCTTTTTTTTCAATCGGCTTGTTGTTGAAATGTAATAGTAATAACAAATTACAATTGTACAGCTACTACAAAAACATTGGAGCAATCCAGTGGCTTATAATAATAAGCTTATAGATAACTGAAATGCTCTAACCCGCTACCAGTTGGCAGCGTACTCAGAATGCTATTCAGCATTGTCATGTTGAATTGCAATGCTGATCCGTCGAATCAAATATGTGCCAACATTTTGGTTACGCGCGCATCTAGGAAAATTCGATGAGCTCGCGGTCCCCACGGGCACAATTTCACACGCAAAAGTTAAAATAATAAAATATCTTATTAATATTTTATCACTTTATACATAAAAAATAATATGTGTGTACCTACTTTCTATTCTCAACAGCATTTAAAAGGAAATATGTCCTCATTTGAGTGTAATAAATAAAATTAAAAAATAAAAAAAATAAAAAAATATATTTGGATTAAGCTTATAATGTGGCGCATCAACTATACCGAAATATCGAGTAACGAGAACAAAATATCAATTTTTAAATATAGTGAATATCCCCACGATAAAATAAATTCTAATACAAATGACATCATATTTGGAATAAAAATATTCTATAATAAATAATAAAGCAAAACAAAATAAAATCAATTAAAACCGCTCACCTGACGAAAGTAAAATATCGGGTGCATTCCCAAAAATAAATGCTCCGTTGGGTCCAGGTATTTTCCCGTACAGACGGGCCTTGTAATTAAAATTAAATAAAATGTGAATAAAAACTGAAAATAATATTATGAACACAAGGTATGTGAACATTTTGCCGATGCTGTTAATATGTGTTCACAATAACAACTACAATATAAAACTAACTTGAATCTCATACCATGTGTAGTATATTATACGAGCTGATGTTAAAACTTTGGACTTAATTAATTATATGTATAACATTCAGTCACCTATTTTTATCTATTTTATTTCTTATCGCCTGTTGTATTCGTTAAATAGTAATCTCTCTCATGGGTACGTACAAGGTTATAGATAATTTTAGAAATGTCTGTAGAAGGTTATTTTCTTTTAAATATATTTATATTTTTGCAATGTGCCGTGGTGGTATCGCCCTAGAATAAACGCAAAAACTATGCGACTGAATTGCAAAATTAAGCTTCCTTGCTTTTCAGCCTACCCCTAAGTTCGGACTGTGGTCTTGGCTGAGATATCTCTCTCTCTCTCAGCCATAGAGCGTCCACTGCTGGACATATGCCTCCTCCATGTAGGGGGGACTTGCCAATTCTCGCCATGCTTGGCAGGCGAGTTGGCGAGCGCAGTATGATTTCCGATCCACAGAAGGCGCTGCTGCCCAACTTCTGGTACGTGATCCCTTAGCCGACCCTTATGACACCCACGGGAAGAGATGGGGGAGTGCTATTCTAGGTCGGTACCATACTACGGCACTCTAGGCCGGTACCACCACGGCATATGAAATATTATCGCCTGTCCACCACCTCCAGTTCTAAATATAAATTTTTTAACTCTCCAGTTCAAAAATCTATTAGATGCATGTCTTCAGGCAGTTATCCTTGAGTCATATTTCTAGATTTTCCACCTTGACCGTCATTGTTCATTGTTATGAGTCTTGTTAGCACGATGCGTCATATCCACGCTTTTTGCAAAAGATAACCTTTTTTTTTATAATGTATAGATCTAGCGTTTGACCACTATCTCACTTGATGGTCAGTGACGATGTGGTCGAAGATGTTATCACGCTAGACCTAGAATGCTCACTGGCTCTCAAGGACTTCTGCCTGAACACCGTATGTGTTTGGTGACAGTTTTTCAAACTTGAGGGTGGTAGCTAACCAGGCGGGTATTCGAAAGTACCCTACCACCATGTTGGGAATTTGATAACGGTGTTACATTCACCAGAAGCTCAAGCTTCAAATATCCTGATAAGGTTAAAACTATAGTTGGATAAGTATTAGAACTAACCAGCTTAATTTGGTGAGATTTTCTCCTTTTTTGATGTGATGGATATTTTTTATTGATATCGAGGCTACACTTACCTACTCACGTTCGGTTTGCCGACGATATTCTAGTCAGAGACTATTACCACCATTACTGAGATAGGTACGCCATCTGACGGATACCATACTATACATATAACCAGTAACTTGTTCTACCGAGCACTTCTGTGCTTCGGAAGGTTGCGGTGGGCATTTCATTCATGCATCAAAGCAACTAAAACAAACCTAGCAATAATTATTATAAAATTGTGTTGATGGCCACACGAGTTGATTGCCGGATAAGCAAATGTTATCGGGGCTTTGTAAAATGTATTGACCGTAGTGGCATTATACTAAGCACTTCCGTACATAAGAAGGAACGTTTTGCTGTCCCGGTCCCAGTAGTTAGTTATTAAATTTAGCATCTTCAGACAAATACCTATTAATAGTTGAAAAAGTTCCAAACCATCGCCGACAAAAAGCGGCAACTTGGGAGTCATTATTTATAAACAGGCTCTACAAAAAATTACAATAATTCATGTAGAAATGCAGTATCTGGTGCGTTATTACAGACGTTCAGTTCCATTGGGAAAAAAACCTTAATAAATAAGATTTTTTAAATTCTTTTACCGACTCCTTCAACGGCCGGTGCTCATCGCAAACTAATTAGCAAAAGCCTTGTATACATTTTTTTTCATTCCAGTTATATTCTTATAATTACGCTTAGGTAAATAGGTTTAGGTTAAATACGCTTAGGTTATGTCAAAATTCACCACAAAGTATTTATTTATTTATATATAGAAACACCAACAGTATACATATTAGGACAATCTTAAAAGTAACATTCACTTATAAACTAAGTTCTGATACGTATATCTTTTACAGGTGTTTACAACAATCTCCATATAATAAGCCGAAACCGGCAGCGTAAGCAGTGAAAGCCGTTGAACCAACGGCTTTCACTGCTTACGCTGCCGGTTTCGGCAAAGTAAGTATACATTGCATCCTCTAAACTCAACATTTTATATTTCATATATATTTTTATATTTAGAGTATTAGTATATTCATCTCCTTCTATTATATAAAAATATCATGTCACAGTGTTTTTACCCGACTGCGAAAGAAGGAGGGTTATGTTTTTCGAGTGTATGTATGTATGTATGTATGTATGTATTTATATTTCTTTGGCACGCCCTAGAGCCTAAACGGCTAGTCGTATTTTTATGTGAGTGGTATCAATAGATTCGTCTTGGTCGTGAGAGTGACACTGGGTACAACAAAATTAAAAAAAATCAATATATAGGATTTATGGCGCCAAAAGGTACTCTCGAAAAAAAAAAATGTTTTCAAAATACTTCGAGTGTGGTATCAAAATAAAGGATTTTCAACGGTGTTTACGAATATATATAGAAATTATATGATTTAATGTAGTTTGGAATAGAAAATGCTAATAATAGTGAAATTTAAAGAAACCCGAATTGCCGCGGGGTACGGATTAGAAATGGGAGAAGAAATGAGTAAGTTACATTGGGATACGAAAATGAAAAAAAAATAAAATTAAAACTTACTCTATTACCGGGAAGGAAAAACCGGTAGTGATTACCGCATGGTAAGAGGCACATTGAACATTAATGTTAGATTTTAGAGGTCCCGTTTGATGAAATCCAAACGCCAGCCTCAGAATGTCAATATTCAGATCCTCAAGAACTTTCGACTTGAGAACTTTGCATCAGTGGACGAGACCAACAACAGGTTTGTAGAAAATGTCCACGCAGTGGCGTCTAAGTTCTTCAAATCCCGCCGTAAAAATAGACCTGAAAAACTCTTCAGCTCCGCCGTCGACCTCATGGCTGAAAGACGCTCGTTGCAA
The DNA here is from genome assembly GCA_934044485.1 of Apeira syringaria. Lineage (NCBI taxonomy): Eukaryota > Metazoa > Arthropoda > Insecta > Lepidoptera > Geometridae > Apeira > Apeira syringaria. The sequence continues at coordinate 8,686,838 of OW203659.1, forward strand.
CTGCAATCATCCAATGATGCTGCGTCATATAGGCAGCTCAATAAACGAATATGGAACTACTTGCGATACGACATCCATACCTACAAATCGTTTTAAAGATACGATCGAACAGAGAAAAAGCTCCAAGTTATTTGGAAGAGACAGGTCTGAGCAAAGCCAGATGACTAAGCTGAAGAGAGATGATAGCAGTATAGCGTTAATCAAAGCAGAGATGCTTATAGAGATAAAGGGGTTCTATGGACAGCTATACTCTTCGGTCGCTAAACCTGTTGACGGTTTGGCCAAAGACCCATGAGCCTAGTCAACCGGACACAATACCGAAGACATCCTGGTCTGACCACCGACCAGGCGGACAGACCGCCGCCTTCAACCGGTCCTTGTGGAAATCAATAGAAAATGCCTATATCCAGCAGTGGACGTCCTATGGCTGAGTGACACACACACACCACAATACACAATACATTTAAACAAGTGAAGAATAGCAATAATGAATGATTGATATAATCTTATTGATAATCAGAAATGTGCATTATGATGACTCCTTAATCTATGTATTTATGTCTTATTATTCATTATTTATGTCTTATTTAATTAAATATAATAAATAAATAAAAAGTAGCTATTATTATAGCTACTTTTGACTGAATATTTGATTGTATGACGTATTTATTGTTGAATATATAACTATCTTTGCTTTGAATTTTGAAGTTCATGACAACATACATGTATTAATGATTAACATAGAGACACATTATAAGTAACTAACTACCAAGATACAGATGTTTTCACGCCCAGTTTGGTGGCTAGAGCCGCAAATTAACTATATACTTTACGGTTTAAGGTTGTATTCGTTACGGTTCACTACTTTAAGGTTGATAAATGAATTGAAATTTAATCGTTTTCTTCCAAATTTTGTTCTGTTCGACGCTCGATCTTTGGCTACCAAGCACCTCTTTGCTAAAGGTACTTGAAAACTAAAAAGAATGAAATAAAATTATTAATTAAAAAAACAAAAAACCCGACTGCGTCAATATCTGCCATTTTTATTAAATTAATTGAACAACTGATGAAAAGATAGAAACAAGATTTTAATTTCCATATTTTATTTTGGTTTTGAATGATCTTAGTTGACAGTGTTCACAAACGCAGTCGGAGGCATTACACGCTCACAGCTCACTTCTTATCATTTTGTTGGTGATATAGGTAGAGCAACAAAATCTGGAAGTGAGCAGATAATGCCTCCGACTGCGTATGTGAACACTGTCAACTAAGATCATTCAAAACCAAAATAAAATATGGAAATTAAAATCTTGTTTCTATCTTTTCATCAGTTGTTCAATTAATTTAATAAAAATGGCAGATATTGACGCAGTCGGGTTTTTTGTTTTTTTAATTAATAATTTTATTTGCTATCGAAGTTCTCCTAAGCGGCTTGCCCGATTTTTATTATTAGATATGATTTTTTTGTGTATAATATTTGGTAGGTCGGAGAAAAGGTCGAGTACTTTTCACTCTCCTACCCCCACCTCTCATTATTTTATCGCGATTTTAATATTTTTTATGATCAAATATCCAAATAATTTAACCGTCCGAATTGACTTGAGGTAATTTAAAATAATTTTGTGCCAATTTTGACACTTCGATTACTTATATGGCAGAAAAACTTTTTCCAGGTCAGCTAGTATTTATGTAGTATATATGTATATAAAAAGTCCTTACATATGAGATTGCCATATTTAATGAAATAAGTAACTCCCTTGTTATGTAACGTAATGGCAGCATATTGATGCCCTTTGTGAAAAAGTATGCTGGACGGAAGGCAACAAATTATTCAAAGGCATTTTGAACTGACTCTCGGTTATTGAATTTTTTCCCGCCAAGAAGTTATCCGAATTCTGGAAATTCTCTGGATGATGGAGAACTTCCAACCCCAGCTCTTAACGTAACTTGGAGACCGTCTGCTGTGCAGTATGAGCAGTCGTGCGTTGTCGTGCAGGAGCAACGGAGCCGAACCATTCAACAAAGCTAGTTGGAGTGAGGTGAGGGCTTCTCCATCATTGTGTTTAGTTCTTCACATTACACATCTGCAGTAATGCTCATCCATCAAACCTGGCAATAATTCTGGGAAAGATTCGTTTGACAATGAACATTCTATGTATATTAATGATCATAATGACCTATTAATTATATGCATATTTAATTAATAATACACATTTTTATTATTGAGTCCTTAAAGACGTAAACCACGCTTAGTTTGAGACTTGATGTTTGAGCTATATCGATATAATGTTAGTCCTTATAAACTATTTAAAATACATTCATGGTAATCATGTATGTACAAACTTTCATCCCAACAGAAAGACGGTAAGCATGATGATATATTACGATATTTAGTTACTAAGCTAAAATTGAAAAAATATATTTGAAATGAGATAGTTTCTAAATTCAATCCTTAAAAAGAAAACTACTTAGTACATACGTACATTTGCGAGTTCAATATCTCCCAATGGCGTGTACCCATTCTGTCTCGCCAGTATTTTCTATTCATAATGTCTGCTAAATATAGGTATACATATAGAATCCCGGTTAATAGCATTTGGCACTCCCATTGGTCGTATATTTATAACCGACTTATGAAGAAGAATGGCTCAGTGCGGTGTGCGCGGAAGAACGTTACGTTTGGTGAATTCCTCGCGGCTTCAGTTCGCGAGTTCACCGCCGGCGCAGGCGCAGCTTTCGCGAGTGTTTTTTAATGTGATTCGCGTTTTTTCCAACAGTGGATTTGACGATTTCGTAATGGAATGTGAAAATGGTTTTGAGGTAAGTAATCTATTTTTATTTTATTTCCATCAAAGAAGTCCTACATGACAAAATGTATTGCCTTATTGTAAGAAATTTTATATATTTTTTTAGCTACCATGGTCACTAATACAAGAATAATATTGTAATCGGGATATTTACCATGTATTTTATAATATATCTTTTTATTTGCTCGATATTTCGGCATGACTCGTGAACATAAATATATTAGGTATTTTTATTGATCTTCGAAACGGCTGAACGGATTTGCGTGAAATTTGGAATTATATCTACACATGCTACTTTTTATCTCGCAAAGTATTGTTTCCGTGGGATAATTGAGGTAGCGGTAAAATGTTGATCGATGCGGGTGAAATCGAGGGGCGCAGCTAGAATAATATAAAATAATACTCGATTCTTATTTTATAGCTTAGAATAATATTCTTGATTTAACACCCAAAGTACATATTTATTATGTACCTAACCCAGTTCGGGTGTTCTAATTTTGTAACCTTGTACAAAGTCATAGAGAAATAACCCTGACCTATTTAGATTAACTTAGTATAAACAATGTGCCGTGGTGGTACCGGCCTAGAATAGTACCCCCCCCCCATCACTTCCCGTGGGTGCCGTAAGAGTCGGCTAAGGGACCACGTACCAGAAGGTGGGCAGCAGCGCCTTCTGAAGATCGGAAATCATACTGCGCTCGCCAACCCGCCTGCCAAGCGTGGCGAGAATTGGCAAATCCCCCTATATGGGGGAGTAATATGTCCACCAGTGGATGTCTAATTGCTGAGAAGAAGAAGAAGTATAAACAATTATGGTTTAATATAATCTTATCACAATTAAAGTTTAATTTCGAGTACAATTATTTTTAACTGTTTTCTATCAAGCTATATTTCGGACGCATATCAAATTATGAATGATATAAGTCAGGTAAAACGTTTAAGTTTGTACAACTACAAACAATGGATATTGATAAAACAGCCTGACGTTGTGCCCCGCCCATGTCAGCAAACATAATATTATGAAAATAGAAATGATTTGCGTGTTGCGGAGGTGTTACAGGTAGGTACAAGACCGGCAGCGTGACATGGACATTTAGAATTTCCCGTAAACATGACGTCATAGCCATGCAAACACAGTAGACTGACGGCGAGATAAGGGGAGAGGCATGAAAGTGGCTTTAGTTAGCGCCTGCGCGTCGGAGGTGTACTTTATAACGCCGGCGTCGGCTTCCACTACCCACCGATACTCAGAGCGGTTCGAAGGTTCCGGAGCTCCCCAGTGCTAATCATGAATGCTCGCCAGCTTCGCCGGCTCACGAGCCCCATCAAACCGCTTTGCATCTGCATCAGGAAATACAGTCAAGTGAGACCCAACTATATAATCGATAAAAATGATGTGTGTCTTTAAGTGTTTAATGGTGGCGGATTATTGGTCTCTATAACCCTCTCAAACTCCTTGGCCAGCGATGTGAAGGTAATATAGTTTTGGTCTTTACAGAAATGGCGTAATTCAGCACCCCACTTCTACGCAGTCCAATCCATCGATATGACGAGGTATGCATTAATATCTGTCAATGCACAAGAGCTGACTTTTAATTGGAAACAAATTGCCGTCAATAGTTCACCTATTGATCTATTTCAATTCTGCCTGGCGCCTGTCGGGTGCTGTTTCAATTCACTGTTTACAACGCTATTCTGGTTCATTTCAATCGTACAATTGAAACTGTAACCTAAAACTTTAATCATTGAAATCAAAATTGAATGAAGAAACTTGTAGATATCGCTTCATATTAAATGTATAAAGTTACAGCTTACGCAATCACCATAACATGTCCAACAAATTTATGAAGTTTCCAAACTTGTGACTAATTACTTATTATAGTGAAATTAAGTAGTTTTGTCTCTGCTATTGTGAGATTATAACGCCCTAACTTTAAGTCAGGTCATTCATATCAGAGCAACTGATAAGACTGTCCTAAAACATACATGTCTTTTCATTCCACATGGTGCAGACGGTATTCGTTCGTGCATAACATCGACCCCACATCGTGAGTAATAATGGCTGGCTACACATTTGCCTGTAGTGTTTTGCTTGCTGTTTTAAGAGTTCCACTTTATTGGTTTTAAATAGTTTTGCTTCATACTTATATTTTACTAGCTGCGCTCTGGTTTCACCCGCTTGGACTAGTTTTTGTACTTACCTTAATTATGCGTTAGGGTGATGTAGTGAGCCTTTCGCAATAAGTGGACTATCCAACACAAAAATATTTTTTCAATTCCAATCCAACCAGTAGTCCCTGAGATTAGCGTGTCCAAACTCTTCAGCTTTATAATATTAGTATTTTATATTGGCGCGGTTAGTAGTTTTTTATTAGCTAATCAATCTCTCCAGAATTATAAATAAAAGATAGGAATTCGTGAATGTACACTAAATTAAATATGTAGGTAATATTTAGACTTAGAAATAGATCTCAACCGGCGCCAGAGGTTCCTCGGCTACTTCGTAGGTAAGACACTATGGTATGTAAATAACGCTGTCAATGTAGGTACAAACTTTACGTAATCCAAATCGATAGAGTAGTTTCCGAAGTAGGTATATATTCCTACATTGCCACACTATCTCGGAAATTTTCCTAAATGGTGCCTAAATCCATTTCATAAGCAATGTCTTTTGTCATCTTTTAATTAGGTAAATAACAGGCAGATGGCATCAAATCTCAAATAGATAAATAAATACTGAACCTCAATAGCCATGCAAACTAACGTCATCATTATTTTTTTTTTTAATGATATTACGGCCTTGGATACAAGTCCTTTAGCCAAAACTTAATTTACGTCATCATTATGTTATATAGTGTTACCAGTTAAGGACTTAATGTGTGAAGATAATAAACAACTGATTTATTTTATTTTTAATAATATTCTAAGCGTAAGAGAACAACTTTTTTTTACATATAAGTTTGGGTTTGACAACAATTTGACAACAAACAATCGATTTATAAAAGCAGCGGGAAAATGTAGTCATGCAGCTAAGCATATTTTTACCAAGTATTTTTTAAAAGTAGTATAGGTACATAGACGTATCTAACCTTCACTACCTAACTTGATCGCCCGCGACGATGTGGTCGAGCCGGAATCACACTAAATCAACTGGCACTCAACGCCAGCCGGAATTTAAAGTATTCTGTGACAGATTTTGAAACTTGTTTAGGAATAGGTCCTATGATCTGTGATGGTTTCTTCACGAGACTTCACTGAAAGCTCAAGGTAATAGTTATTAAATGTACCTAGTATATTATATTCATCATTATCGTATCTTCGATCAGTGTGAAGCACCACACACACAGTGATTAAAAAGTCATCTTTTCCACTCATGTTTTAAATGGCAGACAATTGTAATACATACCTACACATATAGACAATTCTAAGACATAACATATCAATGCGGCACCTAGTAGAGATGAGAATGAGTGAATCACGCGACCCCCACATCTTCCAAAAAAAATTGATTTGCCAGAACCAAAACATCCAAATTTAAAGCAAATTAGATATTAATTATGCACCTAATTTGTGCCATCAACCATAGTTGCCAATGCCCTATCTCCTTATTTTAATCATATCATTAGATATAAACCATTAAAAAATAGTTACCTAAAATAAAAATGCTATAACAATAAGCAAATTTAATACAATGTCCACATGTCAACCATACTATAATAACTTATTTAATCAACACTTTCACAATTTTAATGACTTAAATACGTCATACATAAGTACAAAAACTTTAACAATTTAACAATCCAATAAGCACTTATTTATCAAAGATTAATTCTGTATCCATTTGAAGCTTTTGAAAACCTTACCTACAGCGTAAGTCTTGCTGTTGTCACATTCCACACACATTTATTACATTTTTGAGACTATTAATGCACACTAGAAAACAGCTTTTCTTTGCATGTTACATTTTCGCTAACGATAACATCATGTGATGTCGTTGACAATTTACATAGCGAGTGCTTTGTCGTAGACACACCCGTCGCGAAAACAACACCTACCTTCAATATTTTATTAATAGATCACGATGTGACGTAGATACGTATTGTTGTTATACTTACATTACCATCAGATCCACAATATCATTTGTTTGTAATATTAGCGTTCATTCATAAGGTTTTCAAAGCTAATCTGTTCTCTATTAGCAATAGGATCATAGCTAATAGTGCTCACAAGTAGATAATATTATTGCATGTATTAAATAAAATAGGCACATTCTTACATGAATACAATACCTACTGTTCACATTTACAGGGCACGCGACGGGCCACACAAAAATGCAGATGATGTGCTATTCGATATGTTTAAAAACGAGGAAACGGGTCTTCTCCCTGTTGGCAAGTTTTTGGCCGTGAGTATACTTTTGTGCAGTTTTATTTAATTAATGGCATGGGCTAAGACTTTGACGTTATAGTAAATTTGTCCTAAATTTTCCAATTTTCTGTAAAACTGTATTAATTTTTTACTGAACCTGAACCTACGACAAAATGAAATGAGAGATTTGCCGGACAAGGAAATGAAACTCCTGATCCTTAGTGACAACTGTTAATCATAAATTCAATTCAATATGTTACATCCAATGACGACGTACGAGTGGAGAACTTTACCGACCTAGCAACGCTAATCATAGTTAGATCAACCAAACAGCAATTAAAATGATGACTTTCTCTTTCCAGGCCTTGAGGACAACTGGGATACGGAAGAATGACTCACGCGTCAAAGAAGTCATGCAAAATCTATACAAAGTTCACAAAGAATCTAACTTCGAAGGGGGTTCTCCCGAGACATTGAAACTTGACAGAAATACTTTCAAAGAAGTGATAGCACCCAACATCGTCCTGATAACCAGGGCTTTCCGCAGTCAGTTTGTTATTCCAGACTTTCAGGACTTCATAAAAGATGTAGAGGAGATGTACTGGACTGCTAAGAGCAATACTGATGGCAAAGTGGCCAGTTACATTCCGCAGCTTGCTAGGGCCAGTGCCGACAACTGGGGCGTCAGCGTTTGTACTATAGACGGACAACGATTTTCTATTGGTAAGATGGCTAATATTATAGGTTACATTACCTTCAGTATCATATAGTTAAAACCTTTATGTGTGTTGCGTAGGTGATGTGACTGTACCATTCACTCTCCAGTCGTGCAGCAAGCCGCTGACCTATGCAATGGCTCTCGACACTCTGGGTCCTGACACCGTACACAAATATATTGGCACCGAGCCCAGTGGCCGGAACTTCAATGAACTTGTCTTGGACCATAACAGTACGTATGACCTGTTCACCACTCAACAAATTGTGTTCATATTTTCAGCATTCATTACACATTGAGGAGGACGGGTCAGAATAGTTGCACCACTGCAGGCAGACCGATTTGATGCACTAAGTAAATGCTACATCGGGTTACTAGTCGTGGAGGGTAGCGGGATCCGAGGCACGGTGCACCGCTGGCCGACCGCAGTTAGTAGGGGGCCCAAGTAGTGAGCCAGCCACTCACGAAAGGCTGCCCCGCCAACTAGCGAAAAATCCCAGGAATGCGCCATCGTGCCGGTTGGCGACCGGACGAGAGCGCCCGATGGACATTCTTGGGGGGGCTCGGGCGTCCCCGCAGTCTCCAGACTGGTACCCCTCTGGTGTGGGTTTTCTTTTTATGTCTCAGGGTCTAATGCATGGTGCCTCATTCAACTACCGTCTTCCCTACCAACATTCACTCCAAAAATGAAAGTCAAAAAGAGCAAGAATACGGTTAAACAGCGGTTGCACTCGCTCTCTCTTAAAGTGCACCTCACAAACATCCGAGGTCTGCACTCAAATCTCTTGGCAGTCCACCACCACCTAGAGACTCAAAAACCGGCTTTATTGTTCCTCACGGAGACGCAGATACGGCGACCATCTGACGTGTCGTACCTCACATACCCAGGCTATGCCTTGGAGCACAATTTCAAACCACACGCAGGAACATGTGTGTACATTCGGGACGATATGTGCTATCGGCGTCTTCGAAACCTTGAAGATCCCAGATTCTCTACTGTTTGGGTTTTGGTGGACACAGGCATAGAGAAAATTCTTTACGCCTGTGTCTACCGATCGCACCGCGGAAATGAGGAGACGACCAGGTTCACTGAACATCTTATTGAGGCGGCAGATGCGGCTCAACAAAAGTACCCTTCAGCCCAACTGGTGCTACTAGGGGATTTTAATGCCCATCACCAAGAGTGGCTAAGCCCATACTTGGACACCGACCACGCCGGGAGAGAGACGCGAAAGCTCGCCTTAGCGTTAAATCTCACCCAGTTGGTCCAAGAGGCAACAAGAGTACCAGATGTTGAGACGCATACAGCCTATTGCTTGGACCTTATGCTGACAACAGATCCAGACCGATACTCAGTGTCGGTATCATCACCCTTGGGTAGCTCCGACCATTGTCTGGTGAAGTCTGTATCTGTCTACTACCCGCCCGATTCTTGCCAAAAGGGCACCCGGCGGGTATGGCAATACAAGTCAGCAGATTGGGATGAGATGAGGACTTTCTTCTCGTCTTACCCTTGGCTACCTATGTGCTTCTCTTCTGGTGACCCTTCGGCATGCGCTGACGCTGTGACGGATGTGTTGCGTCAGGGTATGGAATATTTTATTCCCTTCTCGGACGTTGCACTGTCAGGCAAAGCATGCCCATGGTTCGGGGCTGAGTGTAAAGGTGCTGAAGCGCTGAAACACAAAGCATACCTGGCCTGGGTTGAGGCTCGTAAACGTAAAGCGAAGGACGTGCACGTGAAGAAGAGAGCCTATAACAAGGCGGCCAAGTCTTGCAAAAAGGCTCTAAAGAAAGCTCGACTTAACCACATCAGCCGAATAGGGAACAAATTAGCTTCGTACCCTGCGGGTAGTAAAGCTTTTTGGTCCCTGGCTAAGTCGGTTGAATCGAATTTCTGTCGCCCCTCACTACCGCCACTGCTGAGACCGGATGGATCCCTAGCTCATACCGCTGAAGATAAAGCAAACTTGTTTGCTACTCTTTTTGCTGAAGCTTCGCGGATAGATTCTAGCGGTGCAACACCTCTCACTCCAATTGGTGAATGCGAGACGTTTATGTCGGATATTCGTATTCACCAAACCGAGGTTCGCAAGACGCTACGTAATCTCGACATTAATAAAGCTAGTGGTCCGGACGGAATTCCAGCCATAGTTCTAAAAACCTGTGCACCTGAGCTCACTCCTGTCTTGACACGTCTGTTTCGACTTTCCCTTAATGCTGGTGTAGTGCCTAAATCTTGGAAGATAGCTAACGTGCAGCCCGTACCTAAAAAAGGTAGTCGATCTGACCCTGCCAACTACAGGCCCATATCGGTCACGTCCGTTCTCTGTAAGAGTATGGAGCGTGTCCTCAACCAAAAGCTCCTGGCATACCTGGAGACTAATGACCTTCTAAGTGACCGGCAATATGGCTTCCGCCGAAACCGGTCCACAGGAGATCTCCTAGCGTATGCCACGTACATCTGGAGTGAGGCCATTGAAAAATGCGGAGAAGCGCTGGCCGTTTCTCTCGACATCTCAAAGGCCTTTGACAGGGTCTGGCACGACAGCCTCACAAGCAAACTTTCTTCATACGGCTTGCCCACCTTACTATGTGATTGGATATCAGACTTTCTGAGGGACAGATCATTACGAGTGGTCATTGATGGCTGCTCGTCAGATCAATTGGATATCAATGCCGGTGTTCCTCAGGGGTCAGTGCTCTCTGCAACGCTGTTTCTACTGCACATTAACGACCTGCTCAAGCCCGGCACCTTTGGGTATGCAGATGACAGTACAGTAGTAGAGAGCTACATATCCAATTCACGCTGCAGTGGTGCCCAAACACAGGTATTAAGAGAGGAAATGGTCGAACGTTTGAACCTGACCCTAAAGGCAGTCTCCGACTGGGGTGATGCCAACTTGGTCAGGTTTAATCCTAATAAAACGCAGGCGTGTTTATTTTCCGCGAAAAAGAGTCAATTTAACTTGACCCCTACTTTCCGTGATGTATCCGTGCCGATAACTGACCATCTAGACATACTTGGTGTCTCCTTGAACTCGACGCTCAATTTTGGGTCATACATTGAGTCTAAAGCTCAGTTGGCAGCCAAAAAACTGGGAGTCCTTGCAAAGGTGAAACAGTACTTTACACCGGAACAGTTGCTCAACTTGTATCAAGCACAGGTTCGATCGTGTATGGAGTACTGTTCTCATTTGTGGGATGGTTCGGCTAAGTACCAACTTGAGGCTCTTGAGTCGATAGAGAGACGAGCTAAAAGGCTCATCAACAACGACTCTCTGTTCGAGAGGAGACTCCAAAGCCTGCAGCATCGACGTAATGTCGCTAGTTTATCGGTTTTTTATCGGATACATTTCGGGGAGTGCGCTCTGGAGTTGCATAATTTGATTCCGCCATCCCCATTCCATCTTAGGACGACCAGACGGACGGCAATGCGACATCCATACATGGTGGACGTTCCAACTTGTCGCACGAAGCGTTTTGCTTCCACATTCTTAGTGCGTACAGCTAACGAATGGAACTCATTGCCTAACTCTGTATTTCCGAAAAAATACGACCTGGGTATCTTCAAGTCACGAGTGAATAGGTATCTTCTAGGCAGGCGTGCTCCATCGTAGACCGCATCATCACTTAACATCAGGTGAGATAGTGGTCAAACGCCTGCCTATTCCCAATAAAAAAAAAAAAAAAAAAAAAAAAAAAAACACAATAAGCTTTTTTTCTGTAATATATTCCCTTTGATTAATTTTCAACGATCTTCAATATCGTGCTGATATAATTTTTAAATTCCGCAGTGAAGCCACACAATCCTATGATCAACGCGGGGGCGATTCTGGTCTGCTCTTTACTGAAGAGTTTAGACAAACCTGAAATGACGCTCGCTGAGAAGTTCGACTATGTCATGTCGTTCTTCAGTCGACTCGCGGGCAACGAGGTCTTGGGTTTTAACAACGCAGTATTTTTGTCTGAACGCGAAGCCGCCGACCGTAATTATGCACTTGGCTTCTACATGCGAGAGTACAAATGTTATCCAGAAAAAACCAACCTTCGTGAGTGCATGGACTTTTATTTTCAGGTATGTTAAATTTACGATTTATTTACTCGTATTTACTTCAACAATTATTCTTTGCCCTTGGCGAAATACTTGTTTTACTTTTCAGTAACCATTCACTTTCCATTCAATGCGTCTTTTTCTGCACATATACAAATATACCTATATATAAAACTGATTTCAGTGTTGTTCAATGGAAGCCAACTGTGATATAATGTCGATCATGGCGGCTACCCTTGCTAATGGAGGAATCTGTCCAATCACCGACGAGAAAGTACTCGGTCCAGACTCTGTACGTAACGTACTCTCATTGATGCATAGCTGTGGCATGTATGACTACTCCGGACAGTTCGCGTTCAAAGTGGGACTACCGGCGAAGTCAGGAGTGTCTGGCGCTATGCTTATTGTGGTGCCCAATGTTATGGGCATCTGCACTTGGTCGCCCCCTCTAGATCCCCTCGGAAACAGCTGCAGAGGACTGCAGTTCTGTGAGGTATACCATAGCGGCTTTTGTAGCGTAGGTATTGCTCGACACTAGGTACTTTGGAAACTTTCTCTAAATCCTACCGTTTTTGTGTTCCAGGAATTAATCAATCGGTTTAATTTCCACAAATACGACAACATTCGCTACGCAAGTCACAAAAAAGATCCCCGTCGCTATAAGTTTGAATCTACTGGGCTCAACATCGTCAACCTTCTGTTTTCCGCTGCAAGTGGAGATCTTAGCGCTCTGCGAAGGTAAAAGAGAGCATTTTCTTTCCCTTCGCATATGTGATGACGTACATTTTAGCATGAACTGTAAAATTAATTTGTTTTTATCAGTGCTCACTCCAAAATTTCTGAGAATTCTGAGACAACTCTTCCGGTACCGGTGACTCCTTCAAACTAGTACGCATTACTCAAATAATTTCACACATAGACATCGTTGCTTCGAATGTCATACGTAACCTTGGTTCTTAACTCGCCGCCCCAGATTTTTTTGGCTACACATTTATTAAGGTTAATGTTCTATCACCAGTGTCACCAATTTACGCTTATTTAAGAAGTTGATGCTGTAGTATTTAAAATGCTTCATCCAGTTTACCTACAGAAAGTACCTATTCGGCCGCAGTTAGTAGGTAGTGTAAACAAATATCACGAACCTGTGCTTTAAATCATTACCTAGGTATATGATACACATACCTGTATTTAATTGTTTTTATGTTTAGGCATCACCTGTCTGAAATGGACATGACGCTCTCGGATTACGACGGGCGAACCGCATTGCACTTAGCTGCCGCCGAAGGGCACCTGTCATGCGTGGACTTTTTGCTCGCCCAGTGTGGCGTGCCACACGACCCACGCGACCGCTGGGGCAGCCGCCCCCTGAACGAAGCAGAGACCTTCGGTCACACCGCTGTAGTACAGTACCTTAAGGAATGGGAAACGCATCATCCTGAGACCAAACCCGCTGCAATGGCGACTAACGTCGACGACCTCTTAGAAGTTAAACCGGACGCCAATGACGCGGTCAAAGATCCGAGCATCCAAGAGATAGTCACCAGAAACGGAGACAAAGTTCAATAATATGAATCTCATTCAGAAACGAATTGAATTAATATCTACTTTTCGCATATGTATGTCGTAAAGAGATCTCATAGCATCACATATAATGTGATTTTGTTATTAGTTCTTTTTAATTACCTGGCCATAGGCCAGAGCAAGGGCGGAAGTAAGAACGTGTAACAAAATTACGACAAATATTAAGATGGATACACTTTAGAAGTAACTAAAATTTACGAATAGGTACATGGAATTATAGTTTTTTTCTGCATGTTCACATAATAACTAATGGTGGACTTAAAACTGTAGCTTTCAAATTTGTTTTTTATAATGTAGGTAGTTCTTATACAAGATAGTATGTTTTATATTTTATGATGATTAGCTTATTTTATGGCGTCAAAATAGTTTAATGACAATAACTCAAAAAAGGTGACAATGTTTTACGCTATTCAAGTGATATTATGTTACTTAAGTCTTATAAGTTTTGTGTATTTCACCATTTTAATTAATATTTGTATCTTTTGATAGTAGGTAGGTGTTGTTTTTTAGTTTAGTATACCTGTCTGTTATAAGTTATCTTTAATATAAAAATGTACTTACTCTATTTTTTATTTTCTACATTACGAATATAATGACAGTCAAATGGTTTTCCAAATGTTTATGTTATAAATGCCAAAATCCTGTAAAATCCTGCCAAAATGTGCTTGTAAGCATTCCAATGTTAAATAGAAGTACATTTTGTATTGTATGATACCTATATTATACCTACCTACATAAGTGTATTTATGTGCTTACACATAATAGAAGCCAATAGACCTATACAGGAAACTTCTAATTAAACCTTTTACTTATCCAGCAGCAGTTTTCATACATTCTTAGGTAGTATACTTAGTAATTATTATATTATTTTTTTTGTAATAAAGACAATAAGTAGAAATGAATTATAATTACTGTAGATTATGATGAATATATTACATTTACCTACATATATTGAAGTTGCCCAAATGTATTAGGTCAATTAAAATTGTTGCCTCTAACTTTGATGTTTTCATTTAACTTTATTATGTAAACTTATCTATTTAAGAAAATTTTCTAATCTGCATCTATACACCAATTAAACAGTCACATGGAGTTGTGTTCATTAGTGTTGCATTGTAACTTGTAGGTAATATTATCTCATAAATAACTCATGAAATAAAGACACTGATGTGTTGGCCCCTGTCCCCTAATGAACAAAACCCTAGGTATACAAATTATATAAGCGATAAGTTCTAACATCTATTTAAAATGTGTCAGTCTATCCTTCGCCATGGTTAGTAGTCAGTGAAATGTTAGTCACATATCATTTGCATTGACTTTAATAAATCACTGCTATTTATTTGATTTCTCTTGATTGTGGGTCAAGATCACTTGAATGGCCTTCTGTTCAAAGCTATATTTTTATGAATGGCTAACTTTTATATGGCCCAACTGATTGTAAGCGGTCACGATTACCTATGAGCATATGCAATGCCATAACTCCCAAGTTATACCTTTGAGGAAATACTGGAGGCATTTAATATTTTAAACTGGAAAAATTAAGACAGTATCAAGCTATGAATTAAAAAATATATAAGTTGAAATATGTATCTTATTTGTCTCTTTACAATGAGCTTACATATTGTTATTAAATCAAACGGGGCTTAATCGCGATTAAGCCCCGTTTGATTTAATAACAATGTGTTCGAATCGCGAAAGTCTAAAAATTACAAGAGCTTACATATGTTTTTAGATACTCTTAGGTCACATACTGTGTGAGGACTGCAAGAGTTACTCCAGGCGACAATCAACAGCGATTATTATATAGCTGTAAATATAAATGCCTACATGCATATTATGTTGAATGTTATTACACCTCACATTGATTACATGTCTTAATATTAAGGGCTCCAATTCAAAGACAGAGGATTCAACATCAACGATACTTTATTGCTACTAATACTACTTAACATACAATTATATGATACATTATTTTGCACTTACTGCTGGTGTTGATACAATTCCAAGTAACTTACAATCAGCTTCCAACAAAGTCAGGTCAGTACTGGAACCGAGAAACCGAGACGAGAGTTCCAAGTCTTTGATCTGTATTCTAACTCTAGCTCCACGAATATATTCATCGCCACGATTGGTAGGTCTTGTGCAGACACAGTGAAATTTCCATCCAAAGTCAATATAGAGGTCATCCTCAACTACATGAAAAATCTTACCAACAACCACTTTATCAACCGGATCACCCAACTGAAAATATAGATTGATTTGATTTGATACAATGATATCATAAATCTTAACTTTAATTTGAAACATGCTAGCATGTGGACTAAAGGCTGTTTACTTACATCCATGAGCTTTGAATGACGGAGCAGTGAAGCAAAAGTGTGATTTTCCTCACTTTCTCTTGTCTCAACAATTTGAGACTGTTTTTCGTAGGCTTTAGCAAATCCGCTAGTTTTAGCTGTGTCAGCGTTATGAAGAGTTTCTTGTCCTGGGATATTTGTTTCAACGCCAGTGCTATATGCCTGGGAGCCGAGACCTTTTCTAAGATGCTCACTTATTTTCGTAGTTACTACAGTAATAGACCGATGAACGCCGGTTTTACCAAGAATTATTTTTTTAAGCATTGTCAGTTTTGTTATATCTTTTTGCCGTCTCTCACTATTATGGCTAATACATTGACGAGACAAATTACTAGAAGTTTTTATTTCTATAAAAACTAATTATTTGTCATAATAAAGGTAGATATCAATTATTTGTGGATATCAATACTGCAAGAATTATAAAAAATTCTAACTGATTATTATCTATTTCGCTTTCCCTAACAAAAGTAACAAACAGTAACAAAATAAGATAACCTCAATTTCTAACACAGATCAAATACACAGATGTATAGAACACTATGTTTCTTTCTCTTACGATAACAATACACAAAACAAAAATATGCACGCTCTCTGTGTTCAAAGCGCTCAAACCTCAATTTGAAACACACCCAAAGAATAAACTGATACTATTCCACAGATTAGAAGGACAAAAATGCTGTGAGTACGTCCCATTCACAATAGTTTTTAAAAAATGTATTCTTTTTGCACACATATTCCGTTCCAGTCGCCACTGATGTGAGAAACGAACTGTCGCACTCTTGCTTTACACTGTGATCGAACATATACATCGAATTTCATCATCCTTACATTCTGACGTATAAAACAAAAATAATGAAAGATTGTTTCTTTTTGTAATGGATTAATAAAAAAAATATCATATTCTGAACGTTCTTAGCAAAATTGGTGTTCGTCTAGAATACACTATACGTTATTTCAGTGTCATTTCATGGAAGTATTACATTCTCTATGGTGTCATTTTCATATCTCTTTGGACGTCAAGTAATAGTCAAAGTCATTATAATGTTGTTCATGTCAAATTTGTAGAAAGAATACCTACGAAAGATCACCACGACACAAGATTTTGATAATGCTGTGCATTTACTGGATAATTTCTAAATAAATAGTGAAAATGACCGAAGATCAAGATGTTAAAGAGTCACACTCCGACTCAAGCAGCAGAACTTTCGTCAATAAAAGCAAAGATAAGAAATTGAAAACCCAACGGCCACTGACCAAAGTGATTGTGATTCTAGGATATAAACGTTCTGTCCCAATGTTTATGTAGGTTGTGTAACGTGTATATTTGTGTTCCAGATTATTTTGCGGCGTCTTCCGCCTGCCATGACCGAAGAATCATTTCTGGAACAAGTATCTCCAATACCGGAACATGATCACTTCTATTTTGCAAAACCTGACTCCTCGCTTGGCAATAACCTGTACTCTAGAGCTTATATAAACTTTGTGAACGTTGACGATATCTACTTGTTTAGAGACAAGTTTGATGGATATGTATTTGTAGATGAAAAAGGTATGTATGCAGATTTTTATTTAATTAACATATTCTAAATATGTACTATTAGTATTTGCTATAATGCATCACCTATCTTTTCTGTGGGGCTATTACATGCAATACTCTGACCATGATTTGGCCACTAGCTTAACTGCAGGAATGAGGAAGGGAACTTGTTGCCAGAGACTGTTTCCAGATACATGAAATCCTGGAGTCTTCAAGTCACAAGTGAATAGGTACCTTTTAGGCTTGCATGCTACATCCTAGACCATGTCATCACTTAACACCAGGTGAGATAGTAGTCAAGCACTACCCTACAATATTTAAATAAAAAGCTGACCTGCAACATTATAGTATGATTGATTATGAAATGTATGCATACACATCTGAATGGAAGCCTGTATTTGAGAAATTATATGAAAATGTATGAGATATATATATTTTATTTTATGCACACAGTGTGACAACTGAGAGATTGCATTTGATATCTGTTTATCAATATTGTAAAATAACTTGTTGAAATCGGTATCATGATAGTTCAAAAGTAACAGTTATCAAAATATTTTGCGCATGGTACCAACTTCGACAAGTTGTTTCACACTTTTGAGTGTTGAAGTCGGTTCCATTGTTTGAGTTTGGCTGAATTATTTGGTTAAATTAAATCTTATAGTTTATGAACTACAAGGCTTAACTTATAATTTTAAGCTAACAGCTTAATTTACATTATCTGTAGCTTTTGAATAATTTTGCAACTCTCCAGGCAAATTCTGTCAGCTCAATTAGAACAAATAATATGTAATCTGTTCGTAATTTACTCATGTTGTAGGTCTAGAGTATGTTGGCATAGTAGAGTATGCTCCATTTCAAAGGATACCCAAGAAGAAGAAAAAGAAGGATCCAAAAACTGGAACAATTGAAAGTGACCCTATATATCAAGAGTTTATCGAGAGTCTCAAAGATCAGGAAGTTGAAAATCAACCTAAATTGGAGTACTCCTATCCAGTTAATGACTGTGAGTGTATCATAATAATAATAATTTTAATAATCATAACATATTGGCAACAGCCATGAATCAGAAGTTCAGTAATCAATACTGAGTTTTTCATAGATATTATATTGGATTCATATGCTACCAACAATGATACAAGTTTTGGAAGGATTGCAGCTTGTAATATAATTTGAATCTGCAATGCCAGATTACTATCCTCTCTTGTTTTTTGTTTTATCTTTGGCTAGGATGATGGCCCTGTTGTTCCCAGGACATGAGCTACATCCCTTAGTTTAAAATATTATCACCAATATAATTTTTTAGAAGGGTGTGAAAAGCTAGTCTTTTATAACTCTCAACTGGAGAGGGTTCTAAACAAGAATACTTGTAACTACTACTATTCTATGGGCATAGATGATAGGATATACTCTCCTGGTTTCCTATACTAATAATAATAATTAATTTCATCACATGTGATACCGCTTTTGCAGTCAGCATCAGCCCATATGCTATGCTAATACAAGCATAGCCTCTGCTTGCATTGCTACTGTAGATCTTAGGTTTTTGAATCCGAAATCTGTTGATCAGGCAAATGCACCATTTTTAAAATTCTGCTTGTACCTCTTGTTATCGAGTTTGTCTATCTAACTAAATTTGCTTTAGGAATGCTTTTTGTTGACTTATTTAACATTTTACAGTGATTTGTGATAGGGTCTGTTCCCTTCCCCTGGTTGGTAGATTTGTTCTTTAATACTGATGCCATTGCTTCCTGGTGTATATGAAGAAACAGAGGTATCACCATAAGGCTTATGTGTTAGGCAACTAATGGTATACTTTATGTACATCTACATACTTATAAGCACTCCACACCTTGCTACTTTGTTAACTAAGATATATGTTAGTAGCACTTCACGAGCTATCCAAGTCCTTTTTTCATCTGTTTATTATGTCTTACTTATAGATGATGTAGCTATATTATTCTGGGTGTACATATGCTTTAATTTAAATTAACAGTTAATGTAAGTCCTTGATTCAGGTTCCTGAAAAGGGAAATCTGTTTCTCTGATTTATAGTCTCAGGATTAGTAGGTGTAAGTGAAGGATCACAATACCATAAATTCAAATAGCTTATGACTGGTGTGTGAACAATATTATAGATTTTATCACATTATTATTTTACAAATTGCAGCAAGTGACAAAAAAGTGCAATCCACTCCTTTGCTGGAGTACCTCGCGGCTCGCAAGCAAGACAAGCGCGGCCGAGACGAGCGACGAAGACGGGAGAATGACAAACGGAAAATGCGGATTGAAAGGAAAACTAAAGATGGCTCTATCAAGGTACATGATTATTTTTTAATAAACATTGCAATGACTGCAGCTTGTTATTGTTAACAGAAAATGTACCCAGTAAAATCAGTAGAATGGTACATCTAAATCGTGTCTACCCAGGGTGGTGCCATACAGGATATTTACAGGTGACATAACAAGACAAGTAAAAGACTTGTAGAGAACCAACCACAACAGTATCAGATATTCTGGGTAGATCTTAAGCTCTACACAACAAGTGAAATTAATACAAAATCTAAACAGTTCCTATGATAATGATACAAACATTTTATCACAAGTTATTTGCATTAGAGTTGGAGGACGGAATCACCATCACATTAGTGCAGTTGTATCGAGTGTAAAACAATTGAATAATACTGTCATTTTTTAGACCAACTTTGACACAGATAGTTAAGATTTTGTGTGTGCAATAGCTGTTTTCAACAACAGTTTAATAGACAGATACAAACTATATTCTCTCTATATCTCTCTTCTCTCTATATAATCTCTAGGTCAGCCTTAATATGATTTATGTTGTCTTCACAAGACATGTGCTTTTAGCTATATAGCCCATAACGGTTCCACGAGAAATGAAATTGATTACATCATGACCACCAAGAAATAAATATTCAATGATGTCTCAGAGTGAAAATCGATCACCGCACGGTAAAAGGCACATTGAATATTAATTAAACTTTACTTTTGAAATTAATATTTTAATTAATTTTAAACCTTAGGATCCAATCTTAGGTTGGAGTGTGGATTAATGAAATCCACACTCCAAATTCAAAATGTCCATACTCAGAACCCCGAGAGCTTTCAACTTGAGCTATCCAATTGCTTTGCTTGCCTTGAGTACTTTACGTCGACAGACGAGGCCGAGGTTTGTTGAAACTGTTCACATAGTAGGGTCTAAGATCACTTAACCCCACCATACAGATGAACCTCAAAAACTCTCCAAACATCAAGGTCAAGGTGGTCAACGACCCATTTGAAATGTAGATATTCATCAAAACTTACCACCTCAATCTGGATCAGAGATGTAATAGACAAATGACAGTTTGTATTAGTTCAATTGTTTTATGCTTTAGACAGAGAGAGACTAGACACGTCGCGTACGTGTCTATCAAAGCAATAATAAAGTTATCGCCTTTGGAGAAGATATTGATATTATTATGCTAATGTTAACTTAATTTTAATTATTATAATAAAGTTCCTGATTACTATGTAGAAATCCGGTGATATATCAGAAGATGAAGCCGCTAATGACATCTGTGAAAGTAGTCAAAATACTCAAAACATTTGGTTCGGTGAACAAAGAGTGTACCACAAAAACAAGTCGAAAAATCCTATGATGAAAGCAAACTTGAAACCTCATCACGGCTCAGATGAATTTATAAGTACTGACTCAGATTGGGACGCAAATTTTCCGGCGCTTATAATGAAAACGCATAATACTTTTACGTTAACCTCGGGTAAAGCTTGCGACAAGAAAGAAGTAGAAGCCAGTCAGAGGAGCGGTGGAGATACTTGTTCAAAGGTTCCTTATTTTTTTGGCGTTTTCAATTTTATATTAATTTAGTCCATTGTAGAATTTTAAAAAAGTATTTATGATATTGATGTAGTTTAAACCATACACGATGAGAGTTTTTCAATTAAAAGTTTTCTTGAACTTACTATGTTCAAGGCCGGGTTGCAAGTGAAAAGTAATCTCGTCTGACGCCAACGAAAAAGTGGCGTGAGTACCTGCAAGTCAAGACTAGTTGAAGTCGTTTGCCGCAACCCGCTTGGCTAGCTACTATCCTCAACATTGAAAATCTGCTACTAAGAAATTACATTGGAGCGCCGATTTTCCGATATCAAGCGAACGACCGCTCTATCAAACTATTAGTATTCGTTCACTCGCGCGGTGATACCGCCACTATATATATTTCCACTCCTGTGCCCTAATTCTCAATCGTTCGAAAATATTCCAAAACGGAAAGTACTCGACGCTCTCTGAAACAACCCGAGATAATGCCATTCGAATTTAGATTCGAGAACTTTATGATTAAATCCGACGATATCTTCATTTGTGGAGAATGTTCTGAGCTAAACCGAAACTTAACACTGAGACCGAATATATATATTGTAAGCATTTATTCTGTACAGGCATATATGGTATTAATTGTGTGAATTAATAAAATACAAAAGTAATTAATTGTATCTAGTCTGTGCTATTTTAGGACATAATCTATGGTACTTGGCACTGTTGTAAAATATATTTAAATTACATTGAACCTGCGCCCCGTAGTGTCTTCTGCGTGGTCTGTGGTTTTCCCGTTACCTCTGTTATCCCACGGGAACTGTATATTTTCTCAGGATAAGAAGTAGCCCATGTACCAGACTATTATATCTAGTTATTTTTGGCTCTTTATAGCGTTAGCGAGTAATAAAAATCACTTCATTCATCGAACTTAAGGGCTAGTTCGATGAATCCATCTATTTGCATTTATTATAATAATAAGACTAGTTATGGCTTTTTCTGGTACTAATTGTTGAGTACAAGTTATAGTTCGATAAACCGACTAAATATTTTCTCCGAATACCTAGTTCCCCCAAAATAGTTCGGATTATCGACGGTATACTGTAATGTAATAGTGTCTTCAGGCATCTTTCTTGCGATTCTGAAAAACGTTGCCGTAGATTTTTACTAAGCGACTCACGTTTACTTTTTTGTATAAAGATGTCAATTTTGCACCCCTTTTATTTTCTACCTTTCGTGCAATTGCAAGCATATCTTTAACTCCCAGTCGCCATCGTAGCGTTAATGTGCTACGACCTTAAAACGCTTCGTCAGTGGCCATCAAATGTTACAGGATTAAACCTGGATCTCACTTGATTGCAACTGACTAGTGGATTATTTTTGATAGTAATAACTGATTCGATTTAATATAATTTTCAAATAACTTTGTTTACAGGAAGAAGATTCCGGTGAAAATGAGGTCAAGAAAATCAAGTCTAGAGACTGGGAGAAAGATAAAAGTGAATCCAAAGATGATTACGACAAAGATGGATCTGTTTATGAATCTAAAACGTACAGAGAACGAAAGTCTTCAACTAACTACGTCACAGACAAAAAGAAAAAAATTGACGACAGAGGCGCTAATTACGATGACGACGGAGATGACTCGGATAGAGGTTGTAAAAAAGACAAAAGAGATGTAAAAGAATCGCCAAGAGAGCAAAAGAGTAAAAAATACAGTGATTCAAGAAAGGAGAGGTTGAAGAATGACGTAGTTAAATCTGAGAAACAAGCAGCCATCAACAAAATCATGTCTTCAGATAGCAAATCAAAATCATTAAATCATGATGATATCAAGCCGTTTACCCAACTGCCTCAAGTGAAAACTGATGATCTAACCAAGATAATAGATAGTATGGATAAGAAAATGAAAATTGAAGACTCAAAAAGAGATTCAAGTGACGAAATAGAAATATCGATTCCTAAAGCTAGACGAAGTAGTATGGATTCGAATGTTCCCATTAGAGAAGGGACTAAATTAAAGAGGCAAAAGTCTTTGACCGATGATAGAGGCACGTCTACTGACAGAGAAGGGTCAGAGGAGAAAGAGAAGAGTGATAATGCCGATCGTCGCACCGAAAGGAGAATTAGGAATAAGGTAAATGAACACAGCTGGATAGTAGAACACTTTTAAGTGCCCTCCTGCCGTGCAATTTTATAAACATATACATCACATAGGTGACGTGTAAGTAAGTGTATGTGTAAGCTAAGTCGCAACAAGCATTACTCACATCACTGCGGCGGCGAGGCGAGTGGATTTATAGTCTCGATGAAGGAGTATGTAACAGTGCTGCCAGGTTCAACGAGGCCTATGCACGGGGTTTCTCTACGCGATCGAATCAGAAAAGAGGAGATCTGTAGAAGAACGAAACTCACCGATATAGCCCAGCGGGTTAGCAAGTTGAAGTGGCAGTGGGCAGGGCACATAGCTCGAAGAACTGATGGCCGTCGGGGTCGAAAAGCTCTCGAATGGAGACCACGAACTGGCAAGTGCAGCATAGGACGGCCACCGACCAGGTGGACAAACGACCTGACTAAGATCGCAGGCAAGGGCTAGACGCTGACAGCTTTAAAGTGGTCCTTGTGGAAATAATTGGGGGAGTCTTATGTCAAGCAGTGGATGTCCTATGGCTGAGATGATGATAATGATGGTTTCGAGGAAACTAGCAGTTATTTGGTATCATTGCTCGCTCTCACGTATACTAGTTTCTCTCGCTGCCATTGTCACGCGAGTGGTGCTACCTAAGGGAGTGTCACACAGCCTAAGATATCACTTTAACACTTACAGTTCAACTGGGTGATTTGGCAGAATTGTGAAAAGTACTAACGGCACGGTACACTTCAGTTTAAAAATCCATCAAGAACAGCCAGCTTGTTCGTGTGAATACACAGTCTATTTCGTATCATTCGATATTTTTAAGTCTAGTGTACTTTTGAGCTCATCATCAGTGATAATTGTGTGGCCATAATCCACCAGACTGGATAATGCGGGTTTGGGGATAGGCTAGCCCAGTGTCGAAAGTTTTCAGGCCGCTCAAAGGACGATTTTGTAGTGTAAAATTTCACTTTACTTCCTTTTGTTTTTGACGTGATAACGTTTTGTAATTTGATGAATACCAGCAACACTCATGAAAAATAGTAACGTTCCGCGTAACGTTCCACCTGAGTTTTGTATTACATAAAATAATCAAAGTCAAAGTCAGTCAAAGTCAAAGTCAGTGTCAGTCAAAGTCAAAGTCATAAATGATTATGACGTTATCACGTAAATCTATCGTCCGTAAACCGACTTTACAGACAACATTTTTTTTCTTCATATCATGGAATGCAATGAAGAGTATTTGTATTGTATTGTAATATTGACTTATTTCAATGATTTGATATCGCGATTGTCGTTTTCAGGACCGCCCAAGCCTCGTCATTTACCAACCCGGCATGGGGAAGTTCAGCAAGCAGCGTCTCGCTAAAGAGAAAGAGGGACAGCTGCCAACGGCAAAGTCAATCAACGAAAGTGAAAAGAAAGACACTTGAGATGAGTAGTACATTACCCGAAACTTGGACAACATTCAACGGAATCACCTGACGCTGGCAATGACACGTGTCCTCGAAGGATCAGTAGACGAGGGCAACTGGATGTGCCAACTCAAGGAATCGCTCGTTATCACAACCCTGTCTCTTTGTATTGTTTAATTTACCTTTTTAAAATCATCAATGAGTTGGAAATATTTTCATATAAAATCAACATAGATTAATAATTAAAGCTTATATAATATAATAAGCTCTTGACCGTATAAATGAGTTATTTTAATTTAAATAAAATTATGTTTCTACGAATGGGATATAGTATTTTCTCTTCGTATATAATAATATCCATCATATAAAATAATAAAGTACTAGCTGCGCCCCGTGGTTTTACCCGTGTGGTCTACGGTTTTCCCGCTACCTCAATTCTCCCATGAAAACTATACTTTTTCCGGGATAAATAGCCTATGTGTTATACCAGGGTATAAGCTATCTTCATTTCAAATTTTATGCAAAATTGCTCAGCCGTTTCAGTGTAAAGGAGTAACAAACATACATACAAACGACACAAACTTTCGCCTTTCAAATTCTATATTAGATACAGGTGTGTATAAAATCTAAAATTGCAGACGTACTTGTTATGTCAAGCATGCAATATCTTCAGTAGTACAGTTCAGTGTATTGCTTGAATACTACACCTGAGTTATTTAGGGTTGCTAGATTCAAGATATTATTGCGATATATATTTCCCCTTTTGTTTTCCAAGCTGGATGATAAGCTACTCTAATGATAAGTGGCTTATTCTAAAGCCTGGACCTCATGGATGACACGCCAGTAACTACATATAGTATTAATAATAATATATTTCCCCTTTTGTTTTCCAAGCTGGATGATAAGCTACTCTAATGATAAGTGACTTATTCTAAAGCCTGGACCTCATGGATAACACGCCAGTAACTACATATAGTATTTTTGGTTCGTGAATTCTAGTACTTACATGTAAAAGCTGAATTTAGCCTTCAAAAATTTGAACATAAATTGGTGTGTCAATATAATTTGATGAATTGAACTTAAGATTCCATCACATGACATAATTAAACAATATTATGATACTAACGTGTGCTAGAGGATTAAAAAAAACATCATCTGAAAAATGTAGACTCACCAATTTGGCTTCTTTTATAGGCGATCTATTGCTAATCAACATTAAAAGAGTTACGGCATCTGTACAGCAGTGAAATTTGAAAGCTTACGTGCTACTCGTTAAACTACGTCATCACTTAACATCACATGAGACATTTGTCAAATGCATGCTTTTATACAGCGAAATTAACACGATATAGGTTCATTTTTTTTAAAAGTTTATGACTTGATGGTCTCCGTCGGTATATCAACAATTGTTTTGATTTCTGTACAGTCGACCAAATGTATCATCCACCACCTTACGAACTAAGATCATTTGACATCATAAAAATTAAAACAACAAGATTCATGTTCTATTGTCGCAGTGGTTCAACCTTATCGCTATTGTGATTGCACGGAAACTTGGCCATTACCACCAAAACACTAGATAACCACCCAATTAGATACTTAATAAAAACTATACACAGAGATTAATTCGTGGCCTGACCTGCGCACCTTTTCCACTTGGTTATTAGGTTATTACCAAAATTAATAAACTTAGAAATGTAAAACAATTTGTATGTGCTATGTAAAAACGTTTAATTTTCTATCACAGTGACTTCATACTTAAAATTACTAAATATACAACGCTATAGGTGTTGCCTCTGACGTGATAAACTTCAATTTCAAATAATGTAAATTATTATTATAATAAATTAATTAAAACACCATAAATGGTATATGGTATTTTAACGATTTGTTAATTTTAGGTTTATTTCAAGGCAAACCATTTTTTAAAGTTATTCTAATTTTAGCGGGCATGTTTAGAAAATAGCCTTTATGATTAAGAAAAAAATGACCTCTCTCCGTCATTTGAAGTCTTACCATGCTGGGTAAAATTATCAAATCTAAGTTTTACTAGCAGATTTTATTTTGCCTTGTTATCATTTTTCATGGACAACTTATCGTACAGGACTTTTAACTTTCATGCTTCTGGTAATAATTCTTTCAAAACTGAAACCAATAGTGCTACTTATTCCAGCAATGATAGCTCAGCAGTGGGAGCGTCGCCTGTCAAACTGACGTACGATGGTTCGATCGCACCAACGGCTTGTTGCAACATTATCAAATTCCCAGCATGGTGGTAGGGTACTGTCGGGTACCCACCCGCCTGGCTAGGTACCACCCTCAAGTTTGAAAAACTGTCATCGAATACATAGTGTGTTCAGGCAGCAGTCTTTGAGAGCCAGTTTGCATACTAGGTCTATCGTGATAATATCTTTGACCACATCGTCACCGACCATCAAGTGAGATAGTGGTTAAACGCTAGATCTATACAGTATAAAAAAATTGTAGATATGTAATGCGACACATTCAATATAATGTACCGGTATATAGGCTTAAATTTAAGTTGTATAAGAATCACCATTATAATATACATTTTGAGAACATAAATAATTAGCTGTGTATAATATTAATAACATCTTTGGCAAGAGAAGTTACCTGCGACCATATCGCGAAAATCGTCAATTTTTTTAGGTATTACTTAAATTTGAATTTCCGGTAATGTTGCTATACACGAGCCTTTCATTCAGAAAGAGTTGGCAGAGCGATAGAGTGATAACTCTATGACCGCCAGAATGCTTGGTACTATTCTTAGATACTATTCAACAACCAAGATGGCGGCTCAATTTGCTCTATAGATCAAAGTGTACAGATAAATTAAACAGTGGCTACGCATCTGAGTAACTGTAGCAAGTGTTGCTAGCCATTTGTTTTTCTAAACCGCCCCGTACTCGGCCCATTCGAATCAATGCGAGCCCAAAGTGGCGCGAACATATTGCATGTCCTGCACTCAATATTTGCCACAAATACTACAAGTAAATTGGTGCACACAAAAAACTACGCAATCAATTTTAATCCTTATACCTATTTTAACTAGTATACTAGACTTTTGTAAAGTAATAAAAATGTATGTATATTTGTCCTGTAGAACAGCCGATCTTAGTTTATTATTTCAATATTATTTTCTATCGAAAAAATTGAAAAATATCATGTTTCTACGCTTTGTAAGCACTTAAGAGTATAATCAAATTTAATGTCAAAGTTTTTGGTTGCTGTACACTGTTTAGATAGGGCTGTAGTTTCATTCAAATTTAGACCATTTGTCTCTATTCAGCGCCTTAACACTTACATCTAAGCTTCAATGTATACAAGAGCTCAAGTCAATACCTTAGATATAGTTGCATGTGTAAATCGATCGTATCCCAATATTCCCTAAGAGCTGTTCAAATTCAAATAATGTATGAAACGAATACAATAATGTCTATTTCTGCGATAGGTACTGGTCTATGAAAAAGATCACATAATTATTATTTCTAATAGAAATGTCGATAATATCTACATTTTTTTACCTTAACAAAATACAACAATACAATACAATGGGAACTAGTCAGCCTTTGCAAAGCTTTTAGTAATAACTAAACATATAATATTTTATAAATCGTAATAAACTATAGTCAAAAGCAGAAAATTCTTAGTCTCAACTACAATCACGACACAAGACTTCTATTGATCTAAGATACGGCTTAAGAAATATATCCCCTCATCTGTTACTTAATTATGAGAAGGCTTAAATGTTTGATAATATGTTAAGGGTTAAAGTGCACATGGGTTGTCGAGCTAAGCCCGGGCCTATACTGTCAAATAACCCAATAATTATAAAGAATCTCTCTGCTTCCTTGTCTCTCACATCCAGTAGCGCGCGTAACACTTCTTTTTCACTCTCCGTACTCGCGCTAGAATTTGACCTTTAAAAAATCTAAGCATACATGAACATGACACAGTTTTAGATAGCCAACCTCATACTGTTGGATAAGCAATAAAATAAGCTTTAATTTAAAAATAAATCCAGTCAAAGAACACTGTGTAATATCAAAGTTAATATAGTTATTAAACAGTGTAGGTACGGGATTTCGCTAGGCAACCCATGTGCAATGAATCAATCGACATATTAATTAACATGTAATCAAAGTCACAAGTAAATAACAGATGAGGGGATAGGTATATTTCTTAAGCCGTATCTCGTACTATATAATTGTACTGTGCGAGCGTGACGCTTATATATTTATGCAAAAGCGACAGCGACAGGTTAATGCAGGGAATTATTTCTGCTCTGCGACCGTGTATACGCTATTGTTAAGATTCAGATTCTTACTACTAACTAGCCAAAGCTTCAACGGCTATAAGAAAAAAATAATTTCAAAAACCTTATTCACATCACATCGCCACTAATAGTAGTGATAATTGGAACTACAAATTTGTCAACATTATCAAAATACAGTACACACATAAAAGTTAACCTATTAAAAAAATGTCGCATGGGTGTGCCTACAAGATCAACATGCAAAAGTGTCCATGTCACTGATTTTATACACAAATCTTACAATTAAGTAGCATTATTGAGGAGAATCGCACTAGCATTTTTGTCGCCATCTTTCGGTTTTTCTTTTAATTTCTCAGCAGTGGTTTTCGTTTGTGCGACGTTGTGACGATGCATTAGCCATAACAGCAGAATGAAGCCAATGAGGAAGCCGCACAAGCCGCCGCCAATCGTAAGCCATGTTCGACGGGAAGTTCGTATGCTCTGAACCTGGAAAATATGAGTAAATATATTGTAATTACTTAGGTGTAAAGGAATACAATTGTGTGCCACATTCGCCTATGCATAGTATTGCTGCGCCTCTTTGTTACTTAATCACTACTATGCCACAAGGAGCACAATATGATGTTGCTACAGTAGGTATCTATCTAAAAATGCGCAAACATACAGTGTGTTTAGATTGCTACTGCTGATAGAGCTGTTCTTGAGAACCACTTGATATTCCAATGAATCCACCTTCGACCACATTAACACCGACCATCCTATATATAGTACTAACTTCATCTAGATATACTTATATAGGTAAATCAATAATATTATATGTTAAATGAGGTAGATGTCGCACAAGCGCGTGGAAACTGAGGCGGCAAAATTAAGTCAATTGTAGTAATTTTGATTACGACGCGTATTTCAAGCGTAAGTCTAAACATATAGCTATCCTTTTCTATATTATTTGTACTGTATTATCTGTCGCAGTAAGCGTGTTTACGTCGTAAAGGAACAAAATCTGAGCACCGCGCAGTATGAATATACGTCATCTTTAGCAAAACATCATTGAGGTAAATGATAAAAACGTAACATAACCATTTTTTACTCAAGCACAGATATTTCACGACCAGAGTCGTGGCAGCTATGGATGGAGATAGTATTAGAGGTTTAAAAGTTTCATCTACCTGGAGAAAGTCCGCTTTACACCTGTTATATGTGGCGTTATAGACTTCGGGTGCGTATGAAGAGTTGTCGGGGCGGCAGCTTGCAAATTCTGTAAACGAAAAAGACAATTGGATTCAGACTTCC
The DNA here is from genome assembly GCA_934044485.1 of Apeira syringaria. NCBI lineage: Eukaryota > Metazoa > Arthropoda > Insecta > Lepidoptera > Geometridae > Apeira > Apeira syringaria. The sequence goes on from OW203659.1 coordinate 8,717,228, forward strand.
ATAATAGGTAAGCTCGAAAATCAAAAATTTCAACCCGTTCTGTACCTATCCGAGATACCAACGCAGGTGCATACAAGAATTGCTCGTGTAATACTTTGTTTAAAAATTTGGTACCTAAACAATTATAATAAAGCTCTTTCTTCATTGCATTTGAGAACCATACTTAGCTATTTTTTGTGACCGCACTCGTTTAACATTTATTATGACTTCCTAATTCTCTATTCCTACAAAACAGAAGTGTAAAGACCACTTGGCAGGGTCAGTGCGCAGATTTCCTTGAAAACTTAGTGTTTCGTCTCAATATTGTGCTCATGGTACCGACTTCGACAAGTTATTTCACACTGGTGAGTGTTGAAAACAGTTCCATTTTTTGGTAAAATTTTTTTTTCACCCTTTTCTACTCACGGGATCAATTGGCATTGTGTATGTGCATCGATGTCTTCAACCGCAACTATAATATCGCCGAGGTATGAGTATAGCACTTTGCAGTTATTGGAGTGTAACTCAAAAACCGCTTGTTAGATTTTGATGAAATTTAAATGGGACCACCTCGGAAGTGTACTCTATCAAACGAAAAAGAGTCATCAAAATCGGTTCATAAACGACGAAGTTATCCGCGAACACACATAAAAAACATATATACCAACGGTCGAATTGAGTAACCTCCTTCTTTTATTGAAGTTGGTTAAAAATGGCTTCGAATCCAAATGCAGTTAAGCGCTACGAAAAACTTCACTCATATGAGGCACTGCAGCGACTATGATCGGCGCTAATCATCGTCTGAAATCTGTCATATCTCTTCACATGATAGCACAGATAATTAATAGTAGTTTATAAAACTGTATCATAAGGGTTCTTAAAACATGAGTGTAAGTTATACTACGTGTAATTTATAGCATCTCACGAGTGTTTTAGGAGTGTTTTGGCGGTAGGAATAGATTTGGTGGCAGTAGGTACCTACTTCCCCGGACTAACTCTCGCATAGAGTGCTATAATAACTCAATCACACCAGAACGCCTAAACGGATCTAGATTAAATTTGGCACCAAATGTATTATAGTCTGAAACAACACGTAGATTAGGTACTTACTTTATATTCCAGAAAAAAATACTAATCCCGTGGTATACCTAAAGAATATAGCGATAAAACCGATAACTGAAGTAAAGGATTAACCATCGTCTACTCGGGACAAACCACACCCTTAGAAAACATAATTTCAAAAGTACTGAGTTTATAAAATGGCGACATACCTGCCGAATTCAACTTTGCGTAATCCGCCAACTGGAAGTATATATGCCTCAATTGAAACCAGGACACTGCAGGTCTCAAGTTGCAGACCCTCATGTCGTTCAAGGACTCTGTCAAATCCACTTTCCGCAAGTTGCACATTGCCGCGAATTGAAGAGGATCCAGTGCCACCAGAGGGTTGTGTGATATGTTGTAGAAATTCATCTGAGGAAGAGGTCCCCAGTAAGGCAACTCTTTTATTTTACAGTCGGATAAATCCAAAAGTTCCAGAGGTGCCCTTATTGGTTTCTGCAGATCGAGGTCTTTGAAACTCTTATGGAGTAAAGGATTCCCTTTCAGGTAGAGTTTTCGCAATGAAGGCAGCTGAAATATGGATTGAGGAAGTTCTAAAATGACGTTGTTTGAAAGATCTAACGTCTCCAAGTATGTAAGTGACGTCAGGCCCTCTTCCTCGATAAGGTAGAGTTGGTTGTCAGCTAGGTACAGGTACTTTATACTTGAGTAGCCAGAAAACGTGTCTGAGTGAATTTCTTGCAACTTATTTTCACTAAAGTCCAAGATCTGAAAATAAAAAGAACAAACATGAAAAAAACAAATGAAATTTGACAAGAAATATTGGTTTGACTTCTTTCTTCTTGACATTTGCCTTAGTGTGAACAAAAAATCCATAAAAATCCATTCCCAAATACAAGGGGACAATCAAATGTAACAAAACTTTAAAAAAATATTCAACAATGATCTATGTAAAAATTCGTTTTCACAAACGTATTGTCAACTTATAGGTAATAGGTAAGATCAAAGTTGGCTAAGCAACAGTACGGTATTCTGTATCAGTCGGTTCAAGATCAAGAAGAAATCAAGACCAAGTAGAAGTAAGTAATTAGTGCATAATTAACATTTTCTTGTTAACTTTTCCGATGCCGCAACTACAAAATTTGACGGACGAACATTATATAAAAGGTGTAGATACCTACTAGTTTCAAAATTAAATATGTTTCATAATAAGTGGATACTACACCAAAATTTTCCTCGTGTCTACTTTCACAATCAAAATTCAATAGATTTGAATAGGTAAACCGCTTATCTTAGATTAGTTTATCGGGTATTGCTCAAGCTTACCTCGATGCCACCTCGTAGATTCGGCAACTTGCTAAGCCGTAGCCCGCCACAATGAGCTCCATACATTTCGTAAGCATATTCGTAGGTGCAGTGGTTAGGGGCAGCACCCAACACTTCAATATCCGTCATTAACTCCTTGGCCCAGATAAAGTGCGCACAGACCACCAGGATCACTAATACGTTGCTTGTTCTGCAAAAGGATTAGTTAATCAGTTACTATTTACTGATAGGTCTTTGTTACTTATACAATGGTAATTTATAGTAAGTATTGTAAGTACGAAAAATTACTTGTCATCTCTGTATAAATGTTAAAGTAGGTACCTAGTGAATAATGTCTACTACCTATTAGGAGAAAACTGACGCAGCTCTAAAATTTTAACGAATATAATTCTCACTTCAATACTGTAGTAGCCAATAAAAAAAGATGTTCACATATACATGTTTACCTATTTAAAATTAACCATTATGTTTGTTAAATTTCTCAGTTTGCATTGCTTGACAGTTTATGAGCAAGCTAACGTGAGCCTATATGCGTGAATTTGTGCTTGTGTTTTTTTCCAGTGGTCTTTTTGAAGCAATGACAGCCTAGCGTTGGGAGCGTCGTTTGTCAACCTGACGGTAGTTGGTTCGATCTCCAGTCCTCGTTTGGCTTTCCGGAGAAGGTAACACGTGATAACAACCCGATGATCCACCATGTTGTGGGCGTTCCGTTCCTGCCTGGCGTACCACATCAAGTTTGCAAAATTCACTGACCACTGAAACTGATAAACAGCTGACCAATGGAAACACAAGTAAAAACTTGGTTTTTAATCCGTTCATACATTAAATTTTCTGTACTTTCTTCAATTCGTCAAATAGACAGTGTAGGTACCTACTTTTGTAATCCATGCGTAAACAGGAAAAAAATCTTTACAGTTTTACGGGGTACAATAGGGTAGGTAAATATTATAATATTTCTTAAATAATGTTAAATAAGTACACATTACATAGGTACTGTTATTGAGTTCAGTATTTGAATAAAAAGGTCCTGAATCAGCTATTTAGAATAACAACCAATTGCATGTCAAGATTGCAGGATTACGATCCTCTCACATCTGTGTTAATTCTCAGTAGGTAGGTACTATTATTTAGGGGGGTGATCTAAATGAACGAGTAAAGTGACTCAGCATTCCACCAATTTATTTAAATCTGTAGGGACTTATTGATGTATGTATTTCTCTGAACAGACATTCCTTGTATTGCTCACAAGTTCATAGGTCACCTTCGCTATAACTCAGATACGTTTCTCAGTGTGTATGTTGAGGTTATCTACAATTTGACCCTAGAGTTGTATTTATCATGAGTGAGTTATTATACCTCATATCTGACATAATGACTAAGGGCCTTGTGAGCAGGCTCAAAGTCGCACAACGAGCTACGGGCAGAGCTATGCCCGGGGATTCTCTACGCAATCTAATCAGAAATGAGGAGATCTGGATTTTTAGCAAGGAAGAGCAAATTAGCTAGTTGAAGTGGCAGTGGGCAGGGCACATGAAGAATTGATGGCCGTTGGGTTCGAAAGATTTTCGAATGGAGACCACGGACTGGCAAGCGCGGCATTGGACGGCCGCACTGACGAGGTGGACAGATGACCTGACTAATATCACAGGAAAAGCGGAACCGGTCCTTTTGTATATCACTGTCGGAGGCCTATGTCAAGCAGTGGACTTTCTATGGCTGAGATGATGATGATGATGTGTTATATAATAAAGATATGCTGACGCAGGGTGCCGTAAAAACTACCACTCATAATCTATGCTTTCTCAACGACACTATCTTATTGTTTTTGTTTTTATAGGTCCCTTACTCTTTAAAAAGAACGCCTGGCCTGCTCGTATCTCTTGGGTTGCTTTTTTTTTGGTTCTGAAATTAACTGCGTCATTTACAAGCTGAATCAGATTGCGTTTATTTAAAAGGGCATGCATTCAGTTTCTTTCATATAAAGTGTTAATAATAATAATAATAAAATAATCCCCTTCACTGCTCTTTTTGGAAATTTTTGTAAATGTTTCACGCCTTAAATTTGTAATAGGTTCTATAGTTTTTAATAAATGCGATTATTTCGGAGTACCACCCAACACAAAATATTCTCAGTTTATGATATAAATATATTTTACTGCACATTTTAGTCTGAGAACTCTGATATCAACATTCGTGGCATCGGAGAGGTTACACTAAAGAAGGTCTTAGTAACACTGTCTATGAACTCAGATAAATTGGATACTCAAAGCCTATGAAGTATATTTGGCGGTGTCCTGTCTGTATTTCTGTCAGTCTATCGATCAGTAGACTGTCGGATACCTATAGCAAGCGGCGTGTAATAAATCAATCATACACCGACGATAATATCCTGACAAATTCTTAACTTCTTTGTTCTGCGACTCAAGTTAAGGGTTTACCAGGTGCCACTGACATTATAGAAGCTCGCGGGTGCTTACAGGCACAGAGGGCGAGACAAACGCTGATGCGTGTGATTTAAAATATTACCAACATGTACCTACTTGACAGGTTAATTATGGGCTCAAAAAAATGTATCAACAATCACATTTTTAACTTTTATGACTTTTTAATTTCCTGTCTTCTGGTGTACCTAAGACATAGTTCAAGCGCGTTTGTCATTTTGTGCGCGTAGACGTAATTTTTCACTAACAAATTAGCGAAAGAAATCAAGTATGACTTTCAACAAAATGTGATGAAAACACTAAAAATTGCATCGAAATAATAAGTACTTACGTACAAAGTACTTATTTTGATCAAAAATTGTCTATCTAGCAAATTGTCAAGCCTTAAATGTCACCGAACTCTACCATACAATACCTAGGTTCATATTTCATTTAACTTGTATTCTGAGGCTATGACCATAGCTAGCAATAGAAAACATGAATGACAAGCTGTCGAGGGCCATGAAAGAAGAATTTACAAGCGTCAGTCACTAGGCATGTACTATACTTTTCAATCATATTATAATATAGGTCTGTACTGTACAAGTCATATTTACAATGTGACGTGACCGTGTTTCAGCTTTCAGCGTTACGAAAACCTCGCCGTTGATAAGTGGAGATAAATATGAAAAAGATGATAAGCCAACAACTTAATTGCGCGTAGATAGAACAAATTATGTCGAAGGAAGTTGATGTGTACACGATTTTAATATTTTAATTGATACGGATAGTAAATAAAATATGATATGTAACTGAATTCTACGAGTTTTATTAATTAATGAATTTCGTCATGCTAGGCAAAATGTATCTACGTCAAAATTTATTAAAAAAATTTACGTACTGCTATTGGGACTTGAGCCCGCAACTACAGAATACTGTCCCAGTCGATTTGTAAAGGTATATTCACACTGAATTTGTTCCTTCATTATTATCTACAACCTGCTAAGAAAGTATTGACAGATAGGAACTCACATTAAACTTTAACTTTTATGTATGACCTGTTATTCCTTTCTACCTAGTTAGCTAACTCCAATATTGAAATTAGATACTAACTTTCATGCCTAACTAAATCCAATAAGCACAATAATCACTGTGCTCACTTACCTACGCTATTGAGAGAAAACTTTATTATCTTTACATTTCAAGTTTGTAGCCCCAGTGGCATGGGTTCTGCGTTTCTATCAGGCAGGGCCAGTAATTATCATAATCATAAAAATAAATAACTTAAATAAAACAAACATAAATGCTACTCTTTGCTCTTATAAAATACAATGGAGTCACCATTGTATTACAATTTGTATAATACTTTAAAATATTATTATACCCAAGTACCTACCTATATGTTTATCAACTATCAAAGTCACTAACATAAGAGTTAAATTGAGATTGAGAGCTGGGATATTTACCGTGTAGGTACTTTGACAAATTTGGTCCCCGCTCTTTAGTATACTAGCTGCGCCCCGCGGTTTTATACGCTGTGATGAAAAACTGTGATTATGAAAATAAGACTTTATGTTAATCCAGGGTATAAGCTATCTCCATATCAATTTTCTTCCAAATCCATCCAGCCGTTCAGGCGTGAAAGAGGAAACATACATCCACACATCCATACACAAAACTTTCGCATTTATATATTAGGATTCAGTTAGCGTGTGGCGCTTGCAGCAGTGCCAAAATATCGGGAGCCAAAAATATCACTAATACCCGGCATATACCCCGTTTATAAAGTTAACTCTTGTAAGTATTTTTATTTGACCGAGTTTGTGTACTTACACTCCATTAACACAGGCTTAAGTATGTATATCATTCTACCCACTGCACTTGGACTATTGTCACTACTAATCGCATTCATTGTCCTCATTATGGACATTAACACAATATTTTCATACTTAATGTTATCGACTCGAGTGGATTTATCATGAGCGCAAATAGTGGCGACCATTAAGGTCCGGTAACAGACCAAAGCCTCTTGTCAACTCCTGTTACTAGGTCTTTGGCCTGGAAATTTGAGTATTTGTTGTAGTTAGACACTGAGCTAAACATATTACATACTAGTTGCACCCCGCGGTTTCACTGCGGACTACGGTTTCTTCGCTACCTCAATTATCCCTCCGGAACTATAGTTTTCCGGGTGTTATTTCAGGTTATAAACTGTCTTTATTTAGAATTTCATGGAAATCCGTGCAGCCGTATTCGCGTGAAGGAGTAACACACATACAAATGATAAACGACAAACAGACAAACAAACTTTCGTCTTTATAATATTAGTGTGATTATTGTCTACAGCAGCACAAAGATTATGTGCTCAACTACTAGCTAGCCTATTCGCTTACATATCTACGGGAAGTGCATTAATCGCAAAATAAAAGAGTTCTACCGGAACCAGAATTTCGCTTTTTCGTACCATAACGGACCAACTCAAACCCTAGTATTTGCAATGGCAACATATTCAATTGTTATCTTTACATAAATCAGTAGCCTTGTGTATGTGGTAGAACAACTGGATAGAAGTTGATGATTCTGATCTCAATTCGTAGATTCTGATTTCAAGTCGAATTGACTTAAGATTTTTTTCGAGTCTTAACCCAAAAGTATTTAATTAGTACTCTGTATCCCGAGTATACCACGGGAACTGTTTTTACTGACTCATAATTTGTTATATTTTGGTTGCCACGGTAACCTTTGTTACTAGATATTTTGTGTACTACTCTAAACAACAGACAAAACTACAGAAAAGCTTGTCACCAAGTCTACCCAGTGTTATACTTATATTACGTAAGTTCGCTGGTCAAATTTGATAGTAACTTGAATTACTCGACTTTTATGCATCTGACGAACTGAAAATATATTATGACAACAAAACCATAATTCAATAGCCGTAGCACTCTATGTGAAGGTTCGCCCGGGGAAGTACCGACTGCCAGCATATCTATTTCTGCCACCAGGCGGTAGTGTTCGGATTACTGTGTTCCGGTTTAAAGAGTATGGTTTCCGGTGAAATTACAGGCACATGACACTTACCAACTTTATTTCTCAGGGTGGTCCTTTGAAAATTGTATCTGTCTATAGGCAGAGGTTACTATGTAACATCCTCTCGGCCTTTTGCTCGTTCCGTCACCTTATCCCATAAAAAATGATAATGTTTCTTAAAAAATGTATATGTTCATGCTTACCCTCCATAATGCTGTATAAGCACAGCTCTATTATGTGGGTAAATATAAGCACCTCATATAACCATACAACCTAATTCTGAAATAATCTGTAATGAAATGGCAATGAGGAAGTACGCACATGACAAATACGTTAAACAATATTCTGAAATAAAAATAGTACATACATGCCCTGAATAAATACTTGCAAACAGTACCGTACCTATATTAATTTATAGCTGAGTCATGTTGGTGACAATGTGAAACATGTTATTCTACGTCAGCAGACATAATGAAAATAATAGACGCGAAATAATATCAAATTAGAGGGTTTTAAAGTAATGCAATAATAGTGTAGTGCAGTGAATAATGAGTGGCTTCCTCGTGATTTCCAACTGTCCAGCGTTCTGGCGACCTACGTCACTCATGTCCGCTCTCAGCTTTTGTTAGGAAAATTGCCTCTATTTACTCGGTAGGTGTGCAATGACCACTCCCGTACAAGTGCTAAATTATACTGTTGTGTTGGCAATTAGAAGGTAAACTAAACTAACTCAAAATTTGTATTAATTGTATTCCTAATATACTTTCTGTTCGTTCACTTAGAAGGTTATACCATCTCATCCTGAGGGTAACGTAGGTGGTGAATAGGTCAGAATGACCTTATGAGTAGGGTTGCCATCCGTCCGGGTTTTCCCGGATTTTTCCTAGTTTAGAGGGCTTCCGGGTAGCGTCCGGGCGGGGCGGGACTTCATTTATAGTCCGGGGCTTAAAATTTAAAGACTTTGGCCGGGCGGCTGCGACACACGCATAGTGCGCCGAATGAAAAAAAATGTCATAGAAAGATGATAGAAGATGACAAAATTTAATTTTAAGGTCTGAAAATAAATAAAACGGTGATTTATCACATTTTCAACTTTTTTTATTACACTGACTATGTTTTAAACAGGATTTAAACATTTTTAACATGTCCGGGTTCCGCACTCTAAAATCCAGGGTTTTTAAGCGTCTTGTCCTGGTTGCCAAGTTTTAGAGATGGCCTATGAGGATTCATGCCACGACTCACGTCGATTTGTGTAGGATGTTCTTCTGCCAACGGGATCTCGCCTTGAAGTGGGGGGGGGGGGGGGGGTCTCAGCGCCCATCATTGGAACCGGCCACACTCAAACGGCAACACCGATTTCAATGAAATTTGATATGGAGATAGCTTATACCCGGAATTAGCACATAGGCTTCTGTAAATCATCACTGTTTTTCATCACCACGCGGGTACAGCGGCGGGGCGCAGCTAGTAATATTATAGAAGCGAAAGTTTGCTTGTCGTATGTATGTTTGTTACTCCTTCACGCTGAAACGTCTCAATGGATTTTATGAACTTTGGAATGAAAATAGCTTATAGTTACTCTGGACCAGCATATCTTCAGGCTACTGTTACCTCGAAATAAGTATAGTTCACGTGGGGTAATAGAAATAGGAAGCCCGTAATCCACGCGGGTGGCGGGAATAACTTTTGAGTTTGCAACTAGCGCTAGTTTCGATCATCATTATTATATAAGAACCACCTAGACTCACTTTCAGGACAAAATTTGACACTCAAAAACCTGAAGTAGACTCAACTGTTGGAATTCATCTAATTACTAAAAATCTATTGAGTTCGATCCCCCCCAAAGGCTTGAGCTACCGGTGAAGGTAACACCATCATCAAATTCCTAGCTTGATGGTACTTTCTAGTACTTGGCTGGCTAGCTACCACGCTCAAGTTAGAAAAACTGTCACCAAACACATAGTGTGCTTAGGCAGCAGTCCTTGAGAGCCAGTAAACATTATAGGTTTAACGTGATTAAATCTTCGACCACATCGACACCGACCAACGAGTGAGATAGTGGTCAATCTCTATAGATACATTTTTGAAAAGTTTGTTGTAGTTCTTTGCCAGTTTGTGCAAAATATTATGATTAGAAACATCTCAGTAGTAATGTTCAATCCTGCATTTATAATCTAGCAAATTAAAAAAAAGTGAATTTAGTTATCCATGAGTACGTTTACAAACCGATCGGGATCGCTGTAAGTGCTATGTGATCACTGATGTTTTTTTTTCATACTGTATAGATCTAGCGTTTGACCACTATCTCACTTGATGGTCAGTGACGATGTGGTCGAAGATGTTATCACGCTAGACCTAGAATGGTTTTTCCCTGGCTCTCAAGGACTGCTGCCTGAACACACTATGTGTTTGGTGACAACTTTTCAAACTTCAGGGTGGTAGCTAGCCAGGCGGGTATTCGAAAGTATCCTACCACCATGCTGGGAATTTGATAACGGTGTTACCTTCACCGGAACCTCAAACTGTTGTTGGGGATCGAACCAGTGTCCGTCGGTTTGACAGGCGACGCTCCCCCCGCTGAGATATCATCGCTTCACGTAAGTATCATTCTTCGCCGATGTACGGTAATGTGTTATTGGCCATGGCCCACATAAACCAATCGAGATTTGATTGTTCATCACCGCACATAGGTGTGTAGGTACGTAATAGCCGTGATAGTGTTTTGTCTTCAGTGATAGCAAGATAAACCATATTTTAACTGTAATTTGCCGTAAAGTGTGAAGATATCGCTCAAGGCTGGACCGATAGCTGATTTTACATTTTATTATAATGTACGAGTGCCGTTAGAATGCTTTATCAGTTTATAGGTAGACGGCTTTTTAAATGTTTTCTTGATGTTATTTGTTGTGATGACTCAGCGTAAAATAAATCATCATCGATAATAAATTATGGTTGATTTTCGATAAAACCTAAAAAATATATTTTTTTAATATGCTTTCCCATTTTCTGTTATTACATTATGCTTATTATTTTTCAAAATTTGTTGCTTACTCTATATCTCCATTTTTTTTTCATTGTTATTTAGTTAGGTACTTAAATATTATTAATTGATCGTAACATTTCATTTGCATACGCTCTAGCGTTTGCAAATTTACATAATGTACCGTTTGTACGTGTTGTACGTAATTGTACGTATAAAAATTACAAGGTTTCGAAGTGGAAGTCTCTTTGAAAATAAAATAAATACGGAAGAGATTTCGATAAACTTTCTGTGGGATGAATATGGAAGTTTGTTTAAAATGATGCAATATTTTCCCAAATAAGTTTAAGGGCGGTGAAGTAAGTTCTGAAGTAAAAGCAAACACAAACTCTCTTTTTTTAATCGTTTCATTGTTCTACAACTTTTTAGTTAATACTTTTTATTTAAAAATAACATGAATACATTTGGCGATTATTTTTGTATATGTTCAGATTTCAATTTAGAAAAAAAATTATTCTTTTAAATAATTTTAATCAAAATATTTATAGCTTTTAAAAAAAGTATTTTGAGTTATTTGAATTTTTATCCTGTTTTTTATGGCAAAATGCAGAGAATAGCACAAATTGCATAAAATGTAAGACTGTAGGGATCTACGAGCCATTCGTGCCGTTAACAATGGGGGTCTGGAGTCAACTGTCTTAATTGTTCAGAGGTCAAACTAATTCCTTTTAATTGGCGACATGGTCTCCAGGAAAACTTCGCAGAATTAGCGTTCCAAGCAGCGGTCATGCTTTGTACGTTTTATAGTTGGACACACCAAAAAAATAATTTTAGAATACCTATAGGAAGAGTTTCAATATTTTACGTAATGATATCTATGCCATATTCTTTTGGGAAGACCAAAAACAGTCAAGTAACATTATTAGAAACAACAAAAAAATATGCGCAATATAATGCCATTTAAAGATAGGTCGCAATTCAATAAAATAATATAATTGCGATACTTATGTGTAAAGGAGGAGACTTTGTTTGTTTCCATTCATCTCTAAGCCGGTTATTCGGATTTACTGAATGAAACTTGGAGCGATTTTGTAGTTTTTTAGTTTCAGTACTTTTCACTTCAAACAATTATTAACGATTTGTGAGTAAACTTGATTTTCACGTAACGGAAAGAGCGAGGAAAACAGAGGGTCGCCTTACACACAAACTTTCAGAACATACTACATGTTGTGAAAGTTTGTGTGTGAGTTATAATGTTTGTGATCACTTAGTACCCTTTTTATAATATAAATGAGTACATGAGCTGTTCATTTTCTGATATATAGCTTGTAATATAACCTGGTAAGATGTAATGTCCAAAAACAGCTGTTGTAAATATTAATATTGATATAATATAATTGATAATTATGTACTGACTTGACGTGCCAATGTTATGCAATGTAACGAAATGGTTAATAAATCATCTGAATCTGAATCTGAGTAAATAAACGGCTAAAAAGATTTGCATTAAATTTGATATCAAGATTTGTTTGACCTTGGGATAATGCGTGAGATATTTATATTATAAAGTGGTAAGTAATGTTTGTTTTTTGTTAATATAGCTTTAATGTGGATGGTATCTGTGGGAGTAAAAATTAACGAATAAAAGGTGAAAATGTGTGTAGAAATACATACACCTATAAAATTAAATTGACGATTCACACTCGTTTCCTTCGACACATAAGACGTAATTAGGTTGTAAGTATTTTCGCTACTTCTTCGTTATTAATTTTTTTTTTCAAATAGCTTGATATCTACATGTAATCAATAACACTCGGCAAATTGTTTACAATACTTAGGTTGTTCCGCATATTGTTAACCATACAATAAATACAACCTCTTTATTCCTAAAACTATTTTGAATTGACGGATAATTTCAATACAAATCTCCTCCGTGAAAATAATTGGCCACTTACGTATACGGGTACTAATTTTTTAATTTTTTTTAAACATTATCCGTCTTTCTTTTTTATTTGCAACAATGGACGTCTCGGGGGAAGCTCGCCCATTCACTGACTTATCAATGCCGGTCACACAGCTGCTAGCTGAGAGCATCCTCGGAGGCTGCTAGACTAGAAATATGGACTCCTTGACAATTTCAGGAGTACAAACCTTCTGCACCAGCCCAGATTTAGCTCCATGTAAATTTGTTTTTAAAATGCTTTATGGGTGAAGATTTAACCCTGCAGACGAGGCCGTCGAAGTATTTCAGCGATTATTTTTCGACTTCCTGCAAGATATGTCTTTCAAATTATTTTTTTCAAATATTTTGAAAGCTGGTTCACCTGCATGCATAGGAGTCCGCGGGGAACATTTCGAAAAGCTGTACATACATATATACATTTTTTTCATAATCAAACTATTTTGAATGATGATAAATATGATAATAAGTATGATGATAAAGACGATAATAAAATCATACTTATTTTGAAGAGATTCTGTGTTATCTATACTTCTATACTAATATTATCAAGATAAAACATAACATTTTTGGTGTTTTATTTGATATGAATGAATTCAAAATACTGAACCGATTTTATGAATGTTGTAACGCTGGCTTATTAATAAGTACTAGAATATATTTGGGATCCCTACTAAAACTTCAGTAATAAAACCCAAGGTGAAAACAAAAATGCCTAATAATTCTTTACATTTCATACACTGCAAAAATTATAGATGTTAAAGAACAAAAAATATTCTACAGCTATAAAGAACATATCAATCTAATACTATAAAGGCGAAAGTTTGTCATTTGTATGTATATTTGTTACTTCTTCGCGCTGGAACGCCTGAACGGATTTGCATAAAATTAAGAATGAAGATAGCTCATACCCTGGAATAACACAACGGCTACTTTTTTCCCTAAAATATTAAATGTTCGCCGCGAGGAGATCAGCTAATATCCACCATTATTTGACATTAATATACGAAATGAAACACCCCCGTATATATATATATATATATATATATATATATATATCTAGTAATATTTTTTTTATTTTTTTACGCACACACCCCCGCACTAGGATACCCTGAGTCGCGGGTGGCATAGACACACACAATCACAATACACAAACATCCAAGACCCGAGAACAAACATCTTTGCTCATCACAGAAATGTTTGTCCCAGCCGGGATTCGAACCCGGGGTCGCGCTTCCAAAGTCAGTGTCGCTGACCACTGAGCCACGACGACCGTCGTATCTAGTATATATATCAAGACTAGTGACGTAATGTAATTAAATATCCATTTGTTTTCTTTTTATTTACAAGCAGTACCTGACTACGTTATAGCTTTATGTAGTAGGTCTACTAAAACAACATCATCATAAATAGTATGGTGTATATAGCACTGGATTGTGATTATTTGGCAATACTATATATGTACCTATTAGTAGAATTAGAACGTCTAAAACGTAGCTATTAGCATGATTTGAACCTGATCGACCCTATCAACGGAAGCATTGTGCGTTATTGTGAGGGACACTCCTGCGCATCGTGCGTGGCGACGGCGCGGCCCCAATTGTCTGAATGATCTTTATGATGCGCCCACGCCCACCCAATCGTGTTCTTATTGATTCATTTGTAGGTACATTTGATATAGCAGTTTGTTCAGAAGAATGAAGGTTCAATTATTTCGCCAATAGAATAAACCTACACCGGCATAATAGATATTCTATCTGAGCCCTGTCGGGAATGTAAATATTGTTATCTTATGGTCTTCGATACTCAGTTTCTTTTAATACATTTATATCATACTAGCTGCGCCGCACGGTTTTAACCGCGTGGTGATGTTTGATGATGATGATGAAGAAAAGTACCCTATGCAGGGTCTAAACTATCTCTCTACCAAATTTCATTGAAATCGGTGTAGCGGTTCGAGTGTGAAGAAGAAACAAACATACACACATATACACAAACTTTCGCCTTCATAATTATTTATAGTAGGAAGTAGGATAAGCCTATCATAAAAGACTTCATTCGACCAATGCAACTTGGTCGAAACGTCGAGGTAAATAAATTACTAAATGTTTTTCTCGCGATCAAGCCCCGATTGATTTATTAACAATGTGTTCGAATCGCGAAAGTCAAAAATTACAATTAAAAAAGGTTCCTTTTTTTTGAAGTAGGTTCTCAATTCCACCCGCGCACCTATGATTTTTTATGTTTGTTACCTCTGAACTATCGACGTGGTGAACCGATTTTGATGATTCTTTTTTTACTTCAACAAGGTATTTCACAAAAAAAGGTAAAAAAAAGATTTTACCAAAACCTGGAACCGAATTAACCAACGAACCAAAAAAAAAAAAAAAAAAAATTCAACAATCCATTAAACAAAAAGTAGATAGGTGTCTCTATGAATGAACAAGTCTACTCGTCATTTTTCGTATTTTCCTCACGCTACTAGACATGATTGCGTGCCAATAATGTTTCCAAATGCTTGTTTGCATGATTCATTGCCTACTCGTAATTTCTTAATTTAATCATTTCTTAATCACATCATTCGAATGTAAATAAAGCAGTTCATTTGAAAATGAGGCTGGAAACATATTGTCATCTAACTCTTTATCTTATATACTATACCTAATACCTAAACTTGTTTAAACTTACTTTTACAAGAACCTAGCACCTAGACAAACCTGAATTAAGTTTAAGGTGATACACCACTAGAACTAATGTACTTAATTTTAATGTTATGTATTTATAAATAAATAAATAATTAAATAATCCTTCCTACTAATATTCATCAACTAACATTCAACAACTTCCAACTAACATTCACGCTCAAACGGGTATACCGATTTCGATGAAATTTTGTATGGAGATAGCTTATATCCTGGATTAACACATAAGCTAATTTTCATGATCACCACATTCACCGTTTTTCATCACCGGACCATAAAACGGATACGGGTGAAAGTTTGATACTTCAGATCCGGGAATAACACATATGCTACTTTCATCATCATCACCATCATCCAAATCCGTCGAGGTGATGATTGATGATGATAATGATCATCATCAATCATTACCTCGACGGATTTGGATGAAATATAAAATGCAGATAGCTTATACCCTGGATTAGCACATGGGCTTACTTTGATCATCAACTTCATCACCACGCGGGTAAAATGGATATGGATGAAATTTGGTATGGTATACTTCAGGTCAGGGAATAACACATAGGCTACTTTTCATCATTAATCACCACGCGGGCGAAACCACGGGGCGCAGCTAGTAAGAAATAAGCCGAAGTGAATTCAGCTAAAAGGTGGGAAAGACGTCATTGAAACAAGTCATAGATATAATGTTCCGGTTGATTCATACGAAAATTCGTATCAGGCTTATCAGTTCATGATTAATTTTGTTTAGTAAATGATCACGCGCATGTCTAAGATTAAATCTAACTGATACTGTTTATTTGTACCATAGTAACAAAATAAATACTGTTTTATAATATTTGTATTATATGCACGAAAGACTATCGGAAACGTATTTCAAAGCAATTGAGCTCAATAGATAAACAATGAGACTTATTCTTGAAAAAATCTAGTTCGAAAATACTTACTAGATGGCGTAATAGTCATAGAAATTATTGGGTGCTTTTCTTACATACTACTCGTTTCTTTTATACTACACACCACATTACAGTTTGTACTGCGCTTCAGTACAAACTGTGACAAACAAGTGATGATTTTAACTTTAAGTGCATAATTCATTCGCTTAGAGTCGACGAAAATTATTTGTATCTACCACAAGCACTGATACCGTATAATTAATTAAATAAATTGGATAAATAACCTATATAGAAATATTGTTGATATTGTCGCGCGGGTTTCGCCGATTATAAAAAAAGTACATAACAAGAGGGTAATTCTTCGTCTGCGACAGTATCTTAATTGTCTGTATGAAATACAGTGAAATTTGTTTATAGGCAAATAAAACACTTAAACCTGTGAACTCAGAATTCCTATTCCTGTGGCAAAAATTACAAGATGAAGCGGTGAGCCATAAAGGTCCACAAGAGACATTAGAACTCCATTCTCCTTTGATAAAGTTTTTTTTCATGGGGCAAATGCCTTTATTAAAATAAAACACTAATAACTTATTACAATACTGCAGCTACTAAAATAACATTTGAACAATTCTCTAGCTATTGGTAGCCTATAGGTAACTCAAATGTTATAACCCGCTCCCGACTGGCAGCGTGTCCAGAATGCTAGCAGCATTGACACGTTGATAAAGTTCATCATATTATCATACAAGTATTTCTTCAAGCCATATGCATTCACAATATGTACACTTAACTAGTATATAAGTACTATTGTATCCAGCACTGCAGTCCGACGGAGTAATGCTCCTACCATTCTGGGTACGCTACCAACTGGTAGCGGGTTATAGCATTTGAGCAGGTCGGTATCATGCGCACAAAGTGTTAATAATATGTACTTCTTTTGAACTAATATGGTACCGACTTCGACAATTTATTTCACACTTGTGAGTGATGCAGTCGGGTCAATTTTTTGGTCCAAAATTTTTATTTATCTGCATACCACTTCTGCTACAAAATAACTGCGGGCTACTCGCGTGCCACTCGAATATAAGGTAGTTGTAATTAGTTATTAGTATAAAATTGAACTATTTTGTTAATTTGATGTCAGTGGAATTTCCCTAATCTTTATTTCAATTAAGATAATTGCGTTTTAATTACGATTATTCACTTTTCGTAATATTGGTATTTATATAATTTATCAGGTTAACTGCGCGTTTAAAATCCTCACTGAGGCTTATTTTTTGAACCCCTTTTCTACCGCGAAATATGTTACTTTTATAGTACCTAGGTATCCTTTTATATATAACATGAGTCATAGGAGCTAACGAGACGGCGAATTACTTAAATCTATATTCTTAAATATTCGATATTATTATATATTTAAGCATGGTGTTAACGTATCAAGAAACAACAGAAATGGTACCGATATTTATTGCTTTACAAATTCAAGGTTTACTTTACAACTCTAATGATAATGTTTAAGTAGTTAAGAATGTATACATACATCTTATCATTGTGTAGCGATTAGGATATTATTTCTAAAGGGGATGGAAATTATATTTATTACTAGATGTGCCCCCGCGATTTCACCCCCGTGGTGATAAAAACGGCAGGAATGGTGAGCTGCCGCCATACCAAATTTCATCAAAATTGGTCCAGCAGTTTGTAGGTAAAAGGGTAACAAACAAACTCACATTTATCATATTATAAAAAATACGATAGTATAAATGACTTTTTGGTATCATACAAAATTCCAATGTTCTGATACCAGTATCTGAATATATATTCCGAATATCCCTATAGGGTATCAGGTAGGGTACCAGTATAGGGATATATTGGTAGACCGGGCGTGTTACCTCATATTATTATTTCTCTACAGTTTTTAATGTAGATCTCAATATTCATAAACTTTTTTTATAAATGTTAAAATGAAAATAAGTAATTCGTTTGATATTGATGAATATTTTTTCTTCTTATCCGTTGAGAGATTAACTTGAACTTTAGCCCTGTTTAAGATAAAACTGGGGATGTTTCCGATACAATTAGTGACCCATAAGCAACGAAGACTTTTACCCAGAAGAATTACCTGTACATCATCAGTGTCTTTGATCCAATATGCCACAAGTATAGCACTAATACGAGTTTCACATCACATCACTTGTATATACGTTCACAATGGCACTTCGGGAACAATCCGCGACGGAAGACGCTGAATTGATTCAATTAACGACCACTCAGGCAGAAGCCACTAAACGACCACTGAGGAGGTGTATCCACAACGATGTATCAACTGATACTGCTGCTATGACGCTGTAATCTTTTATCAGCGGTCCTGCGCTCGCGCACCCTATCTACTAAGACAATGACTTCAACACTTCATTTGGGCCACATTACGCTCCTATCTATTCGCTCCGATTGGTGCGTCGATTATGTTTATTCAGCAAACAGTTCCTGTATTTATCGAGTAAATTACCGTCTTTGTTTCGATTTTGTACGTAGCATTGATTAAAAGAGTCATTAATAATGAGCCCATTATATAATAGTAGTCTGCGTTACTTAGTTCATATTTTTTACACAATAACAAGATTAAGAAGTACCGTTATTTCACTGATAAATAGCGTTCAGTAAAATTATATCCGTACTAGCTGCGCCCCGCGGTTTCACCCGCGTGAGCCTATGACACTCACAAATAACGTGGCTTCCTATTGGTAAAATAATTCAAAATCGGTTCAGTAGATCCAGAGATTATCCCCTACCTACCTACAACCTCAGAAACTCAGAAACTTTACCACTTTATAATATTAGTATAGAAGAGTACAAGAGCTTTGTTTTTATTTGGATACATACAAACAACAAAAAAGAACCAACTTATTTTAATGACAAGCAGACGTGCCGCCTGATGGTAAGCGATCATTGTGGCTTATGGATGTTTGTAACACTAAGGGCATTACGATACGTTGTCAATGTTAGATCTTCTTTTATAATCTCCCATATTGTATAATGGCATATATTCGTATATGGCATGGCAAAATCGATCGGTTGAATCGCACAATGTGACTCTCACGAGAGAATTTTATTTTGCATGAGCTTTCAAGGGATGTCACCTAGTATACGGCGGTAAAACATGGATAAAGATTGAATAATTCTTATATTAGGTAGGTATCTAAACTCTTAGCTAATCCAAATTTTTCTTTGTACCCTAAGCTAGAGACCTAGCCCAACTTCTCACGGGTTGATTTCATACGATACTTTAATTAGTGTGTTGCTTTATATAATAAACCTCCCGAAAAATAATGAAGTTGCACGCAAAAACTTAGCGGATTAACAGATAGGCAAATAGAGCCAGATAAGTAAGTAGATAGTTTATTGGTGCGCATATTAAAATTATTATTTACATGATATTGTTTACAAGTGCAAATATACCCACACTCACCACTTGGGGAATCCAAATGTGGGGGTGTTTGTACTTTCTGTTTGAGTATGGCATACTGGCATATAAAAATTTTCTTAATAAAAATGAAGTATTAAATTTATTTAGAGTTGTCGCGAATCGTCTCGAACGTAGGCTTGATGACTTCCAGCCTCCCGAACAAGCCGGTTTCCGAAAAGGCTACAGCACCATAGACCACATCCATACGCTTTGGCAAGTTATACAGAATACCGAAGAGTACCTAAACTTGCCCTTATGCTTAGCGTTTGTGGACTTGCTTTATTCAAGTTATTTCTCTCTTTGACGTTTCTATGTATAAATTCAGAAGTCAAAACGAAAGAATTTCTACACGTATTTACGTAGGTACCTACTGAGTAGTAGGTAGGTAGATAGTACCTACTAAAACCCATAATACATAAGTTATTGATAATATGAGTTATTAATAATATTAATAATATATTAATACTATATATTATACTACAACCTCAGGATCTACCACTAAATGTCGATTGAGATAAGTGCAGAATGCAAATTGTTTGGATGCTGAGAAGAAAAGTAGGTAAACAAATTAAAATATATATTACTAAAGCTAAAATGTACAAAACAAACAAATAATTCAAGGACGAGTTAAAAAGTAGGACGGGCCAATTTGGCCCTGATCGCTGCATTTACATTAATTTTATATAGGTAGGTATCGCCAGAGTCTTCAAAAATGTCCAGTGAGTTTTGATACTCGATAATTAAATTACTTAGTGTAGGTACGCGTGAATTCGCTCCTAACAGCTCTACGGAATGTAGGTGCAAATGGGGATATTTTGCCACGTGGATACCTATATAGGTATTTAAGTGGTACTCGAAGTCTTAACTTTTCTAGAAGACTAGGGCAATTTACTATTTTGTGAAGTAATTTATGGGAGAATGCTAAGTCTGTTATTACTTGCCGAACTGCCAGTGTTTTTAAATTAAAAAAACCAAGTCTGTCAATATATAATGAAGCTGCTTTGTTTTTTTTTAAAGGAGTACCTATGTCAAGTGCCATATAAATCTTTTTTGCACTCTCTAGTCTTAAAGCATGTACCTAGTGCGTAGTGAGGCCTCCAGACAGGGCTGCGATATTTACACTGCGCACTAGGGAATTGTATAAAATTATTTTTGGTGTTTGATCACGGAACTGTTTGTACTGTTTCGTGTAAGAAATCCTAATATCCTAGATGCCTTTTTAGTCATTATTTCAATATGAGGAATAAATGTAAACTTTTCATCAAAGGTCACTCCGAGATCCCTTATTGTATTTGTGGTCTTTAATTCTACCATTCCTATTTAAATCTAATAGGTCTCACAGAAAACGTGTTATATGTACGCAGTATGAACAAAATATGGCTCTGCTGATAGAGTTAACGAACACAGCCCAAGTAGAAATATTAAGGACTCGTCATAATTTTAGAATTTCTGACAGGTTGACGTAAACCGGCATGATCAATTATTGAGTGAAGCAAACAATGGTGTCAAATGTAGTACGTTCATGGATTTATACACTTTGTAAACCTTTCGTGTCGTACGTCAGCATCGCATGCGGCACATCGACAGTCAGATCAAAATGTAACTTGGGCTGAAAGAGTAAGCGAGCGCAGCCCAAATAACAGCGACGTATCCTGTCAATTTATATTGCAGTGTGGCCATACAGTTATATTTTAGGTATTTTTGTAGATTTTTTAGATTACGGGTATCTTCCACTATTTAAATTTTGTATGTATTTTCGTTAGACATACGTTTAACATTACCAAAAATATTTTGTTATCGACATTTGGAGAACTATTTAAGCTATCATATTTACTATTGTTAAAATTAAAAAACGGGATTATTACCATGATTATGTAGACACGATAATATGAGTTACTAACATTTCGGCACTGTTGCAAATGCCATGATTGTACATAATAATTGATAAGAGATTGATCATGGAAGCTGAATATTTTATAATATGCTATGAGCAGACAAATTTACAAACCGCTGCGTAGGTAAATGAACATCATAAGCATGTTTTTCATTTCAAAAAAATGATTTTCGAATGTCGAGACATAAACTGAATGTAAAGGAACTCGTTCCTTATCTAAAGAGTAATAAGCCTATAGGTATGTGACGAATAATGACTATTATTATATTTTCACTGATATAGCTACGCGAGCGTGGTCGGAAAGAAAACACAATATGGTGAAGAATATACTTTGCTGGATGCAAGCTGTCTTCTCTACTATAACGCCATTTCAGCTATTTTGAAGTAGTGTCACTTATAGCGAAACACAGGAATTAATCTTATCGATGATTATGATTCACATTTATGATGGCTACCTGTACTTATATTAAAATCTATGATGAATATGGAGACTTGGTTAAAGTATCCGATTAGCGCATTATTTTTAAATAATATGTTTGGTAAAAACGTGATTTCTTAATTTTAGAGGCTCTTTCTATGATAAGTGCCAGAAATTCTTTATACTTTACAAAATATATTTTTCAAATTTAATTATTAAGCGTAATGGTCATGGCGGCAATGATTGAATCATAAGGAAAAGTTATCCTTTCTTTTCTAATTAGTCTAGGTAGCATTCTGGGCACGCTGCCAGCCGGTAGCGGGTTAGAACATTTGAGTTATCTATAGGCTACCAATAGCTAGTGGATTGCTCAAATGTTATTATAGTAGCTGTAGTATTGTAATTAGTGTTTTATATTAATAAAGGAATCTGCCAGAAAAAAATACATAAAAAAGATAATTATATAATGTTATATTTGGATAAATATTTATTTGGAAATTATATAATATCCAATTATATACATTTCTTCAACTTTTTGTATGGCAGCACTGAATTAATATACGAAAGCGTTTTGCGGCTTTTTGGCCTGTGTTTTTGGCTAGCGAAGTTAGTTTATTTCGATGTAAACAATAATTTTGAATGATATATGTCCTACAATTAATTCCTCTTTATCCGTAACATGAATGCTACGAGTTTGTACGTTTCAACTTGCCGGTTGATAATCCTGGCTGACGCAGCGGATAAAAGTTCTTGGATAGATTTGTTTCGTTTGGTTCCGTATCTACGACAATCGCTTTCCTGTACTGTTTGTGGGAATCTTTTGAAGGAGCCCTACACGCCGACGAGTTCTGGCTGCCAGCACCACGTTTGTAAAAAGTGCAAAGGCGGCAGGAAGAAACTGAAACCGTCGTGTGGTTGGTGTAGAGACTACGAAAAGTATGCAGAAAACTTGCAATTGCGTATCCTATTACAGTGTTATAAAAAGTTATGTGAATATTTTATGGACACTGATGTATATAAAACATTATTAGAAGAAGATGAAATAGCGGCGGGAGTGAATGGCGGGACAGTGGCTAGCTCAGGTTTAATTGAATTGATTCAAGAAGGTGCTGGCTTTACAGACGATTATAAAAGCACTGCAGGACTCTCTAAATCTGCATATAGTATTTTGCCATGTGTATATACAAATTCAGCGTCTACACAAACACAAGTAGCTTCAACATCAACAAACTCAGAACCAAGATCATCAAAAAATTCTCCAAACACTAGAGCTACTGCCAATGGATCTCCAATGTATTCAGTAATGTATGCAGGATCTGGAAATAAAATTACTATAAAAAGAAAAGCTGTAGATGAGATAGACTCATCTCAAAGTGAACCATCACCTAGTTCTGATAGTAAAAAGGTAAGGTTTAAAAATTATACATTAAATTTTATAAGTTATAGTTTCTAAAAATATCACTAAGGTAGTAATAAATTCTATGCCCTTATCTGTTCTATTAGAATCGCTAACTACCACTTCCACATCACTATTATTTGTGAAATACAATGATTTGAAAGGAAATCTGAGATTATTTATGTGAAATTATAGTATCATTTATGTGAAATTATAGTATCACTTTATGTTGTGTTTCATATTTAACAACCGTGGAGTATTCGTCAACACTTTTGTCTATAACTGTACCAACAACCATTATTTTGGTTTATCTTACATGCCTCGGACTATACTATATAAATATATTATATCTAATATATTATTTTTTTAAAAATATTTCATTATCAAACATACATAAAAAGTTAATAAAGTTGGTTTTCAATATGCTCTTTACAGTTTTTTATTTCTATATTTCATTTAGGAACTTGAGTCATACCCTATCTATGTCAGTCCCGTATATAGTATATTATAGTATTTACATAGTCTCATTACATGCAAGTAAATCCTGCAGGCAATGTTTGCTGCCCTTTATCCGACATTTATTTCATAACAGCTAACCCATTGGCTCAGTTTATATAGTTATGCAATTTGCTTAATAGGTAGTATGTTAACTTATGTTTAGTAACTTTTTCAAATTTTTTGTTTGTTTATCTGTATAGTCCCCGAAACAGCTGAACTGATTTTGACTGGACTTTCATTTCCAGACAGCTGATATTATAGGAAGTGGTGTAGTCTAGTTACCCATACGTTCGAGATGGGCTCAGGAACAGTTAAAAACGTCTAAAACACTCATGCCGTGTTCGTTTTGGCAAAGGTGGAGTTTTTAACTGTTTTCATTCACCGTTAGAGATGCATGAAAAGTGTTAAAAACGCTACTGTGAACTGCCACTTTTGACCCACCTCCGAGGCTGGGTCTTTCGTGAGAATTTTTGACAGCTGAGATTGACAGTTACAGCTAATTTGAGTAAACTTGAAATAATGCACCAGTGTAATGTTTTCTTACTATTTCCAGCATGAAAATGTAATTCTCTTCAGGATTCAAGTTAGTATTATAGGTATTGAAACATTTTTAAGTCATGAAATTCAAATGAATCGTCATACTTGATAACTCTCATGTAAATGAAGTGTATTGTTCGATTTGGTAAAGATCATTTTTGCCACTAATGCCACATGTTTTTATCAATACACAAAAGATAACTAACATGGAGAGTGTTATATTAATAAAAATAAATATGAGGTTAATGATTTTTTAATACAGTTGCTCAAAAAGTGCCATATTGCAGGGACATATAGCGTTCGGGATGTGGGCTATTACATACCAGAGTTTTTCTTTACCTGTTCTGAACTCGGGCGTTCTCTACTGTCTAAATAATGTCTATTAAAAAGAAAAAACCAACAGCGAAGTTTTTACTAAAAACATCATAGAAGTTATTATGGTTCATGCAAATATTTCTAAAAAGAAGCTACTAATTTGTTTCAATATCAGATTTAATGATTTGATTCAATGAGTTAAGTTAGGTTTCATTTCATTTCATCTCATTAAATTTCATATTCATTTCATATCAATAAAAAAATTCTACTGAAGACTTGTCTGTATGGGCATAGTTCCCTTTGACACCCAGAATGGGTGAAAAAAACAAAAAATCTCAGCTTATATTCTTTTAGAGTTGGCGCCATTTTCCAAAAATGTTCTTTGCGAGTTTGTTTACAGTTGAGTTTATTGTGTTTTTATTATTTTACAAAATTGCTTCATTTTTTCGCAACTGTTCTAAAAATTGTAGTTCAGTACACCTGCGGAACCTCAGCTCGGGTAGACATTTTGTCGGAACTCTTTGCAATGACAGGCTTTCCGCACTCGTAATAAAATATACAATTTTTTTACTTCTTGTCTGTAAAAAAATATTTCAAACCATATTCATTATTACTATGTGAAAGCTAGAAGCCCCCACCACTTCTAGTTTTCTAGTCTTTCCAGGCATATACTACCAGTGGTCACTGAGGGGGTGGGAAGGGGCATAAAAGTTGTAAAAAATGGGTCACGTGGTATGGGTACGTTCCCTATTAGTCATCATAACATTTTTTTTCATTGTGAGCAGTTTATTGGAAAAATAATAATTTTTGGTCTTAATTATTATAATTTGCATTTAGAAAACATTGACCAGTGGCATAATATAAGAAAATAATTATATGATTATTGTCCCTAGTAATATATAGAGATTTTATAGAATAATCATGTAATAACTTAACATACTTAAACTTTTAATGTTTCAGTCTAACCAATTAGGATTTAAGAAACCTTCCAATAGAACTCGGAGTTCATCTAGCAATAAGCGGAAGGGATGTCGGTGTGGCAATGCAACGGCTACACCAGGGAAGCTGACATGCTGTGGGCAGAGATGTCCATGCTATGTCGACAGTAAACCATGTACAGAATGCAAATGTAAAGGATGTAGAAACCCTCATAGGCCTGATGGAATGAAGGTATGCGTGTAGGAAATTTATCCATTCTTTTATTGTCGATAAAATGAAAGTAAATTTGTTCCCATCAAAGGACAGCATGACACATACATTTCAAATTCATTCATTCATCTCAGCCATATGAGGTCCACTGCTGTACATATGCCTCACCATAAAGGGGGGTTTGCCAAAACTCGCCACGCTTGGCAGGCGGGTTGGCAAGCTCAGTATGGTTTCCTGTAACGTGTTCGTAACGTTGTTTCCTGTTAGTAAGTAACACTTAAAGTATATCCATAATATAATTATATTTTTTGGTCAGCTGGCAGGAATGAAGATGGGCATTCTCGCAATGATGAAGCAGTACTTTACATGGAACAACTGCTAAACTATCAAGCACAAGTTTCGTTATGTGTGGAGTACTGTTCTCATTTCAGGAACCACTCAGCTAAAAACCAACTCAATACATGAGTCTATTGAGATTTGTATCCATATGCCATGACTCATAAACACTCATCGATTGAATACCTTTTGATTTAAAAAATCTTTAATGATTTCTTTCAGGTGAGACCACATATACCTCAGCTGGACCAGCAGCTCACGATGAGCAGCAACCCAGACAGTTCTCCGTCATGCTCAGGATCCATTGACAGCCTAGATCATGACACACTCACTATGGAGGCTACCGAAGACACTCTTACCTACAATACAGATCTCGAACCTAGTGATATTAAAGGTAATAGGGTTATCGAAAAAAAACGGCAAACCTGAAACGTTTTTATCTACTAGCATATGAATGTGGAAACAATATGTTTTGTACCACAAGGTGAAATCCTGGTTGACAGGTTTTCAAACTTGAGTGTGGTAGCTAACCAGGCTCGAAAATACCCTACCAATATGCTGAGAAGCCGTTGCGTTGGTGGGCATCTTACCAACGTCTGTCAGTTGGATAGCCGACGCCCCCACGCTAGGCTATCATTATTTCAAATTATTTATACAAGTGACCCTTGAAAATTACAAAACTAAAGCCCATACTTGTAACTCTAGGGCCTAGAATTGTAAGCACACTAAGCACAAACAAAGTTTGGGCTTTGCATTGCCTAGAGTCTAAGCATAGGCGTCTTGGCCGTGGTGGTACCGGCCTAGAATAGTACTCCCCCCATCTCTTCCCGCGGTTGCCGTAAGAGTCGGCTAAGGGATCACTTACTAGGAGATGGGCAGCAGCGCCTTCTGAGGATAGGAAACCATACTGCGCTCGCCAACCCGCCTGCCAAGCATGGCGAGTATTGGCAAATCCGCCCTATATGTGGGAGGCATATATCCAGCAGTGGACGCACATGGCTGAGAGAAGAAGATTCTAGGTACATGCAAAGCCCATAATTGTTATAGTGGAGTAAACCACTCTGTGCAGTTTATTTAGCAAATAATTGCCATATCAATAAAAATACTATTCATTTGTTTCAGTGTTCACAACTCAAATACAAGATGTGTCGTTATCGTTGCCATCAACAATACTGATGGATGAAGAAGTGCAAGAGTTGGATGGTTCAACTGGTGAAGATGATACCAGTTCCCCACAAGACTATAACATACCATCACCCCAAGACGAACGGTTTGAAGATGGGGATATTGGCTCCCCACAGTCAAACGACACTCAAGGGAACAACAGCGATGTCGAAGTGGACGTATGACATTCAACAATAAGGTCCAAATAGCGTACGGCCTCCGTCATACTCCTGACACTTGTACTAAGAACTCTATGCTTTATATCCATATGTTTGAACTCTTGATAATGATAGTATTGCTAGTCACAATCGTGTCTAACTGGTATTAGATGTAAGTTTTTTTTTATGTTGGTGTTTCTAAGTGAACAGTGTTGTTAGCTGGGAAGGTCATTATTTTGAAAAACAGTGTTTCAAGTTCTACAAATATGTGTGTGACATCAAATTGTTCCTAAATTATATTGGAAATTGTTATTGGACATGCCAGTTTATTCCATTTCTTTGGTGAGTGTGCATTTACATGTTGTCATACTGGACTGGGTATGATAATATCCATGATATGATGAGTAAAAGAGTTACTTTTACTTCCGAAGACACAACAAGCATTTTAAAATTTTCATAAAAACTATTATATGTTCTGTGTATTACGTGAATACGCTTGTAGCGTTTATAGGACCTGAAAGTCACACTGGGCTATGCCCATATCGACACAGGATTGCATTATTTCTGTATGTATTTTAGTGAGCTAATTGCCTACTGCGTAAATTAGAATTCTTTTATATAAAATGCACCATTCAATGAAGTAGGTACTTATGTAAGTAAACTTGTATTTAACTTTATAGAATAACGTTTATTCACATTCTGAATTCAAGAATTAACATAACTATCGGAAACTACCACGATGAATAGAATTTTCGCGAAAAAATTACGCTATCCCGCGATGATATAGTTGACTTTGCTTTGAACAAATTCGACCAAGACATGATACTAGTATCGGTATTCTACATAAGAAATGTAGTTTGACTTGACTTAATGGTTTATTTTAACTGTGGTACAGTATGTTAGTACCGTACAGCTGCGGACATTTGACGTATTCATAGATATACAATATTGCATATAGATCACAAAAAACATGTTGCTCAATATTCTGATATCAGCCTAGTAAAATGGGAGTAGAAGGTTAAAGGCAAGACAGACTTGGAACAGCTCATTTTAATAATAGATTATAGTAGTTGCAATGCAACCTATTTGTGTTGAAGTTAGGCTCTGCGAACACTTGCGCATGTTTGTGTGATAGAACGATACATCAGACCTAAGCAAGTAAGCGAGAGAGATCGACGTCATAGGTAAAAGTTTTCCTATGTAATAATTTAGTTCGCGGTAGCCTGAAGGTTAAAACAAATTGAACGGTAAAGTAGGAAATAGAAATAAAATTTAGGCAAAAGGTCATGTAGGAGGAATCTTTGAGGCTTGAACATCAGTTTGTGATACACCTTAATTAATAATTTTAGTTTGTCATTATAAATAACTGTCCAATAGACACATTAAATCCACTTTTGAGAAATTACAAATATGTACCAAATTTTTAAAGTTAACCAAGTTTTGGTCGAATTTGTCCAAGTTGCATAATTGCAACAAATTTTAAATGTATGACTATGTGTAAACGCACAATTATGTTTTATTTGTTTGACGTAATTTATTGTTATTGACATGATTATAATCATCGCTTTTGGGTCCACGATAACGATATTTGATATTCTGAGTGATAAAGTTAATGACTTAATTTCGTACTTAGAAAAAAAGAATCCAAAGCTTGTTTCCTTGTCACATATTTTTATTATAATTTGAGAAGACGCGGTAGGGGGTGACAAATGTAAAGCCTTGTAATTTTAGTAACCTTTCATAATAATTATATCAATTATTACAAATATTATATTATTATAATGTATAAATTGTGTATGTAGCTTTTACATTAGCCTTGTATTTACAATTTTTATTATGTAATATAAAATATATTTTACTAGATTTGTATGTGACGTCTATGCCAGATGTAGATTTAGCTGAATGATCTGCGAAAAAATAAGCGTGATCTATGAGAATATCTTTTATAAAAATTAAATAATTCGTATCTGTGATGCATTTATGTGTGAATGTGTAACTTTAGTGTATGTTATGTTGTCTGTGCCCGGAGCACGAATAACTTATTTTTTGTAAAGTAGGCGCAACGTACAGTATTGTGCGAATAAATGTGAACATATCGTAATTTGTCAATTTTTAGTCATTTCGCGGTTATTTACTAGTTTATGTAGAAAGTAGCTGCCATTTTGTTTTACTGTGTTGATGTGTGTAATGAGTTGTGTGATGTTGTGTCTCATTAGACATAACGAAATACATGCTGCATTTTAGCATTGTTTACAATAATTGCGTTTTTGTTTAAGTGAGCTGTTACTAGCTAAATTATTTTCATTACTTCTTATTTTAGAAGATGGATATTTGTAATTTTAGGAGTATCTCGATTCGAACACGTGGTTAATAAATAGAACGGGGCTTGATCGCGTGAAACATTTAGTAATTTATTTATCTCGACATTTCGACCAAGTTACATTGGTAGTGGTCACGAGAAGACAGGTAAATAAATTAGTAAATGTTTTTCACGCGATCACCCCCGTTCCATTTATTAAAGATGGATATTATTCCGAAATACCGCACAAAAAATGTTTCTATGAAAGAACACACATCGTTAACTCAGTGATATTGTCAAAGAGTATTGTGTAAGTTTAGGAGCAATTAACAACATTTTGAAGTAAAAAAGGGACATAGGAATTGAGACATTTCCCTTTCCGAAAGATTTTTTTTTAAAAGAAAAAACCGAAACGGATTTTATCAAAGCCAAGGAAGAACACATTTCTTACAAACACAATTTACATTTTATTCCATTCTGTGCCTTTCTATATATATAACGAATAAATATTACCTTTACACATATCATTTGAGTACACATTAATTCGCACACTACTATATATATATGACTCTGTTAGGCTCTGCAAACGTTATCATATCTACAGAAAGTTAACATGTTTGCCATTGAGGAGAGTAAGAAAGATAGGAAGATGCGACAAACCTAAGCGAGTGAGCGAGTCAGTTATACAATCATTTAGAGGTTAAACAGTAGGAATACCGAAATGTACGAGCATAATTAAAGAACTATATCTTTTGGGGTCTTTTTTGAAGTAAAATGAATAAAAATAACAATTTTCAAAAAACAATTTGGGATAATATAATATCAATGGGTTTTATTTGTTACACGCATGTACCTATTCATATAATTTTATAAAATCAAGTAATCCTTTGATATTATATATTTTCCCGTTAAAAATTATTAATTATGCGTAAATAGGCATCTCGACACATATAGTTCATTATACATTTCGACATATTTACTGTTAGGTTGATCTGTATAACATTGTAAGTATAAGCGAACAACCTTAGGGCAAGTAAAGAATAGCGACTCAAAAATAGCTACGGTACAGCTACATGCAGGCAACTTCATAGATCATACAAATTTTTGTTGTGCCTACTGTATCTTCATCTATCTGTGTCACAGCTGTACTAGATAATTGTTAGTCAGTTGTTGAGTTTTTTACGTTGTGATTCGTGCCGGGCCCACTTGTACCAGAATTTCTATCGCGTTCAGTCGTATCTACTAACGTGGAAGTTTTACCAAAAATATATTATTAGTGCCAAATACGTTAAGGCGCCATGTCGACCTGAGAGTTTAATATCATGACCGCAATAATTATGGTAAATATTTATATAAAAATAAAATGGGGCTAAATATTAGCCGCATTAACGTTGCTTCTGCTGGGAGATAGCCCTTCACCGTAGGAGCTAGCCGATTGGCGCATAGGCTAGCGGGCCACCCAAGTAGGACGTGGTTAACGACTGTTGTCCTAAGAAGACAATATTGACTTACGCTTAATATACCCTCTAAAACTCTCAGTTCTAAATGCCATAGCGATCACCCATCTAAATTGTTAGTGACCTTATATAATTTTGATTAACCTGGTTTATGGGACAGGTATAGGCAAGTCACTCTGCAAGTGCTAAACTCAATATAAAATGCAATATGCATAAAAGTGATCTAAATCGGCCTTTGAATTTTACATAATATTGTCAGTAAACATATAAATTGTTAAAGCAATAAATATAATATTTAGAACACAACAACACATTGCACTAGATATATAGGCAGTATAAAAAAATCAGACTTCTTTTTAATTTTTTTTTTTTTTTTTTTTAATAATAATAATTATTTATTTCAACTAAATACAGTGAACAATCATTCATATATACAAATTCTTAAATCTAACAATAAAAGGTTCATAGAATGACAAAATAAATAATCTTTTTAAATTATGGCTTCTGTGACTATTTGTCACGATTATCTCAATGTCCGTTCATGCTAGTTTCATAAACCATGTAGGAGCTGAGTAAGAATATGATCAGTAAGAAGGCTCTTTCCAGTTCACGATGGCTAACTAGCTGTGTCGTACAATATCAATAAGACAGACTTATCAGGGGTCAAGTCTGCTATTCCATATGGCCATATGCTCGCCTCACAAAGGTCGATTTTGACAACTTTTGTAGTCTGCAATTTTTAATTCGTCCATATTGAATTAATCCTAGATTCAGTGACATAGCACTTTATTTTTCATACCAACATAGGCCGAGCATAGATTCAACATAGATTCAGGCCGCTATATGAACTTTGCAGACTGCGAATTTTTGACATTGTCTTATTATTAGCGACGAGTTGGCCTCTTGACTTGACACCCTGTCTGTGGTGAAGTGTGCGTCATGACCATGGGTCGCTGCTCAGCATAAGGCTTACATGAGACAAAAGCCTAAGTCACCACTTTTCTGTCGGTTTCATGAACCCCATATTCTTCTTCCGATTTATATGCAAATGACAATAAACTATATAAGTGAGCTTGATATATGCACAAAATATGTAAATACCGGATTAAAGAGGCATTTAATAATCGATTGGGGCGCCGTTTGCTGGAGTAAGGTTTCATATTGGCCAAAATGCGCATGTTCGCAAATTTCCGTCTGTAGTTATCTATAATGACACCTTTCCGTTATCATTGGACTTTCATGCAATGAGTTAAATGATATTCTTCACCACTCTCAAGAACAGAGACTTTCTTGTTTATTACATTACAATTCAATATGTGTATGGATAGAAAGTAAGGCTGCAGATCCCTTTTTCTCCACCACGTACTTATAACTTAGACTTAACTAAAGCAACTCAGTTTCAACGAGCTATGTAAGGGGATAATGTTTATGGAGTCTGTAAAAAAGTTGTCCACATCGCAAGTTGGGTTCTATTAGGCTGTATGCAAAGCACATATCACACAGGACTAGTGGTAGATGAGGATCTAAATATTCTCTAGTGGGAACCACGAACTGGCCAGCGTAGCGTAAGATACTATGAACTATGACGTGGACAAACGACCTTCTAAACAGCACAGGCTGCTTTCAATCGGTACTTGCATAACATTTATCCAGCCTCCCGCGGCCAAGAAGTAGACTATAGGTAACGCGAGTTTAATCCAAGAATTGTCAAGTTGGGAAACTTTGAATTTCCGAATAACTTTGAATAAAACTTTGTTAGAATATTATTTATTTTTTCTCTAAACTTTATTTTATTGTAATTACGTGAAACGGAATTTTATATCGAGCCATGACTGCAATGCCATTGTACATTTGATTTGACACATGATGTTAATTTTTCTTTAAATAGCTTTTGTCTTGCCACAGCGCCTTAACCTAAATATCATTTTATCTAACGGCTAAAGTTACCCAACTTGACTGTAAATAATTGAAAAAACTGTGCAATGAGAGCATTTCGATTTGAGTGTGTGAAATAAGAATAGTGTATCCGTGGGTATTTGGTGGTGATTAGCGTCAGAACGCTGCTGGTGGCATATCTCTAGAGAGCTGTGGTCATTTATGTATAAAATAAACCTTACCGCAACTATTTTGCCTATATTCATGAAATGATCTTAAATACTGTTACAAGAAAGTGACAATAACGTAACACTTTCACGTTTTCTAAAACTAATATTGAAAATACGAAAGCAGACCACAAGTCAATTTAGATCGTCAATTTCTAGACACATATCTTAGTTTAAATAATGGTTGCTGTTTTTTTGTTTGTTAAGAATAGCAATAATTATATTATAGCGTCTATTAGTTAAAGCGCTGAGCTAAATATTTGTTACGCTATGTGGTTAAGTACTTCGTAAATGATTGACTGAAAGACAACAAATAAAAAAAACTGTACATTTTTTGCTGCTACCTTCACTAACATTATATTTTGAGACGAGATCATTAATCTTATTATATTTCGTATATTGATACTTTCCATAGTAAGTATAGGTTCAGTAATGCATTCCATTATCTATATTAGATTGGGGTCTGTTTTTGTATTTGGTATTTTGAAATTAAGCAAATGATATGCACTTGAGTACAAATAATTTGTAAATCTACAATTTGTATAATGATGTTATGGTGACGTAATAATTTTGAAAAGATAATCTCATTAGACAGACGAAATAAAATAAAATTATGTTTTGTTATAACGTACTTTTATTTATTAACTACCATAAACTAATTAAAACGGCCTGTATCTTCTATTTTGTAGGTAGGATGTCATTTATCAGTGGATATTAGTTCGAATTTTTCCCAGACTCTATTAAATTCCATTTTCAATGCTTTGACGAGAGCTGCTTCAGAAGTGAGCAATGTGGCATCTCTGTTGCTATTGACTTTAGTTGTTTCATAATCGAGAGATCCGATAATTACCACGGCGTCCTCACACTCCGCATCGATAAGTATGAACTCGTGCTCCAGTCGTTCGGCCGCGGTTATCACCTTCACTTCGATCCCGTTTTGAGCAAACGACTGCAAGTTGTGAAAGTCCACGCTGTTATCAATGAGGCTGTTATGAATAGTCACTCTAACATTCGCGTTGTTTTTTTGTTTCACGGCTATGAGGCATTTCGCTATGGTTTCGCTCGCAAGACTCGGCACACACACGTCGATGGTACGACTCGCTTGCTGTATGACGTAGTAAATACAAAAGAGGTTGTTCAAACCTATTTGCTTTGTCCTTTCTTCATCGCTCGATCCGTAAAATAACACTTCGTTGATGGGATCGCATTGTTTCTTTTTCTTTCCCAATAGTTTGCGTATTATGTTATCTATTAATTCCATGTCAGCGTGTAGAAGCAACCCTGTTTGCGGTTACAACTGGGGTAGGTATTGATTTATTTTAATAAGTAAATAAAATTACAATTATATGGACCAAGTTTGCTACACATCAAAGCTATGGTGATTAATGTTACCTACATAATTATACTTTAATACATAAATCTACCCTCATTATAATGAATTTGTGATTTTATTAGAGTACCGGCGTGTTCGACGATAACAATCTTTGTTGGCCAGTACGAAAGTAAAACAAACAACTGTTAAAATAAGGTTCATAATGAGTCCAGCTATGACATTACACCTACCGATTATGAGAATCCATTTAAGCCTTTAGTTGTCGAACAGAATTAATAAGGTAATAATAACAAAAACTTCTTGCAATTGTACCTACTTGGTTCGTGAATACCTATGTATCACCATAAACCCTATTATACATTTTTAGAAGTGAGTGCGTATGTACTCATAAATCTAGCAATTTGAGAAATATACCTACAGGTACCTATAGGTAATTTGATCGAATATTATCTTTAAAATTAAAGCCATAGAGCTATTCTCAAAACTCCCTGTTTCCTCTTTTCATTTAGTAAAGGGTACTTTACTGAATTTTATCTACCTACAACTTGATTGCTGAGAGAAATTAAGAAGTGTGATTTGCCTTTTAAGCCATTTTGTTCCCGTCTCCTATATTCGTGAACTTTCACGAACACGTCTTATCGGTTGAAATCCACTGATTTGAAGCTATGATAGCTCAACGGTGGGAGCGTCGGCTGTCATACTGACGGACGCTGGTTCGGTCCCAATCAAAGGTTTGAGCTTCCGGTGAAGATAACACTGTTTACAAATCTCCAGCACGGTTGTAGGGTATCTACTTTCGAGTACCGGCCTAGCTAGCTAGGCCCTCAAATTTGAAAAACTGTCACCAAAGATAGTGTAGTAGGTCTAGTATTTTAGTTCAAGCGTGATAACATCTTCGACCAAATCTTTACTGACCATCGAGTGACCTACTGTATATAAAAAAAAACAAACCATATGTAGATTTTCTCCAACCAAATTTCATGCGATTATTGCCACTATCGCCAACATCAAATTCACAATCGCAAACAGTTTTATTTTAGGTAAACCATCGTGAAAAAAGCTTACGTCAGAACAGTTGAAAACGCCTTTTTGACATTTAATTTTTATATTCATATTTATATTATTTTGTACAGAAAGTTCGAGTTTATAGTGTAAATTTTGATCTGAACTAGGTGTCCATGTGACTAGCAAGTGATAAGTAATGTCTCAATCGAGGGTACGCAAGGCTCCCGGCGGCGGCGGAAGTGATGCAGGCAGGAAGCGTGCTTCCGAGGTGAGGGCGTCTGGTGACACGCCCATCACCAGGCCTAAGGAACAAACTCGAAGGAGCAGAAGCAAGAACAAACTACCCAAAAGTGTCCGATGTGATTTAGATAATGCTTTAGTTGGTGTAAGTCAACGCCTGTTTTATATTTCATAGCAATAGACTTTGACGGGACACAATTCATATAAAAATACTAGTTTATTAACCTAAATATATCTAAATTAATGGTTCGTTTGCGTTGTCTAAATCTACGAATCGCTAAAGGTTGGAAAGCCGTCGGAATATGATCCTTTACACAAGACATTTGATTTGACTAAATAACTAAATGAGTGTGTCGCTGCCATCATTGGCGTATCTAGCGATATTTTAAGGGGGGGCCTGGCCCCTGACACACCATGGCTGATGCGATGACGCAGAGAAATTCGAATCGGTAGCCCAACATCCTGGGGTGGGCACTAGACCATCTGGGGTGGGCACCGCCCACCCGGCCCCCCTCTATATACGCCTATGGCTGCCATGCTGATAGCTGAATAATGCCTTCGCCTGCCCCGAGCAAAGAAATTATTAAAAAAGTATTAGCAAAATGTATCCATGGACATGCGAGTGAACCGCCGAATAATTTATATTTGTTCCTGCTAGGTAGGTAGGTACCTATACTGAGTTAGTTCAATCGAGAAAGAGAGTAATTATGGACTCTCACTAATCCGATAGGTAGGTACTTACCATTAAAAGCTAGGGGGTGCCGCATTATTGGAATGTTCGAATTATTGGATAGTTTAGAAAAAACGGTAACATAGGACTATGAGTTTATTTGACATTTTTAGCTACACTATTTTCCACTTGACAACAACATGTACCTATGGTGTCGTGTTAATTTTTTAGGTTTGAATATATCAATATACTGCTACCGATGTGGTGCGCAAGCGCGGAACTCGAGGTACGCTCGCATTAAGTGCTGGGTTAGTGAGACCCTACTGTATATTAATAACTACATGGACTTCGTCCGTGTCTGAAGAGAGCTCTTAATTAACTTCCAACTTCCTAGCCTTTTGTTGATTTGACAGCCTCATGTTAGTTAGTATGGGCCATCGATCAAACGGTCGGGGGATCGGCCGCAACTAGGGCTTGAGCTGTCTGATTATTGCAACGAGATCAAATCCACAGTAGGTATCGCGGATTATAGGGCCCACGTGCTACCATCAAGTTTAGAAATCTGTAACCAAGCTCGAAGGCAGGCTCGATTCAACTTTTTTTTTTTTAAACATACCACATCGTCACTGACCAAGACGTGAGGTAGTGGTCAAACTAGAAAGAGTTCGACCTATAAATTATTATTGATAGTGAAATAGTATTCCAATAACAGTCTTTGATTTCAGCTGTGTGACGTTTGGTTCGAAGAAATAAAGCCTCATCTCATTCGCAACAATATCAAGCTGCACGTCGATGGGAGCATAGGTCCCGCTGGTGGGGACCACAGCTGCCTTCCCACTGAGACGGCGGCAGGGTGCTCCCACCTTGATCCAGGTGCTGCCTCCGATGTACGAGCCTTGAAGCTCAGGCAGATCTTATGTTCAACGAACAGTCAAAAAAGAGTTCTTTATTTTGGCGAATCGCCCTCATATCGATCCGATCGTC